>OX392449.1:12221285-12967465 GCA_947623535.1 Coelioxys conoideus
AGCACGTCCCTGCGAATCCACAGAAATTCGTAGTATTCGATTACCCGAGAGCGAAAAGAACAGCGGGCGAACTGACAGCGAAGTCTAAAAACAGGGAGAGATCCAAAAAAGATACGAAAGCGAAGAACGTTACCGAAGAGCCGGGGGAGACAAATGTACAGCACCCAATCACGGTATTCAAAGAGACGAGGGGCTTAGACAACCCGGATAACAAATCTGCCAATGTTTCAGCGAAAGCAGCTGATAAAGAACAAGAAAAACGACTTGAGAGAGGAAAGAATTTCACAGTCGATGAGGAGCCGGATCAAAGGATCAGACAAATTATGAAGTCCATGAAGCCGATCGAGAAGAGGAAGGACGGTACGTTGATCGATTACGGCGTCGTGGTGCCTTCCAGAAAACCTTCGAACATTCGTCACGTCCCTAGTCCTCGCATGAACAAAATTGACGAGAAAGATACGTCTATTCAGGCAAAGATCGTAGAACCTCGGAAAGATTTGTCCAAGGATGAAACGCCGAAAGAACCTGCAAGCGTTCAGACGCTCGTCGAGTCGGAGAAGATATTTATTGCTAAAAAGGAAGTCGAATCTGCGAATCCGGAAGTGAAAGATAAAAAGAAATTGCATTTGATAGAGGAGAAAAACACGAAAGACGAGAAATCTTCGATTTCGGTGAATGAGTTGGGAAAACGTGTTATTTTAGAAGATTCTCCGGTTACCGAGTTCTCTGATGCGAATCAACCATTGAAAGTTAAAGAAACAGATACAAAAGAAGCATTGCTACCAGACAAATCTGGTAAGGACTTATCGAAAATAGATAATATAAAAAGCGTTTCTTCCGAAGATGGCTCGAAGCTGAAGTCTTCCAAAAATGCAGGGTCTATACAACCTTCGAAGATTCCGGTAAAGAGTAATAATATTAATATCGATGATCACGCGAAAGCATCGTTTAATAAATCAACACAAGGTCACGTTCTTCCTGAAGAACAAAGTTCGAAGACTGCGTCCATAGCAAGATCCGAAGATAACGTGAAATGCGATGAAAAAGTACCTGTAGAATCTACTAAGGACAACATAAAAACCAGTGAAATTAACGTCACAGATTCTTCTAAACCAAAGATGGCTCAAAAACTAAACAATATCACTACGGCTCCAGGAAAACAAGTTTCGAAGACGTTGAAATCAGAAACCGTCGAAGAGAAAAAAGATGCAAAATTTCCTGCACAACCAATAAAGGATTCCACAATCTCTACCGACAAGAATATCGCTACATTTTCTAAATCAGAGAACGTCCCTATAGATTCCGCGAAACAAGCTTCAAAGAGTACGCTGAAGTCGGAAGCCAAAGAAGAGAAGAAATCGGATGCGAACGTTTCTACGCAACCTCGCGAGGTTTCCATAAAACCCGATGACTCTGTCGCTAATTTTTCCAGCTCGAAGACAGCGAAAAAAGCAAAGTCCTCACCTCGATGCACGGAAAAGGCGGAGAGGAACATTTTAACGCCGGGAGCTCGAGAAAAGGTTGACCGTCCGCACAGCGCTGGCAAAAAGGTAACCAGAACCGATTCTCATCCCATAACGGGCGCCATTGTGCCCCCTTCACAGAAATCGAGCGATAAAGGAGCTAAAAACGATAGCAAATCTTCCGAGGAGTCGAACGTTCAATCAAAAAAGAAGTTGATCAACGTTGAAACGGCGCCTCTCGAAGGAACCATTAATTATCAGCCAGGAAAAAATCTGGATAATCTGACGAGCTCCGGTGACACCGCCGGGAAGAAAACACTTTCCGAGGTGATCGAAGAGAGAAGAAAGGATCTTAGTGTGAAAACGGACGATACCAAGCCCACTCCGAGCAAAGGCGGAGGTAACTCCGGTGGTCCTGTAACTCCTACGGGACCTGCCGGTTTACTGTCGTCGAGATCGTTCACCGTTTCACAAGTATGCGCGGGTATGCAAATATACTCTGAAACGAAGACTACCATCGAGGAGAAATTGAACGGATTCGATATACGCGCGACTAGCAGAGAAATATCTTATCGATCGAATCGGGAAAGGAGTGACGAGATGAAGCTGTTTCTGAATAAAAGTGGGAGACCGGAGAAAAACATGTTATATTCGTCGTGGTTGCAGCGTTTCAAGGACGATGATTTAGTTTGAGACGCTTCATGCACAAGAAGGTCCTGAGAGGTTTTTTTGAAAATTATTTGTGTAATATTTTTAAATATAACTGTTTAAATAGGTGTGACAATCATAGATCGATGATGGAGCTTCTTATTTATTTGTCTAGCGTTTTTATTATGTATTTTATACCGTATATGTTGTTATATTGAATTTTGTCACAGAAATTGTGCTGGCACGGAGAAATACAGGATCAAATACAATTTATAATTGGGAATTTGTTTATTTGGTAGGGTAAAATATTGCATTTTCAGTAGGATCTTCTGAAAGACAACTAAATATATTAAATTCGTTCCATGGACATATGCTTTTTATAGCTACATCCTCGAAATACATTTACACAGTTGTCACTAATCGATATCGATCGACAATACCACTTACATAAATATCGATTGTATCAATACCGATACGATTATAAATTTGCTTCTGTAAAAAGTACACACTCGTACGAAGAAGATTTTCATAAACATTCGTACGGTTCACAAATATGCTCGGCCTTGAAAAAATTTCATAGCTATACAAGACAAATATATTTTACTATCATAATCAATAATTGTCCTTCGTTATTCCTAAGTTATCTTTCATTATCACCAATCTCTACAATAATCTCCAAGGAGAACTATATTTATACCAACACAATAATATCCAGATACAATTATACTTACACGTATTCAACAATACTTAAATAAATCTCTTTATGTATCTGCACAATAATATTCAACTACAACTATACTTATACGTGTGCAATAATACGTAAGAACAAGTATCCATGTACCTGTACGATGATGTTCAACTACAATTATACTAATTTCTACAATAATATTGAAGTTCAACTATACCTGTACCTGCACAATAATATCCATGGACAACTATGATTGTACCTGTACGATGACGTTCAACTACAGTTATACTTGCATGCATACTATCTATAAAATAATACTCAAGTATAATTACACTAGTACATATACAATGACATCCACGAACACTTGCACGACTATACAATATTCGTACAGCCATATCATCAACTATATACAGTTATACAAGTGTGTATGACTGTACATAGTTATATTCGCACTGGAGCATAATCTGTCGCATGACATAGACGCGGACGAACGTCAGAGCCGATAAATATTCGAATTTGAACAACAATTTTGAAACGTCGTTCCGTATTATCGAAGCAAGTGGCTGGAATATTTTGTCCGTGCACGGTACGGTTACGGTGATATCTGAATCGGCCATAAACGGGCGGCAATTTCATATCCGCTAACAGGGATGACCGATCGGCTGGAAGAGGAACGTGAAAAATCGCCGGTTGATTTTCATCGCGAAGGACGCCGAAGCCGAGCCTGAAATCGCTCGCTCGAGGATGCATTCGGCGTGTAAGCATCGATAAAGCTTCGCTTTAACCTCGCCACGTCGGGACGCATTACATCGAATGACTGGCAACCTGCCAGAACGTGGTTGTACGCGCAGAAAACGCTTGTGTAATGACGGGTTTCGGGACGTGGCACGAACCAACGGCGCCCTCAATGATGCCCGCTCCACCCAGTATGGTTCGCGATTCGTGTTGGACCGTTCAAATTGCCGGCCGCCACGAATTCGAATAATGACCGGTATCGCGGATGATGCACCGATCGCATCAACGGCAGGATTCGAACAGCGTCGCTAACTTGAACAGCTTTGATCGAACGCGAGCGTATTCCCCAGTCGATCGGAACGGGTCGCTCGATATCGGCCGTGTGCGTTTATTTCTCGCAGTTCGCTGCCCGCGGCAAATTGAAATGAAGATATAAATGGATTGTTCGGATTCTTCGGCTGCGTCGATGTGAACCGTTTATTAGCTTCGGTCGGGTGACTTTACGCGATTAATGAGAATTACTCTCTGAATGACCTACTTCGATTTTTATGAGTCTCTTACGCAGTAATGGACTATCGATCTGTGCATGGGTGTGCGTGGGATCTTGGGATCAGTTTAAAGCGGAAAGTACAGGGTCGCACATTTTTGTGCATCTAAATCGAATTCGGAAACTGTGACTGCGAGAGATTTATTTTTTAACCCTTTGCACTCGTAGAATCGGTTAAAATGACCAGTTGCGGGTTTGATATCTTATATTACAAAATTCTGTTGTCACCCTTTTGTCAAAAAGTCTGTCATGTTTTATTGAGGTAATAATAGTTGTACATGTTAGGTGATGCTGCAGAAAAACCCTAAAATTCCACAGTTTCAAGATTGAAAAATTTCAAGATTCCTACGTCGCATTGTTTCATGACACCAAAGTTCTGGAAGTGAGAAATTTTAAAATACCAACGTTGCAAAGTACCAAAACAGCGAGTGTCGAAAATTCGTAAATTTCAACATTTCGAAATTTCTAAAGCCCCCGGATCCAAAAGCGCCGAAGTAACGGGTTGTGGACGAAGTTAATCTCCGCAGCGATCTCCGCTGGTCGATATTCCAAAACGAAGACATCTCCGGCGCGTCTTCTCACGGCGTGCAGCGTACCCGAAGAAGCACGATTTCACATATCGTATCGGCGAACGCGTCACGTATTTTACGAGGTGCAGAGAAACAAGCAAGATACGACGCAACAGACTTTCGTCTCCGCCGTACACCCCGATTGTAAACGAGACTTCGGCACGGGTTTCCTCTTTCTTCATGGCCTGTTAGCTTCGTTCCATTCTGCCTCTCACCGTGCTCGATCCCTCCACCTCATCGGCCTTCTTCGCTCCCATTTACCCTCAGGACTCGCGGCCTCGTTCCAGCTCCATTGTCCGCGCCGCGTTTTAAGATGCCGCCGCTGGCTTTAATGAGAATTTTAATTACCCAATCGTGGACCGCTCTCGTGGTTCCCCTCCGTCTCGTAAAATGTCCTGGACAGGATAGACGATTACTCTTGTGCGAGTTACATCGAAAACCCATGCTGTGTCACTCTCCATTACCCTTGTGACTCGTTCGACAGACTCCATTACGGGAATACGCGAGTAAATTGTCGAATCGGCGCGTGTGCTCTTTTTCTTGTACTTCACGCTTCGGCCGATTCGCTGATGGATTGATTATGGCATCGAATACAAATTAGTTGCAGAAACGATTTCCTGGTCATTTTATCGGTGCGAGGGATTAGGGACGGCAGTGGTTTCAAATACAGGTTTCGAGACGGTAGTATCGCGTTTAGGAAGATGATGGTCGAGTGCAATACTGATTAGGTTTGCCGAAGATCTCAAATGTGACGTCTTACCGATTTGTACTATTACATAGAATAAACACAGTCAGATTTATAATATTATACTTAATATACCCAGTATACATTTATACTGTTATACATAATATACAGAGTATAGACTTATACTATTATACATAATAGACGCAGTATGGATTTATACTATTATATATAATATACACAATATAGATTTATACTATAATACATAATATATACAGTACATCAATTATTCTGTACATAAAGTTTATTGCTAATAAGTTTGTGATGTATGCGATGTCAGTTGACCTCGAATCTAATGACATTCTATACGATACGACGTCACGCGGAGTTCATTTCTAGCAATCCTAATGTAGAATCTATTGGGTTGCCTGCCAACTTGTTAGACACGCACATTAGATTGTTATAATGGGATAAAGTGATTTTTCTATTCTCGTTCATGTTCGTCGATGATAAAAGTATGGATCAATTATGGTGGTGTTTGAATCAGCCTGTATGGTGTACGGTTGCTTAAGTAGCTGTCAGGTAGCAAGGACACGCTTGGCTGAAGAAGGATTTTTGTGGATGTCGATATTCGTGGGGTAACTATGGTTGCTGCGGTCGAAGAAAAAGTTTGCGGTTGGACGAACAAGGTTCAGGGAAAGTGGCTTAAACGTTAAGTGGTTTAGATACCGATCCGGAACGATTGATTGCTGCGTGACATTGTAATCAATGTCAATTATTCTGTCGTCTTCGAGAATTTATAGGCTGCATTGTGCTTTCATTGAAATACGGTACAGGTTAAACTGCGGCGGTAGTCGAGGCAGATGTTGCTGGAGGGGCAAAATGTGTGGTTTCATGAGAACCGTAAAATTGGTACAAATTATATGAAATTTGGATATATTTATTTGTAAAGATACAGAAGTAAGTGAAATAAAATTAAAGTGTTTTTTCTGCGATGGAACCAAAAACGTTGGGATAGCAAGGAGTCAATAATTAAATATTGATATAACAAAAGTTCATGTATTTTAATAGAAACTTCACGCAACTTTAAATACATGATATTAATTTTTATTCATATTTTAATGGAAACTACAAAATTAAATTTGTATTATTAATATTTTAATGAAAAATGCAAATTTAAATTTGTGCTTTAATATTTTATTAATAATATTGCATTGACGTTGTATGTTCATTGTGAACTCGAGAAATTGTGGAGTCGGAGATTCAATAATTTTGGAAATCTGACATTCGGAGATTTCGAGACATGAAAATTAGGAAACACGGAATCATGAAAATTACACATCTCTACGCATTTTTGAGAATGTGAGAAGTTGGGTATTAGGGACTCGAAAATTTTGGTACTTGAAAACTGTGGAAGTATGAAATTGTGTTAATTTGTCAGTTTGAAAATTTGATGACATAGAAATTACAAATTTTTAAATTTGAAAATCCGATGACATACAAATTGCAAATTGAAAATGTGTAATTTCCATGGTTAGACATATGAAACTTTAGAAATTAGAAAAATGGGAAATTTGAGAATTTGATTTTAACCGGTAAATTCAAAAGGATCAACCTCCATATCGGAACAATTCAAATTTGATATCAAACACCTGTGCACGTTTCCCAAAATGTTGAATTAATTCCCCAGACAACAAAAAATTGATTCATCACAAAACTTCGATCAGTCATTCTGAAGCGTGTTCGTTCCACAGGGTCACGCTTGGCCCATCTCCCTCCGTACAAGTATTAATTGTCACGCCGAGTTATACCCCCTTTCGAGTTAAATTGATCTCAAGTAAAAAAATGACCATTTTCACCCACTATTGTGCACGTATCCCCTACGAAGCATCGAGCAATCGAGACTAGCTACTTAACGACAATGACAAAGCTAGGCTAATAACAATAGCGACGGCGACCGGTCATGCAATCAGTGTATCGACGGACGAATTATGCTCGCAGAAAGGTATTCTCTTGCAATAGTAATCGCGCGAACGATAAGGCACGCTGATTATTCAGAGCAACGAGTATTCATACGGTGAGGAATGTAGACGGAGCCAGGTATTTTTCGCCGGGCATTCATCACGGCCCTGAGCGTCCTTCCTCGGTGGTTCAACTTCTTCGTGCTTTCCTTTTTTTCTCCCTTTCACGACCCTCTTCTCTCCTTTCGCGTCTTAACGAAAGCTGATCCGATCCCACCAGGGCCAGGTCCATCCCTGGCCGGGGCCCGGTTTTGATTTATCGAAGCGCTGCTTTCATGGTCTGTTATAAATATCCAGGAACAACCTTGCCCGTACGTCCATTGGTCATCCAGTCGGCGGAAGAGGTGTCCCGCTGACTTTTTCCGCCTCTCCTTGGATACTAAGCCTACCGATACTATCCCGAGACGAGGAAGATCGATCGTTTGATCTTGTGGTCTTCGCGGGCGTGAGAGACGCTGATGATCGAATTGCCTCCAGACAAGTGGCATTGTGAACGCGCTTTGTGGACTTGTCATCATTCGTTCAACTTGCAGGGTCGAACGTAACAAAATTAACATTTCCGCAACTTACCAGTTACAACTATTATTCAATGTTAACCCCTTGCACTTAACTTAATGCAACGATTTTAGAAGTCGTTTATTTGTATGTGTTTTAAATCAAAACACATTCAATTTGATGTATATCGCACCTCGAGTGAACAGGGTTAATTATGTAATTTAAATAGTTCTCAAATATTCTGAGACCTAAATTCACGCTTCTTAAAATCTTTGAAACATCTAAAAGTATTGAAGTCGAAACTCAAAAAATTCTATAGTTCATACATCCAGCAGCTTCAAAAAATTCATAAGCCCCAACATTTAAAAGTGTCAAACATGCAACGTTGCAAAATGCACTGCAATCTCAACGATTTTGGAAATCTCCGACCTTTCAGTGATCAAAAATTCAAAAGTTGCAAGGTGCAAAAGTCTCACTTCAAAATTCTTGGAAATGCAAAATTCGTGAGTGCCGAATTATGTACAATTTCGAAACTTAAAAATTGCGGAGTCCCACATCGTCGAGGTACCGTACCGCGAAAGTTCATCACTTTCCCATAAAATTCGTTTTTGCCCGAGCGTTACCACACGTCCATTAATTCCTTTCGAGTAAAAACGTCGGTTCGTTGCAAGTGTCGCCGCCGTATCCGACCAGTCAGTGGTCCAAGAAAACCGCACGCGTAATTGTTTCATCGCGAGAGATTCAACGCTACAAGGACGACCGGCTCTCCCAAGGACCGCTCGCTGTGGATTCAGCATTTCCAAACGCATTCTTTGTTTGTTTTAATTATGCATCGCGTCACGCAACTTGCGCTTTATTCGCCCTGTGACCATCTTTTAGTGGCAACGTCATCGATCTGTACACTAGGGGGTTGTTTCGAACAAGGTTAACATATTGACTGCTACACCGAAGCAATTGAAAACTGTATTAACTCCTGGCACTACGATTCATTCGGCAAATGCGTCAGACACAACGAACCATTTATTGCTACAATATTGAGGTGGTTAAAGAAAGTTCGAATGTCGAGGCTGTCTTACGTTTCGTGGTTCTCCACTGTGCAAATTACAATTTGACCGAAATTGAACATTCAACCGTACTAAAAATATGAGCATATTACTGTATTTCATCTGCTGGTGCGTCACGAGTGTAGCTCGTTATTATAGCGCAACGGGTTAAGTAGTATTTTTATTTTTACTAAATCGCACCAAATCCATGATGTCTCATTACAATCTTTCCACGCGATTTTCTTTCAAAATAATGTTTAAACGAAACATGTTCTATCTGAAGGGGGACATTCAATGGTGTACACTGTTTTTTTATGAGTGGAAGCGTCTCCGAGATTTGAAGCTAAACTTTGTTTTTTTAAATGGAAACCTAGTATTTTTTCACGATAGACTCACAGCATACCTCAAGACGAATCCATTGATAAATATTGTATTAACCTTGAGATGTATTTTCACGATACTTTCTTATATTTATTTTCCATAGCTCCAAGTATGTTATGCGAGTGTTTTCACTTAGGGAAGTGAATATATTCTGAATAATATAGCTGTTGAGTTTGAAGAGAAATTTGGGTGGCAGCCATGTATGGGTGAAATGGCAGTTAAAGCGTTAATCGTACTTAGCGCTTCTGTCGCGTTGTATGGAATCCGGCAGAGCATCGCATTTCTGCGAACATCCAGATATGTCGTTCGATAAATTATTTACGAGCATCTACACCGGCCTTCGTTGTTGATCGTCAGGGATTTTCCTCGTCGTTGCGTGTCCGTACTGATTCAGTCGTCGACGTACTTCGGATTCCAACTTATTGCTTGTTCGCTGCCAGCCGGATGTCCCTTGGAAATAATATTCGTTTCGAATTCAATGGATGCAATCACTATGGGCACTGAAACCCACGCGTTTATCAAGGAACGGATAATGAAATTATGAAACGGCGAGCCCCTAACGCGGAAAGATTCTCGTCTTATAAAGAACGAGAGACATAAAAGGCAGCTGTAATAGTACACGATTTTCCTAAAATTATCGGCAAGAAACTATTGATAGATCACCGTATGGAAGTATCAAGTTGTTTCAAAAGTTCTTGCAGAATTTTCAATTAATTTCGGTGACACAATTTTTGTTATTCCTCAGTTTGGAAAAGTAGGTTCCAATATCTCAAAAAATGATATCAAAAAGGAGTTCCAATGTTACACCTTCTCGAAAATTTCGTAATTCATAAATTCAGACGTGCCAAAATTAAAAAATTCCAAGTTTCGAAAATTCTGTGGTCTCAAAATTCTATGGTTCTTATTTTCGAAAAATTCAACGTTCCAAATTTTGTAAATGCACGCTTCAACAATTCCAAAATCTCAAAATCACTTCCAAACCTGCAAGATCGAAGTTATTGCAAAAATTCCAACTTCCCGAGATTGCAACGTAAAACATAATTATTTTAATCAAAATCCCAAAATTCACAGTCTCCTGTTTCGAACACCAGCTTCCAGAACAAGAATTTCCAAACAAAACATCGTATTAACGCACGAAATCGCGCCGAATAAACCCCGAAATTCCCCAAAAATTCTGAAAAGTCTTTAAAACGACCCGAAAATCCGACAGATATATGACCGGTACCACATATGCGCAGCCGCATACTTCGCGAATCTCGAACCTCGATTCGCTACGCGAACGACCGGTCGATCACGCAAGTTTTTTACGGAGCCTTTATTAATCGAGTATTATAATCCCGTTCGGGCGTATCTCACGCGGTTCGTTTCTCCTTTCTCGCCGTCTCCTCGTTCCAGCATCATCAACCCGTAATCCTCTCTCGTTTCTGCTCGCGCGGATTAATTATTTTTCTGCTTTCGAGTTCACGGCCGTTCCTCGTCGGACCATAATCTCGTCGAATCCTCGGGACGGACCCGGGCCAAGATACTCGCCCGGCAAATCCGCTTTGATTTTCGTGCGTTTTCGCGCGGCGAAAAGTCGCGCAGCCGCTTAATCCGATCGAACGGGAAGAATCCGTTGCCCGGCGTAAAACCGGGACGAAAAAAAGCGACGCTGGAAGGATAAAGCCGCGAAATCGCGACGCTCGACGATGCTAATCCGCTTATGGCGTTTCTGCGCCAGCCATGGAATGCAGTCGCATGCGAGCGACTCCGCTTAAGTCGCAAAATTATAGAAACATCGGGGAATCTTGCGTGGTTAGATGCATGCTCGTTTCGGGAACGAGCTTAATCCGAGAAGGATCTTCTTTTGTGATCCCTCGTTAACGGCTCGGCCGGAGTCGACGGATGTTAACGGAAAATTGTTATCCCGCGATAAAACCGATGCTGCCGACGTGTGCCGAACAAGAGAACGGAATTAAATTGTTAGCGGGCACTTAACGATCGTCGTTCCCTGAGCAGTGACAATTCGGATCCTAGGGGAACATAAATAATAGTGGAAATTGCCAACAGCGATTAAAACGGTGGTCGAAGACGAGTGTGCCTGATCGTCTTAACCCTTAAGGCGAAAATAACGAGTTGCACTAAGTGTTCGTCCTGGAGTTAGACTCATAACTCCTTTATGGATTGTATAAACCTAATTAATATCATCCTAGATTACACTATAAACGGCTGTGGCTTACCTTCGGTCGTTTTCGTATCTACGTATCGGGTCTATTAAATGTCACGTTCCCATGGAATCTACGAATAAATTGCTTGTTTATTTATAACAGTGGACATTAAATTATGTGCAGAGGACGAATGGTAAAAATTTGTCAATTATTTACTTGTCTGGTAATAACGTTCATCGACAACAAAACGTTATGGACGTTTTATCGAATAAAAATCCTCAGTTTCGTTCGACATTTTTCGTTAAATTTTAGTGGTTGCACTTATTCCATTATAGGATTATAGGATTAAAGGATTGCTACAAAATTGACATAACGTTTGATCTTTCGTTATCTGTCCTAATATCGAGTCAGTAACATCAGTTAGTTCCGACTGTCGCACCCGACAAATAAATCATAATGCAAGGGGTTGATCAGAATCCCTGGATCGTCCGGCAATCAGAAGTTCTCGCTTCCTTCGTGTAAACGGCGCGTTTCGCTGTTGTACGAGCTGGCTGGTAGTATCGTATCGTATCGACCAAAGCCATCCTGCTTTTGCATTCTGCTGTCCGTTTCTGTCGGCGAAATCACGCGCGTCAGTCCGCTCGACGCGGCGCGGACAGTCGGCGCGGTTGCCGTTGACGCGACAATGGCCGATTCGTTACTTCGCACTCGGCAGCCTCCAGCAGAGACGTGTGCAGAGTGCAGACCCAACGGAGGAGAGAACTCGACGAACTCGCGACGCGATTCGCGATACAAGCGGTTCGTGTTTCGCTCCATTTGTCTCCTTAAAGGCGGCCGCCAGCGTCCAGCTCGTTTCGTCCCGCGGGACCAAATGGACGAGCAAACGAACCGTGGAAAAATGCGTCAAGCCGTTTCTACACGTCGATCAACCGATCGGTAGACTTTGCTCGAACCGTTCTAGGACCTTGTATGGCCTCGTGTACATCTGCTCATTTGGTGTACGCGCGCGAAACGAACAATGATGGACTATGCGCTCGGCGGATCTTCCGCAAAGACGATGGACCGATCGAGTACCCGTCAAAGGCGCGGTGAACGTCGGCGTACGAGGAGAAGACTCGTGGATTATTCGAATTCTTCCGTTTTTTAGTTTCCACATTTAGATCTTAAAGGTAGAAGGGAATATGATAAGCTGGAAATTTTGGAAACGAGGAAGTGTGGAAGATCTGGATCCGGAGATTTGAAATCTTGAGAATTTGAGGATTTAGAGTTTTTAGACATTTCGGAAGGGTTATTTCGAATTCGGAGAAAACATGTGAAAATTAGAGATGGAAGTTTAAAAAGCGGTGGAAATTTAATGAGAATTCAGAAATTTTTGAATTCTTAAAACTTTGGAAGTCTCAAATTTTCAAAGGCTAGATCTGTTAAACCCTCAAATTCTCAAATCCTCGAACCCTCAAGTACTCAAACCTTCAAATTCTCAAAGTTCACATTCCTTTAAATCTTAAAAATTCCAATCTGCCTAAGTTTTTATATTCCCAATCTTTAAAAAGTCAAAATCTCCATTTGCCAAATTTATAAACTCCCTATTCTCAAAATTTCCAAGTTTTTCAATTCAGAAACTTTCAAATTCCCCAATTTCGAAGTTTTTAAAATTTCTAAATTTACAAATTTTTAAATTCCCTAATCCCATACGTATCTAACATAGTTGCAACAGCATATTGTATCTATCGAAATCTCGATAAATCAAAATTTGATATGCCGAAAGATTTATTTAAAAAATATTAAAAGCACGCGATTGGTTGTAAATAACTCATTAAGGAAATGAACGAAAAGATAAATCTTAATGACTATGTTTATACCGGTGCATACAATCGATAAGCGTTTCTCAAAGGTTTATGGTTGTAACAATCAAAGAATGATTTGCATAATTTCGTCCGGGACGAGGAACGTACGCGTTATAGCAACATGGGAAGGAAGTTAAAAACATTCAGTGATTACACCTATTATAAATAATATAACGTCGTTAACTTAGACGGCAAACATACATCAAGGACCGGTTTGAACGGTTCACCGGCTCTGTAAACTATATCGATCTTCCCGAGGGGTTAATAAGGGCAATAATTATGATCGATTCTCGCCTTACGGTGTTCGCGACGGTATCGATCATCGCCTGGTTTACTTCGCCTCTTTTCATCTTCTTTCACCTTTCTTCATCGTGTTTTTCCTCTTTCTCTCCTTCTATCTCTCTTTGATCAAGCTCGCCGTGCTGCTTTTCTACAACGAAATATAATTCAGAACACCATTAAAGTTCCAATCGTCCCGTTCGAGGATCTCGTATCTGTAATGAGAATCGAAATTCCTTCCCCTTTGTTTTTGTTCTTTCTCTCGTTTTCTTTCGAGCTACGAGCGCGATGTTTAATTAATAACGAGGCCGCCTATTCGATAATCGACAAAGGGACAATCGACTCATCGTTCATTGTTGAATTTTATATTACTTTCTATTCGATGGTTCCCTGATTGGTTATTTCAGAGATGAATCGGTAGATATAACAGGAAATGAGGAAGATTAAATATATAATAAGTTCATACAAGTTCATAGAAAATCGGAGTAGTAAATATTGCAAACTTTCCTTATATTATCATCTTTGTTAAGAAAGTAAGTGGTTGGTAAATTTACAAATTTCTCACGTTTTAAAGCAATTCACAAATAAGAAACTATTGTAACCTTTAAAATTTCTGATTTAGAAATCCGTTGATTTAAAAATCGAAAAATTTGGAAAGTTAGAAGCATTGTAAATTCGAACTTGCAAATTTCTAAAATTTAAAATTAGCCAATTTTTAAGAATTGACTTACAAAAATTTCGAATTTGTAAATTGTGTTAGATACACGCGTTACATCATCTCGCGCCAAGCAACGATTCGTTACATCTACTGTTACATCTTACAATTACATCGCTTTCTCCACATAACGCGAAAACCCGCAGACACACGCAATATCGAAAAGAACCTGTTTGTCCGACTCAATACATTATCAACTCCAAAAACCTGCCTCCGTCATAGCTCCGTTCCGGCGATATAACAAAAGATCGAAAAATTCCAGGAACAGAAAGTTCCTGCCAAACAAAATCACTCGAATTCCTGTTCATTCCGAGAATCGAAACATCCTGATATCGCGGCTCTCTCGTTTTGCTCGAACTATAAATCAACGGCACTTAATTACCGACTTTCTCCAACGAAAAAAAATGTCTATTAGAAATACTTGTGTCGAATCGAATTAAGGCTACAAAGCGGCGATAATTAACGGATCTTCACGCAACACAGAGCGATTCGTTCCACGGTCTACCGTTCCGTCCACGAGGGAAACAAAAAAATGCAGGAACGCATAACGCGAATTACAGCCATTTCGCAAGAACAAAGAGCGTTCCATCGGTTCGTATGCATATTTTGTGTATCGCGAACGTTTTCATCATGAATTCTATGTTGCGGTTGCTTCATTAGCGAGCTCAATGTTCAAGGCAGATCGGTCCAGGATTCGCGGCGTGAGAACCGAGCAATGGCTGCGATCCCTTGATCAACTGTACAGAAAACCTTGATTCGATATTCTTAATTGTCATTCATTGCGTTCGGTTGCTTCAAATGAGTCATATGCAGCGAAAGGCGCTAACGTCGTCTATGCACTTCAACTACGCTGCTCCCTCGTTTTACGCGGTGTTCTTGATACTCCTTCAGGCGACAACATATACCTCTATTCTTATCACTCATCATACACGGTTCCAGTTTTAGTTTGATAGTATGTATTGTATGATTCTTTCAGTTTTGTTTAATACAGCAATTTGTAATAGGTATTTTTTAACCAAATTTATAACGTTGCACATACGACGTATACACACAATGAAACAGATATTAGTGGCAATTAATAATAGCGTGATAATAACTTCAAAAGAATTCATCATACTAGACTAAAAATTTTTGGGAACGCCATTTGATACGAACAAAAATACCTTTGAGTGCAAAGGGTTAATTTAGAGGTTCAGGTAAAATTAAGTTTTATTGGTTAAAGTTAAATAAACTTGCAGTTACTGGCACTCTTAAACTGTAACTTTTCCGTCAGTCAATTATTGCTGCAATATCGATACAAGCAACGAAAATTGAAGTAGTATATATATTTTCGGTTTAGTGATCTTTGATTGTAGAAATTATAAGCAACCCCTTAGGCTATAATAACGAGTTACAAGCATTCATATCAACTGGTACGTTAAACCAAAGGGCGAGTTCAAGCATATCGAGAGCAAAAACGAAACAAGGGTTTGTGCTCGAAATTGATACCGGCCTTCTTCTTGTTAGCGAAGGGATCGACCGAGCCTTGAAATCTCCGAAGCACAAAAATCACCTGTTAGGGTAACACGTCAGAACAAGAACGGAAGTGGGATAGATCGATGGGGGCAAAAAAAGGGGATCACCGGGTGGATTTCAGTCCCCTGATTAGATCATCAAGGATCGTTGGTCGGTTAGCCGGCAAATGGCGACGTAGCGGGCAATGAAATGCAATTTATTCAGGTTAGGGATCACTCCCCGCGAAGATACAATTCGCCTGACGCGTGGAACACCCAGGAGCAACGAGGGAGAAGCGGAGAGAGGAGCGTATCTGGGAGCGCGCGCCCTGAGAGCTCGTTATACGGGCAATGGGAATGCGACGGAACGGCGAGCACCATGGTGGACCACCCTGTTCGATACCGGCGGGGAGGGATCGAAGGACAATGTCTCACTTGAATTTACTATCGGCCCCGTATTCCCCGTACTCGGTCGGTTTTCTTGCGACAACGTTCACCTTAGCTCGATCAGCGGCCCGCTGAAACGCGATCGCTTTCACCCGACCCGAATCTACCCTCGCTGAAAACTATCGCTGCCTGCTCACCATTTTATCACCGAATTCCTGTAATCGAATACAATCGATGGTATTGTATCGCTGGAACACGGTTCGTGCCGAAACTGGACGGTAGCGGGTAGTAACTTAAGTGGTACATTCAGAGATTTGGTCATTTTTTTAGGCACTCGTTAGTCGAAAGCTCGGTACTAGTTCCAGACTCGGATCTAGACCGTATCAATAGCTCACCAGAGAACTGGGTGAACTATTTGTAGTTTATAGAGATACTGATAAATCAGTAGTAATAAGTAATTTCGGTGGTGCACTAAGAGACTTCGTAGTTTTCATAAGTACTGATAAGACGGTAGTAGCTAATAATTTCAGTAATTCATCCAGAAACTTGATCATTCCTATAAGTACTGATAAGTCACTAATATTTACTGATTTCAGAAATTCACCCTAAGACTTGATATTTTATACTGATATTTGTAAATCAGTAGTAGGTAGCCATTTCGGTGGTGCACTAAGAGGCTTGGTAGTTTATAGGGATACTAATAAATTGGTAGTAGCTAGCAATTTCGTGAGTTCATGTACAGACTTTATAGTTTACATACGTAGTGATGAAACGGTGGTTGCTAATAGTTTCAGTAATTCATCCAGAAACTTGATCATTCCTATAGGTACTGATAAGTCACTAATATTTACTGATTTCAGAAATTCACTCTAAGACTTGATATTTTATACTGATATTTGTAAATCAGTACTAGGTAGCAATTTCGGTGGTGCACCTAGAATCTTGGTAGTGCACATAGGTACTGATCAAACAATGGTACCTAACAATTTCAGTAATTCAGCAAGAAACTTGGTCATTTATATACGTATTCGTAAATCAGTAATAGTTAGTGACTTCAGAAATTCACTCGTGTTATGCTACGATAATGACATTATAATATATGTTATGATATTTGTAGAAATATCGAAGTCGATGAATTCGTTGACCAATTATAGCTACGTACTACAAATACAGCTATGTACTTCCTGTAGTTGAACTTCATACACCGCTGCACCATCTACGACTTTGATCGGAAAATTTGCACGCGATTACAACAGGCTCGGCATACTAACGCGAGTCGCGTAACTGTACGAGTGTCTTTTAAAAGCAAATCGGTTGACGTAACGCCCTGCAGGAAATCGAGCAAGAATCTGTCGTGCAAAAATGCCATGAACCAAAAAATGTCTATTATTATCTTTCCTCCAGGTTTTTCAGAATTCGATACAACCGTGGCAAAAACTGTCATATTACTTCGTGTACGAGGTTTTTTCATACCGATTTGATTTTAATGAGCGAGATCTCGCATTCTTTGCGTTTGGAGTACATATCGTGACGTATGTTGCAATAGCCGATGTACATAAAATATTTAATCCTCAGTTTTTTAATTCCCAAGTTCTCAATTTCTCGAATGTCCAAATTTTCAACTTTCCATCCAGATGTTATACATTCCTACATACACAAAAAAAACGGTACTATCCCGCGAATCTAATTGAAAATTTGCTATGTCACAGGAAGTAGTAATACGCAAGTAACAAAATATAAGCAAGATCGAACCAAAAATCCTCGCAGTAGCATCATAGTATTAATTAACGCGCTGAATTTCTACATTACACAACCGCTGTCTAGGCTCAGCGACTAATTGCCCCAAGCAACCCGTGCGAGTTTCAACACACGTTACAACGAACATATACTATGACGAACGAGGTTCTGGCATCCATAACATCCGCTCGAACAGATCCCACTTGCGAATGTACCCGTTCGCGTTAAGATCGACATCCGTTCGCGTATCGGGACCGTATCCGTGCCAATGAGGACGATAATAGTTACGCGGACAACGATAATTATGCGTCGCACTTTTCTCCGCTCTTTCGCTCCATCTAAGTCGAGTCAGCTGACTGCGTGACCGATGATGTCACCGTTGCAGCGTACTCTCTTCGACGAGTTCCCCGGTGAAACGACACCCACTTGTTTCAACACCTACTTGCTCTACGACGTCACGATTCGAGTACTCCTCCTGTTTTGATTTCCCCTCTTCCCCCCCCCCTTCATTTTGCCATCCTATTTCTTCAACCTCCACTCCACCCTTTCTCTTTCATAGATATCTGTTCTCCCTTCTTTTTCGCTATCTCTCTCTGTATCCCCGCCATTTTCATTCACCGTCTTTTTCTCTCTCCCACGCGCAAAACGGTCATGAGCCTCTCGACGGTTGTACACACTCGACCATCGCTTATTAGAACGCAGCTAGGATTCGAAGGATCCGTAAACGGCAGGATTCGCCCACGTGGCCACCACCTTCAAAGGTATACCTGTCCGTCGTTTCCGAGCGGACTTCTTTCGAGTCATTAGCGAGCTTCGAGCGGGTACGCGCGTACAACGAGCGGATTCGCATCTCTCTTGGACCAAGGTGAAGAGTCATCTCCATTTCATCGGAGGAAGTTAGGAAACTAACATGTTATAACAACGTTTATAGGTCTCTAAAATGACGATGTACATTTATTATCTGTGGGCTTAATTAGAAACATATGTAAACACGCACAGAATATCTGTAGTATTTGGTGCTTATGCTTCGTGCTTCGCTTGTTACGATATTTGTCATTATAATTTATAAATATATAATTTGAAAAATAATTTTTAGATATACTTCATAAATATATAATTTAAAATATAATTTATAAATATATAATTTAGACAGAATGTCTGTAGTACGTTAAGATGGTTTTCTTGACAGCAGTGCTGACTGTTCTCAAGACGAAGAATCAATACGTATATTCATTTATGTTTCATTGTTTCTTCATTTGTTTTTCAACTTCATTGTTAACATCAAAATAATTGTGAATTATACGTCGGCGATTTTAGTGTTAATGTACAATGTTTATCGTGTAAGATTGATCTGTTACATTAAATATGAACTGTTCTGTTCTATCACCCTCTTATATCCTTCAGGGAACATCTTTATTTACCTCTCCTAAAATTGTTAGGGAATCTTTGCAAAATATTCCTCGGGGTGCTTATGTCGTATCAAAAGGGGAAGAAACTTACTGGACACGCTAATATATTGCTAGTGTACGTTTTGATCAAAGAGTCGTACTTGTTGTAGCGTTTGCCGAAACCTCCGAGCACGGTACACCCTAAAACGCTTCTTCCCCGCTCGCAAAACACGGTGGGTCCCAGGTATTTAATAAATCCGGCTCGTGTTTCTCTGTACAAATCCCCGGCGATTCGCGGCACGTCATTCACCGCCGTTTCTTTTGTCCGGCTCGAAAACATCGGCGTAGCTGGTCGGCTGTTTTTCATCGCGAATTTCCTGTCCGGGGTACAAAGTCAGCCGGCATTTGCCGCGATCCGTCGAAATATCGGGGTGTTCAGCGTATAATAAGACACGGTCAGAACGCTGCTTCGGACACCTCGGACACATGTCACCGATGCACGAACGGATCCTGTTGTTCCCCGGGCCGCGTCTACGTCCGCCACTCGTCAATTAGAAGCGACATCGTTCCCGACACGAAAAACCCGGCTGGGCTAGTACCTCGAATCGGGACCGTGGGGATTCGGGAGAATGACATTAACATACCGACCGGGAACAGGAGGGACGAGGACGGGACGCGAGCAGGAAAGAGCGAACGACACGCGGAACGCTCGACGGAGGGCGGAGAACGCGCGGACCAGCGCCGAGCGGATTTCGGCAAGAAACTTCCGAGCGTTCCTCCGCTTTTCGACGATCGTACGGCGTCGGGTTTCGAGAAATCGGCAAATTCCACGCGGTTCCACGGAATCGATCGAACTTCACGCCTGCGGGAACGACGGACCTCCGGTAATTAAGGAAGACGACTTGATTCCACGTCGAACCGTCGTCTTCATCGGCCAACTGATTACCCGAACTCCGACGATCGATCGAGAATGTTTTTTGGTTGTACCGCGAACAGGCCCCCTCCCCATACTCGTACGTGAACGAGATCCGTTGATTATTGAACGTTTATTGAACCTTTTTGTTTCGGGAGGGTAGACGGTTCATCGAAGAAGGGAAAAATTAACCTTTCATTACATCATGTTAAAAGTACGCCATATAAAATGTCTCATATTTTTTAAGTTTGTCGAACATGAATGTGTAGCATATTTTACATTTAACAAAATTTCTGCATTTCATTGAACATGAATAAACAGTATATTTTGTAATTAACGACATGTCTGTATTTTTGTGAACATGAATAAATAACATATTTTGTAATTAACGAAATGTCTGTATTTTTTGGTGAACATGAATAAATAGCATATTTTGTAATTAAAGAAATGTTTGTATTTTGGTGAACATGAATAAATAGCATATTTTGTAATTAACGAAATGTCTGTACACAGCGTAATCAGAGCAAAGATCAGTTAAATAGCAGAGGGATCCTTAAAAGTTGTACAGTGTCAGAAAAAAATCGCAACGATTTATCGGTACTGCACTTTTATCAAACTTGGGACGAGAAAGGCGAACAAGAGATAGTGAAACAATTTACACGAAGACAGAGGATGCAAGATATACAGCGACAATGATAAACGGCTCGATAAGCAGAGCAATATCGAAGAAGATAAAAAACGTCGACAGAGCTGTAGGAAATAATGGGCAACAAGGGAACATCTTACAAATCGCAAAATGGAAGAAAATCGACTGCAGCTCCGTTAGCGAATCTTTCCCTACGTAGCCGCGTCGCTGAGTCATAAGCTTGCTGCCCTTAGGCAAGGTTCTTATCCTCTTCTACGACGTTCAAGATCCTTCTAACCTAACTGCGTAATTTTCTACTGAAATATTAGTTTCCTACGTGATTCAGTAACGAGTGGTCTACTATTTTTATAACGTCGTTTCCACCATCAAGCATGTACTTCGGTATGGTCTTTATGAAGGAACTCACTAATTTAGGTATAATTGCCTTATCATTGTTGATGTTTCACGTTATGTCGACATTAGCACGAGAACTTGCGTTGTAGGGTACAATAATACTTATATCAATGTTTCAAATATATTTTATAAATTTCATAAGTATTTGAAATAAATATTAGGATCAATATACGAATGGAAATTAAGGTGAATGAATAAATGGGTTTATATTGAATGTGTAAATGGGTAAAATTGATCCTGCAATGGTAAAAAGTGGGTAAAAAATTGTTAACATATATGAATTCAAGAATTAACAATTAGTTTGATAATGAACCTTCGTGCACATAATATTCGTAAAATACAAGTATCAACTCATTATTTAAAGAACATCTGTGTAATTATTAAGTTGTAATTACGTAATTGTCGTAATCGCATAATTACTTCTAAAATGGAGTAATTTTTCATATGGAAATTTAACTTCCTACATTCTTCGTATTAACGATACAAGGATATAAAAAACATTTCTATTGGAATTTGTACATTTGGAAAATACAAAATTTGGGGATAGAGAAGAAGGTAAAAAATCTACAAATTTGTAAATTCACAAATTTATATATCTGGAGAACTACAAATTGACAATTTGGAAATATGACGAATTGGAGGTGTCAAAATTAAAGCTCATACATGTACAAATTTAGACGTACGAAAGTTGAGGAATTGGAATCTTCAAGTTTACGAATGTAAAAATGTGTCCAAACGAAAGCGTTACGAATGTGTCCAAACGAAGTCAACGTTGCCCTTGACTGTCCAGTCGCCCTTCAAAGGGGTGCAAATGACCCGAGGACCTTCGATTTCAGCAGTGACCGATGTCGCGTCTGAAGGAACCCGAGAAACAATGCTGCAGCGACAGTGTGTCCACAGGACGAGGGGTGGAAAGCTTCCGGCTTGGGTCAATTATGCAAGGCGCCGAGAATGTTTTCTCGTACAATGGACACCTCGCGCTGTTTGGCATCGTTGGGGAGGCAAAACGAGGGAATCGTGGTCGTCTCCATGGACGTCGTGGGACACGGGAGGAAACTGTATACACAGGGTGGGCGTCAAGGACTCTCGAAGCGAAAGAGGAGAGACGGCAGATCGGTACGGCGGCCATATGTGGACACCGTGTAGACGAACGGGCCTGCGTGCACGCGCGCACACGCTCGAATCCTCTCGTCGTTTCGCCTAAGCACGAGAACCGAGTGAATTGTACATGGAAGCATCGCGCGATTTACGAGCTGGAACGAAATTGTATTGCTATTGTCGGGTGTTGCATCTTGCGTCTCTCCGTCACCCGATTATATTGCCTCCGTAAACGGTTATGTCGCATGTATACGTCGTTACTGAAGTCGATACAGGGCCAGCGGAAATGATGTCGAAATAAAAAGAACTGGACCATCGACTAGTTTTCAAGCAATACTTGTTTCCTCGATAGGAATCTGGATCAGAAATTTACCGACTGCGGGTCGGTAGTTCATTTTGATCGAGTTGCGTTAAATGTTAAACTACGAACGTCAATATATAAATTTTTGTAGTTGTAAGTACTGGAAGGGCTTTTGTTCGATTTCGCTTCTTTTTCAAATACGGATTGCAAATGAGTCGCGAAGGATTACAGTTGCTCCAATGTGGGACTTCCAATTTTGATATTTTAAAAGAATCATTAAATGGTGATACAAGATTATTCGAACTGTACTTACACTGATTAAAAAGTGTTGTTGAATTATGCCAGACAATAGAAACTGCGATTGTAATTACTAACTCCTACTTAAACCAGTAGTGTCGCATTTAAAAAATGATTAATCTTCGAGCGTAAGCAGAATAGTGCTCCGAAGTGTAATTGAATAAGTATCGTGCTAAGTATGAAAAGAAATTTAAAATTGAAAAGAGATTCCGCGAAACGTACAGTCATAAAACTGTTAACAGCAACAGGTAAATCGTTTCGTCCTGGCTTAGATCATAGTTAATTTTACACATTGCCTCGTAGAAAACAAATAATTTACGTCAAAAAAAAAGAAAGAGAATACGAACATTTGCTTATTATTCGAACCTCGCATCGGCTACCGTCGATTAACGTAAGAAAGTGTCAGGAGCGATCGTTTCTCGAAATCCTGCTGGTAAAATCCCATATTTTGCAACATGCTCGAATCGAATCGATTTCGCGGAAGCAACACAGGATCCTGATAATCCGTGATATTCTTCGAACCACGTTTCGCGCATGTGACGAGTGATTTATTGGAAACAGGGGGAGGACGGGACACGCGTGGAAACCATAGGTGCAAACAGGAAAATAAAGGAACGGAAAAATTAAAAACTGGCGCGGCTCGCGAGCAGACGCGTGGATGTGCGTGTAGACATTCGAATACTCGTTTGTCGGGTTGTGTTCTCGCTGCAAGATGGATACCGGTGTATCCTAGGGAGTCCACTCCGGTTCTCCGCAGCGCGCGTGCCAATGTAAGCGACTGTTTCGCGGTTCTGCACCGATCAATCGTCGGGTTTTACATCGTCGGGACGGAAACTGGTTTCGCAGGGACGTATTTGCGTTAATGGGACGCCCGTACCACGAATTCCTGCCACGGAATGTGACACACAACCGAGCCACTTTGATACGATTAGAAACCACCAAATCATCATTACGGCATGGCTACTTTTTTTCTAATATTTTGCGGTGACATATGTGTACGGAATATTTGACATGTTAAAAGAATTATTAGAACACAGCAGAAGAAATTGATATTGGATATGATGAAAGTAATGATGATGTTGAATTTCTGACGCGTTTAACCCTTCGTCGTGTTACAATCTCCCATATGTCACATACGTTAATATTGGATGAAAGTTTTGCAGTTTATCAGAAACGAATTTCAAACGATTTGATTAATAGAACTATCGGAAGATCTTTATAATTACTCTTTCATTATATATCTCATTAAAACAGATAAGATGTATACAAGATAAAATTTGCAATTGTTAATATGTCCGGACTAAGTATTCGAAATTAATGATGTTAATACATTTTTAAACAGAAGATATTTATTTACTCACACTTTTTATTCTTACTTGTAATAACTCAAACGTATTTTGTTTCAAAATTGAAGAGAATTACGCAGCGAAGGGTTGAGATAGTTGTACTACAATAATTAAGTTCAAGTGTAAGGCTATGTGACAAATTAATTTGTTTTAATCGATTAAATATTTTAATCGCAAACTACCTCGATCATTTTTAGTACAAATAATATTGATGCAAAGTATTGATACCTGAATAATGTATACATAACATCTTCATTTCTATACGATTGACTTTCAAAAATATTACTAGTGTTCACATATTATAATTACATACACGCATTAAAGTTTCAAAGAAACATAATAAGGAGCGTTGTTGACGGCATTTTAAATAAATGCTTAAATAAATGGTAAATAAAATATTTAGAAATACTGTCTCTCAGAAGATGTTACGATAACGGTGACGTTACCATAAAATCTGTCTATGACGTAACCATAAATCTGTTTAATGGATTGCTCCACATCAGTATCGACAGGGTCGATCCAACATTTAACAATATTCGTGACACGCACGATCAATTATCGGATGATCAATATCGCCTTTCCTTCTCATTTGCGTAAGCAAAACCCGCACCACCAAGAGCGCGTGGGCTCAATGGTAAAATCTCGGTATAATTGATGTAATTACTATCGAAAGCGTAGTGTTAGGCAGGGATACGGTAGATATCTCAGCCTACCCATCGAAAGGCTCGCCTTTCATTTCGAACGACCCACGTAACGAGAAGTATGTGCCGTGAGCGTTCTCGCTAAAACACCGGAGGAAAGATTTTCTGGAATACGTTGTAAAACCGAGTCGATCGATCGATCGATTCCATCGGCCACGAAAGGTATTGCGATACATGTAATTGTACACGAAATCGCGTGTCCAGCCGAGCTCCGGCTACGAGCACAAAGAGGAGAAAAAGGTTGGCCAGGAACGGCAAGGTCGAAGATATTCCGAGAATCGAAAGGTACGTTTGAGGAATAGCGTGAATGAATGTTCAGGGGGATGAGCTCTCGCCGAAGTTCGGTTCGTTCTTTCGGAACGAACGAAGAATGCTATTCATGGCAACCCGTAATATCGTCTGTTATTAAATTATGTTTAACGCGTTCACTATCGTAGCTTTTTTAGGGACCCTTCTTCTTGGGAGTGTGAGAAACACGGACCCTGTGTGATGTTTAGTTAAATACGTATATGTACACTTTCGTTAAGGATTCGCAGCATATTTTGCTTTTTTTTGAAACTAGCTTTTTAATATTGTGCTACACTTATGAATATACACTGCGTGCAGTGTTTATTAATGGTATATACAGAACAGTAGCGTTGTATGGATATAGAAATAAAGTTTTTTGAATACGTTTTAAGTATTGTTTAGTTTCTTAATTTCTGAATTTTTTAATTTCTAAAAGTCTAAATCTTAAAATTTTACATTTCCGTATTCCAAATATGAACATTCCCAAATTCTAAATCTCCATATTTCCATATTCCCACATTTCTGAATTTCCGGATTCCCAAATATTTCTTCTCCCATATTTCATAATTTCTTTCTCATAGATAAATTCTCAAACTCCCGAATGCCTTAGTCATCAAAGCTGCCAAATTTTCCACTTTCCAAACCTTAGAGTTTGCACATTTCTTCCATAACTTCCTACGTATACGATCATTATCAACGCACAAAAATGCACTCCACGCATTGCGGTCGCAATTGAAAATCTTTCAATAAAGATTGCTCTAATCTATGAGTCGTGACGTCTCTATCCGTTGCCACTCGCGAGGAACGAAACTCAAATAAATTTCCTATATCCTACGTTACGATGCCCAAGAAGTATCCAAAGAAGCAGGCGGGCAAATAGCGGTTCACCAACGTACGCTAAAGGGTTGAAACAGGATCACGTTCGAGTAGCATGGCAACGGAAGAAGAGGAAAAAAAGCGGAGGCATCGAATCATCGAGAAATATCTCCTTTCGCTTCGTTCGCCGCTCGAATGCACTCGCATCAGCGGAAAAATACGCGGTCATAAGATTCTTCTGCAACCGGACTTGGGCGCTTATAACCACATACTCAGCCGTGGCAAGCAACGCGTATATACGTGCATGCACGCTTCTATACGTCTCTTCGAGGTTGAATTCTAGTCGTAGCGAGCCCTCGTAATCTTTAGGCCCCGAGGTCAACACGAGCTCGTCCGTGCGACGGGAGATCTTCAGCAGATAGAGAAGCCCGCCTGAGTAACCCGTGTTGCTACGTACCTGGTCCACGATGCTACCCTCTGTATTGGTAGATAGATACCAGGACAGGACCTTTCTCTCTTGCTGGATGCATATTATGCGGCCAAAGTCGTGCCCCGGCTAAGACAAAGCACCTCACGGATGCTGCGGAGAGATACCGAGAGCAGCCAGGTTCAAAGGTTTTTGGACCCCGAACTCCGACGAATTATGGAATTCTTCTTCGAACGGCGTGATTCTCGTCTGGCTACATGGACGTGGATACCATTGCCACGTTCGAGGTATGAGGTAACAGTTTCATCGAACTATGGAACAATCGGGGAATAAAGATATATGGAGGCACGCGAAATGAAGATACGCCAGGTGGAGATACGTGAAGACTCACGAACTGAAGATATGTGAAAATGCACGAAAGGAAGATACACGAAGAAACACGGAATGAAGATACATGAAGAAACACGAAATGAAGATATATGATGAAACACGAAGTGAAGATACCTCAAGATGCACGAAGTGAAGATATATGACGATGCATAAGGTGACGATATATGAAGAATATCGTGGCAGAAAGGATTAAAATTGTATCCCTGCTTCGTAATATCAAAGTACATTTATTTCTAGTACACATTTTTCGTAGATATCTGGGCATAGTGAGATTATTAAACATCATATGTATAACTATATTTGTCCCCTTCCGAGTGTAGCTACGCAGGAATACAGCTCGGCGAACGTTACGAGCAGCGTCTGTGATAAGAGATAAGCAGTCTTGTCCAACAGTGGTTCGTGAGTTTTACCAGGTGTGAATGGCAACTAATAAAGTTACGCTTATCTGCTCGCTGTTGAAATGTACGTCTTAAATGTTAGCCAAACACTGTTCCCAGTCGAGTTCTACAAGCGGGATCTGAATTTTTGGTCAAAAAAGAAACACTGTTACCTGCATCGTACACTGGTTAACGCGTTAGTCTTCCCCTAGGGAGAAAACGATTTGTGAGAACCGCTCGTTTCAAAAGTACCTATACAATATCACTCTGCAGAAATTTTGGGATTGCTCTATGAATTTAGAATAATAAAAAATGTAAAAATTCGTAAAATCGAAAATGAAGAAATTCATTACCTTCAGAGAACTTAAAAATTCGGAAATTAGAAAATGTTTTACTTTACGAACTGTACTTATCCGAAGAATGTTTACGTTGTCCAAATGTGCGTGTATTTCGAACATCCCGTACGTTGGACGAGACCTTTCGCAAAAGGTGGGTACTTTCTTTCGGTTGCTCACCGGTCCCTAATTAACGGCGTATTACCAGTAATTAACGAACGGACTGTTAAAAGTTCCACAGCCCCGTGAACGTTTTCGAGAGGTTAGTTCGAGCCGTCGAGGATCAGCAATCGCATTCCGCGAGTATCGTAGCTGAGATCAAGGAAGAAATAGCGAAAGGCCATCATCGAGTCGATTATCGTGCACGAATCTCGGCAGAAGAGCGTCTCGAACGACGTCGAAGATATTCGTGATGCAATCGCGGATCTATGATCCGAGGATCTTGGCTCGAATCGCGGGAAATCTCAAGCTGTGTCCTGGGACATCGTCTACACTCTATGCGCTTTGCGTTTCGCGTGCATCATGCGATATATGGCGAGCGTTATAGGGACCGTTCGATCGCGACTTTAGCATCGGTTTAACCTCATTCCTGCCGATGACGTCACTCTCGCCTTTCCCTCGACTCTGGACCTTCCAGCATCTCCCGAGATGTGCAACCAGCCATCTATCGGCTATTATAGACGATTATTTGTATCGGTTCACGACGATCCGTCTCGCTTAAGATCCATTTTCATTTCCATCCGGAAAAAGATATGGAAAGTTAGGTGTAACGGGTTGGTCGAGGCTGAGGATCGTTTCGAAGGAGGATACAGTCTGAAATTTTAATAACTATTTCAGTTGGGAGCAGATCTGGGGAAAATGTAGCAATCAAGAAGGAAGAAGTTTCTTACTCGACGATTTTTAGGAATTTATGACGTTTTGGAAATATGAGAATGGGTTAAGATTTTGAAGACACAGGAATTTGGGGATTTAAGAATGTAGAGTCCTACGGGTTTGGGGTGTAGAAATTTCGGAATCTAGGAATTCGGGGGTCTGGACACCTGGGGATTTAGGAAATCAAGGGCCTGAGGAGTTGAGGATGTTGGAATTTGGGAATCTAGGAATTTAATAATCTAAGAATCTCAAGAACCAGAGATTTGAGATCCACGAAGTTGAGGATCTTGGAATTTGGGAATCTAGAAGCTTGGAATCTATAAACTTGGGGATCCAGAGAATTGGGTATTTAGTAAAAACCGTTGTACGAATTTCGGAACGTAAAGATATCCGCGAAATTCCAGTCGAAAAATGCTCAATTCGAACAAATTTGCTTTTCCGACCAATCAACAGAAACGATACAAACTGAAGTTACAGCCCAGTATTATACAATTATTGAAATAAATTATTTATCGGTAAAATTCTCGGACATACAATTACCCCGCTTATTTTCCTTTGTTAATGGTAATTTGTGTCGTTGCGAGATTACTGATAATTGCATCATCAAAGGATGATTGGAAGGACCGATAGTTGTCGTTAACTGCAATATTTCGTAATTGCAAGGGACAATACCGCGGCAAGGTAAACGATCAAAAATTGCAGAAATTGTCGTCAGATCTTCGATGAGACTCAACGGCAGTCTCATAAATTTGCACTCACACAAGATTTCCGATACCATAGAAGTCTTAATAACAGCGTCGATCGTGTAAAAAAATCACAGATAAACGTTACATGACGTATCTGACATTTAACGAGCGATAGATTTTTATAATGCTTTGACGAGGTCATCGATGCTCCGCAAGTCCTTTAGCTTATCTAAATTACATGTACGACAACAGATCAAACATATATATACTGCTTTTTTCTCCTGTTATAGCAGTAAATAATATGTCTGATCCTTTTAACGCTAATTGCAGAATAAAATGTTTTATGAGATGTCTTAGGTTTGAGTTAAATTACATTGGAAGGTTCGTTATTTAATAAGCTGTGCTTTTATGACGCATCCATCGTCCAATTAAGATCGTGATCAGTTGAAAGTTAAATGCGGATTGCTCGTTAAAACAGAAATGAATAAATTTGTGGAAATTATTACAGTCATAATTTGGTACATTTCCAACTTCTCAATGTACTCAATTGGAAAGTTGTATATTTGCAAACTTCAATTCGAATATTTTAAATTTTTGTATCCTCAAATTTAGATATTTTTAATTTCTACACCTGCAAAATTTTTAATTCTTGATTTTTGTATTTCCACATTCCTAAATAACCACATTTGAATATTTAAAACTTCTATATTTCCAAATTGGATGTTTCTAAATTTCTATATCTCCAAATTTGAAATTTCTAAATTTTTATATTTCTAAATTTAAATATTTAAAGTCTACATATGCAAATTTCCAAATTTTTTATTTTGCTATTCTTCAATTTCTAAATCACAAAATTTGTATATTTAATGTTTCTATATATCCAAATTTTAAATTTCTGTATCTTCACATTTCCAAAGTATTGAGTTTCTATATTTCTAAATTTGAAATCTAGATTCGCCCCTTGATGCGCCCTTCACTTGTTCTATAAAAATCAAGATAACGCTGTTACATGTTGTGTTCGTGTGCTCGCGAGCGTGTGTGTGTATTCTTTTTCTTTAAACCATACCGAAGCAGGTGAACCATTCCATAGAAAGGTACCCCATAGAGGTCCGACGTCAATATCCTCTAACTAAGGTGGGTCTCAAGGGTCTGAGCATGGGTTTTAAAGTATCCCATCAATGTTCCAAAATCTATGGCACTCTCGACTCTTGTACCTGGAAAAACCGTGAACACCAAGCTACTCGAAATCTTCTTCACGGGGAACATTTGTTTTCGAAGGCCGAGAACATGGTAATGGAATGTCGACAGGAAATGAAAATGAATTCATTTCTTAATTCCTTGGTGAATTTCAGTATCCCTGGTTTAGGTTCATCGAATTAGAATCGAATAGGTATTCTCAATACTTTTTATTTATTTATTTATTGTTCTTGGCAAAATAATACTGTAATACACTGCATTCGCGTAGACACTTAATTTTTCGATTTTAATTAATCAATTTTACGTATTTAAAAAAGTGCACTTTATTTTTATACATTTTATCCACGTCATGTATTAATTTTAGAAATGTTTCAAAAAAATACATATTTCAATTTATGTCGTGATAGTTTTTACATTATATTAATGTTTTACTCTAATGTTGACTATAATAAAAATTAATTATAATAGCGATTTTCATTAACCCATCGTTAATTTAAATATAAAAATCAATAACAAAAAAATTAGTGATTATAGACAAAGTATAATATTATACAATAGAAGAACATTGCAGTGTCATGGGTACAACTCGAAAAAAGACCAGTTCTCGAACGATCCAGTAAAATGAAATTTTCCCCACGGGTTGTAAAATCTTTTGCCATGAAAGCGATAACAAACAATCGTTGTCATTGATTTACAACATATCGCCATTCGCGTGTACGAGTAAATTATAAAAATCATCAAGCCGGATTTCGCGAGATAATAATAACGTTACCGCGCCTACGGTGCACCATGTACTGGAACATTTACCGTGTGTCCGGTATCACCCAGAAACTGGTCGATGTGACAAATTGCGCGATATCAAAGAATCGAAGTCACCAGAAAGCGGCTGGTACTTGCACAATCCATTTATCACCGGTATGCCGTGTCTTTCTCTCGAAAATAATAGCTCTGTGTTACGCGAAATCGTCTCAAACAATGAACGTGTTACATCGATTACATCGACAATCGATTTTCCTCTCGCTACCACCTCGCGATAACGTTTCACGACGAACAAAAAAGTCCGCGAATTTCGTGTAGGTCGCGGGTACAATCATGCGATCGCTATTTCAAATTTTTTTACGATACGCGTGGGAACATTGGCATCGCCACCGACACGAATTTTTCCGTCTGTTGCCTTGAAATATCGAGGTTTCTTGTATCTACAACGATGCGTCTAATTGTATTGTAATAGTATGAATGATATTTTAATTTCATTCATGGTGAACTTCTCCCGCCGGGTTTTCCTTTCGTTGCGACGAAGAGCGATGTCTATGGATTACTATACATTCAGGTGTAGCGTGGTTTTCCTAAATTTTCTAAATTTCTGGGCTACTAAATTTCCAAGTTTAGGGATCTTCAATTTCCGAAATTCCTATTCTCAAGCCCCTAAATCCTAAAGTTCCAAATTCGCAAGTTCCAAAAATTTTAATTTCTGTATTCCCAAATTTCTAAATCTCCAAATTCTCAAATCCTTCAATTTTCCAAATTACTAATATCTAAATCTCTCGTTTTTAAATTTCGAAATTTAAAATTCCTCTCAAATTTCTCAAATTTCCAATTCCCAAATCTACAAATATTCTCCAAATTCCCAAATCCCCAAATTTCTGAATGTTAAAATCTATTAATCTAAATATTTGCCAATGAAAGATCAATGAACGAACCTTTTCCCCAAACTCGCTATTTTCCCTAGAAAAGCTCATCATCCTCGCTGCCTATCGCATCATTATACTCCTTCAGCATGGTAGGCGCGTCTGTAGAGGAGGCACAACTCATTTTTTGTTTGTTTTACCGTGCATCACGGAGAGAACACTGAACGCATGCTACATCATACTCGACCGAGTTTCATCCATATGTACGCATAACCATAAAGCGACATCCCAAACGTGGTATTCCATCGTCGAATGGTAGAGGGATGTCAACAGTATTCGTTACCGTAACGAACGTTAACACACCGGTAAACCGACACACGGTGATCGGCTTCGTTCGGTGCATTTCAACAAATTATGCAGCAGCTTTTCTTCACTTTGTCTACGTTGGAATAAATTTGTACCCTGCTAGAAGATGTAAATCGATCCTTTTTTCATTTCATGATTTTCAAATGGACCGGAATATATTCAAGTCTCAGAGACAAGACTTTCATCCATAATGTCGACGATAGCAAGTTTCTGTCGTGAGTCTAACGGAATTACTAATAACGTATCGAATACTCTTTTTAAGGTTTTTTTCGATCTTTTATTGAATTAAGGGACCATTTGCATTTATTTGCATGTTCCTCAAAGGTGTATCTGTTAGTTTAGGAAACGACAATTTCTTTTGATATTGGTATCAACTGTGGCCCTTCGCAGGAACTGTTCTATGCAAATTGACAATTACTCTTAAGAAACACCGAGTAGAACAAAATTGAGAGTGTCTGAATAAAATTAAGTTGAACTGCAGCTAAACTACATTTTGTTCCAGATACGAAACAAAATCTTTAATTATATAATGTATAAAAATATAAATCTGTAACTCTATAAAAACATAAATGGGTATCGAACGTAAGAAAATTGTTCGTAAGATTATCTCGTATTCTATCAAACACGAACAAATAACAAACTTCATAATTCATAAAACCGTTCAAAACACTTCCTCGTATTTAGCCGAACACAAACGAATAACCAGTCTTCAAATAAAAAATAAAAGTTATCCAAACAGAAATTCTTAATCATTATTTCGTTGTTGGCATTGTGAGAGTCGAAGAATGCATCCTGTTCGAAAATTGAAAAGACCATGCAACTAGGGTTTAACGAGTGAGCAGGAGCGGACAGCGAGCATTTAAAAGGAAGCAGCACAAAGTTTCCGAGCGGAGGTGAAACAAGCAGATGTCAAAGGGTAGCTGGGCATCGGAAACAAGCGAAGGGGCATGAAAAGAGGTGAACACCTCCGTGTTTTTCCCGTGGGTTTCAGAAGTTTTGAAAAGGTAAGCCACCTAATGGTCCGGTGCAGTGGCAGATGTCACATGGCCGCCGGGGCCGGATGTTTTTCAAACGGGCGTTTTGCTGCCAACGCAACCAGGCTGCTTCTTACCCCGGCGTTCAAGTCTCCGCCCGGCGGGTACTAACAATCCCGCGAACATTAGGCGACGTAGATCCCTGGCGAGCAAAGCGACCAAGAAATTCCAGGCTTGTGCAATCCGCGTGCTCGAACGGTCGCTTATCGACCCGCTGTTTCATTTTAACGATCCCATCGTGCACGTTCAACGAGCCCGTGAACGCAATTGGAACGTGGCGTACCGAGGAATCTTCGTCGAAACGTTCTATCGACACGGAACGGCCGTCCCGATGATGCAAAGAGAAATTCGCCGGGGGAACACACGAGATCCATGCGCAAATAGAAAATCGAGCACACTTCGCAAGAAAACGGAACAAACAGGGAGAAGCAAATTGTCGCTGCGAGACCGAGACGATTTTTTTATGACCTATCCTGTATGCCTATCGTGACTCTACAACGAAGAGACTGCATCGTAGACTGCATACAAGCACGCACATCTGCGTTGTCAGCATCCACGAATCGTCTCGCAGGGGATAAATCTACGGTCTCGGATCTCAAAGTGTTAGTACGTGCTTGGAAAGGTACCTTTTCTTGAAGAGATAAATGTAAATGCAAATTTTTGGTATGCATCAACGAGAGTGCATTAATAAATGCAGTATAATGAGTCTGTAACGTTTGCGAATGCTTGTTTGATAATGTTTGCTGGCGCGAGAGAAGTATAATTTCAGCCATTTAAAAACGCTAGTGAATCATTGGCGAACGATTTATGTTCCAGATATGTAATCAGTAATCAAGAATTGCATAAATACATACGTACATTCAAATTCATGCAAAAGATATGATAATGTTGCTATAGATGTTTATTGCTGAAGAAAATTGGTATAATAAATTTCTCTAGAATGACGCCTTTTCGATGTTAGTTCAAAATTTTATTTTATTTAATATTTAGTACAGATTATTCTATAACATTCATTAATACTGATAATCTTCTGTCATTTTTAACATTCAATTATACTTTTTGAAAGACAAAAATGGTTTCGACGTAAAATATTGTTTGAAGTAAAATTACTTGCAATTATAGAAACCTGTAACAGTTACTGTAACTGTAACCATGAGGATACGGTGAATGTACGTTCAAATAAGATCCACTTACGAACATTGGTGGAGAGCCAATTTCTCAATTCGGAAATTTGTAACACGTACATTTCTATATTTGAAAGTTGGAAACTTGACAATTATATTTTATATCTCTGAATTCTGTAAATTTTCATCGTTTCAAATGAATAAATGTTTATTCTTCTAGAAGTTTTTAAAATCCCAGAGAAGAGAAGGATTCATCTAAGTTTTTGATTTGCCTGTCACCCGATGTACCGATTGGAATGAAATGGCCACAGAAGTGTCACAAGTCACTAAGACTCGTCTGCTGATAAATAAATCGTTGTTGCTTTCTCAAATAAAACCCAGTAATCGAGAAAGTTCATATCAGTGGAACTTCCTACTATAACTCCGCACGAACTTTTCCCGCCATTCGATAACGCACAAACCGTCCCAAGATCGAGTGCACGTTCGCGATTACTCTATATCGAGTTCACCGTTACTTCCTAAGCCCGATACACCTTTGACAAGGGGATCGTATTACGAGTTGACCGCGTCGGGATATCGGAGTAAAGTCGGATCGGTGAGAAGCGTTAATTCGTTTCGTACAAGCTGAAACGCGGCCGGAGTTCGATGGTGGCGGATCGACACGAGGGTTCGCTTTTTCCCTTGCACGGTGTCAAAATGATCAAGAGCGATCGGCGGCCGGTGGCCCGGTAAAAACGTACGCATCTGGTCACGTAGTATCCGCGACAAGCTACAAATGGTTCCGCGGATCTGTTTACGTTTCGGCCAGAATTTATGGGACGAACGTGCACCGCGGCGCGTACGTGAAAGTCTAGTCTCGCGCGATCCCGACGAAGAAACACGACACAACCTTTATAAATCTTTTCGTTGAAAAGCCACGCAGAGGCATGCCGTGCTTTTTACAGAAAACGCGCGCTTCGATTTCGGCGGCGGCGCGCTAAAGCGTCCACGCAGCCGCGGATACTCCGGGTCCGTGTTGCACGGCCGAAGAATGTACGCAAGAAAAGTTAAGGCGTGTCGATCTACTGGACCGACTCGAGGAGATCGTCTCGAGCGACGACGTTGTTTCTCCAGAAACTTTCGCCGCGCCGCACCGTACCGACTAGACTACACCTAGATCCCCGAACGCTTCCAGAAGTCAATGAACCCCAGGAATATTCCGTCTCGACGGGACAAAAACCGTCACCGACAGTCGACGTCGAACAGCGTTCGTGAACGACCTGTAGGCCAACGGTCACCCGAAACCAGGAGCAAACGCGTGCCCGTATAAAGTCACTCACCGATTTAGAAGCGATCATTCGGCCGACGAAATATCCAAGGCGAGGCATTCGGCAGGCTGCACGTTCGAAACTTCAAGGAAACGAACGTTCACTTTTAAAACTGGTAAACGTGTCTCCGAACTTTTCGTCGCCGCGCACGAAACATTCATAGCATCCGTTCCATCGATCGCAGTCGGCACTTTCACGCGGACGACGTTGCACCGTGGAAATGTCGCGCGTCCACGTGGTCCGCTGCTCACGGGAAATATCGGTCGTCGGTGTACGACGATAGCTGGTCAAACCACCGAGGAGGAACACGCGCGTAGTCGCGCGCTTCGCGCTGCTCGGTGACGCGTCGAGGAAAAGCTAGCAGACGTCTCGGGACGGGCGCGTCCGTGAGATCAACTGATCGAGGTGGCACGCGAGATCGAGTTTACGCGTCTGATAAGAGTTGCACGCGCGCGCGCGCGCGCGTTATCACTGTCAAACACGCTGACGGCGCGCACCGCGTCGGTTTGGCATCGCTTCCACGAACACCGCCCCGACCGTCTCGAATTCTCCGGCCACGGTACAGAAACGAATTCCTTCGTCGTTCCTTCGTAACACATAAAATCCCAAAGTTTATCGTCACCGGTACGGCCAACCTGTTTCCAGCTGACAATGCGCCCAGGATCTTTCTCGTTCGTCCTCTAGCCTGCCTCCTATACTTTCTTAGCTGAAAACGACCGTGTCGGTCCTCCGTTCACGGCGGAGGACGAGCTGTCCGGGTCCGTTGTCCACCCACGAACGACGAAACGACGTTCCCGTTGTTTCACGGATCACTCGCGATTCGATGGGTTCCACGCCGAGAGAAAGAACGCGCGCGTTCGAATAACACACGAGAAAGGAAGAGGCGGCTTTCACGAGAATTCCAGCCGATCTTTCGAGGCCTCCTCTTCGGTCCGCGCGTCTCACCTTGCGGAGAGCGAGTCTCCAGGTCGGCCATGCAACGACGCACAGGTCCACGCTGGGCAGGAGTCTCTCCTTGCCTCTCCTGCACCTTCGGGCCTCTCCCTTTCCACCTTCTACCACCACCACCGGCACTCGGGTACAGCCACTACCACCGTCAACATCGGAGTCGCCACCACCGGAGTGCCTCTCCACCTTCTCCTTCGCCGCCGTCAGACTTCCTCGTCTCTACCTCCTCGTTCCCTCTCGCCACCGGCCAAAAGACAACTCCTAACCTCTCTCCTCGTCCCACTGTGTTACCTCAACCCGGCTCGCACCATCCTCCTTCTTCCTCTTTCGCCTCCGCCAACCTCCTCGCGTCCTTCTTCGCTCGGTTTCTCTACTTTGCTCCTCTAGCCAGGTAGAGCGGCTAGCTATCTCTACGCTCCGAGCTCTCCCTCGGACCCTTTGTCGCTACGTGGAACCTTTCCCTGTGTGGATCCACGTATGATCCCCCTCGGCTCTCTCTCTACACCTGAGGGTTGCGCACGGTGCATCTGGACTCGGAAAAAACATGTGTTCCACGAGTGTTTGCCGTGACGGAGGCTGCCCACTGTGGACCAGCCGATCGCGGATCTCGGTCTTGCGAAATTGGAGCGGTCCGTGATACGTGGGTGTCTTCGACAACGGTTCCTTCCGAACGGCTCTGCTGATTGATCACGGTGTAACGTCGTATCCGCCGAATTTCTAGCGAGATAAATATTCCGTATATCCGTATACTGGTTGCGTAGAAATTAAATTTCGGATAAATTTTGATATGACACATCTTAACACTGAAACTACCAAAAAGGGGTCAAATGACCCTTCTATAAATTCCTTACTTCAAATGACAAAATTTGTTGAGCTGGTCTTCTTGACATTCATGCTGATTGTCGTCAAGATAAAGAATCTATAAGTCTATTCATATATGTTACATCCTTCGTCCATGTATTTTTCATCTTCATTTTTAACATCAAAGTGCATTACGTCAGTAGTTTTAGTGTTAATCTGACCACGTTTATTAAGTAAGAACGTGGTTGAACATAAACCGAGAGTCCAAAGGCGCTACAAATTGTCTTGTATCCGAGAACCTATATCTTCCTAACGCATACATTCCTGAAGAGAGATTTTATGCCTCGAGTTAAGTCCTATCTCGAATCCAACACCCGAGGTGTGCTCTTACGGTACGAATCGAATCTGGCAAACCGAATGATTTCGAAAGCGAAGCTATGACCTTCCTTAAGCTTCGGTACACAGCTGCATAGGTTCGAGGGGAAATTCCGGAAGCGATATCTTATCGAATTCCGTGCGCTAGCAAACTGAAACGTTGCCACGGATTCCGTGATCCGAAAGTATGTTCTATGGAGAATTCGATTTCCTTGAGGTTTGATCTAGCGCGTTTGTCGGCGTGTTTTTCAGACGTTTGATATACGTAATGAATGTATCATGAGTTTCACCAATTTTTCGAACGACAAAAATGTGAATTGCTTATAAACGAGTTTCACTGTTTGTTAAACGGCGCGAAAACGTTCGGCCATGTTCAGTGGAGCACCCAGCGCTGTACTTGCAAGAATGTGGAATCGTGTTACGTAAATGCCACCTTAGGCAGGCGTGAAAATACATCGTGTTCGGTTTCTCGGAAGAATCTACCGCTATGCGGCTAGTTTCTACGCTTTTAAAAAGTTGCAATTGCTCGTCAGAATTCCACGGACCATTCGCCTTTTTTTTTCCGCGAAGCACGCGAGAGTATTTTGCCGTAAATACGTAATAATGAAGGAACTTGGCCGAAGAACGAGCGGACGAGCGCTTCTTTCGTTATGCTTTTACTCGTAAACGTTTTGTGTCGGCAAATTAGCAAAAAAGCATGACGTTCCGTGCAACTAAACGAAACGAAACTAGCGGAACTTCCTTAAGACGCTTCTCGCCCTATGACTTTTTCGGTTTATAAATAAACTTTCGAAGAAGTATTCTATTTTGGTGGCCGATAATGTAAACTATTTTTAAGAACTTTTTCATCAATAAATACATCTCTTATGTCACACGTGCAGAAATAATTTTATCATAATTTCGTTCTTTGTTATTTTTATAGATTAAAAAATTTCGTCCTTATTTCTCGCGTTTTATTTTACTTCAAATTTATATTACATTGCAGCATAGTATTTTAGACACGCGTAAAATAATTAAATTGTATACATGAACACGTAGAATTATATAAATGACCGTGTGAAATGAACAAATGTATAAGATACCGTGTAAGATAAATAAATGAACATTTTTTTACTAAATAAATTAATGAATTTACTATTTTACCCACAAACTTTTCAATGCACTGCACAGAGAGGTTGGTTTCCCGGATTTTAGCAGGTGCTTGTTGATGGCCCGTTTCGATCTGATACGATTTGATCCCTGAAGGATCATCCTGAACCACACTTGACGTTTTTTCTGGAACGCCTACTGGGTACCAGCTTTGTCCTTCTCAAGTGGTTTGACTATTTCTACGGTATTGTTCGCCTTCGTTCGACCTCACCCCCGCAAAAAGGAACCCCGTGGCGAGGAGACAGCACCGCTAACACGCCTAACAACTGAGGAACAATGCTGCAAAATTTCAGAGCGAGAATAGCCCGTTCGTATCCCATTTGTCATTGTTCGAAAACTGTTTCTCTTGCTGGGAGACTCTTCTTGAAAGGACGACTTTGCATCACTTTGGAATCCATCGCGAATGCTCGTCAGCGTTTTAAGCTGAACTTCATTTACATGCCGAAGCCGAAGTTTCTTTAAATTCCGAGAGCTTTGTGGCCGCGGGTTATATACAGAGAAATGTAGACAATGGAAATATAATGATATATATTATTCGGTAATCGTAAACACAGGTCATTCGAACATGACATATCGGGTGCGTCCATTGAAAACACTAAATGATAAATCGCGGGTATTAAGAAATTAATTTATTATTTATAAAAGACAAAGCTTGACCATCCACATTATTACCACGATACTTATGTTGTTAATTATTAAAAAAGTTGCGGTAGACAACGGTTTACCGAAAATCCGATAACGCACACGATGCTTCATCTGTTTACAAGACGTTCGGAAATACATGTTTATCGACTTTCGAATTTTGACGCCTATCTTATTTTTCAAGATAAACGATCAGATAGATCGTTCTACGATACGATCTAATTTTTAGTGGGTTATTTCTATGAATAATTTAGACGAATTCCGATTAGGCGGATAGAAAACGGATAACGTCGAGGCACGAGGGATCGATGGGTGACGCTAATTGTCGGACGCTGGTTGCCTTGGGACGATAATGGCGATCGCACGAGTTCAGGAATCAACAGGTGGTTTCATGAGCGCGTGGGCTTAAATTTAGCCGCGACATAACTTCTCCTACTACCTTTCTTCGACTCTTCCCCTCTGTCGACGAATTTGTTCTCTTTCCTGTCCCGTCCGAGTGCTCGTTTCTTCTCCTTGACACTCGCTGATTTCACGTTTCCGCGCGTAAAAGCGGCTCGTTGAAGCGTGACTCCATCTAACGCGCGATGACGAAATTTTACGTCGTCGTGAAACACAACGAAAAAATTCGCTCCGGCTGATCCGCGATTTCGATGGAAAGTTTCGTTCGAAAGAAGTCGAATTATTGCTAAGACTTCGAGCCGAGTTATAATTGACACTGATTTAATAAGTACGATAGATCAATTGCGTTCAGATACAAATAATGTTGTCCTGTTGTACCTTAATCATGTCAATTGTTACCTTTAAATTGTAGGAAGTTATTATGGTGAATGCTTTATAGGCAATTACGATAATGTTTATGATTAGGTATTTCAGTCTGTTTGATTAAGTATTACATTCAATTTCGATCAAATTTTCCAGTAATTTTAATCTAATCATATATCAGTCTGTCAAACAACAGATACCAAATTGTTCTTGTAATACATCGGCTTTGATTAAATGTTCATTTTGTCGAAGATATATCTACTGTGTGCGATATACGTTGTCAATGATATAATACACTGATAATATAATGTAATGCAATAATACAGTGATTTAACAAATTTAATACAACTATTCATAAACCTACGATTTTACCACCTTTGCTATCAAAGTTGTTCAGATCAAGTATAACAATTGAAGGCACGTATGAAGTAAGTATTTAAGTAATCGAATACTTGCTAATTTACGAATTTTTATATTTACAAATGTAAGAAGTTTGAAAGTATATTTGCTAATTTAAGAAAGTTGAAGTTACAAGAATTAGAAAATCTAGGAATTAAAAAATGTTCAATTAGGTCTACAAGTCATAAGGTTATTTATAGACTTCAGATTACGCTCATTGCACACTTCAAACTAATAAATTAATTATAGGTTTCAAACTAATAAATTTATCATACATAATAATAATTTTGAAACGTTTACAGTTCATTTTTTAATTAAAACTGACAGTGATATTGGTATCAACTTCTTGAACATTTGGTACAGCAATCTACAATGATGCCAAAATATAAAGGTACATAACGTATGTGTACCTTACATATACGTGTACCTACCTGACCTATACAGAGCGCTTAGAGCGATGTCTAATTTTTCGAGTTGCATTCGAGCGTGCACGCGACCGTGATAAAATTCAATCTGTTCCGAGATATCCAAATGTGACCATTTAAGCATGTCGGGATCGGATGAAACGGTAGAAAGAGTTAACGTAACGAGATCGCCGGAGGTTAGATGGTTTCGAGGAATTCGAGACGCGTTCGCAACGTGGATCGGGAGGATAATTCGAATCGTAAGGACGAGGATGACGGTCATAACGAAGCATAAGATCAATCTCAATGGCGGCCGGTTGGACGTCAAGCGAGACAGGGCCAAGCTCGTATCTCGCGCTTCGACGCGCGATTTACAGCTGCCGCGTCGCTTTATTCCCCAACCTGTTCTCTTCTCGTGCCCCGTGCTCTCGCCGCAGGAACGCAGAAACTCGCGTTCCTGTTGCGGAGAATCTCGCTGTTGCTGTACGCGAATCAGATAAAAGTGGCACTGGAAAGTATACGCCGCGGCCTCCGTCGCGACTTTGAAGAATCGGCCAGGATTCACGGGAGGATATCGCGCTGCACGCCGCAGTGCGCTATGGACGGCTGAGATTTTTGCGATAAAAGCGCATTCTATTTACCCGACCCCGACGGTTTAATGATAGATCAACGATCTCGGGTCTCCGTAGAAAGTGGAAAGTCGCGAATTAACCCTCCGTCGATAGACGCTGGCTCGTTCGTGACTCACGCCATGCAGCAAAATCACGTATTCAAATTTCTGAGAGACTTTCGCGCGTTTCAGGAATCTTGGAAATGTATTTGAAATTTTAAAGGCTGAATTTTATGCTGTGTCCACTTGAGAGATCAAAGGAGACATATTTTCGTGATTTTTTTTTTATTCCGACAGCTTTTTCTGACAAACTTATCCATATTTGTATGTGCATTTTGGAACTTTTCAAGCTCGTGAAATAACTCTTTTATTAGAAGGTATGTATGCGAACAGAGGAAATATTAATAATCCTCCGATGACGTTACTTTAGCAGTTATTTTAGAGTAACACAGTCATTTTGGTCATTTTAGAGTCACTCTAACAATAAGTTTAATTTCATATATATATAGACTTACAAATTAGACTGTTCATTATCGAAAAAGTCAACTAATTACAAAATGTAGTTATTCTAATTTTAAATATCAATGTACGTTAAACATTAATTTTACATTAAATATTTTGAGTATACAAGAAACTCATTTTGTCTAACGATTTCCATATTTGGTTTAGCTGCATTACCTTACACAAAGGTGTATTAAGACGTGGATAATTTTGATAAAAAAAGTTTGAACCTGTAAATTGAGTAATTTGTTTAAGGTCTTCATCCATTACACGAGTCGATTAAATCGACGATGATCGAAGGAGACTCAATTTATTGCGCACGCAACATATGTTCGTTTAATTAAAGTGTACATGATGTATCTGACGATAAGAAACTTTCAATTAATACGTCATTAGGTTCCACACATTTTGAACTGACATTTATAGTCACAGAGTCTTAATTATAGACTTCAGATTAATAAGTTCATTACATACTTCAAACTAACAAGTTCACTTTACGTTCCAAATTAATAAGTTAATAATGGGTTTCAAAATAATAAGTTTATTATGCAGAATAGCAATTTTGAAACATGTACGGCCTATTTTACAATTCATGTTTGAATTAAAATTAATAGCAGTGATTAGTATTAACTGCGTTCTTGAACCCTCGATGAAGGTAGATACAACGATGGCGAAATATTAAAAAGAAATTGAAAATACGCATCTGTTTTCAGTTGCTACAATTCCTTCTAGATCGTTGCAGGAAGCATACATTACCACGATACATTTTACTTTGTTCCGTTTATATTTAACGAAACATAACGCGACACAAGCATCAAGAAAGTGAGAAACAACCCTCGAGCCGTCAAGCTGATAGCCAATCTTCTGGATTAAAATTGGATTCCGAATGTTTATGTACACCATGAACATAGAATATTGGCTGTAACGCTTAGAATACCGGTTCGTGAAGCATAGTGGCGCCGTTAGTCGAGGAATTTGCGTTTGCAAAAATTCGCACAAGTCGATAGGATTTGAATAGCCTCGCGCTCGTGTCACAAAACTGACTCGACTACTCGATTAGTCGCCCATGCGTTCTACGGATTCCCAATATTAAACCGACAGGTACAATGTTGCTAAGAATCATGGTCCCTCATTCACTACACTTATCGGATTTCATTCGAAATTATAAAAATACCTAAGCACGTATTTGTCTTCTTTCAAATTTCTCTCAATACACGCGTCTGCGAGTTGCAAGGTTCAAACGAGAGAACAGAATATCTGAACCCTAACTGCCACATGGTAAATCAATCGAATTAGCAAATAATCTATCGAAAACTTCATATGTACAAGCGTCTCATATTAGTATCTCATATGGTAAATCTATCGAGCCAGTAAATAATCGTTTCTATTTATATATTCGTCTATTTTTAATATTAATATACGTTTGTACGACTGAGATTCTAGAAGAAAAGAAGAAGATTAACCCTTAATTGTAATGACGATTTTCGGGTACCCTTATATGACGAAGATTGAAAACGAAGAAAATAAATCCTTAATCGAAAGAAAGATTAATCCCTTGTTACTATGACGGGTTTCTGTATCCCGCGTGATAAATCAATAGAGTCAATAAATAATTGTCCAATTTATTCCAATAACGCAAGTGTTTAAGGAGGTGTGTATACAAAGGCGAAATGAATAAACGGCCTATAACTTATGAACGGGAGTGCATGTACCGCGATATGCAAGAATTTTAACAATGCGAACATGTCCATCATTCCCGCTTTGGTCACGACGTATATGTACGACACGTTCGCCCCGGGGCACAACACTCGTTACAAAGAAGAAGACGTAAAACCCACAGAAATATTGCTTCAACGACTTCGGCGATCAAAAAGCCATCGATAAGCAGGAACGCAGGCGAAGATCGAGCATCGGTTCCAGGAACTCGTTAATAATAATCCACCACGAAATTATTTATTTAGTCCATTTGCACGTTCGTCTCTGTCTTAGTATGCGACTTCGCCGGTAATGAATCCCCGATATACGTCGTTGAGTTACAACGGCACCACAGGCTCCGAACGAATACGTCTACAGGCTCTTGCAAAAGATGCGCCAGGATAACGTCGTCGGAATATCTCGTCCTTTTTCCTTCGTTCGCAGTTTCGTTCGTTCTGTTCTCCTCTTCAACACGCTGCGCGTTCACGCGCGCAATTTCTTGTTCTTTCTCTCTACCGTTGTCTGTCCACCCTTTGTCCCGGACTTGGTATTTTACTTTTGTCCTAGCCATTGTTCACGACGTTGAAAATCGAACGAGCCGCGTGAGCGTCGCTTTTGTAAACATTTTTCAGACAGAGTATTTTCGTTAAGTGGCACCCCTTGAACACCAAGTTCACGATGACATTACTTTCAAATTAGAAATGAAGTATCATAACGAGCATAAGAGGAAAACATACAGTAATACAATTCTTTATGATTCAGTGATTTACAGTTATTTATAATGCATACAATTCTTTATCTCGACAAAGGCATTTTAATAATTTCTGAAATTTAAAACAGGAAATCCAGGGTTCGTCATTTTGTCGTGCTCCAGTGTTAATAATATAAAATTACACTTTTACTATACTGATTAAAGTTTAATTTCTATTATTTTGTGACGATGGTTAAATGGAAGAGTATTATTATTCAATCTGTCTCATATCTATCTGTCTTTGATAAATGCTTGTTAAGATAGTCCGTGCATCATACACGTTAACCCTTTGCACTCCTTAATTCCTTTCACATACCAGCTCCTTAGTTAATTCAGAAAATAGGTCAAAGAAAAGGTGTTCAATAAAATGCATTTCAATAATGCAGAGTACGTAACAAATGCATGTTTACTTTATTATAAGTAGTAAACATATGAAACCAGCTGGTTTATCCGAATTATGTATACGATTCAAGAGAAATGTGACGTTGATGTAATACCTTATTCGTTCAAAGTGAGTTAAATCGTCTCACATACCCAATTTATAACTTTGTAGTTAAAAATGTATTTGAAAAATAAATGAATAAACGATGTAACATAAATCAATGCACATATTAATTCTTCATCTTGATCATTACAACAATTTTTGTTGTTTAAAAATAGGGAACTTGCAAAACGGTCATTTGACACCTTTGGTAGTTTTAGTGTTAATCCTGAACATAATTCGATAAACGCGAAGAGTTTTCGAAGAGATGCAAACGTCTTCAAAAATTCGTCCTAGAAATAAATTGCGACGGTACTTCGGGGAATGCGTGAAGCTATAATCTCGATGGTTAATAACGGTCGAACGTCAGCTGTATCGATAGTTTGATCAAGGGTCGTCGTCAACCCATGGCTGCCGTCAGCAAGAAGAGACCTTGCGGCTGGACAAATCCTTCTTAGCTCGTCCTTTGCCGTGCGCCTCCCACGAGTCGTCCCACGGTCGCCAATATTTGCGGAAACGAAAAGAGACGGTAAACACGAGGTGCCGTCGGCCATTTTTATGGAGAGGAAAACGAGTAGCGTTCTACGAAACGAGTCATCTTCACGGCGGTCGATGCGAAACGCGTCGGTGACGGGGTTCGTTAGATCCCCGTGATTTTTAATTGCGACGCCGCACAGTGGTTCAAAATGAAAAATCGTGTGACGTTTCCTTCACCCATTGACTGCCAAATTTCTATTTCAACTCCATTGAGTGGGTTGTCAATTGATGTATCAAATACGTTTACAACTTGGACGACATTGAAGCAAAAAATAATTAAAAAATAATACAAAATCCCAATTTGAGGATCGTAGCAGCAAATGGGTTAAAAAATGGTTTCCAAATCGATGTTTTTTAAGTTTACACTTCTTCTTAAATGTCCGTCAGTCTCGAAAATGAAGATATTTATACGATTTGATGTGTTGTTTTGGTGGCAATAACAATTCAACGTCGAATTTCTTATGAACAGTGTTTTATATCCACAAAATTGTATTTTTTCTTTCAGGAGTTCCGATGATCATGTTCAATATTTGCCTGTTCTCCTTTTTTACAGTAAAAGGGGTTCCTTCATGATAAGAATTCCCTTACTATATTAATGATTAGAATGTCCTGAAAAAATAAGGCCGAATGAAATACAAGAAATTTTTCAAATTTCTTAAAATTGACAGGGATTATGTGTTGTGTTCCAAATAAGATTACCTTTCAAGCGTCACCCATATGTGGATGACGTGGCGATCAAAGAATTAATCTATCCATAGATAAGCATTTCCACGTTACTTGCTTTAAATTGCATGCTAATATCACGAACGGTTTAAAAATTACTCAAAAATGTCACACGGTTTTCCAATACGGCTTATTATCCGCTGTTGTTTCTCTGTCCACGATGTTCGAACGCGTTTTTCGACGATCGTCGCGCACGAAATGTCTGATAGGAAACAACGAGAATCGCGTGTTCCTGACTAATCGTCGCAGAAGTTCGAGCAACGTCGGAACAAGAGTATTAGACGCGCGTTTAGGAATGTGGACGTTTGCCGGACAGTCTGCAAGAAGCGCGACTTCTTTCAATTACGCCGTCGGAATCGACATTCCGCGGACGGTCTTCTGCAAATATCGTCGGACGGGGATTAAAAATCACTCGGAACTTGGAGTAAGCCGGCCGATAATAGCCGGCATTCCTTTTAAAATCGCGCGGCTCTTTCGCCGGCAGTAAAGACGACAGGGAAGAACCGGTGACGGCATGCCGGGCGACGTTAACTCCGAGATTTTAACTAGTATCCGTTGACACGTGTCAATAAACATTCTACGTTATTGTGCGTTGATAAAGCGATTCCTCGATGGAACGAGCGGCATTCAAAATGCTCGGAAAACCGTTGCCCGCTGCAGAATGCCCGTTTCCGAAGGGAGAAAACCTGAAGAGTAACATTTTGTTTCGTTCGTGTAATGATGGACATCTGCAAAACAAGCGCTGCGATTATAGTAATCGATGTAGCTGTTCGTTACCATGGACCGTGGGAACTATCGATGCCATTGGATCTATTAGATTCGAATTAATCTGGTAGTCTGGTTAATCTGTTAATCTGGTAATCGAAAGCTTTAAATTTAACACTGAAAAGTTCCATCTTCGATGATTTCGTGATCTCAGATCTCTTAGAGTCTGAATTTGTCTGCACTGTCGTAAGTCGATTTCGATCGGTGCCAATCTTAAGATACAAAAATGTTGGGTCTACCGAAAAGTTCTGTCCAATAATTTCGCTTCGAATTTGAACACGTGTACTCATGCCCGGTTGACTCACATGTGGCTGTGTCTCTTTATAACTGCATATGTACACATGTACTCTTCGAAATTAACTACAATAAAAATGTCTCGTGTCATTAAGCTAGACACGGTCATGAAAACATAGTTATAGATCAAGATTATTGGTGAAGCTTATTTGTGGTACGGTATGTTGTACAAATTCCAACAGGGTAGAAATGCTACCGAAACATGTCCAAATTTGTTAAAAGTTTTTGGTGGAGATGTTGTTTCGGATAAAGCGTGTAGAAGATGGTTCGAAAAATTTCAAGCAGGTGATTCCGATCTTGGTGATAAGACACGCACTGGGTGGTCATCTCTGATCGATGAGGATATTGCGAAGACCACGATACGACAAGATCCATTTTGACAACATCTGAGATCGCAAAGAAGCTTAACTCGACTCAACAAACCATTTCAAACCATATTTGCAAGCTAGTATCGTTAGATTGTTAAACATATTAAATACTGCGTTGTTTCCTTCCTCTTCGTAAACAGACTATAACGTTTACGAATAACGAGCGGAAAATGTGCAAAATTGTAAAATTAATTTTTACCAATGGATACCTCCCGACAAAAAAACGTGCGAATGGTTATCTACAGGCTAGTTGAGACTCGCTGACGCGAACGTAGGAAATATCGATTTTAATTGTCATGTAATTTGCCATTACTTTCGATCGGATCATTAGCGAGGCGAAATTTTGGATCATTGTGGAGGACAGATACAGTTAACGAGGCGAGCAAAGAAAGTTATCGGGGTCGATAATGATCTACGATCAACGACAGGCTAATTTAGTCGAGCGTACGGAATAATAACGCGTACAGAAATTATTATCGGTTTGGTGGTTTTTTCGTTCGCTTCGCGGTTGGTACGTTCCGCCACTGTCTGTCTTCGATCCGGCTCGCTTTTTTCGCCGATCTGGCCAATTTCTTGACACATGTTCGGCCGTGCAACGCTGAATCACGGGGAGCAGCTTTTTATGCGAAAAGCCGCGAGCGTGGTTTTAAAAGTCAGCGAGCTAGCTACTTTCACCCGGTCCGCGTTGAAAAACAGCCGATCCCGGCATTTTTTTGGGAATTAACCGGAGCAAAAGTCAGCATACGTCTCGAGATTACGACGTGCGGTGAGTAAAATCTACGCGGGATCAAAACATTAGCCTTTCTTCAGGCCCCACGACCCGCGCAAGAACCGAATCGCGGAATAACAAGTTGGTACACCTGCCATCCGATCCAGGAATTCGTGTAATTTTTTATCTGACCGCCTGCTCCGCTCATCGTATTCCTGTCTCATCTATTAACTCTCGGAGCAAGGACCAAGTACGAAAATCTATAGCTGGGTCAGACGTCATTAACGTCTCGAATGTAGTTTTACCGCTGTACCTCGGATTAGGCTCTTTTTGCGGAAGCTAAAGTAGATTCTCTATACTTTTCTATAGATAACTTTTGAACCACCCACTGTCATATGCATAGATGAATACAGACGTACGTACATTAATTACACAGAGTTGTGTTCACATATTAACTTTTGTATCGTTCAGACACAGGAAATTAAGAAGTTTCACAAAATTTAACCCTTTGCTCTCGAGGGGCGACTCGCATACGCCATTTGATTCCATGCAACAATTTTAAATGAATAATGTTTGAACACAGTGAAACAGACAACATAATTGATTATAGTGAACAGACAACATAAACTATTCATAACTAATAATTCATATAAAATTATAATTATATATTAACAGATTGTATTAATGGATTAACAATGTTCAAAAAATTTATCAAACTTTTCAGCTGGAAAGTTTTACAGTTTCTATTTGATAAGTATTATAAAAATGCTTTCGAGTGCGAATTGTTAAGATATTGTACTTTTTATAGTTTTGTGCTTTGTGAGATGCTAGTAGGCATGCTATGAATAAATATTAATTATGTTGTGAAGATAAAGCAATGAGAATGCCTGACATTATTTATAGAAATTATTTGGAAATAATTTATTACTTTCAACTACCTATGAATTTCAATTATGTATCAGTTCCAATTATTTATCAGTTCGAATTATCTATCGGTTCCAACTATCCTTGTTTGACGTTACGTTGAACTATCTCCAAAATCTGTATACGAATAAATACATTCGAATCATAAAAATGTGTACCAAGTTATGCTTCGTATATCCTCAAACTATACACTCAAGCTCCCCATGATAATTTTACATCTACATCACTATTTTACTAGCAACAGTTTTGATATTCCACTCCAGCGATACACTTTGTGTACCGTTAAGTCTCAGTAAGATACCGATAACTCATCGATCATCAGTAACAGTAGCTCCCCGAACCGACTATGCCGAAAAAGCGACGATACTCGTCCACTGACCAATTTCCCCCAACTTTTCCCCGACCCCGTGACTTTTCGGGAACGCTCCAGATCCCGGAGGAGCCTCGGCACTTTGTAGTGACGAAGAGAGGCACGGAGGATACATCGGCTTCGCGTGTTTACCTCTTCGGCAACCGGTTCTTTCTTCCCTCTTCGCTCTTTCGAGCCGACTATCGTTCCTCTCCATCCCATTCGTCGCTTACCTGTGTACAACCTCGCGTAGAACGAACCATCCTTCTTCTCCCTTCCTCCTACATCATCCTCCCCTCTCCTCTTCATCTCCTTCTCTCTCTTTCTTTCTTCTGGTGCCACGTTTCCTCATCCTCGTTTTTCGTTTCACGGCGAATCCTCGCTCCTCGCCGATTCGCCTGTCTCGTTCTCCTCTCGGCACCGCGGTATTCAAATGACCTCGGATGATGAATATGCCCGTCTCTCTCGAGCACCCGGTAATTGCCGCTGTTTCTGTCCTCGTTTCTGCCCGCGGTGCGTGCGGCATCGAGCGGGTACAAACGTACTCACGCACTCACGGGTCGGCTTCTTTCTTCCGTGCGCTCTGCGTGCTTCTTTGCTCGTTCTTGTTTCTTTTACCTCCTCTGTACACTTCGGGATACGTGCCTCGGTGGTACCCTGAGCGCCTCTTATCTTCGGGAATTTCGTAAGGAGCGCGCGGATAAATTGCGCGGGAACCGAGCCGAGGAACGCTACGCCGCGTCTTCCACGACCCTCTGGCGATCTTACAGCGCGGTATAACACCGGGATATTCAACCTGCCGATTATCTCGACGCTCCGCGAAAGTATCGGCCTCTTGGAAGTAGAGTAGTATGGTGTAGGCGGCCGGAGATTCGTGAAATGAACGTTTACGTCGAGGCGTTGTAACTCGTTCCTCTTGGCACAAATATTTTCGGCCGACGAAGACGGATATTCGTGTTTCTTAACGATTGATCTAACTCTCGAGATGTCGTGTATTCAAATTTGTGTATTTAGGAATTAAAAGATTTCGGTTTCCTGTATTTATGAACTTCCATGTTAATAAATTACATAATTTGTGTACTTCTAAGCTTCAACACCTGAAATCTCTGTGTTTGTAAGATGGAATATATGAAAATCTTATTTTTGTAGATTCGAACATTTGATATTTCTACATTTGCAAATTAGTACATTTGAAATTTCTTTATTTGTAGATTTGAACGTTTGACATTTCTACATTTGTAAATTTAAAAATCTACAAATCTACAAATCTACAAATCCATAAATCTATAAATCTATAAATCTATAAATCTATAAATCTATAAATCTGAAAAATTTTAAAAATAAAGTTTCACCCGTGTAGAATACCCAGTTAGCACAATTACGATCAATCGTTAATATTTTCGTTTGTAACTCAAAGATTAAGTAATAATTTCGTTCGTGACATTCAGGAAAACATGTTTCATAACAAAGATAATGGTATGAAGCTACATCCAGAAGCTCCGAATCAAGGCCTCGATAAAAGGAAGGTCGATTAGGCGAATTAACGTAATAAAGGTGCGATTACGTTAATTAGGATCTTCCACCTGAACGCGGAAGAACCTTGAAAAAATATCGAAGATTACCGAGTTTTTCGTTTAATCACTCGAAACGTGACTGACCGTTCAGAAATAATAAATTACATTAAAATTGCTCGGTATTTCGAGCGTTAAAGTTAATTCTGCAGACCGTCTCAACGTGTCTAGAAAAAAATGTTGTTATGGTCCGTCGTTTGTGCATTAACCGACCGACAGACTCTAATCGTCTATCGCTCGATAATTAATGTTTTCGCGCCTCGATGTTACGCAAGCTCTCGGGTTCTCCGCGATATTTCCAACGATTTAAAAGATGCTAGAGAGAACAAGGAATCATGCAAGAAACATCATAAATTTCAACTAGTTACATTAATAATGAATTGCAAGAGACTGTACTTGACCTAACATCGTTCTTCATCTTACAACGTGTTCCCGATTTAAAAATATAGATGTTTTATAAATCGATGCGAAAAGATAGAAAGATAACTTATATGAAAAAGTTTCTCTCATTGTTCGACTCGCATATCTGAACTTTGACTCAAATTTCTATGTTCACTACTTCTTGAATCCATGCATTGCAATATCTCCAAATTCCTTACACGTAAAAATTCTCACATCACCAAATATTTACATTTGAAAATTCTCACATCTCCAAATCGTTACATTTGAAAATCCCCACTTATCCAAATCCTTACACGTAAAAATTCTCACATCTCAAAGTTTGTACATCTCCAAATATTTACATCTGAAAATTCTCACATTTCCAGACCTCCACTTATCCAAATCCTTACATATAAAAATTCATCCATCTCCAAATTTTTACATGTCACAATTCTCACATCTTCAAATCTCTAAGTCCCTGAATTTTCAAATTTCAAAATCTCTAAATCCCTAAATCATCAATTTCCTAACCTTCAGAGTCTTGAATTATTCAAATTCCATAGCTTTCAGATCATCAAATTCCACAATTTTCGATTCCTCAAACTCCCTTAATCCCCGAATATCTAAATTTCTAAATTTCCAAGTTTCTATCCCTTGATCCGCTACATTTTAGCATAAATCCTCTTTCGCGGTTGCACCAGCAGATAGGAAATATATGATCGCTTGAAAATAATCTGCGTAATCAAATTCTTGGGGAAAAGATCGACGTATTTTGCTGATTCCGTGCCGAGAGGGTAAGGTGTACCGCGAGCAGCAAAGTTCAAACATTCAACGATCCGAAGCACGTGGATGCCTGTTCGTTTAACCTTTTCATCGCGGAGGATCGGGAATATTATCAGGTTCGACGATATCGTCGCGCTCTATCGGCGACCCCACTTCCCGATTGCATTCTCACGCGGCGAATATTCGTGTACCGCGGATGGTATCGTCCTCTCCGCTCGAAACTCTCCGCTCTTGTGTTCACCACCGGTGCCTCGAGCGTTCCACTACACATATGCACATTCTGCACACGTTACGACGTGGGTTTCGTGCACTCTCGCCGATTATCTCGCGAATAAATTTTGAATCGCTTACCATCATCAATTATTCCGATGGAAATGACAAATCCTTCAAAAGATTAATAATAAAAAAATGTAAAATTGTTTCAGACTGGTACATACGTATTCGTTCAATTTTTAACATTTTTTTACGTACAATACTGAATTTACTTAATCAACCTCCCGCCTAAAAAATTGATTCATCTAACCCCCTGGTCAAATTAGTGACCTAACATCCTGTCACACTCGCGAAGCGCTATACTGTTAAAATATGGCAAACGTATTTCGCGTTTTCATTACCAATGGATTTTGAATTTATTTCTAATTGCGTTCTGCAAGATTAATGATCGTCAGATTTGTCTGACATTTCGACTTTCCTCACTTGTCTTAATATTGCGACAGTAATTAGTTGGATCTGATGAAACTGTTGAGAGAATCATAGGTGAAGGGGTTAAAGATGAATCTATTGGAAATGAGTTTGAACAGGTAAAATATGTGTATCTAACTCTAATAAGGGGTCATGGTAATTACATGTTGCATATTACTCATTCGCATATACAGAGTGACCTGCACCGTGTTCTCGATTAATTTAAAACATTTCTCAGTAAACAGTAACCGCGATCGAACAGCGTTCGATGTGTCTGGCAATCGTGCAAAAATCGATCAGGATTAATGGAAATAAATCAAAGCTTAATTGAGAAATTCTTGGTGCCCTTTTCTTCGGTTTATGGCTGCACGCACTTCGTGTTACGTTACGAGGCGGAAAGGTACGGTATCACTTTCAAAACGACCTATACGTACACACGTATGTAGGAACGTGTACGGGTAGCTACGGGGCAAACAGCAATCATACCCATAAAATTCCTGTGATCCCTTCGTGCCAGAGTGGCTCGCATGTTGAATAACAGCAACTATTAGTGGCTTGTCGGTCATTACAATCTGTCAGTCGAACGTACAGTCGTATAAGCACTTGCAGGTAACCTTGGCGATGAAACTATTGGCTAGCACGTGTACCTTTTATATCTTTCGTGCTAGGCAGTAAAAACCGCTAGCCAGAGGACTCAACTCGAATTTCAAAGAAAAATGTTCTTCTTCCTTGATTGAAGGATGCCTACGTTTGAACGCCAACATAATCCAAACCGAGAATTCTTTGAGCAACTGCAACCAGCGTTTGCTACTTGCGTGTGTAACATCTTATATGATAATTCATCGAACTATGATAAATGGCGATAAACGTAGTAGATAATTCGTGGATAAGTGGTGAACTATAGGTCACAGATTTGAATTACTGTGAATATAATAACGGTATAAAGATGTCTGAATACCGTTTTCAAAATTGATGTACAAATCGGGTACCAACGTCGAAACGTCACAAATACGTCAATTGATTTTATCGAACGAAGGTTTAATCGATTTGCGATCAAATCTACATTATAGAAATGACAGAAGCGCGTAAGTCATATTGTGATGTATGTGTATTTGGAAATTTTTTAACTCCAAGGTAGCTGAAGTCCTTAGATCTATAAATATGTAGATCTCCAGATTGTTGAATGTCTCGATATCTAGATGCCTAGATCTCCACTTTCCTAGAATCTCTGATTACTATATTCCCATATTAAGTAAGGTACACAGATCACTAGATCTCTATGTTAATTAGATCCCCGCATTACTAGATTCCAACTTCACCAGATCACTACATCAGACCAGGTCATCAGGCCACTAGATCTCCGGGTCAATTAGATCCTCAAATCCGAAGATTTCCAGATCTGTAGTTGCACGGATCAACAGATTCGTAGGTCCCTAGGTTCTTATGACCCATCAAACATTTCTATTATATTTCAGTGTTTATAAAAATCCTACATAATACAACAAAAATAAGTAAGAAATGAAAATTTTTACTTCGAGTACAAATGAAACCGCCAAGCCTATACAGAAATCTATTAAATTTAATAATTACATAATTTTTATAAAATACAATAATATGAAACTCCAATGTAGAACATAGAATAAAATAATACGGCTCGAATATGGAACATATAAAATTGATAATAATAATTCACATTCAGAGAATAAATTTCCTCGTTACAAGCCAAACGGTATGATGACCTCATCCGAATCCCACAACGTTCTTGTCGTTTATTGATTACCATACAGCGTTCACGCGATATATAGCCACCGTCGGACTTCCGAGACACCCTGTACATAATTTCCGTACTAAATAACGGTCCAACAGCGATGGACCAGCGAGATGGGAGCCGGAGAACAGCTTCCCAACGAATCAGTTTTATGCGAGGAACCGCTGACTCAACTCTCTCGGAAAAGGTGTCTCCGAGCGTCTAGCCGAGTTCGCCCACATAAGACCCGGTTCTATGGGTTCGTGCTTAGGCGTACAATTGCCAAGGAACTCGCCAGAACGATCGGCGATTAGGCAATAGTTGCCGTTGTATAATTGTTTTGCCGGCATGTGCCGGCTGGTATCCACCGACAAGGACCGTTGCAGTTTCGACACAGGCGACGGCTTCCATTATGGTCTCGCTTGTTCGATTTTCGCGACTCGTCAACTATTCGACATCCGATATTTGTTCAAAATTTTACTTCACTATTTTGGTAACGCTTTGATGGTTTGCGGAACTATTCCGGGCAATATTAACAGCTAGTAATTGAATTTGGACGAGGAACACATATGTATTGAATTGAATGTATTTTATTGTAGGAATACATTTACCTTGCATGTTTTTTTTTATATGTACACGTATCTGTAGTTTTATGCAAGTACTAATGTCAATTTTACAAATATTAGTTGAACTCTGTGTGGATATTGTACAACATTTATTTGAAACAAGATACATTAAAAATATACAAAATATAGAAGAATTATATTTTATATAAAACAACTGAAAATTTCAATTATGTTTACATCAAATGTTAATAATAAAGATTAAGCGAGTGTATCTTTCTGTTACAAATCTAAAATTTGTAAAAAATGTTACAAATCAAATTTTGATATAAAATATACTTGTTCCGCTGTCATTATAAACGGTTTATATTTTATATCATACAGTATAACAATATTTTATAATATTTATCCTGAAGACAAATCTATAAATCAAGTCAGCATTTTCATCTCTTTTTGCGCGTAATTGCCAAGAAACAAGAGATAAAGGGGGATGTATCAAAAGTAAGGTTAATGGTGCAATAACAATTACCGACTTGCGTTAACAAAATTTAACGAAGGGTTGCACGATGTTCGTTTGTCAGTAGCGTCGAAAGTAGCTGTTCCGCGAATTACCGACTATATCGCTGATAACATCGAATTCGTTCCGATCGAATTAAAGTTGAATCGAAATCGAGACTCGAATGTTCGCACGAACAACGTACGCTTAACAACTACGCTGCAAGATGGAGCGTGACCACTAGCGATTCTCATGCGTCATTATGCTTGTGATTAGTTTCATCGAGCAGTTAAATGATTTCGTGATGAACACGTAGAATATTGTTCTTCGATGCTCGGGTTTCGTGAGCGAATATCGCCGTTTTTATTTATTGGAGATGTATTTGTCGGAGAGATATTTGTTGGAGAGGTATTTATCGAAGAGGTGATTATCCGATAGCTGTCGTGGAAGTATTTATTAGAGAGATATCTATCAGAGAGGCGTTCATCGGAAAGGTATTTATCACAAAGTTAATTATCGCATACGGTATTTGTCAATGAGATAATTATCGACAATGGCATTCATCGAAGAGGGTATTCATGGAAGAGGTATTTGTTAAGGGGGTAATTATCAGAAATGAGATTACCGCAAAAATATTTCTCGCTAAGGTAATTATCGGAGAGGTAATTACATAATAGATAAAGCTAGTAAATGACTCATTGTAAATGTAACACGATTCAAAACATTGTCCTAATTCACTTATACTTATACGTACATTTTAATATAATTACATTTCTACGTTCCAGATTTGATTTCATGAACCTCACAGGGTTAAATGTCGTTCCACATATTTTTCTAAATGCGAATTCTTTTGTATGTTCCTAATAAAACTTTAGAGTTTCATCCACCAAAATATCCTCAGCCTGCACAGCTCTTCCGAACCATCGTTTCCACGCCATTTACATAATCTCAACAGAGCAATATATCTGGTCACGCTTACTCTACGCCGCCATATTTCAATGCTCTATCGACATGCAGCGTCTCTAAGAGCTCTACTCGTCGTTTCGTCATAAACTGCCCACTGCCCACCCGAACGTATCTATACATTCCCTCCCGTTATTCTCCGCTGTAAACTTCATTTCCAAATACCGCGAAATGTCTGGCAATCCGTAACGCCGACATCTGAGACAGCAACGATCCATTCTGTGGTTGTGGTATCAAGTACACTAACAATATTAGGAATCTTCCAAATTTCTCTTAAAATTTCATATAATATCGTATTGTATTTCTAAATATTATACATTCGAATATTATTATATAAACTTTGCAATCTTTCACTGCCTGAATTTTTACGTGCATAATCTCGAGAATACGAAGATCGAAACGTGACAATTTTTTAATGTAAGAATTTTCAAGCTTACATGAGTCCTTATCCGAAGCAAGCTTGTAGATGAATGTACCCTAAAATATGATTCAAAGAAGGATGGTCATTGCGTACGCTTAGAGAACAAAGATTGATCATTCAACGGACACGTTCGGAATCGAGTTCATCGTCTATTTTGCTCGATACCGAATCAATCACTTTCGGAATACTAATCTTTTAGGATATTAAACCGAGTGTTCGTCTGAGGTGAACGGGTCATAATCCATAGTGATCTCAGCTATCGAGAAGAGTAGTTTCCGTCCGGACATCGCCATTTTCCTACGAAAGCCTAGCGTGCTCGCCGGGTTACAGGGGATAAAACCGTGACGACATGGAGAATCGTAAAGATCCCCAGACTCACGAAACGAACTGGTGACAACATAAAGCAGAGGAGGGCCGCCACATCGACGATATCGTTCCGTGTTTACGTTTTCTACATTCCTGTACGTGGCGGAGAGTGAAAAGTACATACTCGCAATCAGCACGACGTGGAGCGCGTGTATCGCTCGCACACAAACTCCACCGACGAATATATACGGGGAACGATAGGTGATATAAAGTGGTAATGTCTCGAGTACCATGAAACATAACTGATTGGGCCGGTTTAGCCGCGCCTTATCGCTGCCTGTGGCTGCCACATATCCACCGTGCAATACTCGGTGCCATGGGTGCCGTACAGGGTGTCCTTCCATAAACTACGTTGTCCCATCGTTTCTTTACCATCCACGGTACTAAAATTTTTTGCAAATAATAAAGTAATAATACACAGACAGAAGAGAATGAGAGAAAGTCGAACAAGAAAATTCTTCCTACAACGACATTTTCAGGAACACATCATATTCGATTTCGTAATAATTTTGTATACAGCTTTATTGTACAAAAACACAGTGTTTGCGAGAAAGATTTCTCACAAATCGAAATAAATTTTTGTAATTCCCTACTTTGCCGACGAGACGCGGAGTAAAGTTACAGAACGTTTGACATATTTTCGAATTTAATCCAATCGGATTTAGACGGAGTTTTCAGAAATGGTGTTTTCGATATTAAGTTTCTTTCTGATCATTCAGATACGAAGGACAAATTTCATTCATAAACGATATCATCGGGTCATTTCATGGGGATTTTCAAAACAAATTAACCTGGAACATACACGTTCGACTTTTATAAGTTTCCAAGATATACAATTCATTATAAAATCACAAATTCTTAAATTTACAAACGTATAAATTTACGAATATGCAACTTGACCGAGTAGCAAAATGATTTACGAAGTAATGCGACTGCATCATTTAAACCGGACACCCCATAGGTGTAACGCCGCTTTCATGGACTTCCCGACGTTCCTACATAACGTGCAGAGAATTAAGCTCACGTGTCGTTGCATCGTGTCCCATCGGAACCTCTTGGGCATCTAGGAGAGTATGGCTAGTCCCGATTCGTGGTCGGGATATCTTGGACTCGACGTTATCGGGAACACGGCAAATCGTGGGCTTACATAGCTGGAAACGACTGACGGTATTACGTACTACCGCGTTCAACATGGTGTCTTTTTGTCGTTGAATTGTACACCATTGATCCGGCGTAAGAAATGAATAGAGCTACTGATCTCCGGGAACAAGCTTTCAGCAGCTATGATAGGAAAATAGCATTGACTACCGTGTTCAGATTTTATTTAAATCATTGACTGCCGTGAATTATTGCTAGAAACGTTAACCCTTTGCACCCGAATGCATTTCTACTGTTAGCAAATAGCAGCTGTAAAACTTTTCGGTTAAAAAGTTTGATCAACTTTCTTGAAATTAATACCTTTTTATTATTGGTATTGTCTGTTTCACTGTGGTCAAACATCACTTGCATAATACCACAGATGTAGTTAAAAGTTATTTATTAAAAAGTGATTAAATAAAAATCTAGAAGTTTCAAAAATCTTGAACACTAAAACTTAGAACCTTATAAAATGACAAATTCTCAAAATTTAAAATATTCAAATCCTGAAATTGGTCATCCTCTTCTATTTCAATTACCACATATCATTGTTCACCATTATTTCACTACATTCTTCACCAAACGGTGAATGATATAGGTTCATTTTCAACGAAGCAAATTATTTCGTTTTAAGTCGTTAAATTTTTCAAATACGAAAGGTTTGTATCGAGTTAGTATCTTCATTCGTAGATTCAGCGCCTTTAACTTGCCATTCTTCAAGGTTTCAAAACACGCGAATGTCCTGATCTTTTCAAATATACCTTTGAACAGAATTTCGTATAAAGCATTGGTACAAACGAACCTTTTATTCGCGGAAGAGTACACCATTCTTACTTCGCAAACGTAATCGGTAAATAATTGTCTGAAGGTAACGAAGCTGTCTGTTCTGTGATAGGCAGCACGTGGGCGGCCTTTCCTTTCAATAATGTTCCATGCATGTACCATTAACTTTCAACGAAACTAAACTTTCCTTTCTTCTCTTCATCATACATTGATTCTATATTCTTCGTACTAGCTGTATTTTTCGTTATACTATTTGTTGCCTTGAAATTAGGAACAGGAAACTACACGCTGACTCATGTTTACTCCAACAAGAAGAACAATAGATGCGACTGGTTAAAGATCACTGTAAAAATAGCTACTGAAATGCAAATAAACAGCACAAATTACGCATTCGCGCTTTAAATTTAAGAGGATAATATGATATCACCATTTCTTTGAGGATTTGTGAGAAAATTATGTCAGCTAGTGGATGAACGAGTAAAAAATTAGTAGATGCGAGTAAAAAATTTGGAACATAATACTTTGGAACGAGATTTCACAAAGTGCTATATTGAAATTTATAATGTTAAAGTTCAATTTTATTTTATATAATGAAATTCGTATGTTGAGTTAAATCCATTCTGACAAACAATAAGACTCGTATTTATATAGATATAACCTGGACTTTTGCAGTATTAATTGCCTAATCTTATCCTTCAAAATCGTTCTAAAACAGTCATAAATCTCGTTATAAGTAAAGATTCTCAATTACCGACTGTAAAATTGAAACGAGAAAACAACAAATATGAAGATTTCTTGAATACACTAGGTTCAGAGAAGGCAAAGACCTCTTTTTTTATCGCCCTGTCCAATACACATCAATATTTGACAACGATAAAATATGTCGCCAAGATAATGCATTACTGGAAGGTGTTTAATCACAAATGACCGGTATCGAATATCAACAGAGATTTTAACCTTTTCGTTCGTATAAAAATATAAATTAAATATTTGATCGGTGGTTTCTCTTCTGAAAAATATCAGTCGCATTAGCAACAGATATAAATTAGATTAACTTCATTAAAATATGACAGAATATTAAAATGAAAGTTACCTGTCGAGTAAACCGACGATATCGATGAAAAGAAATGGCGATATATGTTTATCTCTTAATACTGTTAAAAAAGTGAAAATAGAAAAGGCTTTAAGTGCGTCATAAATTCCTTTCCTTTATAAAGTGCGTTCTGTTTACAGAAATGATGTTTATATGAAAGTCAAAAGACGGATAAAAATGTTATTATAATTATTCACAGTTTTTACGTGCAACAAGTTTTTGTACATTTTGTTAGTAAATAAGAATTTGATAAAAAAGTTGTTTACCCAGTTGCACCACCTATCTTACTTGTTTCCACTCTTCATTTACCTGTATATATTGTTTGATCGATATTAAGTGTCGTTTAATTTTATTTAGAATTAATTTCAATATCCCAACAATTTATTTCACCAAACATTTTATAATAAAAATATCTCACTCTCCCCTGACGTAACACCTGAAGAGATGCTCGAAGGTTTTATAGTTTCCGATCCAAAAAAGGTTTGATAGTTGTAAACACCTTAATTCTAACCTGAGCATATTAATAGTTCATAGAAGAAGTTGCGATACAACAAAAGAACAGTGGTAGAAATCAATCGGTGAATGAAATCAGCCACGTCACCGTTTAAAATGATTCATCATTGAACCGATATTACAATATTCCGATTTCCTGTCCAAGCGAAACTAAATTCTAATTTTGACCGAAATCGTAAGCTATTGTTCAGGCACGCGAAATGTCAAGGCGACAAAATGTCGAGGAGACGAGCCTCCGTCCATCAGTTTATTCGCCCACGCGATTCGCGGGTTTTCGAGCAAGCAAAATCGAAGTTCGACGAATATCGGTGGCTGTCGATCGATTTACGCTTCGGTTCGCGAGAATAATGCGCCAAGCTACACCTGGCGATAAAGCATCTGCGTGTAATTCGATTATCTGCAACGGTTATTGCATTCGTATCAAGCTACGAGCCAATCGGCTCGAGGCCCATGCTGGTCCTTATCGAGAGTACTATCGATGTTTCCAACCGTATGTTCAATTCAAATATTGCGAATCGCACGTTGCTCGCCGATATCGCCACGTTTATTCTCGATCGCGGCGTAAATCGCTCGGAACGCGTTTCTCAGGTAAACAAGATTTAGTGGGAGCTAAGCATTACATGTTTGTGCAACGTGCATCGAGATTACAGTTATCGTTCCTTTCGCATCCTTCAGATCGAACGGAATTAACCCGGATTTGAATTTTACTTCGGCAACGTTACTGGAGGTCTAACCTGATTAGGGTAGTTTTAAAACGGTGGAATAGTCAGGAAGACTGATGGGGTGCACGGAATTTATGGCTCTTCTTAACGAGAAAATAGATTATTAAAAGTTGCAAAAAAATTGATTATACTTTGGGACTGCATCATAATACTGAATTTCAAAGTATTTACATATTTCAAATTTTGTATTTCTACTCTCCTCAATTTACACAATTCACAACTACCTGAATGTACAAATTATCGAATTCCATATTCTCAAATTTTATAATTTATAGATCACCGAAACTCCAAATTCTTAAATTTCACAATTTCGTAGACTTTCAAATTCTAAAAATTACAAATTTCCAAAGTTGCAAATATTTATATCTCCACGTTTCTAAATATTCTTATTTTTTAGATTTCTCAAACTACAAATCTTCTATTTTTTTTAGTCTTTTAAATGCCTAAATTTTATAGATTCCTAAATGCTTAAATTTCCACCCAGTAAGTTTCATAATTTTCTAGATTTGAAAATTTCCAAATTCCTAAATTTTTCAATTTCCTAGTTATCGAATCCTCAAGTCATTAAATTCTTAAATCTCCAAAACAACAGATTTTCAAATCCCCAAACTTTTCCAAATTCCCTTAATTCCAACCATCTCGACGCCATTTTAAATATCGCTCCACTCTCATGAAATTAGCTGTAACAGATTTTATCATCATATGCGACACAAATAAACGTCATAACTTGTTTCAGTGTTTTGAATCACCCTAATATTACGCAGCACTTCACCTGCAGAGAATTTCGACGCTCGGACAAGCTGCTTAAGCTCGTTTTTCTTTGCTTTATGATACTTACAAGACACTCGTATGAACAACGTGGGCAGTGAAACAATTACGGAGCAACCTAATGCACAGTCATTGATCTCTCTGTTTACATTCGTTAACATTGTTGTATACCAACGTAATCTATACTATGGTTATTTAAAGTCACGCTCGACATTATCATATTTAAGCACCAGCCTTAAACATCCGGCTTTTTGCTCTACTTATTGCAACAACATAAATGATACAGTGTATGCGTACTGTTACTATCTATTATCAGTCAATATTTCTCTCGTAAATCTTTTGTAGCCAACAACGTTATGTTAACTCTTTATATTTGTGACATTTTTCAAAAAAGAAAGATGACTAATTTTTTTGATTAACAATATATTTTCTTTAAATTGATTGGTTTTTTTTTTAAATATTAAGGTAATTAATTGTTAAAATGTGCAATTTCTAGGATTTTTGTATAGTTTTTAAACTAAGAAACTTTATCTAATTTTGGTTAACGTAAAAACATTTTTGTTCAATTCTATTAAACGATTTATAAACTATACAAAGTTTATAAACTACATTTTTCGAGGCTGTTTTGGAAGTATGCAGGTATGAAAATGAAGTTACTACCATTCCATAAACGAAATGGTAGCATATTGTGACAGCATACAGGGTTTATCATTCAAATGAAGAATTTAAATAGATACCACGTTTTCGTTATCGAAATACAGCCCGAAACGTGGTTAATAAAGAGACTCTAATAGCTGTTTGTTCTCGCTGCTAATTTAGAGTTCAGTCTCTCTTTAACGTGCACACATCACAAACCTACAGCAAATAAAACTTGCTTCTTCGGGACACAGATGTAACCGTGGCGTTCTAAATTATCAGCTTCACTCAAATAAAGTTGGAATCCCCCACGTTTCTCTACTACACAATGAACGTTAAATAATTTCCTACCTGTCTGCATTCTTTCATACCGATTCACTTAAAAACAAACTTTCTTCAAAAACACATCTTTTCATTACTATCTTTCGTTTACATTTTCTGAAAAATATGTCTGGAAGGAAAAAACAGGGATAATTTTAAGAGCGTTTTATTGTAATTCAGAAATAGTAATTCAAAAATTGAATTCATTATATGAATAATATAAATGTTATTTAACACATGTTAAATTTTGTCTAGTTATTTATTTTTTTAGGAAGGGGTGGGATGAGGAACTGTTCCACAACTTGTTTCACTTGTCCCCGTTATTCGCAAATGTAGGAAGTTAGTTTAGGTTCTTCTGGAACTCTTATGTAGATCTTACATGAAATGACCATCCCAATATTTAAGGATCAATGTTCATTGATAATATACCAATATATAGGAAATAGAAACAGTATAGAAATATTCACAATATTATACCGATGATATGTTGACCATAAGAAACATTTTTAATGTACTATATTGACCGCCAGAAGGTCCCCATTATAGGATTTCCCTAAATCCCTTTAAAACCCTTCCGCCAGAACTCACAAATTTTATGATTGTCATAAATTTATGAAAGAATGCAACAGAGACGATAGCAATCGACATAAAAATGAGTCAGTTATTCTTTATATTTTTCTTTCAAACTTCAAACAGAGAGATACAATTACTTAACCCTTTGTACCCTCGGATATTTCTGCTATTGACAGTGACTCAAAAAGCTTTTACTGGAGAAGTTTGATAAATTCTTTTGAATTGCATATTTATTATTAATTGTCAGTTTTACTTTTCATGCATCGGTTGTACTGTTTATAAACCACACATCGCGCACGCGACATTACAAATTTAGTTAAAAAATTAGAAATTCTATAAAACCGAACGGTGAATCGTCTTTCGATAGAAAAGGATTAACATTCGGTCGGTGCCTAATTGCAAGACTGATACCAGCCGTACTCATCGACCGAATGCTCGTTCGTTTCGGAGGTTAGGGGACACAGAAAGGTGAACGGAATAGGTGTATCGATGGTGGCATAAAAATGAGAATTACGGGCATAGCTGCGCTCGCGAGTCCCGGGCATGGAATGTCAACGGTAACTACCGTCGTACGTAGGAATAATATCGACTTCTTTACGAGTGGTTGTAACAGTACAAGGGGCCCGTGGTTTGTTCCCCGTCGTGAATCGACGAGAGAATGTCGGGGCCCCGGAGCCGACGTGCATATACCTACGCACCGTGCCAGATGGAGAAAACAAATAGTGTGATCGCTTAACTAAAGTGACTTTCGTCGGGGCACGGCCCAGTCACGTGTTCAAATATTGTGCAAGGGGATTGTTCGGGGAACGGGGCCACGGACAAGTTACCAGGGTGTCGGGGATGTGTATTAGGTCCATGTAAAAGGTTTATCGTACTTATACTGGGTGTACCGCTAATCATACTATCGTATGTTGTTACAACAACAATTATTACTCCATTATTGTAACAATAATTATTACTTGGCTGTTCTCAAATTATCTATCCCTCGACTACGCTCTCACACTTTTGCTACCAAGTGTTACACACATGTAACACGTACGTATAATTTTAAGAGCTACTTAGAATTACATGTCTTAAAAATAATATACTCAATATTCGCCCATTTCTCCGTGATTGTATTTATATTCAACATTGCGAGTGCCACTTTTATAAAATTAATATAAAAAGGGGATACACACATGTTACACATACGTATAATTGTAAGAGTTATTCAGCATTGCATATTTTATGAATAATATACAGCTTTTTGACTACCACTTTTACATAATTAATATAGAAAGGGGATTTTCTTGGATACATGTATTCCTGTATACTATTTGTATACTGTATAATATTTGTACCGCTGAATAGTCATTTCATATACAATGTCCATATACACGCGTTTTACTTGAATTAATTTAAATTTGATGACTTTGAAGGAAATTTAATTTCAATTGATTTCCACGTAACAGTAACTATATAATTCTGAACATATCTGGAACTGGAAAATGTGGATTCTCGCGAGAAATTATTGAATTTCGTTCAAATTATATGTTCGAAGAGATGATGGTCCGTATGAGAAATGTTAACTACACGCGCATAAAATGAGTGAAAGTAGAATATACGATGTTATTCGCGGAAGAGTGGTCAATGATTGTTTATACCGATCCTTCACGTTGGCCACCGTTTATTCGTTAAAATATTTCGTTGCTCCGGTTTGGTTTAACGAGGCAGGCTGGACGTTTTGTTTACGGCCTGTTAAGCTTGGTAATGTCGATTACGATGCATGTGGTGGTAAAAAAAAAACGCACACGAAGCAAGAATGTACATACAGTGCGCTGGTTACTTCATCGCGAACGATACGTGAGACTCGTGAAAACATAACGTTAGCTCATTCATGGCTTTCGTTGAATTCGCAGCCCAAACAGTCGAATGTACGATCGCCATTCATCGCGATCATTTAATTCGTTTGGAAAACGAGCAAACTAAAATATAAAATACGGAGAATTTTATCGTGGTTAACGCTGTTGCACAGTCATTACATTTTTGGTGCTCGTATTGCCCCTTAATAAGTGGTGGATGGCTTGCTATTTATATTATTTTATATTTTTCTTAAAAAAGTTACAGAAGTATGTTAAAAATTTATCATTTTTGTTCACAGAACTTAATACGATATTAAATTCCGAATAAGTGCAAAATACAAACATCTTAAATTACACAAAAAGGTGAGACGACAAAAATATAATAATCATCAAGCAAGTAAAACAAATAACATTTTCATCTCCTTCTTGTACAACTTGTCCATGCCACTGTTTTACAGGTGATTATTTTCTGTTTCGTAAAAAAATATACTATATTCAGTCGATAATAGTCAGAAGATGGACTTTCTGTTTGACTTTTATCAAAGAAATGCATGTGGTACATTCTTTATCGTTGAAAAATAATTACTCACTCGGGCACAATCGTTTGCAACAATATCAGCGATCGAGTAATTCAAAGGGAAGAATACAGTAGCCTCTGAATAGTAATTTGCATGACTGCATCAGTCTCGTATTATTACCCTATCGAGTTACGGTATCCCCGTGTAACGTAACCACCTCGAACTATACAGGATAGGGATTCATGACCGGCATTAAAATTGCAAATTACATACAAGGGTGTTGACAGAGCGTCCCTGTATTTTTTCGCGTGCCTTTCTTTCGCCTGTCATTCTCGTTTTATGCCAGCTCGTAGAAGACCGGCCCGTGCCAAATCGGAGATCGCCTTTAAATTACATAATATTCGTGCCAAAGTTAAACCCACGTGCTAATAAACGCGCTCGTAAAAAAGGCGCACGGGTCGCATTTTATTGCCGATAATGCAACCGATACATTCGGATCACCGGAACAATGTTCCATACGTTCGTCGAAACTTGAAAATCGACTTCACTTCACTGATTTGCAAATTTAGAAACTTGCAAATTCACAAATTTCAAGGCTCAGAAATAATAGAGAATTTTTTAAGCTTCAAAGTCTTACATTTTTCAACCCTGAAATTTTCAAATTTTGGAGTTCGACAATATGGGAATAACAAATGTTCGCATTAAGAAAATTGACTATCCATAACACACAATTGGCGATAAGTAAAATTATTAACATTGATAATATAGAAAAAGTTCCTCCACTGACAATACATCCAATTCGACCATAATAAACGTATCAATACGATTAACTAATACGTGTGTTCTATCCACTTATTTACATAATCATATAAAAAATGGTGGATCTATAATGCCATAATTAGTCAGACCTGTACCCGCATTCTTTCCACCATAGAAGTCCACATTTTTGTGCGGCATTCGACACGGTAGACCCGAGGACGACTTCAAGTTGCACGTCAAAATTCCCCGGGAACGAAGACACATACATATTTCTTTCTATAGTTCGAGGAACCATGGTTTCGCACGTGCAAACTATTCACAGTTTCGCACGTCGCTCGGCCAGTTTCCAACCGACAGCTTTTAGCGAGCGTCGACTAATCATCGCGCGTTGCACTCACGGAATTCTGACAGTTACCAGCATTGTTAGTCAGGCCAGAACGATAATTATGAAGCCCGTAACGATCGGTACGGACCGTGCATTATCGTTTCAGGAACGGATTTTTGCTCCTCTGCTTTTCTCTCGCCACGGTACGTGCAACTCTTTCAACTCATGCGTTCCTGCTGTTCAGGTGGATCTCAAACACCGGTTTGTTCACTGTTGTTCACACCTTGGCCGGAAACAATCGTTTCAGGGAAAATCTACGACAACTAAGACCGTTATGTGCGAAAAGGTTCGAAGGTGGTCGACGTTCGATGCTCAAAAATGCTCAAGGTGTATGGTGGATGAAGTACGATTTCGAATATATCCTGAAGTTAAGACACTTATAAAATAAAATATTGTACGATGCGGCATTTTTATTTATTATAAATTTTATTTGATGTATTTCACCGCTTTTTGTTCGACGCAAATTTGAATGGATATAGTGCACTTTCATTTGATGTACATTTTATTTAATATTATTGATTGAACACATTTTACTCGATTCAAATTTTGTTTAATGAATTCAGTACATTTTGACACGATTCAAATTTGATTTAATAAATTCAGCACATTTTTACTCGATTCAGATTTGATTGACCAAATGTATATATTTTTATTTACTAACAATCTTATGTAATACATTCGATAAACTTTCGTTTAAAGTAAATTGTATTCGATATGTTGAGTACATTTTTATAATACAAACGTAAAAATGTAGTTTTGATTTGAAGTTTAGTTTAACGACATGGTTACTTCACGAAGAGAAAAAGTATAAATAAAATTACGAAATGCATATTTTTTTGTAATATTAAATAAATTATTTTATACGACATATAATATAGTCAACGCCTTAAAATTGAAACCTTATTTCAGCTTTGTATAAAACATTGTGTCTCGTTAAGTGTCATAATGTATATATAAATAAGTGTCATAATGTCTATATAAATAAATGTCATAATATATGTATAAATGAGTGTCATAATGTATATATAAATAAGTGCCATAGGTTATATGTAAATAAATGTCATAATGTATATCTAAATAAGTGTCATAGTGTATAATGTCATCGAGTGTCATAGCGTAGCATACAATTTAAAAACGGTAAGCTCAAGGACCGTTCGAAAATAGAAACTGGTAAAACGTACAATGTCCGGGAGAAAATATATCTTTATCGAAGGAGCAGTCGATGGCTCCTTGTACGGTAAATAACGATCGTCGGTCTAAAGTTTCTAACAAACAATAGAGAAGTAAAAACGAAACGATGCTGGGTCGAAACGCGGATCGTAATCTCGCGACGAAATTCATGGCGGCTTGTATAGCGCGTACCCCATGAACATTCCGTGAAATCGGATCGATCCGATGGCGAGGTCGCGTACACAGAAACCTGGAACACTTCCGTCTTACGGTGCCAGAAAATAGTGGATCGGGCGAATTCGCTCGTGCACGCGCGCTCTACGATCGATCGTGATCGTAAATCAAGACGGTGTTACGGGTAACCAGGATTCCAGTTCCGTTGCACGGGGTTGCTCGATCGGGCAGAAGTGTGGCGCGAAACGAGGACGATCGAGCGTGAACGATAAATTATCATCGATCTAGAGAAACGCGAAAACCGTACGGGTAATTTACGGTTTTACGGTGTGCGCGATAAATCAACGGAATCGCGATCGTGAATATTGTAATGAAAACGAGTAGCGAGTTCGGGACAATTTTGCGCGGCCGTTTCCGATGATTAAGGGTGTAATTTTTCAGCGATACGTGATCAGTGTCTTGCTTTTAATTTAATAAATCGAGAATTAATATCACTTTTTTTTTCGCGTGTTGCATGTACGTGCGAGTGCTTTAACTCTTTCGGCGAGTGCAACTTTTTGGGGAGAAAAAGAAGAAAGATTGATGGGAACGATACCGCGTAAGACACGTGTATGTTTATTTTAACGAAACTGATTCATTTTCTTCGTGTCGCGTTTTTTATTCCATTTTGATTCCGTTTGATGGGGCGCACAATAATTTTATTTAATTATGGGTGTGCAGTCTTTTTAATTTTTATCCCATCGGTTAGTTTATTACGGTGGTCGATTCCCAACCAATTTAAGAAATCCATACTTATATTTTCAGTATCTCTAAAATCTTAATATTCATTTTTATGCCAAAATTCTCCTGAAAACGCCCGAATTTTCTTGATATCGCAATTTTCCTCGGAGTATCGGTCTCGCTACCACATTTTCTCTGTCCATCCTCGAAACCGAACGTCGAAGCTCTTCAAACCGACGTTGTAAACGCATTACATAACTTTACCATAAAGATCAACCATAAATTCGATATCTCCGTTAAATTCGAAGTTAACGACACTGTTTACGACTCGTCGCGCTTCGTAGTACTCCGATATTTATTTTGTCGCTAACTTTTATCAAGCAATCGGTCTCTTTATCGTTTATTGACCAACATGTTCGTGTTTGAATTGTCGATATCTTCGACGACCCGTAAATCGATATCGTCGAATCATTCTTACCCGATTACAACTAACTAACAGAAGTATAAAATAAAACTTTGCACTCACCGTTCGGTGTCCACGCGTGGTCCATCTTCGATCAGCAACTCGTCGAATGTTTCTGCTCCAGTTTCGCGTAGTTTTATCCAAATTCAAGTCGAAGCTGCAGGGAAAGATATCCTTTTTCTTTTTAATCGTGACAGCACCGTCGAGAATAAACGTGTAGACAATAGAGCCAGGGGCGTGGAACGTGTGTCGCGAGTAAAATGTCTGAAAATTGCTGCCTCGGGGTCACATTAGACCCGCGTAACCAAGACAGGGCGCGTCGTTTACCGTGTAATTTGTTTATCCGATCGAGGACATGCATACCCCCGAGGATAGACTGCAAGATTATATCGGCAATAAATAGGAAATTCGTTATACGTAGCCTCGAGGATTCTACCGGTTTTTATAACCTCGCAGTATTGAATTCTAAACAAAGTGTGTACTTGAAGTTGCGGTGCACGGAACGGCACCTGTCGGCGAACGTCCATTTTGAACGCGATTTTTGCGAAATTGTTTGACGAGAAATATGAGCAGCATGCGTGACGTATATGCTACATGTTCTTGCAATTTAAAATTGTGACACAAAAGCTTATGTATTATAATTTAGAAACATCAAGGTGAAGTATCATTTTTCATTTCTGTTAAAAAGCGAAAATTAACAGAATGATATACTTTAAATAAAAGTATCCGAATTTTATGCAAAATGTTTACTTTTAAATTGTGTTTAAAATACAATTTATAAGAATTGTTTATTTTCGTTATGCAATTATAATCATGAAAACAACTATTGATTTTTTAGTTTTGATGATAAATATATGTAAATTTCAAAAGGCGTTATTCGATGCTGTCACGATTAAACTTACTCTCATTTTAAACCTGAAACAATCCACAAGTACAATACGTTCCAAACAAAATCGCTTCTCACCATTTTATTAACCCTCAAATGATAGACTCGGGTCCATTGTGACCCAGACTCCTTAAACATATTATAGAATAGCATTTTAAATATTAAACACATACATTTCAAAACGAAAAAAAAATTAATACGTTCATTAAAAACTGTAGATATTAGATGAATGAAACATTATAAGTAAAACAATATTATTACTGATTACAATAATAATATTTTAAATATCAATATGAATGTAGTCTATAAAATTTCATTAGTGTTAAATGACCACAATTAACTCACGTTCGAACGTATTAAATGGAGTAATATTAAAGCAACTAGAAAATAAAAAAAATGTCTTCAGACACATTAACTCTCCATCATCCGAGGGTCGAAACAACGACATAAAACAAATCAACTAATTACAATTTAATTATATACGAGCCACAAAAGTGTTCGTGCCAAGTTTACGATTGAACCGGATTCCCGCTTGCCAACAGCGAAAGAAATTATCTTTAATAAATTTTCATTGCTACTCGTGGTTATATCATTTAATATCGATGAAAGAATGAAAGGAACAACACTGAGCGTGTTAACCTTTTATAGGAAAAATGGCGTTGTAAGAAGGGGATATACTCATCACTCGTCTTATTACTCATTAAATTACTGTGTCAGTCACCATCATTTATGGCTTTTACAAAGCAAGTACTCTGAAGTGAATCGATTTATACAGTAATTAGTAATTAATTAAATGTGTAATGGGTTCGATTCAGCTTTTCTCTGTAAAACAAATAATGCATGAGCATTGGTCATTTGGAAATTTTGGAATTTAGGTGCTTAGGCATATAAGAATTCGGAAATTTAGAACTTTAGATGTTCCGAATCCTGGAAATTTGACAATTTGAGGACGTAAGTAATTGGTCGTTTAGGAATTTTGGAATATAGAAGTTTACGAATGCGGAAATTCGGACTTTTAGAAATTTAGAAATGTAGGGTTTTGAAAATGTGAAAAATTAGGAAATTCAAAATTTGGTCATTTGGAAATTTTGGAACTTAGGAGTTCAGGCATATGGGAAATTTGAAAACCTACAAGTTTCACGATTTGGAAACTTGAGTGTTTGCGAATTTGAGACTTTGAGAGTTTCAGAATTTGGGAATTTGAAAATTAGGGGATTTGAAAATTTGATAACTTGGAAATTTGGAAATTTCAGGATATAAAAATACAGAAATTTATAATTGTAGTGTTTGACCAGTTTACAAATGATAAAATACTCGCCTTCCAAAGTTAATTCCTAACCAAAATCACCTACGTTGTTCTCGATATACACGTTAATTTTGGAGTAATAAGACAACTAACTTCCCTAGATCGCCATTTTCTCTATAAACCATTATTATACTCAACACTGTCCCTTCGCCGACAGCTAGCCAAAGGGGGTAGGTTACTCGATCCTCTAAGATCTTCGCCATCGAATAATAAAGCACACTCTCCCCCGTAGGGAACTTCGAAGCAGCCAGAATATTTTCGGTCGTAGGATCGTTCGCGATTAATTCGGGATTCTCCGATTAAAATGAAAATTCTGGTAGCTTCGGCGTGTGGTGGGATCCCGGTTCGTCGGGACGCGAGGCTGCGGCATCTGCCGGCCTCCAGGATAATTATTTACGTCAGATAGGATCTTGACTGGGGTTCCGCGGCGGGAAACAAAAGAATCTCCACCGTCGGAAAGGACACAGGGTGGCTGAGGGGAGGAGAATTCCGAGACACGGGGTACGAGCGGCGTTTCACGTTTCCCTATGGAACGACAGCCGACCGCAGACAGCGAGGATCTTGGCGAACCCAACGGGTCCTAAGGATCCCTGAGAACCTAGCCCTTCGACGAACGCCGCTTTTTTTCCACCGATACGGCTTACAGATATGAGACAATGGGTTCGACCGGGTTCTCTATGATCTCTCGAACTCGACCACGACTTTTATGGCTCGCGACGATCGTTACTCTTCCTTCTGTTAACGTTACGACTACGTTCAAAGTGAAATATACTCGCGAGGTATCCTGCCGAAAGTAATCCCTTAGATTTTCGTGCGATTCATCCACGTTAAATAGATTTAAAAATTAGTTACGACACTTTACTACAATATTACAATTATTTTTATGTTCGCTGATGAGCGTTACTGAGGGGTGGATACTCGTTTTAATGTTTGACATGTAACAAAGTGATTTAACCATTCGTTTTGTTGGAATAAAATTGATGTATGTTACATGACTTCAAAAATTTTTTATAATATTTTACTATTATATTATAATGAATTTTTATATTCTCTGATGATCATCACCGAAGTGTGGAAACTCGTTTCAATGTTTGATATATAACGGGGTGATTTAACCACTCTTTTTATTTGAATGAAATTGATATATGGTAAACAGCTTCAAAAAGTAGAAACAATATTTTACTATTATATTACAATGTGCTTTTAAATTCCCTGATGATCATCACCGAGGGGTGGAAACTGGTTTTAATGTTTGATATGTAACGAAGCGATTAACCTTTCGTTTATTTGTAACAAAATTGATGCATGTTTCAAATAGCTTTGAAAATTAGTTATAATATTTTCTTATTACGCACAAATATATTTTTCATCTGTTAATAAGCATTTTGAATAGGTGAATAATTTTTTTAAAGTTTGATATATGACTTTGATTAACTTTTCAATGTATTCTATTGCAAATGAACTATACATTTAGTATAATGGAAACTAAGTAACTACATAAACTGATAACCTAACAACGTAGAATTCCAATATTTTATCGAACATGAATCAACAGTACATTTAATCATTAACGAAATATTTAAAACATTTTGTATCTTTCATAATTACAACTTTTCGTGTCTTCATAAAATATAGCAAATTCGAAACAGATTTCCTCTTAAATAAATTTGAATAACAAAATATTATTATTCCTTCCCTATTAACAGTGAGAGTTTATAAATGCGTCTTGCAGTGTCAAGAAATTACGTAGAGAATTAAAAAATCGCGTATCCTCTAAACCGACTAATTAATAACATCCGAAGTAACGTACGAGTGTTAGAAACAGTTAACCTCTTGGCCACCCTCTCAAGCTCGATCACGAACGGTGTACAAATTTATTCGCATTATGGATCACTTTGATCGCAAAGCCATTTAATCATGAAATTATAATTGGTGAATGAGGATCCCCTCGCGAGTGTATGCACGCGCGTTTCGGTAACTGTTAACTATATTTATGAAACATACGCCGAAGAGAATCGTGCTTGCAGAATATCGCACACGCGTGCTTAATGAAATATTAGCCTGGGAATGGCGTACGCTTTCGCTTCGCTGGAGGAATGTTGTGTATGCTCGCAATTAATGAAGAATTATTCTCCGAAGAGATACTACGGTACCGTGAAGCCCGTACGTGCGTGGACGGGCAGTAAAACCGTCCTGAATAAGCCCGCGAATAAATACTCGCAGCGGGCAGACGTTGTAAACAATGTTGCTACAAACGAGCTTGATAATTGAGGCGGCCTCTTCCTTACATGTCCGCTACGCATAGCTACAACGCTCAACCGCATCGTAATTCCTCTTTGTAACAGTGTGCTGTTACAAAGCTACCCCTTTGTAACAGTGCACTTCGACAACGGTGCCCTCGAAATTGCCTCGTCTATCGTAAACTATGCTCGCTCGCGAATCATGCTGGACAATATTGATTTAGATGTGTACATCCATTCAATGCGAACGGGACACACTGATGGATTTGTTGTTATCTTCATTTCACCGGAAATTTACCAGATTAAATTTAAAATTCCCAGGGAAACGCGTCTGATAGTAATGGCTATCATTATAGACACTGATAGGTATTACAACGCGTCTCGATAGTAAGAGCTATTATTATTGCTATTAATAGCTATTATGTCTTGATGACAGTAGCTGTTATAATAGACATTGCCTGAGCATTTTACTGAACCTGCATACCTGTTATTAAATATTTTTCAGAATCTAATCAAAACTATCTTTAGAAGTGTTATCGTTGATCATGGATCATGAGTACTTGTGAATAAGCTATTTATAAGCGAAGATCATGTATAAGTTACGATCGATAGTTAGGTTCAGAATAACTTCGATTAAGTTATGGAAGATGAGCGATAATTAGTAATTATGAGTACTTAGCATTTGCAAAATGCCTACAGTTAAAACTCGCTGGCTGTCTAAGGGGAGGTTCTGCTTTGTGAATGACAGAAATTGTCATACGCTCTTTATTTTTATATTCAATTTTTTTTAATCAATGTTTCAAAAATACATATTGTTTTAAACTTATTAAAAAAATGAAACCTCGGAAAGTAGTTACTCTAATGGGGAAAATTTTGCAGAACACATCTATTTAAAAAAAATGTCATCATTAAAATTCTTTTTGACTTTTAAAGATTATACTTTCAAAAGACATTATTTTTCACGTTATATTAGTACTCTAAAAATCAGTATTTATATTCCATTGTTTAGCATAATCATCTCGAATCCCCAAATTTAACAACCCCTAATCCTCATTTCCAATATCGTTTCTACAATTAAACTAAAACAGTTCTGAAATTGAACTAGATCAATAAATAGAAATGAACGAACATTTTCATTCAAACATTTCGACAAAAATAGTTCAATAAATTCTGGAAACTAAAATAAGGAACCACAAGCCTCGTTATTATCTCAATTCGCCCATGCGACCAGTGTTGGCAAACTCCAGAGCAGAACTTCCCCTTAACAGGCAGCGAACAAAAGTGGTCGCGGTATTAAAACGAGAAAGCTACGATATTTTCTCCGTTAGTGAACGGTATGTAAATCTATCTCGGAGAAAATTGGACTTGTTACTTTTATGTACCCGGTGCGCTTAGTTGAAACCATCACGACGCCTCTGGCGACGATAAACGGTGCACTTTTATCAGCAACGAACGTTAAACTATCAGGGAAAGAGTGTCGACATGCAAAGTGAGAGTGCGTTTATTCCGGAATATCCAGTATTACCGGTATCGACGCTTGGCGCCGTGCGATCGATTATAAATTCCAAACGTGGCAGTGCAATTGCATAAGTTAACCCTCGTGATCACTTAATTACTCTAATGTTCGAAAAGCAACGGCTAGCAAAACGGTCGAGTTGCGAAAACCGGGAGGTAAAAAGTGTCCCGTTATTTTGACACGATACGGAGCATGCTCGAGGTAATTGCACTTCTATGTTCGGTTCGGTACTTTTATTCGGGTACCCTTAGGATATTAAACAGCTTTTCCGCGTTGATATATCAATTTATGAAGTTACATGATCGTAAATTCACCACTTCGTGGCACAAAAATGCTTCATACTAATGACAATAATCATAAATTGATAAAATTTGTAAAAAACGAATATAAATGTAATGGAATAATTTTATTTGTACTAGAAAGTAAAAAAAAAATGTTTATTCATGAGATTCGAGGAAAAATGTAGATTATACATAAATGGAAAGGGATAATTTCTAATTTTAGTATTAATATAATTTGTAGTGAAATGGAAATAAAATTATTTGAAGAAATTGGTAGGTAATAGTTTCAATCATTTGATATAATTAATATATTAAATTGGAATAGTTTAAAATACCAATGAAAATAATTGAAGAGATTTCTATTATCGATCAGAGAGTTAATTTAGACTCAATAAAAAAAATTGATAAAGTAAAGATGATGTATAAAGAAAATAATAAAATATTATATTGGTCATAATATTTATAGATCAATCTGTTGTTTGGTATGTCCTAGACTGATATCGGTTACATACTCCTTGTTCTAAACTTTTCTTGTCAGATGACCAGTGGGTGGAAAATCGTGTATCAAGTAAAATTCTGAAACATTGCCGTCAAAAGACGTTTGCCAATATTCAACTATTTGTCGATAGAAGAAAAACGAAAGTAAAAAAAATGTTATGCAGATCTGTTTAATAAATGTGTATAGTGAGAATAAAAAAATTCTGCGAATGTATTCTGTGAAAAATATTAGCGATGCACACCTGAAGAGTGCGACGACGCGGCTTTAGAATCGACAGGTGCAGGGTCGGCAAAAATACGGCAAACAAGTGTCAGTAGGTGTCACATAATGTTCGCATACGTGACATAAGCGCAAACAGAAAGAAATCGTTCGTTCGCGAGCTAAACTGTCCACCGTGAACGAACGAGCACGAAGGGCACTTAAAAATGGCGGAGGCGTCGACAGGAGGACGTTTCGGAACGAGGAGCCGGGTCGAAAAGTCGAATGTCCGTGTCCAGGACAAAGGAGAACGGCGTTTCTCGCTTCCGCACGGAGAGGGAGGTCCTCAGCCTCTCAGCGTGTGGCGTTGTATCCTTAGGTTGTAAAACAACTTGTAAAACGTGCGCCCGAGATGCGTTCTGTCAGCTCCGGTTTCGAGCCTCGACTATCTACGCGGCGGATCTGTTGAGGAGCCGGTGAAAAATACACGAAACCGAGTTATGACGCGAAATTTTCTGCAAATGAGCATGGCGACAAGATTTACAGGAAACATTCTATGCAGTCACGATCGCTGTTTGGAAGTCGAAGATAAATGGTTACGGCGATGAGGATCGTTTTGAGGAAAACTCGTTCGGTTTGTAGCTGGGTTTTATGCAATTCGGGCGAAATGTAATTCGAAGCTATGCGATTGTCGCACCGGTTTCTCAGATTACGGATTTATGAATTTTCGTGTTTGGTACGGTGAGATATTTGGGAATTTTCGATTAGTTCTTTTTGAAGTATTCGAGCATTTTGGGATTTGGTCAGTTTTCGCTGGTGAATTTTAGGTGATTCATGGAATTTTCAAATTTTTCAATTTCTTATTTTCATAGATTTTCAAATTCTTAAATTTCTGATTTTCATAGATTTTCAAATTCTTAAATTTCTCATTTTCATAGATTTTCAAATTCTTAAATTTCTCATATTCAAAGATTTTTAAATTCTGAAATTTCTCATTTTCATAGATTTCCAAATTCCCTAATTTTCTAAATTACGAAGTTCCTAAATTTTCATACTTTTCATCTTCCCAAATTTCCAACTCCCTCAAATATCTCAAATTTCAGTATTCACCAACACCCGACTTTCTAAACTTCGAAGTTCCAATATCATCAGATTCCCAAATTGATCAACCCCCAAATTTCCAAGTTCCAACATTCTCGAATTCCCGAATTCCAGTAGAAAGTCTTTAAATCACCATAAATTGCCACGTACCGAAATCTAACCCACGTGATTAAAACGATATTCATCAGCCGAGAAGCCAGCTTCCTATTACCGATGCGTATACATCGTATTATATCAATCAATCTTCTCATCCGTGAGTGTTCTCTGGCCCAAGTCACGGTCGTCGTATTAAAATTATTCAAAGTCATTTTTCAAGAAGCCCTCCCCTACACCCGAACGATCTTTTCGCTTTGAGCCATTCGCTTGAACCCGACCCGTACAGAACGAGCTACAAAATTGCCGGAGGAAAAATAAATTAAGTGCAGACGCATGTCGCGCTCGACGGTGGACAGTTTTCCATTTGCATAAATGCAGGTCGCGGCTTATTTTAACGCGATCGTCTTATACGAACCCGCATATAAATCGATTTACACGGCCACGGTTTCGAGCAGCGTCGATTTTTGTCGACTGGTTCGCGCGAATGTCGATTGAACTGCGCCATAGATCCTAACTTCGTATCAAACAACGTCGTAAAGGTAAGTTTCACGACTTTTCACGTTCTATCTGACAATGATACACTGTTTTGCTCTACTCTGGCGCACGTTTAAGTTTCACGACTTTTCACGTTCCATCTGACAACCACAGACTATTTTGCTCTCCTTCGACGAATTTTTAAGTTTCATAACTTTTCACGCTCTATTTGATAACGATAATTTGTTTACTAATGATCACGAGGGTTTAAATAATGCATGAATTATTACTACATGAAATTATTGTACCAATTACTATATTTAATTAGTGTATGAATTACTACATTAAATTACGGTGTGTTCGATGTATCTGATGATTCTTTTTTTTTGCTTTTGACCAGATAAACTTTTTGTTATATCTCGTTAAATGCAAGGATGATTCATGTAATTTTCTTCTTAATTTTAAATTAAGAAGGCACTTCAAATACGAAAGGACGTTTCACATTTACAATTTTATATTAATCTTTTTCTAATTGACTTTGTAAATTTATTTAATTTTAATGTAAATTAATAAATTCAATCGCCTTTCACTAACTAATTGTCTGTTATTGGTAAATTAATTGAATTCATTGATTTTGCACAATTAATTCTATCTTGAATTTAACATTATTCTTTTACCAAATTGATTAATTTCATTAATTTTTACAAAACTTGTTACTTACATTTAATTGACTTTTATCTTAATCTCATTAACATTCAATCTCGTTCACCTGATATATGTACATCTTCGCGTAACAAACAGTTTGCAATTCATACGAGTTAAAAATCATTCTATATAAATCTTCAAATAAACTGAATAAATTCAACGAGATGGTTAAAGCGTTACTACCGAGTAAATATGCACCATTACGCATGATCTTTCCCGAAAATCTCGATGAAAAAGTGATCCTCCAAGTACTCAACGAATGATATTCCGAGAAGGGAAAACGAAACCCCGATCTTTCCGCTATTCCTGCCCGATAGGGTCAAGATAATTCGTTAAAATGGAATCGCGTCAATCTGAGCCTGACACGTGTATCCCCCTGTTAATCTACCCTCCCGATCTAAGTCCCCATTGCAACACGGGCCCCATGGACTCGTTCAGGCTGCATTATACGTATGCAGGCATATTCGAGCGATCCGGTCGTTCCACGAAACGCGACGACGACCACCGGGCCTCTGTTTTGTTTTTAAGCGGCGCATTTTCGGCCCCGCTAACGAACACCGATGTTTATCTCCGCTGCTGGGCCCCCGGTGCATTATCGTCCTTCCTCGAGGTCAGTCAGGGCCCGATCGAGCCTGACGCGTGAACTTACCTGAAACAAAAAGAAAGAACAAACGAATTTAGTCGGCGAATCATCCCCCGGATATCTTTGGCCTAATTTAATTGGTTGTTAGCATGCTCCATTCGAGCAGCCTCGCAACGACCCGCTGCTTTATTAACGCGAGCATCGCGTGATTCGCAAACGCGCCAAATATCGAGCGAGGAGATGATTTTTAGCGTGAAACGCGTGCTTTATGCGCGTTAAAATGATTTCTGGACGATTATATACTTGGACCCCCAAAATACATATATGATTGCCAAAATGTATACATATATCCTTCGAAACATACATGATTATCAAAATGCATATATCGTTCGAAACATATATGATTTTCCAAATGTATACATATATCGCTCGAAACATATGTGAATTTCAAAATTTGTATATCGCTCGAAACGAAACATATGCGGATTTCAAAATGTATATGTATACCGCTCGAAATATATATGGATTTCGAAATGTATATATCACACGAAACATATGTGGATTTCAAAATGTATATATCACTCGAAACATATGTGAATTTCAAAATGTAATTATCACTCGAAACATATATGGATTTCAAAATGTATATATCACAGGAAACATATGTGGATTTCAAAATGTATGTATCATTCGAAGTATGTACGATTTTCAAAATTTATGTATTATTTGAAATATTTCCGAGAATATTTTTTTTTTGAAACCTTTAATATTCCAGTAATTATATGTGATAAATGTACTTTGAAAATACAATGTAGTAGGAAGTGAGGTTCGTGATTCTTGTTATGGTCAACTAAAATGGGACGTAGAAAAGTTTCTCATGTCGAGTTATAATTCGTAACGTGCTTTTTCGTTCATGCTAAGGATTGATCCCGAAAGTTGCATGACACTTCAGTATAATTATATACTCCTGCCTATAAACCTACTAATAATCCATACGTGAATAGCACGTCGATATATCACCGTGCAATAATTACGTATGAATAAATGACATTTAACAAACACGACAATCTCTCCCAATAACCATAAAGATAATCGAAACACTCTACGCGATGAAAGCCGAGTCATTGGTGCCTATAACCGCGATAATTTGCCTATCCCTGTTTCCGCAAAAAATTCAAGAATCCATTTGCATTTTTCGAATTGCCGTCCACTTTACCTCAGTGAAATCACACGTTGTTCGAAACGTACAAGTGTGACCCTACACGTTGTACGATTGTTATACATCGATCAATGGTTTATTCCCTCAGGTGTCTAGAGGCAGCATTAACATTTATATTAACCATTCATTCGTCTGCCCACCAACCTTGGTTACATTAATTTTCGTCCCATCCGCGGGTACGAACAACCATCCCCACGGATTAGTACAATAATTTATTGCACTTTCTCTGTTCTCCGCCACCTACATCGTTTTACTGGGCAACGTTTAAGTCGCATTCCTTCAACGACCCGTTGCGAACGTGTTCGCGGGATACTTATTACCACGAAAATCATCGTCGCGAATTTCCCTAAGTTCGACGAGAGTCCGTTTAATTGCCTCGATAGTTGAACAAACGATCCGTTTACTAGCGCGTTTAATGATTCAAACGTAATCGATAAAAATAATTTCACCGCGGCTGATTAATTGCAGCAAAGTTGATATTCCGTGTACCGGCCATAAAATTTCAGATGGCAGACGGTAATAAATCTTAACTGCTAAGTATACGGAGTGCATGGCCGTCCGACAGCTTCTCTTGGCCGCAATATTTTATTCAAATTTTAAGTTATTACGCTCAAGAAAGCTGTGGACGCGCTACGTTTTCCGTCATTTTTAACCCTCGCGGTTTGATGCCGTGTAATATACCGTTGAGGATGTTCTCAGCCACTTGGGAAGCAAATTGGTTCGAAACGGACAACTAAACATTACTGCGAAGTATTTGCTAGTTAATTTTATAATTTAATAATATTTTTTCACAGTGTAATTGCTAGTGTAAAGGAGTATCAATCAAAAGTATATAATAAAACATTACTGTTATTTTGACATAAATTACAATAATTATAATTGTATATCACAGATAATAACTACTTAATAAATTAGAATTGACTATCTATACATACAGTATGTATGCACAATTGGCTATTTATACATATAATATGTTTACCCGATGGCAAGTTTAGTTAGTTAAGTTATGTTAAGTTTATCATGCCATTTTAATAATTGCGCACACATATGTATATACAATTGTGTGTATATACTGTATCTATAAATAGTCACATTCACTAAAGTAATCAATAAATCTAATTTTAATTGTACTCTTTTCATGATTCTCTAACATAGACTGTTAAAACAAAAATTATTAATAATAGTTTAATACAATAATATTATTTTTGTACAATATGCATATCATTTTAGTAGTACATACTTTGACATTATCTTCCACTATTTATTTAACAGTCTAAAATAAAATCGAATAAATTACGATGCCAATCTTGATCCTCTGTGCTCGTTCACGAATTAACATCGGTAACAGTGCCTATACAACATTATTATAAACAAAATTATTCAAACTAAATAACAAAATAGTGAAATTAAATTAATTCGGACTCTAGTAGAGTTTTTAATATCCAAAAGGCTGCTCGTTTAGTCGAAGGTAGAGGAATCGTGTGGTAAACGGGTCTATGGACGAAGACCCGGAGGATTCATCCTTGAGGCTCAGGATCGTATTTCTAAGTGTTCAAGGCGGGTTTAGAAACGGTCGTTCGACGTTGTGGAGTAGACTTTAACGGTAACCAGTGTCTGTAAGGACCTCCGGCAGTGGGATTTTATCGGACGAGCACGAGTCAAACATTCCGGGCCGACTCATTTCGGTCACTGCCTCCTTCCACGTCCTTGCTATCTCCTGTTGCTAATGGCTTCTGCTTGCGAACTTCCTAGCAGCGTACCCCTACGGCTACGAATATCGATCCTGTTCAAGTTATCCTGTCCGCATAGACGCGTACAAATGATCGCTAAAATCGCGATATCAAAATGAAGCCTTGATTAACGATAAGCAGCTAATCTTTAAGACTCGCGTAACACCTCTCGCTTTGTCTTTCATTTCTCTTTTCATTTCCCGAGGTTAGGTGGATCAAAACTCGTCAGGCTTTTATGCCTGGTGAGATACCCCACCTTGGACGTTGTTATTGTGGTAAATAATTGAAACAAACGTTTCCACATTTTTTATATTAAAAATATAAAATATAGTAAATGACTATAGCGATGCCTTGCAGTATAATCCACAAGCACTGCAATATGTTTGATCTAACACCATCTGTATAGGGTGTACTGTTAAATACACCATTTGCAAACTTATAATTCAATTTACGTGGTAAATTTACTTTTGATAATAGATTATTGGACATGAGTAGACATCCGTTAACACGTGGATTGTCAAACGGAAGCAAGTGAAAACTGCATTATATAGTATTTTCATTTGTAACAAATCTTACCAAATACTTTCACAATACTTTGTTGTATTTACTTTCCATCGTAACTAAGACGAATATTTTCAGCTAGAAAAATGAACAAATTTTCAATAATATTGCTGTTCAATCTGTGTAGGACTTTCAGGATCACTCACATATAGGTAACATGGCAGTGAAACTGTTAATGCACAGAAGAAACCGTACGAGGGAAAATATACCTGACCCAATGGCAATGTAAATAGCTAACAGGAGTATTTACCGTAAAAACAGCAACTAATCTACATAAACTACATAAGCTAATAAGTTGCAAAACGAGTCTTCCCTATGAACGATATAACAGGTGGGATTTTACAAGTTAAACGCTTGTTTAAGAGGTGTTAAGGAGGTTTTAATACATCGAGACGGCGTGTAAGCATTGACAACATGACATTATATTAGTATCCTGCTTACATTAGGTTCTTCCGTACCGTTTAACGCAAGAAGCATCGTGTCATCTTGTCTGATAAAAGGGTAGGATGTTTACGAAAGCCGTGTTCGCGATCGCGGTGAACCGGTTTAATTAATACGCGAGGATTATTTTGGAATCGAGGTTAGACGTAAGTGCTTTTACGAGCGCATCGATGTTTTGCCGATTCCTCGAACCGCCACCGCGATGGCGAGTGAAAGGGAGCAGAGGTTTTTAGCTGGCTGAGGTCGTTGATACGTTCTGAGATCCCGGGTCGGGCAACAGAACGAATTTTATCGCGATATTACGCGAGAATATTACTTTAGATGGCCAATTAACCATAGTACACGGATACGCGTTTTAATGCCGACTAAATGAATGGGTCTTAAAACGTTTATGTTCGATACGTGCGTAAGCGTTACGCAACTATTTTGATTGGTAGTACGCGTAAGTGGCTATTTAAAACAGATATTAGACGCTTAATTAAAAAATTTCTGAGCGTATTCTACTCGGAAGAATTCGTTTCGTAATGCGCGTGTCTATAAGAAAAAGTGAGACAGTTGCTTAATGCAGGTACAGTAGGTTGGGACTGAGGTAGCCTACATGTTCATAAATACATATTTGTTATCTTTATGTATTTATTGTATGTATCTTCGATTTCTAGATACCAATTATCATGTTTCCGAGTATCTGCTTTCACATATTATTAAGTTTTCAAATCTACGAATGTATAATATATATTTATAATATAATTTATAAAACTCGTTAGTTTATAAATTTTTCGATTCTGAAACTTCCATATTCTTACATTTGTCAGTTTTTAAATTTTTAAGTGCATAAACTCCCAAACCTTCAAATCTTTAAACCTCCGAATCTCCAAATTTGTAGAACTCGTTAATCTCTCAATGTCCAAATCTTCAAATCTCCGAATTACCAAATCCCAAATTTTGTATGAAGAATATGGTTGGAATGTCTGCACGATGGAGTTCATTAAACTTTGCGTTTTAAATTTGTATATTATAGGTGTTATTTTATGTCATTGAATCATGTTATTCTTACGATATTTAGGAATCGACTATTCAACATGCAACAACCTAATAACTGAAACACTGTCGTAACATGGACGATCATTGGATATCGTAGGAAGCCATTCACGTAGGTATTTCTCTTCAATTAGCAGATTATTTCAGACGATGCTCGTGCACCTCAAGGGAAAACGACCTGTAAATCAAGGGATTTAAAAAAACTAACGGTAAAAGTTTACTAATGAAGCGCAGAAAAGTTCTGGATGCTTATTTGCGGTGAGAAGTTTTGTGAATTCGAAGATATTATAACTTGACGGAGTGGAAATTGGCTAATTTGAAGACGAGAATTTGGAATTTTTTAAATATGGGAATTTGAGATTTCTGGAAATTGGGAATTGGATACTTTGGCTTCTGAAGGTTTAGAAATTTAGAAATTTGGGATTTTGAGATTTTTGAATTTTGGGAATTTGGAAACTTGGGAATTTAGGAATTTGGGATTTTGGGATTTTGGGAATTTGGGAATTTGGGAATTGGAAACTTTGGTTCTTAAAAATTTAGAGATTTAGAAAGTTTAGAATTTGAGAATTTTGTAAACGGAAAATTTGAGGATTTGAAAATTTGAAGCCCTGAAGATTTAAGAATTCAGGATTCGGAAATGTAGACGTTTACAACCATAAGAATAATTCGGTCCTACAGTTGTTAAAAACTCGGAGGATCAGAGAAACTTGGTAATCGGACACTCAACCTAAAAATTCCCAGAACAACATGAAAATCCAAAAGTGTTGTAATATTACGAAGTTAAAAAATTTGTAGCTACAAAACGTTCAATCGAAGACATTCACAGTGTTTGGCCTTAATTAAGAGATAACCCGAGCCAATGGCCGTACATTAACCAGGAAAATCGTTACTGTCTTAATGTCTCTTAACGAAGCATCGAGGGCTACCACCTTATTCGCTGCACCCGGTCACTCGGTGAGATACACCTTTTGTCGAAGGTTCACTATCGAAAACGCGTTGGAGAACAACCATTAATCGTGAAGAACACTCACTACCTATCTGCTGTCGTTCCCTTAAAAAACATCGCTCTTCTTTCTTCTCTCCCCGTTCGTTCACCATCCTCCACCGTTCGCCACCTCTTTGTCCTCTTCGTCTCCTCTTCCTCCGGGTAAAGTGCATCGGGCCTCGAGATCGAGACGCGGAGTTATAATTGCCTACTCGGCGAGTCCCACATTCCACGTGCGTTAAAGTTATCGCGGCTGAATCGCCGCGTACGCCATAATGCTCCTTCTTCGTCTTCCTCCTCTGCTTCTTTCCTACCCCTTGGGTCTCCTCCTTTTTTTTCCAAGCTGTTGTGGCTGAATCTCTCGCGCCGACGAAAAGAAGCTGGCGATATCGAGAGAGATCCGGTCGGCCGATTATCGTGCTTCTTCCACGGAGTTTCTGTATTCGAAACGTTCCGATATTATTCTTCGTCGCGTCCTCGAGGTCGCGATGCAAGGTGTGCTGCGTCGATATGAAAGATGCCTACTTTAGGTGATGATCTTCACCGTTCGCGCTTCGATCCGCGTGCAAGATTTCCACGTTGCTACTTTGTCGCTCACAGATTGCAGAAAGATGTTACATATTGGACATTTTCAAATCTATCATTTTGAGATTCGTTCGTTTATACTGTATTTGAGATTCATTTATTAATATCGAATTTGAAATTGCGTTGTTCATATTCAATTTGCAATTTCTTTGTTCATATCGAATTTGTTATGTATCTCTTTCTGTTGTATTAGTGATTTCTTTATTTATGTTGAATGTCCAATTCTTTTGTTTTTGTTGAAGTTGGAATTACTTTTTTTATATTGAATTTGAATTTTATCAATTAGTGTCCAATTTGAAATTGCGTTGATTATATTGAATTTGATGTTCACCTGTTCATATTCAATTTGAAAGTTGACTGTTTGTGTTGAATTTTCAATTCATTTCTTTCTATTGAATTAGAAATTCTTCGGTTTTATTGATACTGGAATTACTTTTTTTTATATTGAATTTGAAGATTATCTATTAGTATCCAAACTGAAATTGCGTTGCTTACATTGAATTTGATGTTCATTTGTTCATATTGAATTCGAAAGTTATCTGTTTGTGTCGAATTTGTGATTCCTTTGTTGATGTTGACATTCAATTCATTTTTTCCATTGAATTTGAAATTGTGTTTTTTATATTCAATTTGACACTGTTTTGTTCACATTGAATTTGAAATTGATCACCTTAAAATCACGTAATAAATATATATTATTTATTTACAAATCATATATTTACGATTTTCGCTACGGAACGTTTCCTTAAAAGAATCCTAACGAAATACAGTTTCGTAAATGCATATCGATCATCGTACGTTCGAGCATCTTGCAAGCTGTTCCGTACGTGCGAGTACAGCAAAAGAACAAGGGTCGTCGAAAGGTCAGTCGGGCTCGCCTCTAATTAGAATAATTAACGAAGCTGCTCGACGCGGATGATCGTTCCACGTCCATTACCCTCGGCTGCACTCGGCTCTATCGTTGGTATTTTCATAAGTACGTGCTCGTCCTTGCTGGAATGCCGTGGCCGCCAAAAAATAGCTTTAAAAGGATTCGACCCGGCATGGCTCGAGGCAGATAAATAAACCGGCGTAAAAGGAGAAAAGGAAGAACGGAAAGGGAATCGGTGTCGAGCAGCGAACAGTGCCGCATTCTGGCATCGTGTCGCATGCAAATGTCTCCTGAGAACTCTTCGTTCCAGGTGGCACGCCTGCCGATTGCCCTTTCCTTTCTTTTTCAGCCATCTTCCCTCTCTCGACGGTCCTAACAACATGGTCAAACTGAAATATTAACAGGAATCCGGATGACTTTGTCGCAGAAATTAACAAACGCTCGTCTCGATCGCTGCTTGCGAACACATTTTATGCATCATCGAAATGCCGCTTCGTTGAAGCTCCGCGAAGCTAATGACGGCAGATTATGTTTCTGCGAGGATGGTAACAAAAAGAACACCAAAGAAATTCATTTTGCCAGAAAGATGGCACTTGGAATGCGGCTCTGATTGGTTACAACAGAACGCGTTCGTACATGCATTAAATGTGATTTTCTTATTATTGATTGAAACGGTCACATTTACATGTAGAATATCACTGGTGAAATCAGAACTTTTATCTAGGGGAAGATAGGTCTCTTAAGAAGTATACAGTATGTAGAAGTATTATGTATTTACTGTGGTTCATTCTGAACACAGCTTCCCTTAACAATTTGATTTGTAAATTAACAAATTTCTATATGGTCGAGTTTGTGACTTTGCAGATTTAAAAATTTGAGTATTTGTGACTTTGAAGAGTTTAAATTTAATGATTAAATGATTTTTATGAGTGAATTAATGATTCTAAAGTTTTCTGAATTTTTTAAGTTAGGAGTTAAATTTCAAATATTTTAAAATGCGAAAGTGTAAGTTCTCTCGCGAAATAGCTTACTATAGATTTGTACACCCAGTTTGAATAATTTAGGTATATAAATGTGTGTATATTAAATAACGCTAGAGCATACATATGTGTATATTAAATAACAGTAGTAAATAAAATAAATAATTGCAAGTGCATTAGGATTGTTTTATTTTAATGGTAAACTTAAGTTAAGTCTGCTGCATGCATAAACGCGATTCGAACCGAACGACCCCGGATCATCTACGTAAAAATCCGATTTATACGCGGCTTCCTCCTTCCGACAAACGACGGATTTAAATCGATCACATGCTAATCAACTTATGGTTCTACCTTTTCCTGCAACCTCTACATTCTTCAACAGCAAAAGATGTTCGGAACGGTTCGTAAGGTAAGATAAAAGAAAAAAGTCACAAAAAATCGTGAACTCAAAAGAGAACATTGTACAAAATGAAGAAATGAACGAATGTCGATTGTATTTTACCAAGTGTCGCTAACAACGATATGTCATTCAAAGCTGAAGGGATTAAGTGTAGACGAGAGTACAGAAAGTGTCGATGTTGCGAATAACGCGACAAAACACGAGTTACAAGTAAATAAATAGCGAGTAACGAAAGGTTGCTGTCGAACGCATCCATGGTGCACGTTCGATCACGATAGCAACCCCCGTCGTTAATAATTCTCCGAATCGTGTATCAGCCAGATACGATATCGCGTGACTCAGCCATTGTTGTCCACAAAAGTAAAGATCTTCCTGACCTGCCATCACTGGCCACCGCTAACCTTCAAACGTCGAGTAACCATAGATTGCAGACTGCACCGAAGAAGAAAGAACGCGTCTCTTAAAAAGCCCATGATTGGTGCTTTTACCGGTATCTTTTAAGTACCGTGCTCGATCTTGAAGCTAGATAATAACTCATTCTCGAATTGATGACTCGGCTAAATTCGTTAATGAATATACGCCGTGACGCTTAATTAAAATTCCCGCCTAAGCCTATCGATAATCTTAGCCCCCGGGTATTCGACGTTGGGTTCGTATTGAATAATCGAGGAACAGTTACGAAGACGGAACCGAAAAACTATGGCCAGCTGACGAATCACCATTATTATTATATTCTCGGTTGCAACGTAGACTTCCTTTGTGCCGTGACACGTATGTGCACTTCTAAAGTTTTTAACTTGTTGATTTTCCTATTATAGAATTTTCAAGGTTCTGAAATTTCGAGCTTTTCGAATTTTCGAGTCACTAAATGCCTGGGATCTCAAGTTTGTACACCTTTATATCCCTAGATCTCTGTACATATATTTAAATTACTAAACTCTACAATTCTCCAATCCCAACATACTTCTCCGAATCTAATCTCAAAATATAAACATTCGTAATTCTCCAGATCCCAAAGTCCATACATCCCAAACGTTTCCAAATTCCAAGATCCCTAAATCCTAAAGTCTCCTGATCACAAGATTGTCAAATCCCAACGTTCCAAAATATCAAGGTCCCCAAATCCCATGATCTCCAAATCTAAAGATTCTCAGATCACAACGTCTCCAAATACCAAGGTCCCCAAATATCTACATCTTCAAATTCCCAGACCTTCAATTCCCTAAATCCTGTAATTTTAGATACCAAAATTTGTAAATTTCCGAAATTCTAAATATCAAATTTTGTAAATCATGGTTTCCAAATTACAGGTCTCGAAATATCTATTTCATCTAATTTCTAAATCTCAAAACACCTAGCCACACCTCTTGATACCTATATGTCCACATTCTTACATTCCTACATATATTCCTACCTTCCTAGATTTCTAGATTTTTATATTCTTATATTCCAATAGTCTTAGATTTCCACATCCGTTATTCTCCAAATTCCACGACTCCCAAACTGATAACTCATCTTTAAATTTTCGAGTTCGCACAAATCCTTAGTAATCAATAGGCTGCAGGCTTCCTTCCCTTCGATTACCAGATTTGTTTAACTGTACACGCAGTATTTGAGTGTTCCGGGTATGATTTTATTCGAATCTTATTGGTAATCCGTTTGGTTCAACGATAAGCGTATTTAGGTTGCTTTGTCGCCTCAGGGCTTCACGCGTGTAAAATTTTCCGCTAGCGTGCAGCTAAGAAGCGCATAAATAACAAGCTCGTATATGTACGTAATACGGAATGGGAGTGCTATGTGACCTGGTGGTAACCTATCGATACTCGAGGAAAGTTTAACACGTATTTTGTCGCACGAGACAACAGCCGTTTTAATGAAGAAACACCTCGGGGTATACGGTAACAGTGAACAACTAACGATCAGTCGAATAATACCGCAGATAATTGTTCCGCAATTAATTTTAAAAGAAATTATGTCGAACCTATAAATATTTATCAGAATATTGGGATTTTAATATAGTGCAGTCTCGTTGTACGGTCCGTTGAATGAGTTTCTTTTCAGGAGCCAATTTTTCTTATGAAACTCATGATGTTCTCCAAGATTTAGAGATTATAGGGATATTTAAAAGTCTCAAATTTGTGACACTTTTAATTTTCTTAAGTTTGAAATTTAAACATTTTCAATTTTTTAAATTAGAAATGTAATTATTTTCAATTTTGGCACTTTAGAAATTTTTGAACCTTCAAATTTGTTACTTTAGATTTTTTGAAGTTTCAAAGTTCAGTAACATTTTGTATTGATTAATCTTTTTATTGCGATGAAAGAGTATATCCGCATACTGCAATATTATCACCGAGTACCATAAATTATGATCGGTGACTATAAATTATCCGATACAAAGCGTTATACTGTTTCAAAACAGAACGAATACAAAATGGAATTTTATATCCGTGAGACTCAATGGCCACAATACTACACTAGAAGTTCAGTATTGTTTCATAGTCTCTTAGTGAATCCACGTTGTTCTTCACGGACTTCCACATGTATGCGGCTGCTTGTGGTTGCTTCTGTCAGACCTAATAAACTTTGTTAGCGTTCCACTAGTACGAGTTCTTCTATAACCATAAAAAGCGTAAGATAATCATAAAAGAACGTAGTTTCCAGGTTACGGCGATTCCGATGTGTATCATTATGTAAACAATGTAACTCATTACATCTACAGAATTAAATGATGTTCTTTAAAACAAGATAATATATTACACAATACAGTCAAACTCTTTCTTATTGTTTCTTGGTCGTTGTATCTCATTTATTATTTGTATTACGTGCATTAATATTTAGCTAATTATTATTTCAAATGTGTTACAAAGACATTTTTATTGTCTACGTCTTATTTTAACTCTCTCCACTCGAAAATATTTCTACTATAAAAAATATCTTCGAACTTTTCTACACAAAGTTGGTAAAGGTTTTTGAAAGAAATTATTTTTCAATCGCTCCACTGTTACTTGTTTTCTTATGTTTCAACATTTCACGAATTATGTTATATGTAACGTTATATAATCACATATAATGCTATATAATGATACATTCTTGATGTATAACATATAATAGCATCGCAGGCTTAATTTAAAAATATGTCATTCAAATTGTTACATTAAATTGAACAACAAACGTGAATCGTCTATCGGGTGTAAATAAGTATTAGAAGCAAATTTGTTGCTATCATACTTGTTATGAAACAACTAACATCTTTGCATGACGAATATACTCGGCACACACAGACAGGGTCAAAGGTTCGTACCGCACAAGTTCATCGTTCGTTACATCGTATTCTGCAATACCCTCTTCAAAAAGCGAAGGAAGAAAAGAATTCCGCGTGTATTTTCTAAACATCGTTTAAGCTTCATACGGATCAATGTCTCCCCCGGAATCTCGTATTTCGAAGTACCCGCGAAACCTTCCGCTAAGCGTTTTTCCTTACATAATCGGAGAAGTTAACCTTATCAAACGGTAATACGACCACGTGAAAGATTAAACCCGCGCTTAAGTATCCTGAGAGGATCGCAACAGCGGAGGAAGGTTTTCTTTCGCGGGCAACAATAGCCATGGATCACCCGGTATAGCAGCTGCGCGCGGACTCGTGATCCTCTTGGACAGCCTTGGGGCCGCGGTTATGATGTTCTTGTTATTAATTTGTTTTGCGCGCTACCCGCAACACGTCGTGCGGAAACCAGTTTCTCAAGACGTATAGGATTACGGTGCGCCACGACCCGAAGAACCCACCGACAGCTTTCGGACGAGTAACGCTACCACGACGAAAGCTCTCCGTCGTTCTTAAAACCGCCTCGAAAAATTCGCTTATCCCCGACGATCTCGAAACCAGTTTCGGATTTTCGACGTTACTCTCTATTCCCGCGGACTCGTCGTCTCCGTTAAAATACACTACGAAATCCCTAGATCAGCCGTAGCCAACATACGGTACCCGGAATGAATTTATTAGGTCGTCCCATAAGTTTCTTCCTTTTTTATATAATATAAAAACGCACTTCGAGGAATATTTTGCAAGTAATTAAGGAGTAAATGATATTTACTGATGGATGAGGGAGGACGATACAGTAGAACACCTTGTATTTAATGCAACAAATCAATAAGGAATTTACGGGACAACCTAATATGAACACCGCTTACAATTTTTTAATATTAGCATTTAACTTTTAGTGATTAACCCTTTGCACTTTAAAGGTGACACACCACCTTGTTTAACACGTTGACTGACACACTGAAATAACTGAAAATTGTATTGGGCAGTATTTTCATTTTTAACAAATCTTATCAAATATTTTCACAGTACTTTGTTATATTTATTTTCCATAGTTTCAAGTAACTAGTACGAGTATTTTCAGTTAGAAAAACGACCAAATTTTTGATAATACGGCGGTTAAATTGGTATAGAAATTTGAGCGTCACCCATATACGGCAAACAAAGTGTTTACTGCATTTTTAAATAATTTTTTTTTAACTGAATCCATAATGTTGCGCATATGATGCATAAACATAATGCAGCAGCTAATGGTGGCAATTAACACTAAACCTATCGGTGTATAATGCACGTTTATTCTGAAATTAAAAGCGAAATTGAAAAATAAATAAACGAACGATAAAATACAAGTTGGTGTACACGTTAATTCTTGATTGTAACTTCAAATTAGAAACTTGTTAAATCATTTTGATCGTCTTGGTAGTTTTGGCGTTAATAACAGAGACACAAAACTTCGAAAGAATTCGTCAAACCTTTCAACCAAATAGTTCTAGACTTGCTATCTAAAAATACCTTCTACTATCAGTAAAAATACCTTTGAGTGCAAAGGGTTAATCGAATGAATTCTCGATACCTCCATATTTTTAAGAAAGATTCCTTTATAAAAAATTAGAACTTTTATTCTGCTAATTTGTTGCATTGATTCACTTAAAATTACTCTTAAACAAATTTCATAATAAATCTTTCTTTTTTTAGTTACAGAAATAAGTGTCTTGCTTAACATTCTTTAATTTTAATATTTATTTTAATATTTATTCATATTCTCTGTATGTCGTGATTCTATAATTCGTGAACCTTATGAATTATCGCCGCTCGACGATGGTACATGGTTGCCATAACTCTCTGAGGTTAGGCGGGTTAAAAGTTGTTCCACCTTGTGCAAGCTTCTTATTTTATGATGGGATATATTTTGAAAATTGTTACAACTTTTAATCAGTTGGTGTAATTTATTTACAGCTTAATTCCGTGCAAATTGGGTTTTTTATTTTCTTTGAAATCATGCATCTCGAAGATCCCACACGTTGAATTACGGTTATCGACAACCTTAACCATACATAATGTTGTTTCTAATGCGACGATTTTTCATCCACTCGGAGCTATCTGCTAAAAAAAAGTTTACAGCTAGAGTTGCAAGGTATAGAGTGTACAATGTATATCAGTAACAAACAATTCGAAAGTAGTTTTTATGGTGAAATCCAGATGACCCTGGGTTTTACAAGTAGCAACATACTTTGGTTAGTCCAGCTCATATGTACACATTTGTTACATTTTCAAATGTGCTAACGTTTGAATTTCATTGTCGAGACACAGAGAGCAAAAGGTTGAATTTTTAAGACTTTCAAGGACCCTACATGATTAAACCACGATGATTTTATCCGCAGTAAAAAAACGACACTTCGTCAGGTGAAATAATTACGTGCGAGGAGCACGATCGAGATAATGGCGACAAATTTGTCCGGTGAATCTGTCTAACGTAACTGGAACTAATCCGTGAATTGAAACGTTCAAAGAGAATAAAACAACGCTCATCGAGGTGGAAGAACTTCAAAAAACACGAGCATAAGTTCGTGCGTGATAATCTGAACGTCGTTTCGGCGCGATTCTTATTTAAAATAGAATATATAGAGCGACGTTCGGGAAGAGGAAGACGGATAGAGGAACAAGTTTGAAAGAAATAGCTGTCAGCTTTGTCAGTCGGCACTACCGTTATCTTTTACTCTACCTGTTTTTACCTACCTGTACTCACAATGTGTCGCTGACGAGAAAAAGAATGGAAGCGAGAGAGAGAGAGAGAGACCGAAACAGCATAGGAAATTATTTGGAGTTAAAGAAATACGGGAGACAACGGAGCAGACACGTTAGAAAGTCTGTCACGGATCGAGGTTGAAGTTTTGACGCGCAGAACGTGTGCTTTGATTTCTTTTCAAGCTGGAAGAAACTTTGACGGCTATTATGTAAAACGGAGAACCATTGGGATTTAATAGGATGTATGTCCAATTTGATTACACGGTGAGTTCTTGTAATGGGGGAACTGTGGGTCCAGACAGGATCGCTTATTGGGGAAAAGATTGTTTTCGACTGGGTTCCCTTTTTCAGATTTCAAATCTTTATATTTTTGTACTTTCAAATGCTCCGGTTTAAAAATTTTATATTATACAATGTTCAAATTTTCAGATTGTCAAGTTTTGAAATTTCATATTACACAATGCTGAAATTTTTAAATTGTCAGGTTTTGACATTTCATATTATACAGGGCTAAAATTTTAAAATGGTCAGGTTTAGACATTTCATATTATACAGTGATAAAGTTTTAGAATGGTCAGGTTTAGAAATTTCATAGTATACAATGCTAATATTTAAAAATTATCAGGTGTAAAAATTTCATATTATACAATGCTAACATTTTTTAATTTTCAGGTTTAGTAATTTGATATCGTACAACGTTCAGATTTCCAAACCTTTAAATTACGTTTGATAAATACGAGATTGGGATATGTTAGAATCAGAACTTCAGAAACTTTTTAATTTCTAACCACTGGAACTTTCCAATATTCAAGTCTGAACCGATACATTACAGATGTAAAAATGCAGGAAGTAGACATTTAGAAATGCAGAAACTAGACACTTGGAATTATACAGAAATATGAAATCGTAGATGCAGACACACACGTGTACAAAGACACACCGAGCCAAAAATCTCAACGTAGCACCAAGCCACCCGAATGTGCAACAACCGAATAACCAAATGCTATAAATAATCGATGTACGTAATAATTAAAAATCCAATTAAACCCATCATCGAGTGTACATCTTTATACCCCCATAAAGTTCAACCAGACATGATCGCGAAAGAACACTGTTCAAGAGAAAGGTTCGAGAGAAGAAACCCAAAATGGTACCGCATCTTTCAACGAACATAATTCATTGGGCGATGGATAAAATGCGATTGCACGAACGAGCGTAACGTTTGGCCGTGTTCCAATAATTGTTTGAAGGAATGCGTCCATCGAAGGTGGTGACTGTTCGGCCGAATCTTGGTTCGCAGTTGATCATCTAGTCTGACCGCGATCCTGGACAACGGGGTCTACGAGGCGATCATAAGGACGAGGGCGCGCGTCCTGATCGCAAAAACCTTAAAAGGTTTAAAGACTACAAATTCAGGCCGTGATACACGAGGTAGGGCCGGTCTTGAGCCATTATTTATGAATTTGGTGCGCCGAAAAAGGCTGCCCCGAGAAGCGATCTGCTCCGAGAACGGCCAGCCAGATACGAAGACTGCGACCAACGGGCACTCTACGGATTTCAAATCGATCCGCAAACCGGATAAAATATTTTATGGAGAACGTGCTTTAATGGCCCTTACGATGGAGGGGCCTCCACGTCCGCATTGATTTGTGGTTACGAAGGACGACAGACCTTATCGATTGCCCCCATGTCCCTCGTCAGCCGATCCGTTTCGAGAGATTGCGATATCGCGGCCTCCAACTGCGCTACCTTCCATCGCCTAACCTTCAACGACTCGCAAATTTCGAAATTTTGCGCGAACGGCCAGTTTTCGAGCGGGTGTACTGTGGATTCTCGTTATATTGCCGCTTTCGCGTGGATTCACGTACGTAACTGTGGCGTTCGTTCGTGAGTTACATCGCCACGGGTTATATTAACCCATTATACTATTAGATCTGATATTATGTGTTACGTCGGTATGGGTTATACTACTACGGATTAAATATACCTATGTCCCTATATTTCTACAAATCTCTATCTCAATATTCCGGAATCCTATGTATATGTTCCATCATCAGGGTGTTGACAACATTCGTATGACCCTAGATCCTTAAATTTCCAAACCCTTGCACTCTCTTGTGTCTAGATTCCCAAATTTCCAACCCCCTACACTCTTAAGTCCCTAGACTCCCAAATTTTCAAATCTTTACATTCCTATGTCTCGCAATTCTCAAATTGCCATAACCCTACATTCTCATATCCCTAACATCCCTTTGAACACTCTCAAAGTTTTGAATACCTACACTCCCATGTTCCTAGATTTTCACATTCCCAAATCCTGAAATCCCCAAGTTTTCAGATCCCCAAGTCATTAAATCAAATTCTCAATTCTTCAAATTTTCAATTTATTAAGTTCTCAATTCTTCAAGTATTCAATTTATCAATTCTTCAAATCTCCCAATCCATAATTTCATAATTTCTCCGAATCCTAAGTTTTCAAATACCCAAACAGGCAAATCTGAAAAATCCTGAACTTCGATCCAAGGAAAATTCCCTACCCAGACCATGACGAAGTTCCAAGCTCGAACCTGGATACTCTTTGGGGGAACGCGCTGAGGTCGAAGCGGAAGCCGGTATCGCGGCATTTCGATATCGGTTTGTCCAACGACGATAATAGTTTATGGGACACTGTTAAGGCGGATGATATTACGCCACCGTAACGCCACGGGCTTTCGATTTAATTTAAGGTATACACCGTGGCGTTCCTCCGCCTTTTTACGTGGGCGTCGGGAGCGCGTGCTGCCCCGTTACCTACGATCGGTGGGGTGTTACAACTCCGTACGCTCGCCTCGTTCGAGGAACCTTTCCACCTCGATTATTCCCCGATACACGATATCAATTTTTCACGTTCGAGCGAGCCGGTCAACCGATTTAATCTGGAATTAATCAGAGTCCATCGCTGCTCTCGTACCACGTCCAAATAGAATGACACTTAATTTAGAAACGACGCGACCACGGCACAACGTTTCTACATCGCGTGTCAATTATCTTCCGCGTCCTTAAACGCTAACAGAGAAAGCCTATGCAAATTAAGACGATCAACCGTGTAACGCGGAATTGATTTACCCGATCCTTCATGCAAGGATCAGCCTCCTTTCGTTAATCGTTTGTGAAATGGCCACTCAATGAAACCACGCATTTAAATGGTACTTCCATATCAATTTACCTTTCTACGATCCATACTGCGTGACATTAATGTCAACCATTAATTATAATTGTTAAGTGCATATACAAGGACGTTTTATGTTTCATAAGTTATCGTATTGACATATGGTACGACATCGCAAATGGGTTATGTTTATGTTGGAGATAGAATGTTGCTTGTATTTGGTGTCGATATAACTTTTGTTATTTCTAAGGACAGAGAATTGACATTTAATTCTATCAGAAATGACATTAATTTCAATAGTCATGAGCTGATATAATATATCGAAGGTTTTTAAGTACTGAGAAGTAGTTAGAAATTAAGCTTACATTTAAGCTTAAAATATAAAAGAAGCTTATATGAACACAATTATAATATATGGAATGATATTCGTGATACGATGCTCTGTTATCAAACTATCAATGGCTAATTATATCGTTCCAACTTAATTCAATTAATTCTATTTCAATTTTTATTAGCTGCAAATATTCGTCATTCGAACAACGAAAAGCAATCAATCAACTCAAAATCCCCAAGCAATCTTTAAATGCTCAACGGGAAATTAATGAACCGATGCTTATTTCAAAGCTTATTAGTATAGCTTCTATTTAAACTAAAAATATTATGTAAAAAATAACATTAAAAACGATTTTTTCAACATTGAATAAATTTTTCAATTTTCAACTTTCTAATGTTTTTTTAGTTCAAATAAAAGGTACAATCATGAAGTTTAAAAATTTGTTTCGGTTATATGTTTCAGAAAAAAATGGCTGCTATAGTGTACGCAGTGAACATTTCGCAGTGTGGTGCCGTGAACAGTGACACATTTGTGTTACATGACATAATTATTTTTCAATAAAAAAAATTGGATTCACATATTTTTCTCGCCAACGAAACAAATAAAAAATTTAAAATGATTACAACAATTCAAAGTCAAAAACAAAAATTGTGCAAATTTATGCATTTTTCGGTATCCTAAACGAGGTTCCCCCTCAAGTGAAAGATCGTCGAATAACAGATTTCAAAAATCTTCTGTTACATCTAAAAAAGTAAAAAAGATACAAAAAAATGTATCTCTAAATTGTGAAAAGGATTTCGCACGAAGCTATTCATTGAATGAAACTATAATGTCACAAAAGGGCCATGTTTCTCGTCGAGGACAAGACGAAGTTGAGGTTAAGCAATCCGAGGCCATTCATCGCGTGCTACCGTATGGCAAGGAACCGAGCAACCGGCGATATCTACCGATCCTGTTAACGTTGGAGTTCTCTTCATAAATACGACACTCGGAACGTTCTCCTCTTTACGACGGCGAAACCACGCTTACCAAGAAAACAGTCAATCCATCGAATGTTCGCGATACGCACGCACCGCGTGTACCGTTCACCATGAACAAGCACCGTGCCGATCTACGACGACGTACCGGTTCATGGGGCTCCGTGTATTGGCTACCGGTCCATATTAATTGCTTTCATAATTCAGATCGAGCATACGTAATACGACGACCGCGTTGCAATCGCCACTTGCCGCGTCGGGCTTTACAACGATCGCCGAACCGATTCATAATATTCTCCCTGTGCCACCCCTAACGCGGCACATCCTCGTGATCGTTCGTGCGATCGCACGCGAGCGAACTTTCAATTAATAAATAATTCGGGCTCGTTCATTAATTCCAGCATTTCGGAAGCGAACGGCCTAGATGCGCGCATGCAATTAGGCGAGCACCGACATAAATTCGACGTGATCTCGAGTGTGCACGATCGGTAGACGGGGCGATTCTCGATTTAACCCTTCCACTGCGAACGAGATGAGTAGGGCACGGTGTTGGGTAATATCTAATGTAATTAATGGTCGATGACTGTAATCCATATATTTGATTAGTTCGAGGGTGAGAAATAAGTGCGTCTTTTTTATTTTTTTTTTTGAAGGAAGATTGAGTAAGACGATTTTACGTGCTTCGGGAACATATGTACGTAGAAAATATACTTTTACAAATTGAAAGCAAAACAATTTCTGACTATTAGTGGTTAATTGCAGGAATTAAGTGATCAAATTAATCATTTTTATCCATTAATGAATTGTGGTACACGTCGAGATGAAATATCAGTGCATGTTGGAAAGTGATGGATGAGAAAATCAACAATGTATGCAGTATATGTAGATTGCATAAAGTATGTAGAATAAATTTTCTTATAATAGAGTTAATTTTTATGTCCATAATTTTGCCTCCTCTTATATCTATATGCGATTTAATTTTATATTCATAACTTAGTATCTCCTACAGAATATTAATAAGCATTTTAATCTTTCTTCCACTCGACAGCGTGGAAAATTAATTAACTACTTTCACAAAATTAATTTCCAATAGGAATCAATTAATTCTACTCCATTCGATAATCAAATCTTGATAACTGAATTTTGCTAATCTCATTTGCACTGAAATTAAATAATTTTGCTCTATTTGACAGAGTTAATATCGAATCGAATCCATCAATTATACCCCATTTGATAAAATTAATAACGAACTAAGATTAATTAATTATGCTTTATTTGATAGAATTGAAATTAATTTTGCAAATAGCAGTATGGACTTGGTTGAACTGAACATTAAATAGATATTGAACGATTAAGGAATGGATTTTTATCCTTTCTTCAGGGAAACAATGAATCGTCGGCATTTTAGAGCGTGATCGAGGCATTTCGTCGAGGAGAAATGAAGCCAGATGATATCTGGTGCAGAATGAATTTCGCATCTAGCTCGTTAGTCCAGACGATCGTCGAGAACGTCGGACTTTGTAAGGTCGATGGACTTTCGACGATTCTCCAGTGGTCTCTAATGGAGATTTATTATTCTTCGGAGATCGCGGTTGTTCCGGTAAAACGTCGATGATGCTCTCGATCGTCGCATTGTTCGATCCGACCGAATTACGGCGGAATGGCGAAAAAATCGCATCGTAAACCGGCCGTCGAGAATTCCGATCGTTTCTTTGGGCGATTTTCGTTATGATTTCAATTTAACAGCTATTAACGAGAATTTAATGACACATTCCGTCATAACTTTTAAATCATTCTTAAAGCCCGCAGTTTTTGTCACCGATAGCTTAACGATTGGTCTTATGCGTTGATTTGATCTTATCATTCTGAAAGAGTTGAAAAATTGTGGATAAACAGATGTCGCCATTCAACTATTAATTTATTTAGAAAATGCGCTTCGTGTTAGGGTGAGTACAATGAAGCCATACCAATTTTTTTTTTTATTGTATATAAACTAGTCAAGTACAAATATATATATATAAATATGTTTCCATAATAGAAACATATAGTTCATATGTCTATAAACTCATTTGACCCTGAATATACCTAACATACTTAATAACATACCTAATAAATAACGTTTCACAAGCTACACCTTAGTTTGTGCTATACCTCAAAGTTTATTCAAAACACAAATTACGCATTTATTAAACATAGTTTTCTTCGAAGTCACTATAAACGTATTCGATCAATTATAAAATTCTTTAATACCACAACTAGGTCCACATAATTTTGAATTCATTACGAGTCTGAATGAACAAAGCAGACAATTAGATCATTTAAAACGATACGTGTGCCAATTTTCTCGAGCGCCGGTCTCGTGAGAGCGGAGAACAAGACGTATCTCAAAAGTTGCAAGATTACCTTGCAGTTATCTTTAGGGTAGGCTCGAGGTGTCTGCCAAATATTAGCACAGCCGGTACAGCTGTTTCACGTTGATTCCACCAATATTTTTTCTTCACTTTTCGGTTGACCAACCCGTTCTTGACTGGTCCGAAAACGAAGCTAACCATGCACTTCTCGGGCAAGCAATTTCATACGATAATGTTGTTTACTTCGAGGAGCATCGAAGAGAGCCGAAGACGATTCGAAGTTAGATTGATAACGAGACGCCGAACTACAGAGATTAGATTTTGATGGTATTTTTAACTCGTACGAGCAAACAAATATTCCACGTCGGTTTCCAAAAAAGTCCATCTCCCTTATCGTTCGATATATCAACACTGAAGACTAATATATTAAAATGCGACGCTAATTCATAAGCAAGAGAAGCTATAACTTCTACAAGTGTTCATTCATTCAGGACCTAATTTATTTTTCAAACGAAATATGTGAAAATTGCAAATATACATGTTGTCCTAATTCATGTGAATGTTTGTACACGGACAATTTCCCCGAAACATTCTATGTAAGATAAAAGTATTAAAGCATAATATTACCAACATAACAGTTCGTGAAATATTTAAAGTTTTTGTATAAAATGTTTCGCTACCGAAACTTTTTAAGCACACCTTAAATTTGAGAAATCTATTTTGTTATTTAATAACACATTTACAATTAGTAAACGATCTAAATAAATTAGTTCTTTTTTCTCTGATATTTAATTAATAATATATACTTTCTAACATATATTTGACAATGTGTATATTTAGTAGAATATATATTTTGAAAACAATTTTCTCTTCAATTTTTTATCTAAGGAATCCTATTTCAATGATCATTCCATAAATTTATACTTTGTCGTTGTATTCAAGAATAAAGAACAATTTCTATGTTCCATATAGATGACAGAATTAATGATATATTAATTGATTATGAGGAATTGCATTCGGGTATATGATACTTGAACGAATATATACATAAGTAGATTATGTTACATTTAGCTGCATAAATTGGACCAGTTGCAACGATGCTAGGAATCGCGATCGAGAGCCGAAGGGATTTCACGTGAGGTATTTCGAAATACCTCTATCCCGTTAGAAGGCATTCATTTGCCGGTGAAATCGATTATGGTTAGTTAGGAAATCCACGTAGCACGCGGCAACGTCAATCAAGCAACCAGTCTTTTACCGTCTTTCTGAACCCACGCGTACCGTAACACGCACCATGTCCTTTTCCATCACAAATTAAAACGTTCTCGGAAACATTCCCTCTTCGTTCTTTTTTTTTTTTTTACGGTGGAAAGTTTTCGGACCGTCTTTAATGCAAATAACCCTATAAATGACTCCGTCCACTTAACGGTGTTAATTAAATTTGTTCGATAGCTGGACTCGCTCAAGAATGCGTCCTGATGTACCACCATTTGCTTTCGTAATTATCGCGTTAAGGATTGTGTCGCATTAGCGTTCTGCGTGTAGACAAAGTAGCGTTATTAGGAAAATTATCCTGACCGAACATTTTATGTGTATTTTAGTACAAAGCGAATTACACCGAAAATTATTTATTTTTAACTCCGTAGATGAAACTGAAATACATTTATTCTGCGTGGAAATAGTCTGTTTCTATTATTCGTACGATGCTGCTTAAAGATATGAAATTTTATACTCCATTTTTAGAATTTGGAAATTTGGGAGTTTAGAAGTATCTGATTTTTAAATACACAGTTATGTACAAATTTGGTGATTGCAATGTTTAAAAAAGTTCAACCATTTCTAATCACGCATAACGATTAAAAATAGTAGATACTGTACAAATTTATTAATTGTAATGTTGAAAAAAGTACTTCCATTCCTAATCATGCATAAGGATTAAAAATAGTAGATAGTGCACAAATTTCGTGATAGTAATGTTTAAGAAAGTACAACCATTCCTAATCATGTTAAAAATAAAAATCATCCTATAAATAATAGATAGTGTACAAATTAGGTAACTGTCTTGTTTGAAAGAGTACAACCATTTCGAATCACGCATAAGGATTGAAAATGGACGATAGGATATTCGTCGACGACACAAGTGTGGCTCGTTACAAGGCAAAGACTTCGTGTTTTTTGCAGAATTTCACGGGGCAGCAATCATGGCGGTGTTCATGGCGGCGCGTGCCCCGGAAATTGGCTCGCAGGGGTTAATTACTTCGAGCAACTGTGCTACGGTTAATAACTCAGCCAACCACACCGATCAAAAATTGATTCCGAGCCGGTTATTCGATTCCCTAATTTCTTTTCGCACCCTGCAATTTGCGCGGCTACGCTGTGCTGCAACGCGATTGCACGCTTCGGCTTCCGGACACTTTGCTCTCCATGCACTGTGATCATTGCCGTAATTTTAATATCGATTTCTTCGCGAATTCGAGGTTCTTGTTACTGCTATCTTATTCACTTAAAATTATTGCATATATCTAAATTCAGGTAGCTGTCCATTACTGTACACTGTAACGAAACACGGTCATTATAAGGTTGATATTGTACGTGCAACAACGATGCTCGTTTTTTGATAAATTATTTCAAACTTCATACAAATTCAATAATTAATTCAGAATATATAAGTTAAGGAAAATCATTTTGAAAATCATCTTACAAGTATTATAATGATTAAGTTAGAAATATAAATTATGTAATATATTTTGTTTGTTAAATATACCAGAATATATAAATCAGAATCAAAATATATAAGTTAATCAAAATTATTTTGAATAATCATCTTGCAGCTATTATAATAGTTAAGGTACCAATATATAAATCATGTAATATATTTTTTTGATAAAATATACCACAGAAACTCTGTATATAATGAACATATAAGACGATGTCTAAGTAAATATCTACACAGTCTATGAGGTGTACATGTATAGTATATCAAAGACAGATATATACTTCGACTGGTGAACAGACTACATGTTTTAGCAAACATCCACTAAAGAAACTAGGTATGTACATAGACACATAAAATAATATTTAAACAGATATGTAAAAATGATATCTAAATTGTAGATGTAATATATTTTTAAGTAAAAATCTAATAAAGAAGCCCTGTCCATGAACATGCAAAATAATATCTAAAGAGATATCTCGACTGTCCTGGTTTATACATGGAGTATAAAGAACAATACACATCGGTTGTAAATGTATTATATTTTTAAGTAAAAATCTAATAAAGAAGCCCAGTGCATGGATATGCAAAATAATATCTAAACAGATATCTCAACTGTCCTGGGTTGTAAATGGAGTATTAAGAACAGTACACATCGATCGTAAATGTATTATATTTTTAAGTAAAAATCTAATAAAGAAGCCCAGTGCATGGATATACAAAATAATACCTAAACAGATGATCTGCACAGTACCGAGCAGTGCACAGCGTCAAAAACGCTGCGTTTCGACCGTAGATATCCTTAATTTGTATAAACCGCATTAAATCCGTTTCTTACGACAGAGCGTGGGTTCTCGGTAGAGAGAAAAATCTCGGCGAACGCGCGTTTCACCCTCGGTTACGCTCAAATTTCTGGCAGATCTTGCACTTCGTTAGAGCGTCCGGGCCCGCGAAGGCGTGCTAAGAATAATACATTAATGCGATGTCTGAAGAAGGTCGGGCCCCGACGACCAAATTCGGTCGTAATGCCGCTGTTTGGAGTTTAAAGATCACCGGCCTCGTTCCTCCTGGAAGCGCGTGGAACCATTTTGCCGCGAGGACGAACGAAGGAAGGGTCGTGACATGACCGATTCCGTGAGCCGATATGCCCGACGGCGCTTTCGACGACTCGCTAAATTTGGTAAGACGACTTGCTAATCGCGAGCGATACTTCTTGCACGTTGGTTTTCAGGTAGCCTAATTTGCGTCGTATACATCGCTTTGTCCCGTTTCTTCTTGCCGTTCTCTCCTCGCGTCTGAGTTACACGCGGCCGAAGCTCGTCCATTTTTGGTCGGCCAACGACCATTCGTAATGGACGTGTAACATAGATTAGTGGTGATGTACGGCTTACCAGCGAAATATTTATATCTCTCTTTGAACGTGTTCGCTCGTCTTTTGGATCGACCCGGTATATTTATGCCCCTGCATACTCACGATCGACTTGGTTTCTCTAGGAAAATTTGCGACGTAGGGAGATGTTATTTGTTCGTTCTTTCGGTGGTATATATTCGTAGTCGGAGATTTAGATATTTTGCCATTTGGGAGTTGAAGATTTGGTTTCTCGGGGAAAGTTAGCATTGTAGGAAGAGATTATTGGTTCGTTCTTTCGGTGGTAAATATTCGTAGTCGGAGAGTTAGATATCTTGCCATTTGGGATTGGAAGATTTGGTTTCTCGGGGAAAGTTGGCGTTGTAGGAAGAGATTACTTGTTCGTTCTTTCGGTGGTAAATATTCGTAGTCGGAGATTTAGATATTTTGCCATTTTGGAGTTGAAGATTTGGTTTCTGTAGGAAAGTCGCCGACGTAGGGGGAGGTTAGTTGTTCATATTTTCGGTGGTAACTCTTCATGGTCGGGGATTGAGATATTTTGCCATCTGAGGATTTGAAGATTTTGGAATTTTAAGAATTTTAAGATTTGTGAATTCGGGAGACTGAAAGTTTGAAATGCAAGAAATGATATGAGAAAAGCTTGCAATCTTCGAAATTCGCTTATACGAAGTATTTGTAGGTTCAGAGATTTGAAAATGTGAAAAATTGGTTATTTAGGACTTTGAAACTCCGACCAAGTTGAAAACGTAAGGATATCGAATCGTGTCAACATTAAAACATATGGAATTTCGAAATGTGACATATTTAAAACATAGAAATTTCGAAATATGACAAATTTAAAACATAAAAATTTTGAAATGTGACAAATTTAAAACACAGGAATTTCGAAATGTGACAAAATCAAAAATATGAAAATATGGCAACACACGGTTCAAAATTATGGAAATGTCATGAACTTGAAATCTTGCAAATGCAAAGACTTGAGAACTTGTCGAATTAAAATGAAAATTGAAGGCATGAAAATACAGCACAATGCGTGTAAAAATATGCTAGTGTCGGGGAAGTGTCTGTCAACGAAACAGCGGAGTGTCTCGTGAGACAACAGAGGAGGCCCAGTAACGTGTTCGAGGTACCAAAAGCAATTGTGTCCTCAAGAAGAAAAATTCGCGAAGCGATCGTAATATACGGCGTTGTAGAATGTTTGTTGAAACTGCTGAAACATAATGTATCCCTTTCTATCGCCCCTGTAGCTGGAATCTCGCGATCGTTGTCAGGGTAGATTATTATCTTCCCGGGTGAAAAGTCCAAATCGATCGATCGGTCAGCAAACTCGTCAGGCTGGAACATTCCAGTTTCGCGGTATGGGATAGTCAGGTACATACAATGCGCAAACACTAGGCACGGCTATGGCGGGTTTCTACGAAAGCGTTTCCCCTCTTCTGTCGCGGTCTCTTGTTCAGGTAAGAGCCGAGTAAACGAGTTCCATTGCTCTGCCAACTTTTCAAGAGGGAGTAACGAACAGGAGAGCCTCTTTACACCCCAAGTCGTAAAACTTTGGCTCGTCGGGTCACGGCCGACAAATTGTTAGCACTGGCCTGGAAAATGAATTCGTGGAAACGAACTGGTATATACGCTCGAAAATTTCCAACGCGAAACTATAATTTTAGATATTATATTTCTATTCTATGCTTGATACTTTTATTTCATTCTGAATAACTCCACTCGAAGATATGTTGACAGATGGTAACTTGAAAATCTTTCAATTGAAAACTTCGACGAATTCTTTCAAAGTTTTTATTTTTCTATTATTAATTGATATTTGTGTTTACTGTGTTTATATATCGTCTAACACTACGGGTTCGGTTAATCTATCGCAAATTGCACAAAACCGAACGCGAGTCGCCTTACGAGTGCAAAGGGTTAATCTCTTCACGCCCTTGGCCACATATGTGGACAGTTAGTTTATAACCTATATAAATATATATTTTGCGAAGTCGTTAAAAAAACAAATTTGTAATCTTTTCTAAATTTGCTAACCAGAAAATAAATCCTAATTGCCATAAGAGATGTAAAAGCAATTCTAAAAGAAATAAAAGTAATTTTCTTTGTCGTAACGAAAAAATTCGTCCCCGAAGAGGTTCAAATGCGCCATACATTTTCAGTAAGCTTTTAGCTAAATACATAGAAAGGACAAGGTATACTAAATTGTGTCGCAAGGACACGATATGTTTGACAAATTCACCGTTATCGACACTAAAACTACCAAAGTGGTTAAATGATCGTTTTATAAATTTCCTATTTCAAATAACAAAATTTGTTAAGATGGTTTTCTTTAAACCTGTGCTGATCAAGATAAAGAATTAGTATGAGTATGAATTCATGTTTCATCGTTTGTTCATTTATTCTTCAACTTCATTTTTAATTGCAAAATAATTGCCCATTATACGTTGGTAGTTTTTGTGTTAATCTGTAGAAATAATCTACAGAGATTGTTTCTGGGAAAAAGCTCCGGAGTAATGGAAACTTGTGCCACCTACATATTGGAGCAGTTAGGGTACCTTGCTATGACCATTTTACTATTCTATCCTGGTGGACAGTGTTTATTTCTGTGCCGCACTTTCGTAAGGATAGATAGCATTCTTGTGGCAGATTTTTATTTTATTGTTTTACACTTTCATTGTTCTTCTGTTTTACAGTCGCATTACTTTGTCACTTTATTTTATCATTTCACTGTTCGACTCTTTTACAATTTTGTTATTTTACTGTTCTGTTATTCTATTATTCTGCTGTTCCGTTATACTGCTATGTCAACATTCCACTATTTTGCAATTCAATTAATTAAAACAAATACTATAAATAAGTTTGTACATTTTTTATATATTCTAATAAAATATATTATATTGATATACTGCGTATACTGTACATTTTGTATATGTATCTATTACATATTTTTCATATGTTGCATATGTTGGATATATTGTATCTATTACATATTTTTTATACGTTGCATATGTTGTATACATTGCACGTATTGCATATATCGTATGTATTGTTGCATATATGTATTGCACATATTCGACATATTGGACATATTTTATATTAGTATATTATATCATATATCATAATTTGATTTAATATATCTAACATATGTGCTCAAAGTACCTTAAACACACCTGTACATTAACGTTAGAGTAACGCAGCACATTTTCGTACCGCGATATCGATTTTTCACCATTAACCCCAACGAGCGTTTCGAAAAATCGTTTTTTCTCGCAAACGCTCGATCGATAGAATTCCTACAAGCTCGTAGACGGTAAGTACCCCATTAAAGGCGGAAAAAGCCGGCAAACCCGGCCAATTCGAAGCGAGAAGCAAGGACGAAACGCACAGTTCGATCGATTGATTCCTCCTAACGAGGAACGCCAACATACACGCACGAGCTTTACCGAACACCGATTTACGAAGTGTCGACGCTCAAAGGCGATTCGCTACGGTTACGATCGTAAATATTCCGATCCGGATAGGAATCGTCGTTGTTCCGCCGCGAGTTCTGCGGCCTAACGAGCACGATGAAACTGGAAAGAAGTCCTGGAACGACGAGACAGGCGCGAGGAAGATCGAGGGGACGATGTTAACGGGGGTCTCGTGGCTGGTGTTGCGCACGCGACCCGACCGGCAAACAGAGGAAAGGGGATGGATATAGGGAGACACGTGGATATATCTGATCCATGACAGCCAACCAGATAACTAACAACTACGATTGAACGTGTACGTCGCGCGACTTCTCCCACCGTGCTTCATTTTCTATTCTCGTCCTCGATGGACAACTGAGCGCACGCCGGACTTCTCTAGGGAAAACTGGAATGCGAGGAGAAGATATCGTTCGCTCGATTTCGATCGATACATATCCGATTTACGGATCTTAAGATCAGTTATGTGGACAGGTGTGTAAAAATTTGGAGGTTTAACGCTAAACATACTAAAGCGGTGACATGACCATTTCACAAGTTTCTAATTTGAACTTGACCTTAACAAAGTATGTTAAGGTGTCTTGTTTGAAATTCCTGCTGATTTTCATCGAGATAAAGCATTAATGTGTACATCATTTTGTGTTTCGTTGTTCGTTTACTTGTTTTTCAATTTCATTTTTTATTTCAAAATAAACGTGCATTGTACGCTGGTAGATTTAGTGTTAGGAATTTTGGCCATTCGGGAAATTGGAGAACTCGAGAATTAGGGAAATTAAGGAAAGTTGGTTTTGAAATTTGATAACCGGAAGATTTTTGAGAAAGAAATCTACATTGAGGAATTTGGTGGCGTGAAAATGAGGAAATCTAGAAATTCAGACAATACGAAATTCAGTAATTTAGGCATTTAGAAATTCGGAATTATGGGAATGTAGAAATTTAGGAATTTCAAAGTTTAGTAACGTGGAAGTATAGAAATTTAGGAATACAAAAATTTAGAAAATTTAGTAACTCTGCAGTAGGAAATTTATTAATTTGTAAATTTGAAAATGAAGAACATCAGAAATTTATAAATTAGAAAATTAAAAATTTGGGAAATTAGAAAATTAGAAAATTAGAAATTTGGGAAATTAGAAAATTAGAAAATTAGAAAGTAGAAAAATTAGAAACTTAGAAAATTAGAAAACTAGAAAACTAGAAAACTAGAAAACTAGAAAACTAGAAAACTAGAAAACTAGAAACCTAGAAGACTGGAAAATTAGAAAACTACAAAACTAGAAAATTAGAAACCTAGAAAACTGGAAAACAAAAAAGTGATAAAATCAGAAATTTAAAATTCGGAATACTTAAAATTAAAAAATGTATAACTCGATAAATTTTAAAATTTGTGTGCAGGAAAATTGAAAAAAAAACTTATATACCTAAAAATTCTAGGATTAACATATTTAATCCCTCAAAATCAGAGACAAATATGCAAGATACTGCCACATTTGGACTATTTTACACCCGAAAGTACAGTGGGTTACTTGGCGAACAGCGGCAAACAGCTTTCGAAAACCGGCCATTAGGGGCAATTAGGCATGCATCATAGGCTGTAGCGTCGGATACCTTACATGGCCAGAAGTCATTGGTTGTCGTAATGGTATACGAACCGAAGGAGAGCTCCTCTTGATTCGCCCGATGCCGATACCTGTTCCGTTAGCGCGAGAAAAAACCAACGACCACGAATGTTTTACGATTATTATCGTTACCTATGCTTTCTTATACACCGCGTTTTTTTCCCGTTTTTTACTACTACCGTGATTTCTTCACTACTTTGTTGGATTAACATGCGATTAGGATTGTCAAAAGGCTGACTGTTGTGACGATCAACGATGACCGACGTCACGAATTTAATCCTTTCTTGACTGAATTAATTCTTCTTAAAAATACATGGCTGATCTATTGTCCAGTTTTTGGGTTTAGTTATATAAATAGCGAATATTTAGTATCATAAACGAATAGACTCCTCAATATGTAAATTGAAAAAGTTTAAATTTCTTTGCTTCTTAAAGAGTGCTAACCTATGGATTTCTGTTTTTATTTGTAAGAGACATTTTTACAGTAAATGAACGTTTTAATACTCAACAATTTTTTCTTACTAAATTATTATTCACGGATACTCAAATTTTAAAGGGTGTGGCTATTTATATACATATACATATGTATGTGTACACAATTATTACAATTAATATTTTGTTAATAATTACACTGTTATAAATATTTATTTGATTTATTAAAATTCATTTACAATGTTGTTCAATAAAGCAATCAATAAACATAACTTAACTCTTAACTTTTACTCATAGGATGTTTTAGCTAAATGGATGATTTTGGCGTTGCTAACTTGTATACGCTGTATGCATAACTAACAATATCCAATTTTAAACTAACACACGTTGCAAAATTTAATAATTGAAGAATTATTTGTAAACGACGTGCTTCGTAGAAGGCAACCTCTGTTACTACAGATTATAAGCAAATCCGATGATTAAAAGCTGCGCTTGTTTGGTGGTTTAAAAAGTTTCACTTATTTCATTTTAACGAGTTATTAAGGAGTTTCTCTAATGCCGTCTTCGAAATAGAAAGCGACCTAACACACGCGTATTAATCGAAACGTCAAAAATCCTTTTGCAAGTTTCCCCCGTCTCAGCCTCTCAAGCAGTAACAATATACAACGATCGAGATTTCTTTTTATGCCAGTTATTAAATATAATATCTTACGGTTGTTCTGGGCAACGTCGATCCTTGTCCCTCGAAAGGAATCAGGGTAACCTTGAGCAAAGTACCAAGAGCTTCATTGGACTTTCACCCGTTCTCCAACTGTTCCTCATCCGGTATCAGGCTACTCTTTTTTCCAGGACGCCTTCAGAATACACGATTCCCGTTTGCTTCACGCGATCAACGTTAAAGCCGCCTTTTCAAACTAGTTCTCTAATGACACTACAACCGAGATTCCCCCTCGATCTACATACATAAACCAGAAAGAGTTTATGCAACTACGCGGTAACGAGTCAACAGCTGATCTCGCAAGGAAGCTCGGAGAAATCGTTGCCTTTCAATACCAGTTTCAAGAACATTACATTCTTTGTTAAGTACTTAATTCGTACAATGCGGAAGAAAAAAAAGAACGTTGCGTTACTAATATTTGAAAGCTAATTATCTCGATCCTGTTGTCAATGACGCCGGAGTATAAAAAGATTGTCAAGGATATCGCTTTATGAATCTCTATGTATTCTGACATTTTTAAACATTCTAGAGATTCGAAGTTGAAAAATTTCAAAATTCTTAGACTGCGATGTTACGTGGTTTTGAAATTAAAAAGTTCTGGAGAACATTACAGTTCCAAAATTCCAGATACACAAAGTTGAAAAATCTCTAAACATTCCAAAGACTCAAAGATCCAAAAGTTTCCACAATTCCAAAGTAGCAAAGCTCAGAAAGCTCCAACAATCCAAAAGTTGTGCACTTACCAAAATTTGAAATATACCAAAGACTCGAAGTTTCAAAAATTCAAACAATTCCACAATAGTAAAATTACAAAAATTCAAACAATTCCACAATAGTAAAATTACAAAAATTCAAACAATTCCACAATGGTAAAGTTACAATAATTCAAACAATTCCAAAGCCTCGAAGTTACAAAAATTCAAATAATTGCACAATGGTAAACTTACAAAAAATCCAAATTAGCTCCGTAAAATTCAAACAATTGCATAATAGTAAAGTTACAAAAATTCCAAGCTCTGTTACGAAAATTAAAAAAATTCCAATTTTGGAGGTTTCAGTATTTAAAGTTAAAAGATTCCGAAAATTCCCAAATATTCCAGAAATAACAAAAACTTCAGAAACTCCGAAGCATCAAATCAAGGCATCAATCCGAAGCATGAAGTCAAGAACCCCGTTCAAAAATGTCCGAATCCAAAAATTCCAAAGTTCACCCATCGCAAACATCCGAGGATCGCCAAATTGCAAAATCGTCGCAGCCGAGAAATTCGATATTACGGTGCAATTGCAGTTGCAAAGCTATTTAAAACGTCGCATCGCGGGGGTAGATGAACGTCGTCGAGAATTCTACCGTTCGTCTTCGAAGCGGTGGATCTACGACCTTCGATCACAACGTGTTAATGGGTCTTCTGGTTCCCGTAGAATGCGAGGTGTTTCGAGTTTCCCCGTGCGTCCGATAGGTGATGCTGGACCTGGAGCTCGGATCCTGCAGGACGTCGACCCCGCGGGTTAGTAGAGGCACAGAACGGACGCGTGCGGAGAGGCCATGCACCAGCAAAGAGAGAAAGCGAGAGCGGCACAAAGATTCTCCTCTCTCAGAGTCTTCTGCCCCGTGCTGGAGTGGTTCTCGCGCACGCGAGCATTCGCATAGTCGTAGATCCCGAGAATTCCCTGAACGAATCTTGTCCCGAGCACCTGTGAGAATCATCGACGCCTCCCGAGATCTTCTCGAACGATCGCGACGTGATCGATCACAGCGACGCCGATGCGTCCGTTTGATTAAACGAGCCGTCGAATTAGTCGGAGCAACGCCTTTAAACGAGGCGCCAAATTTGCCGATCCTTTTTCGGACGCTGGTCTCTTTTCCTTGGTTTCGAAAAAAGAAACGTAAAAGCGCACGATGATGCGTCTTTAACCGGTTAACTGCGGAATTTAATTTAAAAAGTCCTTCGAGTAATTAAAGTCTTGCGACGTCGAAAATATCCCTCGAACGTTCTTGTTACGAGTTTAAAAGAAAGCAAAACGATGAAGGAATATATTTTTATTCGATCAAGATTAACAGTTCGTTAACGTGAATCGTAATAAAGTTTTGGTTTAACGTCGGTACGCGTCGAAAGCTGTTAACTGGTTAAGGTGATTGTATCTCGAATATACTTTATGATGAAATTTATTTCATAACAAAAATACATTCATGAAATAAATGAAAACGGGATATCGTTTTTTACAGGTAACCAGTACACTCACATTTATTTGACAACTTGTACAATTATCAGAGTACGAAATTGTGTAAGTTGTTAGTATAATATTGTTCGCTGTGTTAGACGATGCATTTTCTATTCTAAATTTTCAAATACTTGTATTAACATACATCGGAACGTGGTTTAAATATTTAAGGATCGTTTGCAGCAGCCATAATCTGAAAAAGGGTTAATGAAGACCTTAGATCGGTCAATATTTCAAGGTTCTCACAAACAATATATAATATATTATTAATATTTCGGTATTGTTAACGGATGTGAAAACTCGTAAAATTCTAATTTGTTCTCAATCGTTGTTTCTGTTGACAACTAACTGTTATATCTGTTGAAAGAATGTGTCGGTGATCGTACAATTTGTGTAGGAGTTAGAAACACTCGCGAAGACACTTCCTAATTAATTAACAGTCACTAATCCAACATTGTAATACCGACAATCAACGAAAACGACGGTGCTTCAATGTTTGTATCGATCGAGGCAAACAGACGAAACTAAACGTAGCCTCGGGTGCCGCTGTGTCTCAGAACGTCGAGTACCTGGATTAGGTCAAATAAAGTAGGAATTAATGAGCTATTGTTTACCTCGAAGAACCGTCAAATATTTGAACTTCGCTCGAACACCGGAAATATTCTTTATTAGGTTCGTTGAAAATTCCCGTACACCTTATAATATAACACGAACGCTCAATGGGCTCTTGTTCAAATAAAGGAATTTCTTCGAACGCTTCAAGTCGTTGTGAAATTTTTGCGTCGATATTGTGTCACGATTCTTTCGCGAGAGTGAACAAATTTTCTGGCTTGCCGATATTTCGCGCGATTGGTCATGGATAATAAAACGAACGTTTCTACTTGCAGCCTTTTTGCGAAATAAAAGTCGAACAAAGTTGGCAAAAATAAACAGGCTATAATTTACTCTCAATTGCTTAATACTGCAGAATTGAGATAAAATATTGTGAATTGTAGAACAGAGAATATTTTGAAATGAAAATTGTGAAAATAAATTTCTGTGTGTCAACTGAGATGATAATTATGCACAATGATAAAGAATGATAATCATTAGTTAATTTCTAAATTAACTACAAACATATATTTACTTATAAATATTAATTTTCAATCTGATAAATTTTAAAACAATTATCAGTAACTTTTGAAGAATCGTTCACAGAATTATATTCATAATGAATGAAAATTAGGTACGTAAGTTCATTGAATTCGCAAGCTAAAATATTGTGCTGTCGATAATGCAGTTCGATGGAACGGCCATCTACGACTCTCTAGCAGGGAAACGAAGAACTTGAAGAGTAACCTTGAAACGAAACTCAATTGATGCAGCAGGTCTCCACTTATCGAATGCTAATACAGGAGACCAGCAATATAGATTTCTGCTTTACCTTCCACCATACTCTTCCTTATTCACAGAACATGAGGCAGATTTATAGATCCTTCGAGTCCTTGCTCTGCTTTACCGACCGATCCACGAAGATGGTGTGCAGGATAACGGGTATAGAAACGGTGAAAGTGAGCGGTCATTTCCTAATTAATTTCAAGTCTGCTGCGCTTGGAATTCATATACAAAACCTTTGTTTTAAGCAGCGTGTTTGGAACCGGGAATGCTACGAATTATTTGAAACTGTAGGGAAGAAAACTGTTTCTGGATGTAGAAAGTCACGTATCCTTTCCTATTGAAAGTGTTTTTATCATGTCGATCAATTTCGCGTATTAAACACGAGAAAGTAGCATTACATATCGCACGAATTCTGTCGCGAATGCAACTCGTCTTTCCATTAAAGAAATACTCGATAATTTATAGTAAAATAATGAATTTATTAAACAGTTGTAGAGTGTGAATAAATAGTCGCAAAAATGCTATTTCTGAAATAAGACATCGGTCGTGAAACTGTTATATAAGGATAAAATAAAGGAAAAACTTGTTACTTGTGAAAATTAGTATAATCACAGGACTAGGACGATCATAGAGTAAAAATTTATGGTCAAGTAGAGCTTTTCAAATAAAACCAAAGTATTCGTTATTTTCGAATATCTTTGTTCCATTAAAAATTTGTGTGAGAAATTTATTCAAATTATATCGAATTATGTATTCAAGAACTTCTAGAGCATCTAAAGTGTCTTTTACGTGAGAAGCAATGTGTATCTCTAAACTTCCTCATGATTTTCTAATAACTCAAGCACCAACCCTCACGAATGCAGATCATGCGACGCGCTCCTTAATATTCAACACCTTCTGATAGAGTGCTCTAGATTTTCAGCATAACGAGCTGCATTCTCCCCTAACCCTTTGACGATAGAGCCGGATCAATCGTAACCCAAATTCATGGAATTTATATAACAGTCTTTCGACTACAACTGTACGCGATAATTTTTTTATTAAATTTTGTACATTGGAAAATAAATATTGAAAATTTTAGATAGATGGTAATTAAAAGCTTGCAAAAATTAAAGGTAATTAGCAGTAAAATTAATTTTAAATTATTACTGTTCTATTTCCTTATTCTAAAATTTGTATTATACCTTCCTTACTGCACTTTTCTACTACTTTATTATGCCACTATTCTAGTATTTTTCTATTTTTACTGCACTATATTTTATCTATATTTTACTGATCTATTATTTCACTTTGCAACTATTTTTTTGGTGCTCTAAATTAAAATTACTTCTGCTATACGGTTACATTACCATCTTATCGTTCTATTCTTCTATTTTTCCTCTAATTCTACTATACTGCAACCTTTCCATTTCATTATACTACTACACTATTATTCAACTGTTCAATAATTCATAGCATATTTTTTCCTACCATACAATCATAATTATATAGAATACGGTCGTTGCATTTTTCAAGTCCACACCATCGAGTCGAATTATAGCTACAACAAAATAAAAAACTAAACCAATATCGATAGCTACGTTATTTCCATTTTTATTTATCAGCGCACCACGAATCCACAATGAACATTACCTCCATTACCTCCTAATATTAGCTCCACATTTATTTACATAATTCGTCAATAAACGCCAGCAACGCTCAGTCACGTTTCTCCGACATTACGTCTAAATGCATCCAAAGAGACGTCCGTCAGCAACGATCAATTTTAATATTGTACCACCGATTCTCAACGTGTGTAAGCTTAATTGTTGTTTGCAAATCATTTGGATAGATAGGAGCAGCGGTAAGAGTTCCAAGTCTTACGTTTATACGAGCGAAGGTAGGGCGTCACGGATGAAGGCGTCCAAGTAGAAGGAAGAAAGACGACGAACATACACGGCACCGTGTTTCAGAGCCGTTTCGGTTGTCATGCGAGGACATAAGAAAAACATGGCGACCTTATTGTCTTGGACTCATAAAGCGACGGTCGTGTCGCCGGTGGATAAGATACGGACGTTTTAAAGCGGGTTAACTCTATCGTTACGTTGTGGATCGCATGGACGCCGAGTAACACCGTCGGCACTTGTCTAATAGACGAATACGTTTTATGGTTCGCAGTAGCTAGTGTGCGTTAAAACGCGAGATATATCGCGTTTTCCATTGCGGGACAAACGAACCGTGACAGCAACGGGTCAGTTTCGATCTGCGAAATTGGAGATTGCGCATATGCGGATACCAGCTTGTATCGATAAAATATTGTATAGTTCTTTTTGGCGGTACCGTGGACAGGTGCGAAGTGTTCTTGCCTGTTATGGTTATCGATGCCACTATCGTGTTGGGCGAAGTTTTAGGACTTTATCTGACTCTGGCTATTTAGTAACATATTTGATAGTTATGTGATAGTTATTTTTTATAGGTTTAAAAGCACGATTTTTGCTATTAAGCAGAGGTAAGATTTTGGTGATTTTTAAAATTATTTGTTCCTGCGGTTCTAAACTCGAAATTATAAAATTTTGTTATTTCTGAGTATCAATTATTGAAAATGTGGAATTTCATTTTTATGTTTCAATCTTTGCAGATTTGCACCTTTGGAATATAAATGTTTGAAATTTTTATACTTGTTCGTAAATTTGTAAATTGGAAAGTTCAAAAGTTTGATATTTATAAATTTAAAAATCTCAGCGTTATCGAATTTCAAACGAAATTAGATCATTTTTAATTTCTATATTTTTAAGATTCCATCTTCTCAGATCTCCAAATTTACAAATTTGTTACCCTAGAAATTCCTATATTTGCGTATAAATTCCTTGAATTATGAACCTTGCAAATTTGATCGTGGTATTTATTAAAATTTCTTTAAAGTCATTGTTCATTTGTGTTAAGCCACGAAACAAAAAATTCGATAGTGTACGTAGAAATTCTTAAACCCACTCATTATCTTACGTAGAAAATCTATCAACAGACTGAACTATTCCCACAATTATAATCAAATCCCTGTGACGCGGAAATTAATCAATTAGACGATAATCGCCATAAATTCGATCAACCACCTCCCGGTAATACGAACACATTCGAGATAACTATTGCTAACCAAGCATATTTGAATGAATACGACACCTGTTTATCAATAAAACACCGCAGTAAAATACCAGCATTATCGCCAACTACCACAGTATTGAGTTTATGACATAGATCGAAGGTTTATTATAAAATACTAAAATATAATAATAATTAATTAATAAGAAGAAACTGGTGAAACGATTACACATATGTTATTTCACATGGACAATTAAAATTCTTTTTTACAATTTTCACTTTGTATTTTTGCAGTCTGCAAATTGTATTTTTATCCTTTCATTATAAGATTTAGTCTTACATTTGTATACGATATTAAATAATGATCTATGTGACGACGTTTTACATTCTGTTGTTGCATATATATTTAATATATAATATTAAACAAATATTGACAAATAACTATTGTATTCAGAGTTCTAAGTTAAAAACGTGGTCAAGGCTTTGGATTCATGTTATACTCACAAATATTGTACTCGCAATTGTTATATTCATGAGTATAATACTCACAAATATTATCCTCACATACGAATATTACATTCGCAAATGTTTTGCTCACAAATATTATAATTGCAAATCTACACTCGCGAATATAATATTCACAAATATAATATTTACAAGTATTACACACATGGTGCACTGTGCTGCATGTATACATGTTTATTGCACGACCAAAGTGAACCACCCCCACAGCGAACATGGCAGAACGAGCGACAATCGTTGGCATCGGTTTGCAACAGTTTTTATTGCAATTAATTCATCGTTCACGATTCGACACAAATGAATGAGGGAATCTTTTTCTATAGGTGATGGCACTTACATATGCCCCGTTCATTTCGTTCTTTCCACGTTCTAGCTGGCTCGTTTCGTTCACGATCCCGCTTTCGAGAGCGAGGCTCGTTCTCGCCATTGTTCGAACAAATTATGCATATTAATGCCCCGCGTCTTGTACACGAGCTACTGTATAAGCGTGAAACGTTCTCAAGATCGACCCAGATGTCTCGGCAGATGATCGGCAATACCCGTTAAGACACATTCAAAAATTCAATAGGAATCCGCTCTGCCGGTTCGTGAGAAATTCGAACACCAACGTGTCTCTGCCTCGATAGACTCCTCTGTTTGTGTTCGAGTTTGATATCGTACGAGAACGTTATTGTTATGTGACTGCGATTAAGAACAAGTAACTGTCGTCCCCGGTGACGAACAGTCTATTAGTAACAGGTTAAAAGATTACCGGAATACAATGCAAACTTGCGAGATACGCGATATGATTCATTGGAGGTGAAATAAAAATTGTTATCGAAATTATCGATACACGAAACAAAAAATTTTGAAGGTATTCAAGGTGTATTAGTGACGCATGTGTCGTTAGAGTATGATGGAAACTATGAAATCTTCAATTGGTTGGATGTAACAAAGTTTACGAATTTGAGAGAATAATATAAAATTATAAAGACATTGCACGATAAAGATATTTTTATACAATATTATAACATTATTTAATATTATATAATATTATATAGTTACATACACGATACCGTTCGTAGGAGAATAACTTGGGGAATTCTTACGTAGAGGAATATTGTAATTATGAATTTATGGGATTATAAAGTTTTCGAATTTTTAAACTTTGGAACTTTGAAGGTTTCAGATTTCAGAATGTTTGAATTTCTTAACTGTGGGACTTCGAAAGTTTCAGCCTTTATAATTTTTTAATTTTGTAACTTTGGGACTTCGAAAGATTTAGGCTTCAGTATTATGGGACTTCAGAATTTCTCATATTTCGGAACTTTGAAAATTTGGTACTTGAGAATTTGTATAATACGAAGTCTTAAAATTTTGAAGCTATGCCTTTACGGCGAAAATATTATCACAAAATTCAGGATATTTCTACAAGCGAAGACGAATAGAGATAAACGCAGAAATGTTTTTGCGTGCATTATAACGGATCTAAGTACAAATTTATAAGAACCTTGTATCTCCACCAGTTTCACCATCGCACTCGTACCACCATTATATTACACTATCCGCCATGTTATTCTGTTTTTATGCCCAACATATATTCTGCTTAACGTGTTAAGATCGACGTCATTAGAAATGGTATAAAGTATCGTTTTTTGCACCACCTCATGTTTATAAAATTATTATCGTCACGATACGAAATATCGTTTATGAGACACAAGATTTTATCCAAGCAGAGTAAACCGGTACCAAGAAAAAAGATTAGCTTGAAGGTTGGCTATTCAAACGTCTCGTATGATGGAGACACACTGTACTTAATGCAGAACGTGATTGCGTGCTCAAAAATCTTGATCCGAAGAAAACAACGCTAAAAGACACGTTTCACCGGCAGAGACTTCAAACCAGATCAAGGAAAAGCGAATTGAGCGTTCGTACACGTTTGAGATGAGAAGCAACTTTTCTTAGACTTTAAAGATCGACAAATTAAAAAAATCGAGAATTCGAGAGTTCAAAAATTAAGAATTCCAACTCAAAGAATTCAAAGTCAAAGAATTAAAGAATTTAAAGTCAAAGAATTAAAGAATTAAACAATTTTTTAGTTGAATAATTACAAAATTTTAGTCAAGAACTTCTGTTAGCTCGAACGTTCCAAAGTTAAAATTAAAATATTTCAAACTTCCAGGTTCCATATTTTTGCAGTTCCAATTTAAAAAGTCACTAAGTTTCAGACATTTTATATGCCAAGTTCACAAATATAAGAATGACAATAATCTAAGATCATAAAGTTAAGAATTACAACATTTCAAATTTCTAAAGCACTGAAATCTCAAAGTCCCCAAGTTCCAGAGTACAAAAATTCCCAAACCTCCCAATTTCATAATTTAAAAAATTCCAAAGTGCAAGGATCGCGAACTTAAAAATTTCTAACTCCAAGAATCTCAAACTTAAAAATTCCTAAATCCACGAACGTTGAACTCGAAAGTTCCGGAGTCCAACAGTCTCTAACTCCAAAATTCCAAAGCCGAAGAATCTCTAAATGTAAAGATAGCAAAATCACGAACTCGTCACTGTCAAAACTGCTGAACCGGTTCCTCGTCCCGGGGAAATAGACCTAAACCTAGATATCTGTCCATAATTTCGCTTTTTTATCATGTGCCTCTTCTTTCGCACGGTCGATCCTCGACATCGAACTCGAGGACCATCTGCTCTGGTCTTTTGCACGCGGCAGGTTCTGTTGGCCCGAAAGTGGGCGTGTTTTCTTTCCACCTCCCTTTCGTGTCTTTAGAATAATAATGAAGAAGAAGAAGACGAAGAAAAAAAAGGCTGCCCGTCGCCAGAGTTCGACGAAGCTGAAGCTCCTCGTGTCTGCTCCCCTCCTTCGCGAACCAACTATCGAATAACACTTTCTTCCCATACAAGTATTCATTCAGCCAGAAGAGCGGTATCGGAAGCAGGATGGATCGACAACCCTCGTTGCAACCCCCTTCGCGAACCATCTTTCTTCCGCGTTGTCTAGCACCGCAGATCGGAACAGGCGATGAGATTTCCGGTTGATTATCCGCACGCGTCGATCGGAAATTAAACGGTACCGATACTATCGAATAACGTGGGAGATCAGGGGATCGATTGGGGATCAGCCTTTTTCGAGGACGGGAAATCTCCAGGACAATAGATTGTCTGTACTGATTTCGTTAGAATATGTTGCTAGTTTATTACTGTACACCCAGGTAGACTTCAGGGTGAACTAGGTAACTGTTTGAAATTTATTAACCATTTCAAGATGATGTTGGTTAACTCTTTGCGCTCGAAGATATTTTTACTGATGGCAGATAGTAATTCTACAATTTTTTGGTTGAAAAGTTTGATGAATTCTTTCGAAGTTATTATCTCTCTATCATTAATTGCCACTATTAGCTGTTTCATTATATTTATAATGCAATTGCTGTATTACACAAAATGGTGAGTGTGAGTCATCTGTCGAGTGCAAAGGGTTAATTCTTAATTATGTTATAGGTGCATTGCAGAATTTAAGCAGAGAGCAAATTCCCAAATTCCCAAATTCTTAAATTTCTAAATTCGCACATTCCAAAACTCTTAGCTTCCCAAATTACTTTTTCGAGTTCCTAAACTCCTGAATTTCGAAGTCCCTAGATTTTCACACTCGAAATTTCCATATCTCCAGCATCCAAATTTCCAATTACTTTTATTTCCAAATTCCAACTATCCGAACCTCCAAATTTTCAAATTACAAAATATTCTAATCCTTCAATTTTCAAATCACGAAACATTCTAATCGCAAAATTTCCATATACAAAATCTGTACATCTCCAATTACCAAACCTTCATCTCCACATCATAATCATACGATAATAAATGATTACAACCCTCCTCCACAACAGACGATCAATATCCATAAAATACAGATTTTCACTTATTGCGAACATAACTAATAAATTAATCACCTATCCAACCAATCGATCAAATTTCAAACACTTGCCAAATCTACTCAATAAATTAGGGATTTTCAAACATTGCAAACTATTTTTCCCGTAATTTCAATATTTTTCCGTAACATAAAAATGGCGGCGAATAGGATACCGATAAAAATGGCGATCGAACACGACACGAATCGAATATTACAAGAATCACCGGATATCGACGAACACGACGAGCCGAGAAATACGAGAAACGAATCGATTATTCGCACTCCGTGATTCGATTAAATCGTTCGCTTGGCTATCAGTCGACTAAGCTAAATTCGACGCGAAACCGACGCCATATCGAATTTCGTACGTCGAGCTTGTTTTTGCCTGCGGTTTTCAGCTGCATCAAACCGCGGTTTGCCCTGTCGACATTTTCACCCTGACAAGTTAAACCATTCGCTAATAAGATTCTTGTAAAAATGATATATACGCATACGCGTCGGTCAGACATCGTCTTTAATCAGCAGAAAAATTAACACGGTATATCGACAAGCTGTTAGGAATTCGAGTATATTCGTCGAAATCACGTTTTGATGGAAGCTTTGAAAATTGTAGTTTTGTTCCATTTATAAAGCTATGACTTTTATGAAAAATATATCGTGTAAACGTAACGTGACGATGAATATAGGATTCTATATTATTGCAGACCAAGAGAAGCCTGCTTATTTGCACTGTTCGGGTTCAGGAAGTTGCAAATTTAGAATGCTTCGAATTTGGAACACGGCTTAAGTTTGCAACACTTTAAGTTTGGAACGCTTGAAATTTGGAACACCTCAAGTTCGAAATGTTTCAAACTCGAAATACTTCGAAATCGGATGATTTGAACGCTGAATGCTTCGAATTTGGAACGCTTCAAATTCGGAATGTTCCGAATATGGAACGCTGTGAAACTGAATGTCTCAACTTTGGAATGTTTCGAACACGGAATGCTTGGAATTTGGATCACTTTGAATTCGGAATGTTCCGAATATGGAACGCTGTGAAACTGAATGTCTCAACTTTGGAATGTTTCGAACACGGAATGCTTGGAATTTGGATCACTTTGAATTCGGAATGTTCCGAATATGGAACACTGTGAAACTGAATGTCTCAACTTTGGAATGTTTCGAACACGGAATGCTTGGAATTTGGATCACTTTGAAGTCGGAATGTTCCGAATATGGAACGCTGTGAAACTGAATGTCTCAACTTTGGAATGTTTCGAACACGGAATGCTTGGAATTTGGATCACTTTGAATTCGGAATGTTCCGAATATGGAACGCTGTGAAACTGAATGTCTCAACTTTGGAATGTTTCAAACACGGAATGCTTGGAATTTGGATCACTTTGAATTCGGAATGTTTCAAATTCGAAATGTTTCAAACTCGAAACGACCAGAACACGGAGTATTTCGAACTCGGACTTTCAAATTGAAATCATTTCACTCACATAAATTTCATATGGACTCATATGCCATATGCACAAATGGAATATAAACCTTCGCAAAATTCATGATGAGTTCTTCGTAACTTTTAAGATCATTTAAATTACAACAGCACGAGTTTCGTATAATGCTCCTACTACATCCATTTATATTTTTTTTGTTATGACTAATTTTAAATAATAAAATTATTAACAATACTTAAGTATAAAAGTTGAACCATTTTGTACATTTCCTACAAATGCATAATTACAATTATGTACATGCTAGAACTAATAAATCGCAGTAGCGAATTATTACATCGATAAATTATCATAGAGATTAAGTAAGTATTCAGAAAAAATTGATACGTATTTCAGTAAACGTCCCCATTCATAAGAGCTGTCCGATTGGTATCTAATCGCGACATTAAGATGTAGATTTTTATCAGAAAGAAATAATTCATCGACATGAGCAAGCATCGAAAGGTAAAGGTTATAAAAGTTGACGTTTTGCGGATCAAATAAATTGTAGCCACCGTTATCGTCGAATTTATGTCGCGTTACCGTTTCGACAGACGAAACACAACGCCATACGTCGTCGTAAATTGTAATTAACTCCATGGAACACGAGGTCGGGTCACGATTTGATGTTTATTAATGGCGGAAACATTTCGAAATTCACGATCTACATACTACATATGTACATGTACACACGGTTCGGACGCTTCCTCCGAGTATTTTAAACGTTCCGCTTTCAACCCTGATCGATACAAATCGATCGATACTGTAAACACGATTGTCTCGGACGTTGTAAATCGCGACGTGTTTGAAAAACGCAATTAACTGCAATTCGTTGCACATATTTTCGCACTAAATGCGACGAAAGCTGAGAAAAATGTGTGACTACAAAATCTAGTTTTGGATTTATTATTGTTGAAACGACTTTCCTTGGGAAAATGATAACAAGGAAATTAATAAATAAATAGCTAGTTTAGTTGTTATATAGTTAAGGAAATTATTAAATAAATTTTGATAAATTAAATGCATGAAATAATAAATTGAAGTGATAAAATAATAAATAAATTTGATTGATTAAGTAATAAATGAATTGAAATTACTAAATAATAAATGAATTGATCAAGTAAGATATAACTTAATCAATTAAGAGATAAATGTTTAAGTGAAATATTCGATAAAATTCATTTCGAAGTGTAATATTTTCAAATAAATTAAAAATCTCCTAACTTGCGAATAATCAAATTAATAATTGAGGTACATACTAGAATACTCCGAAAATTCTGTTCAACAACGAAACAATCTAATTTCTTATTTTAAGTTAATTGTTATGGGAATAGAAATTAATTTCGACGTTAATTTTAACTATGCGCTCATAAAGAGATTTTAGATTGATTTTTATGTAGAAAATGCTGATGCACGTGTAATTTCATCTTTTTTTCTCTAACTGTAATTATGCATTAGATTAATTCAATATATTGCTATTTGATCAATCTTTCATTCTTGTACCTCTATCGGTGGTAATATAACGAGTATATCTACACTTTCAAATATTTCCATATGGACATATTTATTATGTTTTATTCATTAAATTCTTTAACATCAATATTCTCGGTCTTCGATAGGATTAAAAGAAACTTCGCAATAATTGCACATTCCTTGATTTGCTTATGCAGCTTTGACCTCTGATGGAATTTCAAACAGATATGAATATTCACTTAATCAATGCTAATCAGTCATTTAATAATGACATGCACGAAATGTATAAAACCTATTAAAATACAGCGAGTCTTTGTACAAATACAATGTACAATAGTAAACAAGTTTGTAACAAACGAATATTCTCTATGCTTTAAACATAAAACATTCGAAGTTTTAGTGAAACAAACATACTACAAAATGACACTTATTCTGCCACAATTTGAAGATCATAGTTTTCCACAAATGACTATATTAATACTTTTAATATCAAAATCACTACATTCATGGTTTTAATAACAATATGACTGCATTAACGCTTTTAATATAAAAATGATCAATTAATGCATTTAATATGAGCTTGATAATTTAGTTTTTGGAAATTTGAAAATTTAGCTCGTTGCATAACAGTTCACCACAAGAGTGAACTATGTTGCAAACGAAGAAAAGAAGAAGTAAACCGAGATATCCCCATCGGTTTACTCGATTCCCGGTATCACACGTTATTCTTTCTTCTTTTTCTCTCGTAATTCACATCACACTAATGTGTACATAAAGTCGCGGTTCATAGCGCATCTGGTTTGAATTACGGTTCATACTTTTTATGGGTCTGGATCACAGGATGAATTCTACGTCCATCTATACGTCGTTGCGCCATTGCAACATGCTTACATGCACCCAAAAGTTTATATACTCTTCCCTCTCTTCGTCATTTTGTAATCACTTCGATAAGTACTAGCAATACTGAAAACGTCGAATGAACCGAACAGTTCATTGCAACGAAGCGTTAAAATATTATAAATACTCCAGGATCCCAATTTTAAGATTCTCGATACAAACTTACTTTACAGTATTTGTCATAAACGATCGGAAATTGCTGATCAGCCTTCGATTTCGATAATTCCAGTAAACATACGATTTTTGATATCTAAAGACGTTCGACGATCCTGTTTTCAGATAGTTCTATACATTGATAACATTATTTAACGTGGTATCGCATCGAGCAACGATAAAAATGATAATAATTTCGTTCATATAATAGATTATGTATTTTCTCGAGATATTTCATTCTCTCGAAAATGAAGCTTCCCTTGAAAATAAATATTTAGTAACAATCGATGTGATAGTAATACGTTTGAGTAACGCTTTCACAAAAATATTTTGATCAAAGATCAAAATTGAATCTCCGGATTGAAGATCATACTCGACGTTGTTGCAATAAAACGGACGAGAATAGAATGAAACGAGCGATATTCGTAATTACAATTTGCTTGTAACCGTTTCACGAGTAATTGTTACTCGTTTACATATCGAACAATGCTTTAATGATCGTTTTACGACGTCATTGAATTCCTAAGCCGTGTGTTTTATCGAGGTTAAGCAGTAAAAGGACGTAAGAATAATCAAAGAGGCGCTTGCATAATTACCTTTCATGCACATAATAAGAAAAAGATGTACTTATTCTGGGGATCAGTGGTCAAGTTTAAAACTGGCTTCTAATTACAGAAAAACAATCCAAGATTTGCAAAAGGAACTCATCTCGAAACCATACTTTGATAAAGTCAATCATACTTTGATTTTATGCTAACCCGTTAACTGCGGGATTTAATTTCAACAATAAACTTATTAAAATTATCCAAATCAACCAGTATCGAGTATACACGACGAGCACAGAACAAATGCTCCGATCATAAATTACACAAAAAAAGTGAAGAAAAATCAGGAAAAGTCACAATTTTAGTAAATACATAAATAGCATTTTTCAGGTAAAAAAAGTATCACTGATTCAACCATATTTCTCATTAAAAGCATTAATTGTTCGACCATTTTCAAATTCTTCAGCTCGATACTGCAGGGCGAAAAGATTGAGAAACCTTTGAATAAAAAATATTTCTCTTGATCAAACGAAACCAGTTAAAATCGGGAGCCGACAAAGAGAAGAAGTTGGTCAATCGCGCTAAAGAATGTGACGCGAATCCACAAAATCTTTCGAATTCTTTGTCGACCCTTCGAAATCTCGGCACCGTGGGCAATCGAGCCTCTGCGTGGAAGAAAACGGTGAAGCTGAAGAGCAGAAGGAGGACGAGGACAGGTCGCGTAACGTGAGCTATCATGAGAACGCTTTCGTGGAGAAAAAAAAAGGTTTGCGACCGACAGCCGATGATCGGGATACGTTCGATTTACTTTTTTGCGGGCATGGATTACTTACGTGGTAATTGCATCCTCGGAGACGGTGTTTAATCGAGGGATACTTTGAATTTCTCTTACCTGAAACAGAAAAATTTACTCATGAAACGTGTGTCGATGCACATACGAACAAATACTTCAGGTTTGGGAAATGGATTGGGAACTATGAGGCTACGTTTTAAATTATATCTTAATTCGGTTAAAGGATGATCTTCTTATGTAATTAAATCATAGTTCGTTGTATAATCTAGAACTGTGGGAATTTTGCATGAAAATTCGTGGAGCACTGGAGTTTCGGAAGTTTCGGATTTTGGTGATCCAAAATTTAGACAATCGGAATCTTAAAATTTTGGAAAATTAAAATTATCGGAATTTGATATTTTATAACTTTGAGAATTTGGAAGGTTATGGTTGCTACAATTTGAAATTTCGTAACTTGGAATTTTAGTATTTTGAGAGTTTGGAATATTGAAACTTCAGAACGATTTTCGATATAAGAAACATTGGGAATTACGATTTTTGGGAATTTCGAATTTGGTGACATTGAATTTTGAACTTTTAATCTTGAGACTCTAGGATCTACAAAGAGTAACGCGTTATTCTTTTCGAAAATGCATCATGACTCATACAGGAATTCTCTACTTTAATGATTAAGTACCAGTATCAAAATGTAAAATCAGCAAATGTTTATAGCGAACGTTATTCATAAATAAGATGAAGGCATATAATAACAAAACAATTTCCAAACATTTCGAAAATGGTTCATACATCTAGAACTCCATACGTTAATGACTGAGCTATGATATCAAAATGTAAAATCAGTAAGTATGAGTAATAAACGCCATTCATAACTAAGATAAAGATAACCAATAATAAGGCAATTTCAAAAGACTTCATAAACCTATAAAAAATTCTACAACCTTCTCAAAACCAACGTAAACTATCCTCAAATTTCTACCATTTCTCAGCAAAAATACCATCGAATACAAGAGGTAAAAACGTCCACAAATCATGCGCATATAAAAGCTTTCAGATAATCGTCAACGAGACAAACTCCGAGGAACATCTCACGACACTAACTCGTGGTACAACTGATCACTTCACAGTTTCCTGTTTTAATTGTTACGCAATGTACACAGCATCCACGCAGACGTAATCGGTCGTGCGTTGGCCGGTCCTCACTTGCACGTCAAATAGCAAACCGGGATCAGAATGAGCCGTGCAAATGTCGTCGCGTTAGAACAAGCCGGTCCCGATTGAACAACAAAGACATCGATGGCAGCGTGGATCGTGTGGTCAACGCGTCTACCCTCGCTTTTATGCTAATTGGCCGGAAAACGCGCGATATACCACCGCGGATTCGATTGCGTGGACTTCGACTGATTTACGTATCCTTGAACAATGTCTACCGCTTTCACAGGACACCTGGTAACACGTTCGCTCGATTATGCGCGCTGGCTGTGCAGTTTTTTCCAATTAGAAAACGGACACTCGATAGGTGGTATCGGCCGTTTATTAATGACCGGTGCCGACTCGCTGATCGTCGATATATCGGGACGATTGCGTCACGGTTGCTCGTTGCTGTTCCGCGATTTTCAACGCGAGATACCGTAATTATAAGTATCAGATTGAACGAAGAAATATTTTGACGAAGTATGTTGCACCGTTGCGTTATTTCGCAACCGACCGTTCTCCGCGTCGAAATTGCACCGAAGGCTTCTACTCTCTTTCGACTCGTCGATGAATTTAACCCTTTGCACTCTCTAATTCTTTACTTGTAGCAGACAGCAACTCTAAATGTTTTTGGTTGGAAAGTTTTATGAACTACTTTGAAGTTATTGACTCTCTAATATCAACCCCTTTAGGGACGAATTTTTAATTTTAGTTTCAACAAGGAGAATTAATTATGTTTTAGTTCATATTTGTTCATTAAAAAAAATACAATATAAAAAATATAGTTTACAATTCAGAATTTCAAAAAACAACTAGAAATAAAAAAAATGCGAACGTGTACAAAACTCGATAGTGTTGCAAGCACATTTTTGATTGACCATAACAATTATTTTTACTCTCTCACGATTGTAGTACTTCGCTAGATTCAGTGAAGCTGCACATTCAATAATTTTTTTCTCAAAACCAAATGGTATTTGGTATTTGTATTTTACTTGGTCGAATGATCAAAATTTTTCAAAGACAAGTAATTTTTCATGTGAAATCAGATTTGTATTATTATTATTTATCCATTTTTATTTTATTATATATTAGGATAATCACAAAAATTCGCAGAAAAATGTAATTCTGTGCGAGTGAAAAGTATTAATACGTTAACTGCTACAATGAGGCAGTTGAAAATTTTACTTAACAGTACTTGTATGATCAATAAGTCTTACCAAAAATGTTCACAATGTTTTACTTTCTTTGTTATTCATAGTTCCTAGTAATTAATACGAGTATTTCCAATTAGGTAAACAATGAAATTCTTAATAATATAAATAATTGATTCACATGGAAATTTAAGTGTCACCCATATGTAGATGATGTGGCAGTCAAAGTGTTAAGCATCAAATTTCTGCATCCTCGCTGCACACTATCACACACGGTATATAAATTATGTACGATCGTAGTCCCCAGATACGAAAGTAGAAATTGTCTACAGGTTATCGGAATCGAGTTAAGCCGTTTTTATGTCAATTTGGAGGTAATCCTCGGGTGTGACCGTTCGTATCGGAGATTTTCGCGATCTCCATTTCCGTTTGGCAATGTCGCACGATCCGCGTTCCTGGGAATTTCGACTGGGCACCTCGAAATCAACCGGTTCATTCATATATCCAGTTGTTGCAACGGTCCGATGGCCCGTCACGATTTCCGCCGGTTCAACGGAAATCGACCGAAGAAAACGGGGGAACCGCTTCGAGGGCAGCCGCGAATTTGCGCCAGAACCTGTTCACGGCTGCACGATGTGGAACACGCGCGTCTAAGACACCGGCGGAATATCGCAAGAGAGGATGTCGTTGCGCAAGACACGGTGTGCAGGGGGCTCGTGCCTTGTAAAACTCTTTTTGCGAGGAAAAAGAAGGCCCGAGACTAATGGGATCTCGTAACGGAACGCGAGCGGACCGGCTGGCAAAAACTTATTGTCGTACGTCTCTCGTATTATTTCCGCTCCTGTTCGATATATCGCGAGATACCGAAACTGCCAATCGAGTCTGATGGCTCTCGAGACACGGAATATCGTATATGATGACTCTCGAGGAACGGGATATCGAATCTGCTTACGCTTCTTGGGTCGCGTTAACCCTTTATCAGATTATGGAAATGCAACCATTCTCTGACCCACGAGTCTTTCAACTCCTTCACTGTCAGTGAAATTTGTATTGTTTTGTCCTGAGTGGCATAGTACAGGAAAACACAAGATTTTCACAGAATATGATATTTAGTTGTTATTAACCCTTTGTACTCGGAAGGTGACTTACCCTCACCACCCTGTTTAATACAACAATTTGGAATACTTATTTTTTAACTAAATCTATTTAGTTAACATTAGATTTACGGAAGGAGCCAAAATGACTCGAGCTACGTTTCTAATTCAACATTACAAAAATTATCGAAAAGTTTTCATGAATGTGTATGTTCACTTGTCTCAAGATGAGGGATCAATTAAAGCTTTCAAACATCTAGATTTTCGAATATTTACAAACGTATTTTATAAATATTTTCAAACAGACGAATTCTCGAATTTCTAAATTTTTGAATTTGTAGACTGCAACATTTTCCAGTTTCGAACTCCTTAAATTGTCAAGTTTTTCAAGTTCCTTAAAACTTTAAAAGAAAGCTGGACGGTTTTGTAGGGTATATAACATAGTAGTATTAATGGTCCTCTTTAGTAGATAGAGTATCTATAGAGCTTTCAAGACTATATACAATCATTTTTCAGAATATCCTTAATGAGTAATACAGTAAAATAGTAAAACATATCAAGTTTGCGAAATATTACAAATTTAAGTATTTCAACCAGCAGTTACATCCACCAAAATTCTATTTGAATTCGTGCTGAATTTATTTTCAACCCTTGTGCAAATTTAACTGCAAACCTCTCTGACACGTTAATTAACTATTCCTTATATCGCATCACCTGTTTCGAACCCTTTCCTTTATTTTTTATTTAATCTTCCACCCAAAGAGAGATAGTATTGAAACAATCCATTTCAAAAAATTGAAAGGAGAAGAATCGAGGAATATCATTTTCCATCGGTGCATGCGTATGTAACCTGTGATTCACACACGAAACAATCGCGTGACACGCGTGAAACGACACTCCTTCCCGGCGTTTCGTCCATTCAAAGTTTGCTCGATCAGGGGCGAAGGATGTTAAACATCTGCATCCTGCAGGAGACTGTGAATGATCTGAGAACGGCCTCGTAAACTTTCACTTCGATTCCACTGGAAGTGGAGCGGACGCGGCAAGTGGTATAGCGTGTGCAGATATTAACGTTCGATTTTCCATATTTTCAAGTATACAATTGCTCTTCAACGTTATTACCACTATCGTCTATCTGCTACCATCTTTTAGTACACTCGGGTATAACGTATACGTCATTAAGTGAGCTGTACGTACATCGAATTGGCAACTTTTCCATTTTCAAACTTTCTTATTTTGAAAATTGTACCATCTCAGATTTTGGAATTTTCGAACTTTCATTTTCCAATTTACAAATTTTGTAGTTTGAGAAGTTTCGAATTGTCTGATTTTGCAATTTATAAATTTTCAAGCGCGGGATATTTCGAATGGTATGATTTTACAATTTATAAAGTTTCACGCTAGGTAATTTCCGAATGGTTTGATTTTCAAATTTATAGATTTTTTAGTTTGGGACTTTTCGAATGGTCCAATTTCGAAATTTCGGATTATTCAAATGGTCGGATCTTCGTATTTGTATATTATCGAATTTTCAAATTTTCAAGTTTCTAAATTTCCAAATTCCCAAGTTCTCAAATTTCCAAATTTTCAGATTCTCAAGTTTCCAACTACGAATTCTAGATTTCCAATTTCGAGTTTCACATTCCCAAACCTTCAACTTCCCAAATTCCCCACTTCAAGTTCCAAATTCAAAATTTTCAACTACTCAAGTTCCAAATTTCCAAATTTGCAACTTTTCGAGTTTCCATTCTAATTAACACTAAAACTACCAAGGGGGTCAAATGAACATTTTACAAGTATCTATTTCAAATGACAAAATTTGTTGAGATGATTTTCTTGAAATCTCTACTGATCCTCATGAAAATAAAAAATTAGTGCGTGTATCGATTTACGTTACATCGTTTATTTACTTATTTTTGACAACACCTTTAACTACAAAATAATCGTGCATTATACGTCGGTAGTATTAGTAACAAACGCGTTCGCACTTTAATTTTATCCAGATGTCCCGTGCTGGTAAATCGATTCGCGTCGAACAGCAGAAACGTTTGAAGCTCGTTTTATCGATTACGGTGTGAAACGTTTCGATGGGCATAAGAAATCGAAGGAACAGCCACGAAGTTCACTAATTCTTAAACGACGCGTACGATTCACGGTCGTGGACCTCGGTTATATGCTCGGTTCGGCAGATATACCTACACGAAATATACGATTCCCTTCCCTTCTAAGTCGTACGATCGTGGTTAACCGGTCGGTTTACATGTGTACAGGTTATTCGAAGCGTGGGCGAGCAAGAACGACTGGCAGCACGCAAAAAGGAAGAAGAAAACCTCGACGAGCTAAAAGATATCAATCGCTTAGTCGAGCACCGAAAATCCCAAGGGCCATTCGTGGTTTCGCGTACGTCGTCCGCAATTAAGCGGCCATTAAACAAAATTATTTATTCGATATTTGGATCCGTTTCGGTCCGTAATACGACAGCGTGCTGCATTATATAATTCGGTTTGACGAACGAATAAACGAACGTTGAGCGAATAACGGGGAAGACGCATTGTGCTCGAGAAGCGGTATTTTTTTTCGATTAATACCGAACGAGTAGTAAATCAAGAGAGATTTTGAGGTTTTGGGACTTAGGATTTTGGAATTTTGAGGTTTAGGAATGTTGAGAATTTAGATCTCTCCAATTTTAGTAGTTTAGAATTTTTGAAGCTTTGAACCTTACAGACGTTGAAATTGTAGAATTTTCAGACTTTGGTCATTCGAAGTTTTTGAATTTTCCAATTGTGGAATATTGGAATTTCATAACTTTTTAATTTTGCAACTATGGAATTCTAGGATTTTAGATATTTGATGTTTTAGAATTTTGGAATTTATAATTTTAGAAATGTGAAACTTTGAAAGTTTAGAATTTTTGAAATGTTGAAACATATCGGACGTGGAAATTTTAGAATTTTGAAACTTTGGACATTAGGAATTTTGAAGTTCTGCAAGTTTGGAATATTGGAATTTCACATTTTTTTTAATTTAAGAACTATAGAATTATACAAGTTCAGAAATTTAAGGTTTTAGAATCTTGAAATTTTGACATTTAGAATTTTTGAACCTTAAACACCCAGAAATTTGATGTTTTTCAAGAGCCAACGTTGACACTGCGATATATTATTTTTTTTTGTAAGTGTCGTTTAAGATAGAAAGTATGATTTGAAGTATTAAAAAAGAAGAGTGTATTAAAACTTTTGTTCAAATTATTGACACTATTATATTAAATGTATTATTATATCAGACAGTATTTCGTTATTTTTATTATTAATTGTTACAACATCAACTTCAGGATCTTTTAATTTCAAGACTTTAGAATTTCAGAATTTTAGTACATTTGTACCATTCATAGTACATAGTCTTTCTAGCGAAGACTACCCAATGTTATCCGAAGCAGTAAACTTATTTCACGGCTCTGTGCCACTGTTGCCCCAAGATTCTAATTAGATAAGACATCTAACATGATTTTGCAGAATTCGGAAACACATCACGAGCGATTGCCCGATGTAGAAGCGAATGTAAAGACTCGAATACAAACGAGGAGGAAAAAGGGGGAGAATGAATTCACCTCGTACGAACAAATTCGCTGGTAGCTACCCGTCTTAGTTGTCCATTTATCCAGCGCTATATAAATAATCGCGAATGCAAGAATTATACAGTGAAGAAAAGTTGGATGATGTTGACACGCGTTATTTTCTTGGAATCCCGCTTGTTCGGTTGCCAACCGATCGTTTCTCGATCTCGACACGTTTACCTGCGTGTACGATCGGATCGTAGTAGCCGGTGTTTTCAGGAACGCACTCGAGAATACCAAGTGCCACGCATTCAGTATTCCTAAAATGGAGACCGAACGTCTAAAACGTGTGTCGCCTTCGTTGGACATTTCGAGAAAAAACGGCGATCAACGAGGGATACGCTGAGCTTTCGCACGTTTAGCGCTACCTGCAACATTCTTCCGACGCACGAACAGGGATACGACGATTGCGTTCGAAACATTTTTCGCGAGAATAGAATACTTGATTCGGTCGATACATATTGGAGAAGAATGCAAGGAAATTTATGAGGGTGCCGGGTGCTATTTATATCGTCTACTTGCAATGTTTTGTAATTCGATAATTTAGACATTTGAACATTTTGAAGCTTGCATACTCCTAAATTGGTAAATTTGTCAAGTTGGAAACTCGTCAAGGTGAAAATTCGTCAAGTTGACAATTCGTCGAGTTGACAATTCGTCAAGTTGACAATTCGTCGAGTTGACAATTCGTCGAGTTGACAATTCGTCGTGTTGACAATTCGTCGAGTTAATAATTTGTCAAGTTGAAAATTCGTAAAGTTAACAATTCTTCAAGTTGGGAATTAGTCAAGTTGAGAATTCGTCAAGTTGAGAAACCGTCAAGTTGAGAATTCGTCAAGTTGAGAATTCGTCGAGTTGAGAATTCGTCGAGTTGACAATTCGTCGTGTTGACAATTCGTCGAGTTAATAATTTGTCAAGTTGAAAATTCGTAAAGTTAACAATTCTTCAAGTTGGGAATTAGTCAAGTTGAGAATTCGTCAAGTTGAGAAACCGTCAAGTTGAGAATTCGTCAAGTTGAGAATTCGTCGAGTTGAAAATTCGTCAAGTTGACAATTCGTCGAGTTGACAATTCGTCGAGTTGGAAATTCGTCAAGTTGGAAATTCGTCAAGTTGGAAATTCGTCAAGATGAGAATTCGTCAAATTGAGAATACGTCAAGTTGACAATTCGTGGAGTTGCCAATTTGTTAAGTTTTACATTCGTCAAACTGTGAATTTGTCAAGTTGTACAGTTGTACATTTGTGGACTCGTAGATTTGTAATTTGTAAACTTGTAAACTTGTGCATATCCGAATTTCTGCACATCTAAACTTCAGAACTTAAAAACCTGAAGCTCCCAGACTTCTGAATATTTAATGTCATAAATTTTGATATTTGCCAAAAAAATTAAAATGCTTAATTAACTGAGATCTCAAAATTTCAGCCAAGGGCACTCATCGGCCCACTACAATTTTGTAACCAATATCTAATCATTGTTCCAAACCACATAACCTACATATATTCCTAGTATCCAGAAGCCTTAAATATCTGTTCAACGAAAAAGTCTGATTCATTGATAAAATAACTGTTTTAAAATTGGACGACTGGTCAGAATTCATTAGCTACCGCAAGATTATGCAACGGGAGGCAAGATTTCATCAACTACCAAATGATTTACATTATCAGAGGAAATTTATAGTATCTTAAAATGGTGTCGTTTAACCATACGATGAAGTAAGCGAATGATTCATGTCGCTTATATTCTCCGTGAATAAATTACGAAATATCTTGCATATATAGCAAACCGTATAAAAACTTCGAAAAGCAATTATTAATTATATTAACGCGATTGCTAGTTGGGTCGCTATCATTTTGTGTTGTTAAATTTACAAAGAATGGTAATGGGAAGGTAATAATTATATCGAACGCTTTGAACTATAGTGGGATTTTGTAAACACCTTGAAGCACGGGACTGGCGTGAATGAATCGACCAGTGAGAAAATCCTGAAGGACATGCTGGACATACCCGGGGATATATCTCGTGGAACATCATCGTGGAAATCTGCAGCTTGATCTTCTCGAGAAGAATCGTGTAAGGAGGGAGACGTGTGTAATCCGTGCCGTGTGGCTTTTATCATCAATGGAAAACAATCAAGAATGAGAGAAGCCTAAGGAAACAGTTCACGTATGCAAGAGTAGAAAGAAAACAACTGCTTCTATGCAACCAACTTGTTCGTTAACATTTATAACACTTAATGTTTGTGTAATATGTTGACGATGGATAAATGGTGCACTCGCCAGCACTGCTAGTCTGCATTTAAATTTGCATCTTATTGCATTTTATTCATCAATTTTGAAATTATCAAAGTTCTACATTTGTAGATTCATCAATTTACAAATGATCAACGTCATAAACTAGATTTGAAAATTTCAATGTTTACATATTCAATGTTTCTCTAAGATCAACTTTACCAAATTTCTCAACTTAAAGTAACAAATCAACAACTATTCAATAAATGAATTGTAATTAAAAATCTGAACTTTCAAATTACGCGAAAGGTAGTTAGGAAGAATAAATGCCTTCCCTGAATCTTTACAAATCACGTAGAGCAGGAAACATTCTGAGTTTGCTCCAAAAATAGAAATCAAATTACACAGCACACATGTTGCAATAAATGAATGATAAACAAGCATCTGAACTTTCAAATTACGCAAAACGTACTTAGGAGAAAAAAATTGCTTTCCCTGGATCTTTAGAAATCACGTACAGCACGGAATATTCTAAGTTTGCCCCGAACATAGGAATCAGAATAAACTCCTAACATGTTGCAATAACTAAATCAAAACAAATATCTCAATTTTCAAATCATACGAAACATAATTAAAAAAAAAAAAATAAATAGCCTTTCTGAATCTGTACAAAGCACGTAGATCATCGAATACCTCAAGTTTGGCAAAAAAAGTAGTAACCAAATTAACATACGTTAATTCTACATACCTAACACACTCTAAATATATAACACGATATATGTTACGCGTTGAAGTATCGTGTTTGTCGACGAAACAATGGCAGATACAGAATTCAAAGTATATTAACCGGAGAGTATAATAAATTGAGTGCGGTCGATAAAGATGGCGATCTGTCTCCGTCGATTCATCAACGAGACGCACGAGCATGATCGGTGTGAGAAAAAAGTTTGACAAGCTTCGACACAGCTCCCGCATTCCCGGGATATGGGCCACTTATGGAATTCTGAACGGCAATTAAGATATTTCCTTAATTAACGGCCAACACCAACCGCGGCCAGTTACTCGGAGTAAGGACAGCGATTGAATTAGTACCGCTGCTCGGTTATGCTCCGTAAAGTGCAACGTTAAGGAAACAGCAGATAACGGGGGCCAAGCGAGGAAATAATTAGCTGAAATTCATGGGATTGTTTGCTCAAGCTGACATTGCCGATGCGTTGAGAATTATTAACGAGCAAAAGATGGCAAACTTTCCGATTATTTTCGTCTTTTTTTTCGTGGAATCTCTTTCGACGGAGACGAAAGCGCGAATAACCTTTAACGATGGGAAACTGGCAGGTGTAACGATCGAAAATGAATTTTATCTCCGTTGCTCGACTAACGATCTGGAATACTGGCAAGATAGTGACGCTTTCGGTTCTTTCAGGATGTGAAGTAAAGACTCCAATTGACGGGGTTGCTGAAACGAACGAAAGCTACGCTGAAATTACATAGAAATCGTCGTGCACGACTCGCACGTGCTTATGCAATGGTAAGAGGAAACATGCATCGACATAAAACGATTGCAGACTTTCATATATCTTGATTTCGCCCTGAATTAGGGTAGCTGCATGCGATGTGAAGTAACGCGCAATGCAGCAACTCGAATAGTTAAATAACTTTTCTCCGATGATTATGTAAATAATTTTGTTATAAATCATTCTTACGAAATGATTGTTATGGACTTTTAGTTTTAACGCGTTCATTACTGGGTGGATACTATTGAAATTTCAATAATTGGTATTTACTGTTATTCATTAGTTACTCATTATTATTAGTTATTCACTCATTACTCATTAGTATTTCTGTTCCACATCTCATCTATCTTTGTCGCAATATTTTCACATGTTTATTATTCACAATTTGCTGATATTACTCATATTGCTGATAATATGAGTTACGAATATCGATTGAGATTTAAACATCATCAACATGTAGGTAGTATAACGATTAGAGCGTGCAAAATAAAAATTTGTTTTAGAAAGACGCTAATGCCTGTGAGGTTACAAAAAAACATTTATGTTATTAATTATTTATAATAGGTATATACATTTATTAGTCATGTTCCGTTTTGAAATTGATTTGTTACGAAAGGAGCAAGCCTTTACTTCTGATTGGATACTAGAATTTGATATTTAATAATAAATATTTATCGTATTATTCAGAAGATGATAATAAATCATCTGATGTATGAACTTGCTTCTGGATATAACGTTGCTCGGTGTAATCAATCCGTGAACGAACATAGCGAATTTATAATAAAATTATAAAAAAGATAACGGCCTACAATAGTGCTTGTCACATTCAGTAATTAATAGTCAGTTGCGAATCGTAACATTTTACGTCCAGCCACCCACATTTAGTTGAAGTGAACTGGACTTAATACGATACTAATTAATTACCTCGTCTCGTATCTTAATGAGGTTCGACGATGATACTGTATAAGAACGCGGGTAGTATCAAAGATTATTCTTGATTGAGCATCATGTTGTCGATTGAGAAATACTTCACTGTATAATAGCTCTACCCACGACCCTCATAAATCATCGCGATTGTCAATTAATAACCTGTAATGAATACGGGAATCAGAGGACAGCCATTTTATTTATCGATTTCGACGAGAAGAAGCGATTGTTCTTTCTAACTGATTCACGCATTTCCTATTAATGAGACAGTTGCTTAAAAAACTGGTAAATCATCAGCTGTGACACGTTACATAAAACATCTTCCGTTTGATAAAAGTATGCCTTAATTACATTCCACAAACAATTATCTAAAACTGTTATCTTGAGAAAATAGATCATAAAATATCGGCTACAGACGAAACAATTACAGTTCGAACGATGAACAAATAAAATATTAATAATTGAAGTATTAATATTTGAATTGATTCAATTAAATGTTACTTATACGAAATTCATAATTCCTTTTCCGATCAATCAATTTTTGTATTTTATCGATAATTTAATAATACTATTAACATAACAGAAATTTAACAAGTATAAGAACTCAAATAATGCACCGATTGAGTAAAGATTTTATTGTATTTCTAAGCAATTATCAATTTATAGTGATCGATTAAATAATCAATTTAAAATTTAATATAACTAAAAATGAGCAACCCTTCACAGAGAAAAATATTTATAATCTTGATTCGATGTATACATATAGGTACACATTACATGTGTATAATACCTATCACCAAGACACGTCATGTATTATGCAGTACGTGTTCTGTATTGTGTGTAATGTATTACGTATTATGTATTGTACATTATGTATATAGTATGTGCTAATATCATGCCGTATAACGAACTTAGAACAATATTCACCTATGAACGATAAACACTATTCACACGTATATTATATGAACAAATATGAACAACATATTGCTCATACATGAACATATGAACAATTCTCGAATATGGGCATAGAAATAATATTCACATATGAACATACGAACAGTATTCACGTTAGAACACATGAAAATAATCACATATGGACATACGAATAATATTCACGTATGAACATGCTAAGAATGTTTACATATGAATATATCAGCAATTTTTACGTATATGAATGTGAACAATATTCGCATATCAAGATATCTACATATAAACCTGTAAATTTACATGATAATTTTGTTTAATTATACGTACAGAACAATAATATAGAGAGAGTTAACTGGTAGTTCCATGTTAAACATTATAAACGCGTAATGAGCACATTTCTCCGACGAGTAAACGCATGCTACAGGGTGCACACGGGAACATCACGATGTTCGTTGCAATTCGAGGAAAGTGTCTTCCCGTAAACGCGTTAGCTCTGTAATACCATGTCATTAATTTAGCCGCTACAGTTTGGCCCGTAATGTGTACCTGTCCTCGTTAAGTATGCGTAAAGAGTGCGTGGGTCGTGTACCGGCAAACGCGTCTCTCGCATGACAATCAACGCGTCAACCGAGCTTAATGAATTCGCGTACCTCGTTTAAATCCATGTCCACGTGAACTTTCAAGCTTCGACGATTTCACACGGTTTGAACGGAGAACCGATTACTGTCTGGAAAACAATAATGTTCTTTCGAGACGAGGCTCGGGCGAAGATACACGCGAGCACTTAATCAACATCGAGAATCTATTCAAATTGATCGTACGTCAGAAAATTGCGTAAAAATTTGATTAATCACGATGTTCCCTGAATCCTTTAATAATCCACGCTGTACGCGTTACACTGTTCGATACCACGACTAAACGCCTGTTTATGTAAAACATACACAACGTTCTAAACGTTAGCATGGCGTATGCGCATGTAAGTTACAAAACGACACGAATCCCTTTCAAAGTTTCCACGGTAACGTTAACAAGCGTTATCACGGTAATTTTTATGCGAACGCATTTGACAACAATGTTAACGAACTTCCCAGCACGCTAGAGCACGGTTCGCCTGCTTTTCCAGGTTATATACTCTGATGCACAGGTGGAGTTCGTCGTGCATTCCTTCGTGTGCAAGATAATCCGATCGCTGCTGGCACGTATCAAATATCAGGATCTTTCGTGTCCCGTATCTCTACCGTCGTTCGCCAACGACGTTTTAATTACGACCGAGAGATCGACAATCGAAAACCATATTTCCAAGCCTGGAACGTTTATCTGCGTCCGCTCGGCGATTAAGCGAGGGCCTGATAACGGCAACTAGCGCAACGTGAAATTACGATCCGTCATCGTGTGAACAGGGCCTAAGGTGAGCTAGCGGCAGTCGCTCGGTTCCCAACCAGCAAGAAATTCCGTTACAGGGCCGTATCTATCGTGTGCAGTCGCTTCCGTTTCAGTCCGATGCACGGCACACGTACGAAACATGTTCGAACGCCCAAAAAATATCGCCCGTGTTTCCGTTATGGTCGACGATAGCTCGGTTTCATTTCGTACCGGTAATTATCCGCACGCTATTTCGCCGGATTCGCTCGGTTATACCCTCGTGGCACTTCGATACGATTATGAGGCCCTTTGTTGCAATTGCCCGTTCAAAGTTCCTCAGAAACGTCATTATTTCTCTGGCATTGTTAACTATAACGGCGACTCGGTGGCACGTGACTGAAATGACGCGAATAAATGAGGATATGTCTTTTCTTTCTTTAATTGCGCTCAACCACCGTCTGGCTTCTCGGAAATTAACGTTGATGTTGATAAGAAAGTCAGAGGATACTTATTCACAATATTCTGTAACTACTTTTTATCTGCGTTTAAAATACCTTTTACTTAAATTACTTTTTAAACATTTTCTTTGATCTTGCACGAGACTTTCAGATGGTTAACATACATATTTTTGCTAACTTGTCCTCCCTTTCTTGACTATTAGATTTCTGTTTACCTAAAATAATTCGAGTACTAATTGTAAGTCAATTTTTAACTGTGTTCGAAGATTTCGTATTAAATTGTGAACAACGATAATAAAAAAACCGAGCAATAATTTGGGTGGTGAACGCTTCTGCATTTGTGATGCATCAACGTTTGCAGAATAAACATTAATCACGTAACCTGTAGAGAGGAGCTCATATATTACCTGGTTTATTTATGTAATACTGTGCAGACCTCTGTATATCCCAAATGTACAAATATTCGCGGTTTAATAATAACATTTAAAATATAATCGCAATAAACATTTGGATATTACACGAACAAGGAAGCTATAAATTCAAATTTAACTAAAAAATATTACTGACAAGTCTATGCTCGAACAAATCCACATTTGTCAATAGTATAAAATATAATATAAAGGTATCAAATAAAACAGTGCAAAAATTCTGGAATAAAAGTGGTACATATAGAACGTAGATGATCATTAACATCGTGAGTTCTGTCATTTTCTTGTCTTTATAGTTCGAAAGATAAGTAATTGTACCAAAATATTTGCAAACCGCAATAGCGATGAGACAATCCCATACCTTTGCAAATTCCATTCATCACCGGGCTTCTGTACGAGAGTTAGTATCTCGTGCACTGTTTTCTTTCTGAGAAACCTTCGAGACGTGGGAAGCGAAAGGTTAGGGCTTCGAAGTATGTTGCACATGTGCCAAGAAATGGGTGGCGCCCAGCCATGTGGCGGGAAAAGCATCGAAACGAATAAGAAAAGCAAGGGCAGAAGGATAATTGGCAGATTTCCATCCGCCGAACAGGTATAGTCAGGTAAAAAAAAAATAAATTACGCTACATCCCTCGTTTCACGGTCAAACTTGGTAATTCGGCTTTCGAATTTAGTAGCTTCGTTCCGTTCGATGCGTGTCGAGAATTTTTCTTACGTACACAGACTCGTCTAGCCTCTTTACAGTTTTTCCTCTCCCATTTTTTATTCTACGTTCGACCAAGTTCCCATTACACAGCCTGTTGCTTCATTTCACGTTGGCTCGCTTCCCACAGGATAGGTGCGTGCGTGCATGCATTATCATCACATGCACACACGAACGATGACGTAAGGCGCACATTATCGTGCTCCGGAGCTAATAAATTCAAATTATTTCGTGGACAAACGTAGTCTTTATTCCGAAAGCGACTGTACGGTTCATATGTAACTTACACGTTTCTTAAATCCACGTTTCTATAAATTTTTCATGGAAATTTAATAAACAAGCATATTACTCTGAATTATATATTTTCAATAGAAAAAATTACATAATGTTATTCAGAAAACTATTTACTTGATTGATATAAGGATCAGGTGATTTGCTTCAAGAAACACCTCAATATGTAACAATCAAAAGGACAAAATAATGGGATTTACTAAAAATCGAAATAACATATGAGTCTTTAGTGATATGTATGGTACAACTGACACTTGCTTTCTCGGTCAATGTTTACTATAACGACCGATTGTATAATGCATCAGTGAGGTTTGTAGGTTTCTCAGAATTTTGGAAAATTCGGAACACCATAATGGTGGTTAACAGTCAAGTAGTTTTGAAATGCATCGATTTCCTTTCGCAAAAACCTTCTTCCGCCTCGTTCGCCTACCAGGTATACCAATTAGCAGTACCTTGGAATGGGATAATAATTTTCCTGCCGGTTTTCCTTTGGTATACTTAAGCTCGATGGTATTTCCCGTAGATGGTCGTGCAGAATAAGTACTTTGCACGGTGATTGTCAAGGATTTTCCTGACGCCTTTATCCGGAAGCTATTTTTTATTCCGCAACGGATCTTGTTACGCTGGACGTTTGCTTTTGCAACCGAGGAATTTCAATCGACTTAATTTTAGAACAAACTTGTTTACCATAATATCGTTGCTTTTCGACATCTGCTCCGCTAATTAACCTCTACAGAAATTTTAATGTGGTATCATCAACAACTTATTTTTATCCTCAGCATTTCTGATCCTGTAGCACATTCTTAGTTTGTATTTTTTTATTTCATTCAGTTTTTATTGGAAACTATCTTGAGTATAAAAGAAACTGTGATTTTATTATACGCAAAATAGCATCAAAAATTATTGTAATAAATATAACAATTTTACAAAAAATGTCATAACGTAATGAATACGATAATTTTACAAAAAATGTAATAAAATAATAAATCAATGATTTTATAAAAAATTTAATCATTGAAACAAATATTATAATTTGCATAGTTAAAATAGAATTCGATAACCGTTTAAATAAATCTAATAAGAAACAAAGTTGAAAGGTTTTCAAGTAAGAACACACAAACTTGTGACCCTCATACTTTTCAACCTGTGAGAAACAAATAAATGTAAAAATAAATAATTATTATATTCCACATGTGCTACTTCGAACTACTGAAAATCTTCTCCCTTCGTTGCATAATTGTGTGATTATACATACTACGTTTGAAGTGTTGGTCACCGGTAACCGACACGGTAGTGAACGTGTTAAGCACCATCTTAAATCAGTAAGTGACTCGAATAAAAACGTGAGAGCTCGGTCGTGATTCCACGGAGATATAAACTGTCTAACATTATCTGTTTGTTCAGCAGGGAATAGAGTTTGGAAAAAAAGGAGAATACACGCCGCTTAGAATACGGGGTAAACTAGTGGAATATAAAGAAGGGGGCAGTATTCTACACATGGTGATTTTGTCCTTCTACACATGGTGACTTTGTCCTTCTCTACAAAGGCGCGTGACCCGTAACTGATTGGTGTTACGCATGGTTACCCCTGGCATTTCGTCCGTGCTCTATGCCTTTTGTAATCGTAACGAATTTCATCGTTCAACTTCTGTGTTTCAATTGTATTCGGCACAAAACCGTACATACAAGCGTACATCGCATTGGTGATTTTTCCATTTCGAACTTTTTGTATGGTCTCTGGCAATCAGCACAAGTCTTGAAACAGCACATACGTTATCGATGTTCAAAATTATAATTGATTACAATTTCTGGTACGCGTGTACAATGATTATATCGTAACAATAATAATTTATTAATATTACTTTCATTCAATAATATTGAATTCAGTAAATTATTGTATTTCATTCAATAATAAGTTATTGAATGAAAAAGTTAGCTAAAAACTAGGAATTTGTAAAATTCGAAATCTTTAAATTGTTTCACTATGCAAAATTAATAAAATAAAATTAATACAATGATACTAAACAATAATAAAAATTTGATAACAGTAAATTGTTACAATAAGATCGTATCAATAAATGTCTGCAAATGAGAACATCGTATATAATGAACATATGTATCGTTAAAAAGATGTGAGATTAGGTTGCATTGTAATAGATGATTGTTACAGTATGTTCATATAGACGAGGAGCCACAAAAAACACATATAGCATCTTGAACGAAATCAAGAAATACACAATATGTCCAACAAAATTAAAAAATAACAGTATATCGAACGTATGTGTCCTTGAAAATATTTGAGCTATCTTTTGGTTCAAACAACCCACAACACTGAATCGCAATTTTTACGCCAGGTACGCAATTTACTGCAGGTAAATCCCGCGTCTACGTTGTACAAAGAAACGGTACACCATGTCGGTGTGGTACAAAAAGAAATTTGCGTTTCGAAGATAATGTTCTACTTTACGAGATATTTCGCTTCATCTTCAACTGCGTCGGCAACAATGGTGGACAGCTGCACGCAAACGGCGATTTCGCCGGAGAAGGCATCCCGGTATCGCGATAAGAATAATATAAGTTTCTTCGTTGTGTTCCGGAACAATCGATCGTTATCCACGCGAGCGTATGCGCGTTGCAAAAACTCCCTAGCCGTAACTTTTTCCCGCAATTTGAACGACGACCGAGACCGCGGCGAGGACAGCAATAATTCCAGTCCCCGGTCCGGTACCGTTTTCCGTTATCCGAGCGAGATGCTTCGAGGGAACTTGGCGAACATCGAGGTTGTTTTGTGCTCTACCAAGCGAGACTACCACGAAGAAGACAGCGGCATTTCACTCGAAAGATTTCGTGGAAGCGTGCCCCTTTGTAAAACCGTGAACGCGGCACGGTTCTGACCTTCGTCGATCCTTCCTCCTTTATGCTCGCCTTTCCTTACCCTCCGAAAATTATACGCCACGGAGGGGGAGCAGTCCTTCATTTACTTAATTCCATTTCTTAAAATCACTCGCCGCACTTATTTCGCGGCGACGATGTAACAACGTGCGGATAGGTCAAGAACGTATCGTTACGCTGTCGTCAAACTTTTTTTTGATACTTTATGAACTGCGCGATAGCGGTAGTGATATTAATTTTCTGTAACTGATTTTTATATCGGGGTGTTCAGTGCAGGAAAGTTTCAAATTTAAATTTTTGCGTTTATTGGATTTGAAGTTCATATAATTTTTAATGTTCACATTTCTAGGTTTACATTCATCAATTTACAAATTTCTATATCTCCAAATCTTCAAATTCTCAAATTCTCTAATCCCAAATTACCAAATTACCAAATTACCAAATTCTCAAATTCTCAAATTCTCAAATTCTCAAATTCTCAAATTCTCTAATCCCAAATTCCCAAATTACCAAATTCTAAAAATTTCCAAATTGCGAAATACTCAAATTCTCAAATTCCCAAATTCCCAAATTCCCAAATTTCCAAATTTCTAAATTTTCGAATTTCCAAATTTCCAAATTTCCAAATTACCAAATTCCCAAATCCTCAACTTTTAAATTCTCCAAATTTCCAAATCCTCAATTTTTTCTTAAATTTCTAAATTACCAAATTCTCAAATTCTCAAATCCCCAAATTCCCAAATTCCCAAAAATCTCGAATTCCTAAATCCCCAACTTTTAAATTCTCAATTTTCCAATTTCCCAAATCCTCAAATTGTCGAATTTTTTAATTGCCCATTTTTTAGGTCCCCAGATACTCGGTTTTCTGAATTCTTAAATTCCCTAATTCCATAACTTCCTAATCCTCTAATTCCCTAACTTTCTGATTATTTAATTCCGCAATTCCCTCAGTATCTAATTTCCCGGCTTCTGTAATCCCCTTGCTCCTACATGTTCACATTGCTATATTGCTAAACGTCATCGTTTCAAAACTCCCAAAATTCCAAGTTTAAAAATTGCCAAGTTGCGAACCAGTAAACTATTGAATTCCCAAACCCCGAAATCCCTAAATCTCCAAATCTCTAAAAACCTAAATCTTCAAATCCGTAAATCCGAACTATTAAAATCGCCACACATTCTTTCCGCGTCACTGACCTACAAGGTCGCACGATTTCCAGAATATATTAAACGAAAATCAACGCATCCAAGTGACATCGTATACGCCCACTATATTCGAGCCGACTGTGTTTTGGAGCTGCTATTCCGGTCGGATTCCACAGCCGTCTACACAGCGGCGGATCAAAACGAGACTAGAACCGCTTTCATTTGTAGTCCACCTGTTGCTTCGAGCCCGAAGGTTCGCTTGGCAAGGTTGACGTTCGTTAAAAGAGAAATACGAGCAACGCGATATCGCGTCCTCGGCGTTTACTTCGCGGATCTACCTCCTCGGGTTAGTCGATGCGTACATTGAATAGTTTCACCGACGTTTTCTTTTTCAATCCCGCGAAGAAATCGGGATCGATCGATCCCTTTGATGCCATCGCATGATCGTTCAAAGGTAAAAGCACGCGACATGCCTACTCGCGATCTGTGATCACGAAGCAAGTGATTAATGCAACACGAACAAAGGAACTGGCAGAGAAAGCTGGTTTGTTCTTCGTGTTTGCAGCGGTTGTTGTCTGCCGATAAAATGCCGGATCGCCCACCCATTGCTTTCCACCGATCTTGCCGCGTGTTATCAGTCGAAAGTGATTCTGGTATCGTGGGTGGTCATCGAAGGTGGTTAGTCGGTGTTTTAATTTGATTGTAACTGTAAAAAGTCTCTGATACGAAAATAGACTCGGTAAATACTTTGATATTCCTTGCCTCTGGGTCTAGTTAGATGCAAAAGATATCTACTGACAATACTTAGAGTGACAGTGCTTTATTTTGTATCTTTGTACAACTATTGTTTCTTTTCACGATTGACAATGGATCTCTTGACTTTGATATTTGTTTAAAGTTATTTTACACTGAAAGATACTTCAAACGGAAAACAGTAATAACTTGACAATAAAATAAATAATAAACCTAGATATATAAGATAATGAAACAGGTAAAGATCAGAAATTAAAGTAGATAAGTTGATAAAAATCTAGATAATACAATTTCTTATATAACAATCCACCTCACAATACTTGCATCAGTAAAGGTAAACCTGCGGGTGGGACCCAGGTAAATTGAAGATAATTAATAGCCCCATTTTCAGCGAGATACCAGCGATCTTCCCATCGCCACAAATTGATTGCGTCGTTTAAATCAATTTGTATAGGGCAAAAATTGATGATTTAATTACAACATGCCGGGCCTGCAGAGATCGGTACACCTTATCGCAGCAGGTATCTGTTTTTTACGGCCAGTCGTGAATTACCCGAAGAAACTAATATACGACGTTCATCTCTTCGAGATGCAGACAGATGCGAGGTGTGGACGCAGCAGCTTGGAATCGAAAATCATGACCTAGAGCAACTGGAAAGTTCGAAGAACACAGCATAACCTGTGGCAACCGGGGTCCATCTTCCCAAGTCCGTAAAGGTGGAGGCAGTGGTTCATCACCTGCTCATCATCGAGCGTGGGATGATGCACCGTCCCAGGTAAAAGAGGCTCGCAAAGAAATCGAGTGAAAAGGTAGAGGCAACCTCGAGGATAACACGGGTTCCCTCTATTATTAATGAATCGTGTGAATGTGGAGATCGCGCGTCAGCTTCCACCTCTATCTCGTGGCGTATCGATCCCGACGTCGATCCTCCTTATGGATCACCGTATTCAACGGACTTCTCTGCCTTCGACAGGGATTTAGGGCCATTTCGTCGCGCGTTTCGTACCCACGTCGACGACGAGCATCTACGCAAAAACATCTGCACGGTTTCTCGCTTCTGCCGATCGCAACGGCTCAAGTAACAACTAGTTCTGTTTGACAGCTTCCAGTTTCTAAACACCGTAACGTCTGTTGATCAAAGAGCTTGATTAGGACAATCTTGAGAATACGAGGAGGTACACCAGAGCTTTTATTATGCAGCGATATTGTAACCCAAGATTTCTCTCGGGTAGGTAATCAAGTCGTTTTTAAACCGAAAAAGCGTATTTATTTATTTTATAGCTGGCGGGTAGAGATTGAAAATGCACACGGAGACTCCAAATATTATTGTATTGATCGAGCGGTTGATACGCCGATAATCACACGTGGAGGCTGTGATAAATAAGATCCCAAGTTTGGAGTTTCGAATTCACACTTTCGAACTTGCAAACTTCTAAATTCAAAAATTACGAATTTTTGAGTTTTCATGTACGTTCAGGCTGCCAGATATCTAGTACAGACATTTTCGGGTTATCGAATTAAAAAACGTCCAAATTGTCGATGACTGATCAATAGCAACAATGACTCACAATCTACATAAACAGTATAGTAACATCATATATATGTTGCATCAAAGGAGCTCTCCTTGTACGATCATTTTCATACTTCCTTTTTCTGTTATAACATACAGCAATATAGCAACATATGTGTAACAATATAGTGAGCCTCCCCTGTGATATAACAGATTGTCTATCATCAACATTCGACTCAAACAACATCGACAGTTGTTGAGAGTTGAGAACGAGCGTCCTCACCACCGAAGTACAAACTCCAGCTACGTATAATGATCCTAGTATCACGGTCTCGATATAAAACAGACGCGTAACATGGTCCGGAGTGTCCCGGCATCTGTCGTTAGACGGTCAAGGAAGTTCTCAATCTTGTTCGCGTCTTAAAACGAGAATTCGGACACGGATCGCGTGAAAAGCGAACGTTCGACATCCTCCTCTGACGAATCACGACACAAGGAAGTAATCGAAGACGCTGGCAAGCTGGCAGCTTGCTTTTTTCTCAGCCTCTGGACCATTCGCGTCATAAGTTTCCTTAAAACATCGGGAAGAAGCAAGTTGGCCAGCTGCCGTTGTCCATGGGACGCCAGAAGGAGGCGAGGAGCATGTGAACAGACGGAGAGGAGGCGAGATCCTTGGAACAGGACGTGCTCCTCTCGTACGAGAAAGCCCCGCTTCCGGGTTTCGCCTCTCTGTATTAGATATTCATGCCCGTTTCCTACGAGGCAGCTGGTGTGCTTTTTCTCCCACCATACCCGTACGTACAAACAGGAGGGAACTAATTTTTAAGACCACCGTGCACCGACATCGACGCAACAACAACCTGCTCAACACCCACCCGACTCGACGACGTTGCATACGCTTAACGATTTATCGCTGATTCGTATATCTGCGTATGCCGTCATAGGGAAAGTGGCGAAACAGGTTCGATAGAGGTGGAAGGGTTCCTAAGCTGCTAATCGGCAATGGCCATTAGAACCGTGGGAAATTGCAATTGCTGCGCGAAAGCAGCGAAGTATATTTTTGTCCAGCGAAGAAATTCCGTGTTCAAAAATTTGGGGATATGGACACTCGGGGTTATGAGATCTTGCGGATGTAGGGGTGTGGGGATATGGGATTTCCAAGATATGTAGATTTATCAATATGGGGAAATGAGGATGCGAGGGTGTAAGGTTGCGGCGATTTGGGAATGTGTGGATGTGAGGATGTAAGGGGATTTGGGGACATACGGACATGGAATTTGAAGATTTGAAAATCTGGGACTTTCGGGACAAGAGATTTTGTGAATATGAAGATTTATCGATATGGTGATATGAGGATCTGAGGGTGTAGGGTTGCGGAGATTTGGTAATATAAGTATATGGGAATTAAAAAATTTGGAAATCTGTACATTTTTGCGAACATGAGGGAATACGAAGATTTGGAGATTTGACGATGTAGAAATTTGTGAACATTGAATTAGTGAATCTGAAAATTCGGTGATTGGTAAGTTTAATGTTTGGTAATTAGATAATTAGTTGATTCTGTGATTTGAAAATTTGACGGTGTAGTGAATTCGGAAATTCAGTAACTTGAAAATATGGAGATCAATGGGAAACTCGGGAAACAAATATGAATATAAGTATCTAAATATGAATCAGAACTTTGGGTTGTTCGCTACTTGCGTCGGATAAGAATGAATAGAATGGCGTTGAATTTCAATACTCAGTTTATCGAGACGTAAAACAACGTAAAGCTTGGTGGTAACAAGTAAGTAAATTGATATATGAATGAGGTATCGATCAATGAATGTTAATTATGAATGTACATACGTGTTTGCTGAATTATATACTCGGGCGTAGTGTTTCGATCTCGGTTAAACTATTCGCGTCATTGACGCACATATGCGCTCGATTTACGTGGATGTTACTGTCAGAATACAAATGTACGTTCTTAAATTATGTTCCTAAATTGTATCAGTTTACAAGCAACATAAGTGACATGTGCTAATTCTTATGTAACTATTAATTAATGGTGTATTCTTATATTGGAAATTTATGACTTTAAATTGTACATTTGAATAAGGTACATTTGTTGAAATGTATGCTGATTATTGTAATAAATTTCTTATAAATTCAATGAATTATATAATATGTATTAAAATTATAATGTATTATTATGTTTCATAGACTGAATAAATTCAATGTTCATAATAAATGAAGTAAATTAATTAATATCAAGTACCATTTCTTAAATACATCAAAAATAAAAAATGCATAAATAAAACAATCACTCATTATATAATGTTTATAAAATAAATATTACCCTCTCATACTTTATACATAATTTTCTCACAATTATTGGTTCATCTTAATTCTTCCATAAAACATTCCTGTAAACGTTAATTTATATAAAAGCACTCCTCAAAACTAATCAATCATTAAAAGTAAAAATTCACGGTCTCTAGTAAGAATGAGTGAAACGAAAAAAAAGATACAACAGGTTCTAATTCGCCCCCGTAAAGCTGCCAAAGGGCCAATACCCACTTCAGGGTTAAATAAACACACCGTAGAAAATTCCATGGATTTAAACAAGGACGCAAATACAGTGCGAGATTCTTCGAATTCTAAAAAGGCGCATTTTCCCATGATAGGAAGGGTGCTGTGTAAATTGTTAAGGGGGTTAGATTAGCCGAGCGGAGCTGTACTAATATTTACTGAACTGGAGTGCTCTTTACGTCTTTCGAGAAAGAGGACACCGCGAAGGAGCCGAAGACCTTTTTGACTGTGTACGCGTCCTTTGTGTGCATCCTGCGTCGCTAGACAACCACTTAGCTCGTAAGAAGCTGCAATTTGTGGGGACTCAAAGAACGATGCCCCGAAATGGCGCTCAGAATTGCCATAGAACCGTTCGATGGATAAGGATATACCCGGAAACGGAGCGCAGCAAAATGCTCGAGTACACGGTAATAAAAGGTAGGTATCTCTCGGCTATTTCTCAGGTATTTCGCCTCGAACGGCTAGCAATTTTACCGGATTAATAAAAAATACTAATTATCCGGTAACCACAGGAATTATTCTCTCCACGAGCTTCTCTCCGTTCGTGCTGTCCATTTGACGATTTCGTGTTTTGCTGGATGAACGAATGAAACCGATTGTATGCATCAACGACACACGCTTCCCTTATTCACGAGGTTCCAGCGTTAAAGGGGCAGATTGCGATTGCATCTTGTTCCCACAGACGATACAAAGTAAGCACAAAAGGTGTAAACTACCTTGGAGGTTTCCTTGTATCGGACTCACGCTGTTTACGTATGAATCTCTGGTACAAAGGGTAATGCGTATTTTGCAAACTAGTTAGATTTGGAATCTGTGACAGCAAAGACGCGTTGAGTGAAAGATGCGAAGATATCGGGTGTGAAAGGATTGAGTAGAAATTTCGTATTTGTTGAACAAAATTGAAAATTTGATGAATAAAGTTCGATTAAATTGAACATCGGAAATTTAGAATTTTCACTACAATATTTAAAAATTTTTTATTACAGAAATTTACCAATTTTCTTATTCGTACATCTAAAAATTTAAATTACAGTGATTTAAAAATTTAAAGATTTAGAAACTTGGAAACTTAAAAAATTTTTAATTCACACATTCAGACCTTCAAATTTAGAGATTGCTAAGGTTATCAATCATCGAACTCACGGACTATTAAATTTCAGAACGATCTTATAAATTTTCAACAAAAATTTTCGAATGTTCAAAATTGCAGACTTTCGGATATTTAAATTCAGGGAAAAGGAAATTGAGAAACTTGTAGATATGTTCAATAGAACACAGTGAAACTTTTTCACATGCGATACTGCACATGCAGATACATCAAAGTACTCATCCGCCATTGTATTTCAATGATTTGTCGCCATGTTCACCGTAACTTCGCGATTCAATCCACGTAGATCTCAGTTTTCTGGACGAACAACTTTATAATTCCATTTGCGATTTCTTTTCGCGTCTTCCTCGGATAAGATACTTTCTAGTTTGCGTATCGTAGTTCTATTATAAAAATTACTACATACACGGCATGTCTATTGCGCTATGAGTTCCACGAAGCAGCGAACAGTTCGTGTCAAGAAAGAAGAAAGGTAGATTGGTAATACGGCACGTTCAGAATAAAGTATTCGTGTGTTCTTTCAACTCGTATTCTGTCACGTATGTTGACTAATGATGTTCGTCATTCTGATATATCCACACACAAATAATAAAATACAAAAAGATGTTTATATTACTACCAATTATTTAATCATCGAATTATTATTTCGTTTTTATAAATCTGTAAATGATCAATTAGCTATTTTTTCCATTTCTCTGATTTGGTAATTTACAATATCGAAAAATAAATTTTTGAAGTTTTGTGAATGTGGTAAATGTATTTACTGATCAACGGAAACGTATACGAAAAATCTGAAAGTGTGTGACTATGCATGTGCAGATACAAAATATATTATTCCGTATGTGTAAAAATGTATTGGAGTTCATTATTGTATGTATGTGCAAATATATAAAATGTATCATTATACATAAGGAAAATGGCATCATTACACACACGAAGAATGCAGTATTATACACCTGTAAAATTGCATTACTACATGTGTCAAAGTACATTCTTATATACGTACAAATGTTTATTATTGCACATGCAGACAAATGTATTATTATACATGTATATGCACAGAATACATCATTGTATATAGATATAGGAAAATGCGGTATTATACACGTGCAAAAATGCTCTATCATGTGTGTAGAAGTGCGTTATTTCATACGTGCAAAAAATGATTGTTTACGTATAAAAATGTATTACTGCTAATAATACATCAAAGTACGAAAGTAAAAAATGAAGATGCCTATGTGTCCCGTGAATCACCGAAAAGTTAATACATACACAACCGCAAGTAGCAAATATTCATTGACCATGCATGTCGAACCGAGCAACGTTCAAGAGAATATCGTGCTAAAAACTGAAAATGGCAGTTTATTCGGAAAAACGTGATCATCATTTATTTTCATAGCGGTACAACTGTCAGTTACGAGTAATTCCATATTTTTAAAAGGAACTCGTTCAAGAAACTCTCCAATAATAGTCGCGGTTAGCAACGGTCGTTTGATACCAATAGAACGGCACTTCGTAAACGTGCATACACTTGGAATGCATCGTTCACGTCGGACTCATACCTATTTGTTGCCAGTGTAATGTTACCTACGTGTTTGTTGGACGTACACAACGCATCAGATTCTTGTATAATTATTTACATCGTGTGCTTGAGAAGCGTACACGGAAGATAGCTCGCGTTAACCGCGCGAGAGCTTCCTATTAACGTAAATTAGTTAAAGGAGATCCCATCGTGTTACCCTCGGGACATTATTATAATAACAGAGGCTCCTCGTGTTCCACGTGTTATATTCGATCTCCTGTGCGATCCATCGATTTTCTAGAACGTTACATGTGCCGTGGAGAAACTCAAGCCTGACGCGTAATTAAAGCAGACTCTCGTTATATCGCCATGTCTCGTGCGCACGCACTTTCGCGCATGACATTGACGTTTATTAACCATCGTAAGAGAAATGCTGGTTAGCGCAGGTAGAATAATTATAAATTGGCATATTTCTAGTTTAAATTCGTAAATTGACAAATTCGAAAATTTGATGTTTAAACATAGAAATGTTTTCACACATGTAAATTCATACATTTCTAAATTTCTAAATTTCCAAATTTTCGAAGATTCCAATATCTAAATTTCTGAATTTCCAAACTTATACCTTTGAAAATCTTCACGTCCCCAAATTTAAAATTTAAGGAATTGAAAGTTAAAAAATTCGAATATCAGAAAATTTGAACATTCGAAAGTTAATTTTAGTAACTAAAGATCGAAGATCCTCAATCTTCATCGAATGCATTAAACGGAGTGTAGAGTCCTCGATTCCTACCATTATATTTTTTACAACAGTTCGCGTCAACATATACCCGCTTTCCCTATATTGCCATTTTCTCTATGAAAACTTCTAACATTTCCCATATACCACAATATTGTTCACACAGTACTATTGATACTACTATACTATTTTGTGTACTGTACAATACAATACTGTACTTAACAACTGTCCGTAAATCACAACAATTACAGTACAATATAATTAATACCAATAAAATAATGAAATAAAATCCGAAAAATTCAATCCTTACAAAGCAAACAGTGCATCCACAAGAGACAAGTACCAGAAGGTGAATGACGAGGTTCAGGCTGAAAAAGATCTTTTACATGAACCAACAAATCGTTTGGCTTGTCAGCATTCACTGGTTGTTCTGACTTGAAGTGGTCCATGCATGCCTTTTTCTATGGGACAAAGTTGGCCGGTGCTGGGCCATCCAACGCTTCATTGTTCGTTCTCGTATACAAAGCGACCTCGATACCACGCAGATTGCATTGACCATGGACCTATCTTTCGTCTAGAGCAGAAATCTCTCGTGTCATCGAGATCGAAAGGGAAGAGAACGAGGATTTCGAGGGTGGAAGAATGGTTCGTAACTATGATAGGCATCGAGGGCCCCATCGTTGCACGTTGCTTGTCTTTCACCTTTCGTTTTCATTATGACTGGCGGATTTTGTAAAGCTTACACGCTTCTAGTAATTATTATTATTCAAAAATCTGTCGCTTCTTTTTTTTTTTAATTTCGTGTCACAGATGCTCCGTTTTAAGTCTGCGGTGTTCGCCGGAATTTCTGTTTGTATTCTGCTTCGGGACGCGAAAGTGTTAGGTTGCGGTGGGTTGTTGGTGGAACAAAGCGCTTGGTCTTTGAAAAGTTTGGAGACTAAAGCGAGAATTTACTGCATTTAGTAAATTGAAAATTTATGAATTTATTAATTTTGGTCCTTAAGAATTTAAGAATTTATGAATTTATTAATTTTGGTCTTTAAAAATTTAAGAATTTAAAAGCGTGAAAATCTAGAAATTTGGAAATTTTAGTACTTAAGGATTTGAAGATTTATTAATCTTGGAATGTGTGCGTTTATATACTTAGAAATTTGAAAATTGTTTGATTCAGAATCTAAAGTCTGGCAACCCAACTGGGAATTTCAAAATCTTCAAAAATGTGAAAATCTACAAATCGAATATGAAACTATAAAAATTCCTCAAATCTTCGATAAAAATATTCGTAATAAACCGAATTCGTTGATATTCCCTCCGGAGTCTCGTGCAAAGAGCCGCTGCATATGGCCATTGATTGCGGTTGAAACGGCACAAACCTCACTTCCTTTCTGAATCCCGACGCGTCCAGCGAAACGCACGGATGTGCAAGTCGTCTTCGCCCCTCCAGAACATCCCCGTAACTCGCATGATACGGCATGTGCACCAAGAAAATGGCGCATCCACGAAGAATAGGTATAAAGAAAATCTGGCTGGCCATTGTTACCCAGAGCCCGGAGAATCTCGGACGGTGTGGCGGCAGTAGACGAGACAGAGGGGGTCCAGGAGGGATGAAAGACACCGGGGGGGTTAGGTTACCCGAGGGACCACGATACACTCAGGTACTGCATTGTTGCGTCGTAGTCTTGGTACGAATCGTAGCCCGTAGTTGTTCGGTGCGATCACCGTGCAGCTGTAAGAGCGAGCAGGAAAACCGAGACTAACCTGCGCCAGCCTGTTTGTAGGTGGCACTGAACTTGAGACGGGAACTCGCCTTCAAGGGACACAAAAAAAGGGCAAGATGTCGGTATAGTTAGTTTGCATGCACCTTACGGTTCCAGCCGTGTTTAGAACCTTCAGGATTGCAAAAAGATAAGGCGACCAGAACGAACGACCTCGGAACGGTCCTCAGAGTGTGATGATCTGAGACCCAAACCCTTTCGTTGACCGAATAAATGAACAAAGCTTACTCTCACGAATATTCGGTTGATAAAATCCCTGTTAATCACATTAATCTGCGCCAAATTCTTCCGCTACAGGGTGTTTGACAAATGGTGTAAATCAGCAGTTCATAAACTCAGCCCACAAAAATTATCCGCTATTTAAATTGTAATTGAAAATTCCATACTCTTTATGTTAAAATGGTAGATCCTTTATTAGGTTTTTCAATTTTTTAAGTTTCGTGTAGTTTCTTGTTAAACTGTACTCAAACTCATCCTAGGTCAACCTTAAATTCTGTCTAGGTTTTAGCAGCCTCTCTTTAGGATTTCAGCAAAGTTCATTTTCATTTCCCTACATGTCTCTATGCACGTTCTTCAACTCAGTTTAGAGTCTAATGGCTTGAATCTCTCTAGATTAGACTTCCCCTAAGTTCTACCTAGGTTCTCCTTAAAATTGCGTAAACTTCATCTCTACCCAACTTATCTTATAAAGGGCCTGCCTAAACCTAGGATCTCATTCAACTTCTAACTCCTACCTAACTTCCTAAGTTGTATCCTAAAAAACCAGTAGAATCTATCAAGATTCTGCATAAACTTGATTTCTTTCAAATCCACCTAGGCTCAACGTTAACATCCACAACCTTACCAAGGTCTACCTACACATAGCATCTTCCTAGATTCCGCATAATCTCCAGCTACGTTCTCCTCGAGCTTTATCTAAATTTCCTGGGAATAAACGGTATATTGAAAATTCTATCGAACAAGGTGGAGTACGAAAGAGGTATCTGGTTCGTTGTCACACTTTGGCCACCCATGCAGCTTGCTGAAATGCAACGTGTGCGAGATACGAGTTAGTCGCCATAGTGAAAGAACCACCATGGCACAGAGAAGATATAACGTTACACTCTGGTAGCAAGTCTTGGTGTGGGAACGCCAGAGAGATGGAAGTGCCAGAAGAAACGGCGGCATGTACGCTTGCTTCTCGTCAGACACAATCGTGGTTAAAGAACACCGTGTTGGTTCAACCTTGTGTATGCGCGAGGAATAAGATACTCGTCGGTTTCGTTTCTAGAGGATACGTTTACCGTGAATGCTTTGACTCCGCAATGTCGTAAATACGTGGCAAGTTATGTGTGTACAAGTCACTAGGCGCGGCTACCGATTGCTCGGGCTTTAGACTAACCGTAGAATTTTCTCTTCGACTGTTTTATCCGCGTACGTTCAATTCAGAGATTCTTTATTAACTTGTCCATAGTTGTTATTAAAATGAACACGAGTAGTAAGTGTTGAAGTACAAATCAAATAATATATATGTTACAAATTTTGTTATTAATATTATTAATGTAACAGCGACGTTAGTTGATTTCTTTCAGATACTATGTTAGATTATTTCGTTCATATTGATTTAATATTAAAATTGCGAAAAAATTGATGTGGAATCGATGTTATACATGTGCGGTATACATGTACCCTACGATGTATAGTAAGGTCCTGTTACACTGCCAGACTTCTAAAGGTTTGATGTCTCAAAATTCCTCAATCTCGAAATTTTGAAGTGTTTCCAAATACCAAAATCTTATAATTATAAAATTCTAAAGTTTTCAAATGCAAAAAGTCCAAATTCCTATAATTCTGACATTCCAAAGTTCTCAAATGCAAAAAGTCCAAACTCCTAAATAGCAAAAGTTCCGGATTTCTGAAGCTTCGAAGTCGAGGAACTGGAAAGTCCCTAGAATCTCGAATCTTTGCCGAAGCGTGCTTGGGTCGCGGCGGACAATTTCGGGGCGTCTCTTCGCGTATCCCTCTGGGACCGTTATCCAAGGTTATTTACTGTCATTTGGGAGCAATTTTTTTCCATTGACCCCTGGCACAGCTTGGCGAAAACACAGCCGCCCGCAAAGTTCGTTTCGCCCGCACGCCGCAGGAGAGGACATCGTGTCGTAAATGAAGATGAAAAAAAATGAGGAGCGAAGTTTGCTGGCCATGTGCGCATGGTTGGCACACTTGGTAGCACCACCGTATAGAAGCATATGTCGAGTAGCTTTTTGCCGACCATTTTTTCGCCGGTGTATACGAGTCCAGAGACGCCTTTACCTCGTTTTTGACGCGCAACGCAGTAATATGCCTTGTGAACACGCGTGAAATTACCCCGGTACTTGATTGCCTTCGCGATACACAGCGGCGGAAAATTGACCATGAAATACCGTGACAAAATCGATCAGAATGTTACCGGCTTTTAGCTTTTATATTGCCAGACCGGTGTTCTCGTTCGTGCTTCAAAATGACCAAATGTGTAGCTGTCCTATGAACATTGTACTGGTTCATATAAAATAGTTACTGTTGCTCACATATATGTTCACTATCACTAATTGCCTTGACCAATTACACTTGTGTACGTATGTTTTATACATATGTACAGACGTAAGAGTATAGTACACACGTATGTATATATATCATACACATGTGTATATATTATTTTAACCGGATCTGACGTTATATAAAGTATACTCAGTATAATTGTACAAAGTAAAAGGAGGGTGGTAAACGTGTAAATCAATCCAAGCTCTTCTTGCTGGTCCCGTTATGGGAAAAGAAAGACATACTGACATCCCGTGTCTTCCTCCGTCTCTTACGGTCTGTTTTTCTCTGGCCGTTCTTTCTTCACCTTTCTCTATCCATCTCTTTCGGTATATAATACCCGTACCCTTTTTCTTTCGGTTCCGCCATACCATTAGGACCATTCGTAATACGTAAAAAAGGATACTAAACTTCGATTGATATATGGGTAAAAAGGGTGTTGAATGATTTAACCCATTAATTCTTATCCCGGCTAAAGTAAATGAAATCAAAACATGGATTTTTTGTATTTTATGTACATCTGGTGTTCCGTATTATTATCATAGTGGTTAATAAAAACCTCGATGGAGAACCGTGGCATGTGAACGCGCTAGCGGTGTGTAAAGGGGTTGACAATTTTTCAATTATAAATTTTTTATTTCCGCACTTTCACATTTTGGAAGTACACAATGGTTGATCTTTGGAAGTTTCTGATGTTTGACCCTTGCAAATTTACAATGTTTACCCCTTGAAAGCTTTCGATGTTCAACGCTCGAAATTTTCTAAAATTAACCCCTTGTACTTGGAAAGTGAAACACTCGCCATATTTATCCCAATAATTTTGCATAATTTATGACCACATACCTAATGTTATATACGTGATGACACAAACTCAGTGAAACAGAGAATAGTTAATAACAGAGAAATAAGAAAAGAATTTAATAATAGAAAGCAGAAAAGAAATCATTAAACTTTCCAGTTAGGAAGTTTCAAAACCGGTATCAAACAGCAAAAATACCTTCGGGCGCAAAGTTTGAGTCCCAATCATCATTCCCTAAATTTCCTTCTGTTCATCCAGAGTTCAGAAAAAATCGGTACAACCATTGAAGTTATATGAGATTCAATTTCATTCATGAAGCCGTTCGATCGGCCGCCTAGAACGTTCTCCGAAGCGGCGGCTGTAATTCTCCTCAATCAATCGATAAAACGATCGTTTGACCGAGAATGATCAATATCGAGTATAGGATCGAGCGAAGGTTAGACGGACACGGCGAAGAAGATGCGAAGGAATGGGAGTTCGAGTTCACTTGTTCATCCAGTCTGGCGGACGACGACGGCTGGACGTTCACCCCGAAGCGAACGACGAAGAGAAGCGAGGAGAACGCGAGGCCCGCGATATCGAGTCCCGGTTTGGACGAGCGTCGTGTCCCTGGAGACATATCTGGCCTGTTTTCTTCGGGGTCTGGTTGCCCCATTTGGTATAGAAGAGAACCACCTTGCGAGCCAGCCACCGTCTTGCGGCGAATCCGACTGCAGAGACGGACGGATGTGGCTCGTTCTTCATCCTTTCGGTACACGAACGTACGATACCAGTTCTGCACGAACTCGTCGTTCAACAGGAAAACATCGCCATACATGGCCGAGCAATACGATTCTTTTGCCGATCGGCCAGCCCCGATCCCGACCGGTTCAAAGGCTTACGTGGAACTCGCGTATTACGTATGAATAAGATGCGATACGGTTTATTATAATTAATGGCTGACACGGGATATCGGTTTTTCTGCCATGGGTATTGTTGAGGCACGTATTCGCGTGCACGTATAAAGATCGCTGGATTTTATCTACGGTATTATCGGAACTCGAAGCATGAAGACGTTTGTCATGGCACTGTACAGGATAGGTCATATATCCTGGCACAAACGAGATAAGAGCGTGTAAAAATAAGTGACTATATAAGTCTCTAAATAAGTCGACACGTGAAAGTTACTTTACCATACATGACACTTTATTTTGCAAGAAAATGAATTCAGAGGTCTATCAATTACTAGATCCTTGTAGATTTATTCTTCAATTTAAAACATGGATATTTCCGTACACCTCCAGACCTCTAGATTTCTATATCTCAATATCTCCAGATTTCTAGATTACTCCTTGGGTTTCTAAATCTCGATATCATCAGACTTTTACGATCTCATTACGCGTTTTAATTACTTCCTACCAGCTCTATATACAGTCGTGATTCGATTAAACGTGACGCATCGAATATTGAACCTTCAATAATTAACAGCGAGAAAACGAATCAAGTAAAATGATATATAGGTAAATTATGTAAAATTACTACTTTTGAATAGGAGGAAACGATCGCTAGATAGTCGAGTGTCGATGATAAAATTCATAAGAGCGTACATCCACCTCATAGTGAAAGGCTACTTTTTCCTTCCAGGAACATCTCTCGATTTCATTAGCACGCAATAAAGTACAATACGTTGTTTGACGCGGGGATATGAATTGCAAATAACCGAAAGCAAGCTGTCGGGTAAAATGTAAGAGAGATCTTGTCGGTTTAGCCATTCCTCGTTGCGAGCCAAAGAAATGCATGTAACTGACTTCGTTCGATTTGCGGAACGGCATATGTGAGAAAAAGGCTAGAAAAATGAGGAAGATATGTTTTCTTGCCATCGTAACGCCGTGTAGCCCTCTTTCCTACTGGGAATCGGATGTCGCGTTTACTCGCGTGACGAGAAACTAGAAGAACACGTGAGAAAAACGCGAGAGCACGATATATTCCCTCGTACGCGTTACCCCTGCGAGACTTTGCTATAATTAAGGCTTGCTGGATTTCTGTTTCATGCGAAAGCGTTTTGTGGCCAATCCGTAGAATGCAAAACAACGACCGGGTAGAATTCTGGTTATATTACCATGGCGAGTTGGGAAAATGAAAATGGAGAATATGGTGTAGGTGAACTATTCACATCGACATAGCACGTGAATTTTGGAATTTTCGAATTTTTAGGTTCTCGAGATTTTGGATTTTCGGATTTTCAGATTTATGGGTACTTGAATTTTCGCATTTCAAAATTTTTACAACCCTAAATTTGCGCGTCTCTAAATTTTTAGATTCTCGAATTTTCGCATCCAGAACTTTCCAAATTCTCAGTCACTCAAATATACAAAATCGCAACTTTTTAGACTTGCAAGTACTAAAGTCCAAAAATTTCTTAAATCTCAAAAACCCTAAACTCCAAAAACAATAAGTTTCCAGAATCCTAAATTTTCGTGATATTATTAAATGACCAAATTAATCAATTTAAAAATCGAACAATAAAAAGGGAACTTCAGCCCTTTCTTTCCTATTCATGCCTACGACACTTGCAAATACAATTGAATATCGATAGATCAATATCGATACATATAAACACGTGTACAAAGGTGTGTGTAAGTTTTCATAAGAAAGTGCAAAGTGTGAAATATACCTATGATTTCTAAACTGCATCAATAAAGAATTGATTTGCGAAATGTAATATGTGCAGACATATTTACATATATTTACATTTACAACCCATATCTTGAAATATGCCTTGTATTAACGCCTTGCTATACAATTCAATACGCATAATTAACGCTTCGCGTGGCCAACTAAACGCGCAGCGAATATAATGCGTGGCCATACGACTCATTAATACAGCACGTACCGATATAACACGTGTCAAAATGAACACTTTCCGCCCGAGTGTATCCCACCGATATCCAATACTCACAACCGGCAATATAACGAGACGACACCCCGATTACCACTAAAATCTTGACTCAAAACGAACCAAAACGCCGAGCACCACAAAAGAGCACCAAGAATCATCGAACAAACTGAACTATAATCTAACACCTGCAGATTTCAACGACGAGGTATGTAAACTGCGTCCACCGGACGACATCGCGACCAGATTCCTCAGGAGCAGCTACGCAGAAAAACGAAAGCAACAAGAAGGCATCGAAGAAACTTGCGGATCGAAGAAGTAAGGCGAAGGAGAAACGCGAAGAGGATGAAGTGGAAGAAGAAGAAACGAAAAGAGATAGAGAGCGGAGATGAAGCGACGAAGAAAGAAGATGAAGAGAGGACCGGCCCGAGGTCTCGTAGCGTGCAATCTTCGCCCATTGAAGACGCGCTGGGAAACTGCACGGTTATTATGCCTGAATGGAACAGGGGACGGGATGTGCAGGACGGGAAGGAATGTCGAAGGTAGCAGAGGATGGACGCGAAACGTACGCGTTACTCCTGGCAAAAGGGGAGGTTCTTGCGCCGCGAACGTGGCACGCAACCTGGGACCATGTGCCGGTGGGGTGTTCACGACCAGGTTCCTACGTCGAAAACTTTCAGGTACCATCATCCCGGAGGATCGCCGCGACCACCGTTTCCCCGGCGATCGTCGTTGCGATTTTACGACCACATTTTATCCGCGGGTTTCATATAAACCGCGCTCAACAGGTTGCCGCTTCAACAACCCGTTCGAGATGTTCCTTCGCGAAACTGTCTTAGTGATTACGTCGATCGAGTTCACTGTGTTACGAAACGATTTAGACACTCGTTTCCAAATATCAAATTCTGAAACACTTTTAAACACTCGTTTTTAAAATTTCAAAATGTATTTAAACATTCATGATGCAGTTAATTCAGAAATTCATGATGCAGACATTCATTATACCAGTGATGAAAATTGAGTAGATATTGAGAAACATGATATATATCGTTATTTCTTTAGACATTTTGTATAATAGTGTATAATTTATACCGGTTTAATGAATTTTATTTAATAACTTTGCAATTTATGTAGATTTGATGCGTTGTATCTAACGAGTTCTTAATATCTGTTAGTTTAATTTAGATCACTGAAGTCAAGCGTGGTTTTAGCCATGTAATTATGCTCCGTTACATATATGCGTATACATATGGATGACTACATATCCGCGTATGTAGAGGTTCATATACGAGTGTGTACGAGTGTACAATCGTATGGTTGTACATTTTTACGCACTATGTTTCATTTATACTGTTCCTCTCGTCATCTCCGTTCCACATTATAATGGCACACCTAACGGTATTTGCGTTTATTTATCGTTGGAAGGAAACTTATTAATCGCTCCATAAACTATTTGCTTATTTACATGAAGATTGCGCCGGTATCGAGGTCACTGCCTCGATTTCATTTCCGGCAGATACGCGAAAGACTCCTTTTCGACATGTCGTACGTTTGTGTACATGCATGTACACGTATGTACAAATACGTGCGTATCTGAAGACACGAAGACAACTTGATCGTCGAAGCAGTTGGAATGCCTCCATTCAAACAGTTAATATCGTACGAGCCAAGTACAAAACATGCTTGATAAGAAGCACCTAATCATAAGCGTTTACAGAATATCACCGACGAATGTTATGAAAGGCACCCCGGGTGGTTGAAGCCGAGGATAATATAATACGTCGAGTTTGGTGTCAACAGTTATGATTGATCATAGTTCTTCTCGTTTGTACATAATGGACCAACGTTGCATTAGTACAATATTTCATTTGCAATTTTTCTCAGTCAATCTGCATTATTTAACGCTAATTACAAGACTATTTTTCTTGGAGTGGACATAATCTGGTGGGAAAGTTTGGGATGGAAGAATCACGTAAGAGCTGTATTAATCAAACACACTGAAAGTTAGTGATATAAGGTACTTAACTTTGGAACGATTGTGGTAAATGATGTTTAGCTTTTGAATATTTGTGCCAAGAGATTCGGGTCCTTTCTGTGTACTTGTTTCCTGTTAATTTATTCAATCGTTGTTTTTAAGGTAATACTTATTTCATTAGGACACCTATATGCACCTGCTCTTCGCTATCTCATATGATCATAATCTCTCTTCTGATAACTCATCTTATCATTCCCGATATAATCTCTACTTAACCTTCTAAACCTAGACAATAACGCAACGTAGAAGAATATTTTCCATTTAATGTGCAACATAAATTCTATCATTGATTAAAATTTGTGTCAGCAAATATTAAACTTTGAAATACCACCACATACATGCTTGGGATAGTAATTTTATTTTTAAGAAATCTAACTGTTCTGGCAGAAACAAACTTCATTATTTTAACTGAAACAAACCTCATTATTTTGACTGAAATAAAACGAATTATTCTAATATTCAGCCTGTCTCTACAACATATTGTGCCAGGTATTTTATAAAATTAGTTACGATTAGATAAGACGTTCCTCGTATATTGCATGACAAGTACAAACGTAAATGCACACGTCACCCAAATATAGGCGACAGGATGATCAAATCGTTATTAAAATTCCGTTTTCAACCAAAAGATCCGTGTTTCTTACCGGGATAGTGGTACACTCGAAAATTATCCGAGTTCATCGATTTTTCCGACGCACTGTCTCCAACAGAACGTCTTGCTACAAGCAAGAAACATCATCGCGGCATTGAATTCCGGGCCAATACGAGCGCCCCCCTCATCAACCTCAATTAAACTCCACCGTCTCGCACTTATGCTCACTTCGCACCCGAGAAGCACCGAGTGTTGCTGGTGTTAAGTCACCATGTATGTATTATTGGTCGAGCCAGTACGTCTCAAGAAGGTTGTTCTCCAAACGTGGAATCTTCGTTTCTGATCACGGAAAAACGAGCAAGGTCGAATTAAACATTTTCGAGGTCTGAGACTATCAAACGGTTGCACTCTAAAGGTGACACGCTCATACGATTTCGTACAGCTTTCAACTAAATTTAGATTATAATTAATAAGTAGACTTAGACTATGATTCGGTTGTTAGACAATGATTCAATTGTTAGAGTATGATTCGATTTAAATCAGATTTTTTTAGGTATCGCCGACATCGAACACTTTCTTCGCGCATTTCGAGTAGGTAAACGGTCCAGTGAACTTTATATTGCTCATGCAGCGTGGAATAGAAAGTTTGTGTTTACTATAGTAGAATATGCAGCAATTTTCAGATTCTACTGTTGTATTAACACTATGATTTTTTAGCGATTCGTAGACCTTTTTGGTTTACTGAAAATCAATGGTCTTTCTGAATTTTGGATATTAAAGACAAGTTATTGTAACCATGCATTACTATTTCACGTGTATATGCATGGGGCGACAAGTTTTTAGTGATATTAAAGTTGGTCCAAATTCTGATAACGAGTTTAAGAATTTTTAATTTGGAGATTTAAATACTTCGAGATTTAGAAATTTGGCAAGATGAAGATTTGGAAATTTGAGAATCTGATAACTTGAGAATGTAGAAACTGAAGATTTTAACAATTCCAGAATTGAAAAATTTAGACAGTATTAGAATGTGAAAATTTGGAAATTTGAAAATAAAGAACTTAAATTTCTACATTTCAATTTATAAATTTGAATTAGATCAAATTGTACAGCATGTCAGTGCTCCAAATTCAAGGTCCTATGATAATTTACCCATCGTTTTGCGGACCTTCCGCGAAGCAAACACCATTTCTGAACCGCTCTTCTTATGATTCGTAAGAAAACATTCTGTACATTTCTCGAGAAGCGACGCCGCTGAAACACGTCTCGAAATTGATCCTTCTTAGCTTCGTCGAATAGTGACATTCAAACTCTTACAATCGGCAGTCGTTAAGAGGTGAATAAAAATCCTTTCCTGTTAGTGACCCTCGAGGTGTGACCATGCTCCTTGAGACTCGCATGATTCAAGATTAACGCCGGACATGACGTTGAATATCTCCGTTAGGATTATGCGCAAGACCAATGTCATTGAACCTTCATACTCGCCCGTAAAAAGGTTGATCCTTGCTTCATCGGGGGTCGATTCAAAAACATCCTGTGCGCTGAATGCGGACGCGGGTCTTTGAACTTGTTCGCGGGAAACGAGACCTGATTTCGAACGCTCAAGCTTGATGTCCGGTCGAGAAAAAATCTACAGCTTGACAATTTTCAGGGATTTTTGTCCACGTAAAACTTTGGAGATATAGAAATTTGAAGATTTAGAGATTCTTCCGAATCACCAAATTTTTCGGAAGAAATTCGAGAGCTTTGTATTAAAAAATCTCGAACTTAGGACTTAAGAGTCTCAGCATTTGAAGAACTTGAAATTTAGAACTGTAGAAATGTGGGGGCCTAGGGCTTTATGATTACGAATATTTTATTATTTTGTGATTTGGAGATCTAGAGTAATCGAGGAGAGTTGACGGTGTGGCAATTACGAGCTCTGAGAATGTAGGGACATACGTATTTGAAGATCTTGCAATTCAAAGATATCGGGGTTTGTGGACGTAGAAATTTGTAAATTTAGAGGATTGGGAAGATGGGAGTTTCCAAATTCTAGGTATCTGAAATTCGGAACTCTGGAAATACCTTGGAACCTAGGTATTTGGATAGCTTGAAATTTGGGAATTTAGGGATTTGATGGATAGAAAATTTTGGAATCTGTGAATTCGGAGCCACAGATATTTGAAGATCTTGAGATTTGGAAATCTAAAAATTTGGGGACGTAGGTGCTTAAGGACCGAGAGAACCATTTATAATCCTTCTTGCATTACGAAGCTTTATCTCGATGTACGACGATTCAAGGTCAAGTTCAGACCGCGTTATCTGGAATAATCAAAACACTAGTTGCAGCTTACTCATTGCATAAACCGTACGCACAGTTTTTTTTCCTCACTACTACGCTAACATCCTTGCAATATTAAAGTCAGTGGCATGGCGAGTCTCGGTTGCGGTAGCCAGGTCAGTCCGAGATTCCTGCGTAGAATGAAAAGCAACATGAATGGAGGAGAGGTAGGCAGTCACCGTTAAACCCTCGCAGCAGGATGCATCTTTCGCCCGTAAGGTAAATGGACTGCGTTTCGTTCAGAATCTCTTGACCACGTTGCCAGATTTATTTTCCTAATGATCGATGCACACGGTAAAACTTCAGAATGAAACTCGCATGCTGCATCAAAGTGCTGAAGATAATTTTGTGTCATCTTCGTTTATGACTTTGTAAAGTGTGCCGCGGCCGTAATTTCACTGGAGACTATGCGATTTTGTTCTAGCTGCAGCAGGAACATGCATGACAACGTAATCTTGCGGCGAAAGATTACTTTGTTTATTCATCTTTTTTAACGGAAGAAAACGTGTACCAGATAAATGCTTTTGCGCCGGACAAGGCTCTGTAAGTTTCTCTAATATATTTGGTATGGTTTTTGAAAATAGTTGTCTGTAAGAAATGTAGTAGCAAGTACTCGATATAGTGTTCTGTGTACGTGGTAAATGTAAATAATGCGAATGCTAAGTGGTTGCAGTAAATTCTGATGAATAATGACAATATTTATTTTGTGTTTTAACACTTTGTCTATCGCGATGCTCATATGTGGATGATAAAATTGTTAACTGACTGCAAATACTCGTACTAACTATTCTGAATTATGAACAATAAATATAATAAAATATCGAAATTTATTTTTATAAGATTCGTTAAAAATGAAGATACTACCCAATATTGCGATTTCACAAAAGTCATCGCAATAGTTTTGTGATTTGGAGATAGAGAGGTAGAGGAATGTAGGAACTTGGTAGCTTAGACATTCGGAAATCGAGAAATATGGAAACATAGATATTTTGGGATCCAGGTATTCGGGGCTTTGAAATTTAGGGACCCAAAGATACGAAAATCTAGTAATTTATGGTATCAGAAATTTGTGGGTGCAGAAATTTCAGGATCTGGGCATCCGGGTCTCCTGGAATTAAATGATGAAAAAATTTGAGAATTCAAAAATTTACAAATCCAGGAATTTGAGAACTCGGGTGTCTCGGAAATTTGAGAATTTTGAAGAATTGGAAATTTCGACAAGACAAAGTTTTAGTAATCCAGAAACTAGAAGAGTTAGAAAATTAAACATTCGAAAATTTGTAAACTTGATAATTTGCAAATGCAAGATGTATAAAAATGTGCAAAGTGAAAAATCTGAAAATTCGGAAACCTGAAGATTCAGAATTTTGGAAATTTGTGAACCAGAAAATTTTCATATTCGCGAACGAGTATGTACCCAAATAAAGTCTATGTTGCGCCCGAGTGTACGGAGTTCGTAGTATGGAGTCAAAATAATGGCGGAATGTCTGTGGAGCACAATTGGCTTTTTGTGCGCGCTTAGATTCGGCGGGTGTATCATTTCATTAGCCCATTAAACAATTACGGTTAAGCCCGGTACACTTAGGCTCGTGTCTACAACCAGCTGTGAATGCGTTCCTTGTAATTGAACTACGTTACTTCGGTCTCTTTCTTGGATTACCAGACACGTGGACCAGCAGATCCTTACACATAGAGATTGATAGTAATGTTCTCGGTGATTCTGAACGACCACTTCGGTCTTCCCTCTAATTAACACATTACTTTTATTACTTTCCAACTACGATATTTGCAAGGGCACGCTGCCACTTAGCTAAAGCTAGACAAACTTCGTCAATTATTTCAATAGATGATCATTGAATAAAATGTGTCAATCTTTTCGTAAGATATACATAAAACCTTGAATTTTAAAATCCAATTTTCGGAAAATAAGATTGTTAGGAATTAACACAGTAAATGTTTATTACAAATGTCTATTGATTGTCTACTGAAACCTGGAAACTTCTGAAATAAAGATCTTCTCTTAAATAAAAAAATGTATGAATAAAAATTTATTCTATCTACTATTTGCAATGGAACATAAGATTTATAGAGATTTATACAATTTATAGAGAAAGGAGCTTCGTTAAAGAAACATACACTATGTTGCATACTATTGTATGAAAATATTTTGTTAAAATTGTGTAACTTTACCTACATTGTTTACTTCGTCCAGTATTTTAAATTTAATTTATCTTTTTCAATGTAATATACTATTATAACACAGTGCACTTAACACAGTATTTGAAACTTCAAGAAAATTTAAACAAATAAAGTTTTGCTATTAAATTTGTCGACGTGTTACTCCGATAATAATTGAATCTCGAAGTTCTTATATTTAGTGATCCTTTGCACTGATGTTAATTGACCAAGTAGTTTGGAAATCGAATGAAAATAGCAATCATTGTAGAGACATTTTTGAACAGAACACTGTTTTCGCCGACGATGAAGATCAACGAGTATGCAATTGCTATTGTGTACTTATAGGAGAGATGTAGTTAGCTAGACACAATGCAATACAGAGAAATAAGTATATCGTTAGAACGCGAGACGATGTGCCAAGTAAAGCGTGGTCGATGCACGAGGTGAATGCATTGTCACTCGACCCTGATTGCTTCTGCAACCAGCACAGATAGCTCAATTGTTGAACATCCAATGCTGCTAAAGTTCATTCACGGTAAGACAAGAACGGTAACTTTCTAGAAACAAATTGCACCGCATTCCGACAGATATTAATTAGAATAATTAAGAATTCAGTCGCGCAGAAGCTAAACAATGCTATGATTAATAAAAAGTTTCTGATAAAAAGTTTCTATTTACTTTTCGAAGGCCTTGATTCTATTAAAAGATTCAAAATGAATAACGCATCATCGAAAATGATTAATAACATTATCAAGGAGGTAATACTTCAACTAGATCAATAATAATCGTTGCACATTCATCGGTAATTAAAATACGTATGATTAATCTTATTAACATATTGTCAATTATTATTAATTATTATACGCGATAAACACTGTATTGGCATTATTAACACATAACTAATTACGGCACACGATTAACATCATTAATACATTACTAATTACACCACACGATTAACGTTATTAATACATTAATACATAATCGTCAGATTCGCGATACACGTTACAGATTCATTAAAAACAAGAATATTCATCGTTAAGATTCGCATCGCTTTCAGACATGATAGATGACTCCCGTATCGTTAAAAGATGGCTAAGCAGTATTCTCGGAGGTTACAAAAGAAAATCAATGAAAGCCGGGATATTCGAAAGGAAATTGCCTGCACGGATGCCTTTAAACGTTAATGAACTTCATGGAAACGGCATCTCTCCGAGGCGAGGCGATGAAGAAAATCGAGACGTAAAAAAGTCGTATGCCGTGTATGTAAGAAGGCAAGCTGGTCAAATCACTTGGAAACATCATCGCGCAAGATGATTCGCGAGGTGATGCGTCATCGGTTGCGATCGTCGTCATCGACATCGGTTCAAGTGGTGTTGACCCGTGCTCGTTCCCTTGCATCCATGTGACTCGTAACCAATTCGTGAGAACGCCATGGTTATCCCATACTAATTTTCTTCATCAACGATTCCGAGCACGAGAACGTTTGTTAGAGTAATTATTCATCGAAGGAACGCGTTAGAAAGTTCAATGCAAACGAGCTGAACAGCCGCGGAAAACTTCTCGGTGGAGAAAAATTTTCGTCTGGCAGCCCCGTACACGAATTATCATTATCGAGCGTTCCCGACGGTGAAAGGATATATTTATCGCGTTCGTTGCAAGTTTCCACGCGGATATTTCTTAATTAAAACAATATTCCTTTGATCGATGGAGTGACAAAAACAAATCGAGCAACAGTTTCTTGGTAATAACAGCGCAGTTCACGGTGCGGTTACCGAGGTTTACTGGATCACTGTTCAGAAGATTGATACTAGTCAATATTACACGATTTCATTTATATAAATAGCACTTTGTATACTTCGGTGTGTTTTCCGGTAACGTTACTATTTGTTTGGCAGGTATTAATGTTTTACAAGTTTTGATTCGTTTGTTACATCGGATCTCGCGAAGATGTCTGAGACTGTGGTCTGACATTCTTCTTCACAGTCCACAAGTTTTTGACACATTTTCAGAATAGAATGAATTATATAGGTACAGAGAAAAATTTCATGACGAATGTGCATATAGAATAAATAAAGAATTTTGTTTAAGGACTAGTCGTTCATTTAAGGCAACAGCAATCTTTACGACCCAATATTCGTAACGTTTGATGAATTTTATTGAAATTATTCTTTTATTCTTTTATCGCCGATATTATGTATTTTGCTATGGTTAAACATCGCGTGTGTAATACTATATATTTACTTACACGTTGTTTATTTGAAATAGGTGAATTAAATCAAATGATGAATATGAGTTGCCCATTCGAGTTCAAGGGGTTAAAAACATTAAATAATTTGTAATATAGAGGCAAATGTTTTGTTTTGCAACCTTGAAGATCAAACTTCTAAAGGAGTTAAATATCTGTACATAAATATCTACAAATATTTATAAATATGTATAAATGTCTATAAATATCTATACATAAATATCAATATATAAATATTTATGAATGTCTATATACATATAAATGTCTATAAATATCTATAAATATCTATAAATATGTCTACATATCAGTATGTATTAGCGCGTTCAAGAATCGTAGGGGTTGTTACGGCGCCTATAATTTGACGGAGGGTTAAAACGAAGCTATAATCTTCCACCTTCAACGATCCGGCCACCCCTGTGCCGAATAATTGGAATGCCGTCGAAACAGACCGAACTGTGCGCGTTGAAGAGTAAATAAAAGAAACACGGGGATAGATTCAGTCACGATCACTTGTGCATTGAATGCAAAACGTCAGGCCATCCTCGGAGATCAACCCCACACATTTCTGATGGGCGTCTTGATCGTTTCATAGCTACCGCGAAATTGTAGCGTTCGATTCGAGTTTCGACTTCATGGTTGGCTGGCTACCACCGCTCCTTCGTGGCTTTCCTTCGCATACTAAAGAGAGAAAAAGAGACAAGAACGTTGCGTCAAGAACGCCGGGGAACGCGTTCTTGCCTCTTCCGCAGGTTGCTACGGTTGCTTTTTCAGTTGACCGATACTCAACCGAAGAATTCAACGAAGAATCAAACGCATGATCCCTCGATTCTGCCATTTACCTACCATATTTGGTACGTTGCTCGTATAATGTCCTGTAGGCCCGCTCTTTCATCTGGTAATTTTCTACGTGGTCAATTGAACGTTATACGAGCGTATCGACGAGAACAAAGAATGATCGGAAGATAATACCGACCACGTATGTGAACATTGCCCGATATCATCGTTAACAAACCGACGCTAGCGTGTTTTTATCAAATCAATGACGCTTATAATTTTATATTACTTTTATGTCGACGATGAGACTGTTCGGAACATTACGTTTGAGAAAGGTCGATAGACCTATACGAAATTATTGATTCTTTGAATGTAATTGGTGTTTGATATATATTGTGTTAATTTGGTAAATATATTGCACTTTTCGTCCGTGCACTTTAGTATGCAGGTGTACATGGTCCCAATCATTATAAATTATTATTTTCGTAATTGACAATTTATGTCATTCTTCTTTAGAAAGATTGAAGGTTTCAAATTTGGCGTACGTTCTCAAATATTATATTCTACGATATCTTCTCTACAATTACTTGTTTTTGAATGTATAAAAATCTCAAAGTTTGAAAATTCCAAATTACTATAACTTTACAATCCGAACGTTCAAAAGTTCAAAAATCCTAAGGTCTCGAAACTAAAAGCCTCCACTGTTTCTAAGTCTATCAATTTCACAGTCCTAAAATTGTCTCGAGGAACTAATATTCAAACATGCTACGGTTCTACAACTCTAACATACCAAAGTTGAAAACTTCGAATATCCCGAGAACCCAAAATTCTAAATCCTCGCAATCCCGATATCTCAAAGCTGAAAAGTTCTCGAACCCAGAAATCCTAAAATCCCAGAATTCCAAAGTCCCGTAGTCCCAACATCTCAAAGTTCATAATTTCCAGTATCCACATATTCTAAAATTAAAAAATTCGAAAATTCTACAGTTCCAACGTCCCAAACTTCATATTTCTAGAAGACTCTAACATCGGTGTTCTTCGAAGATCTCGACAGTTGCGACGGCATCGAAATTTCAAAATCTCGAGCGGAATAAAAAGATAAGAAACGGTGGCACGATATTAGGCACAGAAATAAAATATTGAGCAAACAGGAGGAGCAAACGTGTCGCACCGAATCTAATCGCGAACTACGTAAGCGAAATGTTGAGTTATTCATAATGCTACCGTGTTCGATCGGCGGACAATCGTTAATTGTATCCCAGTGTGTAGTCATCGAACGTTCGCAAACGGATTGCGAATGACAAAGACCGCCACGGGGAAACACCTGACAATGATTTACGGTACGAAACGAATGGTATTCACGGTTTAACAAAAGTTCCGAACGAGGAACGTTGTACCATTGGCCTCATTCTTGTCCGAGCGCTCTGGGTGAACCGATCTTATTAAGGCCTAATTAGCCATTTAACAAGATATATTTAACTCCTGGTTTACACAGCGGCTACACGACGAAAAATGGAATCTGGCCTCCACGCGTCATTATTTTGTCGATAGAGTCGTTACGATAGTTTTGCGTGAACATTAAATGCTAACATATCAAAAATTTTTACACGATTGAGTGTCGAATTGGAAGTTAGGCTCTGCTTTTAATTCTTACGAAGATAACAAGTAATCTAGGTACTAATAATCTTAAAAATTAGTCACAAGTTATGAACCATCCAAAAAATTAGGTATCTTCTACGAGAAATCTAAAAATAGGTACTAGATACAAGCAATCCAAAAATTACGTACCAACTACCAGTAATATAAAAAAATAGATATCTACTGAAGATTTAATACTAAATTGTTATTTTGAAAATACACATCGATATAACAGTGTCCGAGTAGTGAATATTCAGAATATTTAGTTTCGTGTAATTTTCACAAGAACATGAACGATAAAAATAAAATAATTTTTCTATAACTAATTGAATAACTAAAATTAAAATTGCATTAGCAATTAAATTCTTGTATTATATGTACTATGTAACATGTGCGTAATTGTGTGTGTACATTCTCCATTTTTGAGTTAAAAGAATTTGCGCGGTCTAAACCAAGTAATACCTAACGTGATCTTCAAAGTCTTTATTTGTTATTTTGTTTCATGAATGTTTCAACCCCCGTTTATTATTACCTAAATTTTGAACATGGAACTGTTGTAATTAAAAAGCAGAAACAACTTATGTACCCAAACACTACATTTTCAAAAGTGTATTTTCAAATTTGTAGGAATACAAGTTTCCTTCCAGTTCAACATGTGCTTCATTTTACTACACCTAACACCTAAGACATACATTTTACGTATCTCCACATGTCATAAATGCATGACGATACGCATGATTCAGCTTCTCTAGTATTATAATTAGAATCGTACACGTTGATCGGAAAGAATATGGATCTTCAGAAATGGAGCAACGAAAGAGAACCAGCTATTTCTTATCTGTTCGCATGAACGCTTAATAACGTCTGCCCGATGTTTTACCGATTGCGAGATAGTGAATTTCTTGTTTTCGCTTTGATAACGCGATTACGGATGAAACGAGCAAGTGACGTTTCGATTTCTTTAAATTTTTACGTTCATTCGTGATTGTACGATAGAATGATTCCACGAAACGTGCAGCATGTTAAGTCTACAACTCCAAAAATATGAATTCAAACAAACGAGGAGAACAAGCACAAAAATCATTTCGGAGTAATAAGTTTTGAAGAACTTAAAAACGCGAAGTTCGATTATCGCAATGAGTAAATAAACATACTGGAGCACAATACCGGACTGAGTGTCCATGAAATGTACTAATCAGGATGCAATTATCATTTGATATCTTTCTAATTGGATTGTGCAACATCATTGCACTTTCTCCCTCCTTATAGACTCACAGAATTCGATCGGATCACATAAAGCAAACATTGATAAATATTGTCACAAAAAGTACTAATATTCCTTTGTAATCATTTATGACTTTATTTGCTTATAAACATTTACTACTTTATTTATTCATTTATATACTTTAGATATTCAAAAACAAAGTGGAATTCTTTTACAGGATGATTACAAAAGATTGTGTACTCGAATTGTGTTTGTTCCGATAAAAAAGTTGCTCTTTGTCGCTTGTTTGAATTAATGGTTTACAAGAGAAGGTACAAAAGTTGCGAATTCGGTCGGTAATTATGATGCGCGCGATCACTTTACGCCGTATCGACGGCAAACGGTAGCGGGCCATTTTGAACAGCGATCGATTGTCAGATCCCGCGTGATTCGGTAAATTCGGAAGTGTATAAACAACGGAACAAACCTCTTTCTTCGATGACGTCCGTCTGGCCGACGTACACGAGCATGAAGAGTACGTAAACTCCGAGGATCTTGGCAGGTCTCATCTTTTATTCAGGGCCTTAGAAATCCAGGAAAAATTCCTCTGGCACCCTCACAACAAAGATCGACGCATATCCACTACACTGGCACTGCACACCGAATAATACCCGCACTTTAATTTCACTTCGAATTTCTCATACGGCCTCCCGAACGCGTAACAACAACAACAACAGCACGATACGAAGGTGTCGGGTGTCGCATCGAGTCGCGAGTGTCACAGAATCGCGATACGCCCCGCGTTATTGCGTTAAAGGACGATGAAAATATTCTCCGCGATTCGGTTTGTTTGTACGCCAGTTCGAATCAAAGTCTACATCGTATCGCGGCGGCTCTCGAGTTCCGCGAATTCCACGATTCCGATTACGGATTGAAATCAGCAGGAACGAGACACTAGGAGCGCATGTACGTTGTCACAGTGATTTATTTCGCGGCGTTCGCCGGTTTCGTGATCTCGTGGAACCGCGTGACAGGCGACTGCGGATCCGGGATCACCGATTCGATCGCGAACAACTCACTCGCGATACGTACGACGATGGCACAGGTTCACGGATCGATCGTTCGATATCGGTACCGCACGAAATATCTTGGAGTTAACGTAAGAAGGCGTTTGATCGACCACCTTCCCAGGCGTCTCTCGTGGACAGCCTTACTCCCACGCTGGCCGAGTCAAGAATACGCGCGCCTTCTCAAAGACGGTTCGTGATTCCGTTCGATGGCGACAGGTGGCGGTTACACTGGGCCCGACGAACCCTCACGAACATCGCCGATCACGCACGAACGGACGAACAACTCTGCGGACAATGTTCGAGCGTAAACAAATACTAATTCCTCGTTTACCAGTAGCGCAACATATTTGCAATATACTATTTTACAAGAAAAAAACACATTTTATTTATTACCTATTAAATATTAAATAAATACAAACACTAATTTTTCATGTACTAGTAACGTAAAACATTTGCAATATACAATTTTGGAAGAAAAAACACATTTTGTTTATTACCTACTAAATACTAAATAAATATAACCAAGCGTATTATACACAATCTAGTTCAACAATATATAGAAACATCTGAAACAATACTAATTTCTAATTTGTTTGAAAAAGAGCAGCATATTTGCAAAGAAACTACATTTTATTTATTGCCTATAAAATATGAGACAAACATGACTAAAAGTAGAATAGAGTTGAATGTATTTGAACTATGTATTTGAATTTCTAACTAAATTGACACTAATGCTGAATTCCTTGGGAAGTACAGAATATTTGAAATAATTCCGGGAGAGACGCAGCACATTTATTGCTCGTAAAATATTGAATAAATACAGCTGAACAATAAAGTCGATAAATCGTGAATTAGTTTATTTAAATATCTTTAAAAGTAACTAATATTAAATCTATGAAACGTTATTTTTATTTAATTGTATGCGTGTTAAAAAATTTTGAAAGAATAAAGTCTTGTGTTCAGACTCAAAAAATGCACTTATTTTTCACCCTCTCCTCGAACTTATTTTTTTCCGTTTTAGTTACTTAATTATATTGTACAAAAGTATGTTACAAAGTATGTGATATACATGTATGTGATGTATAGTATGTCCAACCCAATCTAGAACTGATTGATTTGCATATTTCAAGGTACCGAGTACATACTTACAATAGTTAGCAGAGTTTTGAGTAGCACCTTCTTCGTCAGCTTCCTTTTACGCCTTTCAAAATGAGAGCACTCATCATTTACCTTTTAGAATCTAATTAAAATTGCTTCAAGAACCTGATCGTCGTTCATAAATTATGAGCATGCATAGATAAAGTACGATGTATGATCAGTGATCAGGTTTCCAAATAATATTAATTACCTTTCAAACTGTAAATAATATTGAGACCTTATAAGCAATCAGATGTTGTTAGATATTTACACAAAGTTATATTTCATTTATACAGGTATGTGTTTGTATCATCAGACCTTGTTTATATTCAGAACAATTCTAGAAATTCAATGTTAAACCGATAAAACCTAAAGTATGTGCTCCTGTACGATATACGATACATTTATGATCCTCTAATTGCGTTGAGTACACGTATGATTAATCAAGATCAAAATCCATCGGGTCATTGTCCAGATAAAACGGAGATATGTACGACCCTCGTCGATTCCTTGAACACAGTAGTCGTTTGATCACCGCAAAAATCATCGAGAGACTGGTTTCTCGTCGCCAAGGCACGCACTTAGAGTACGTGCGTACACGTCACTTGAGAACCTGCGGAAAAAACGACTGAAAAGTTGTAAGAAGCAAGAAAGAAAATGAGAAACCCTTCGGAAAAAGACTATTCGAAATCTAATTGGATAATTTTTTTTGTGCAGGGCGGTTTGCGTTAATACGGCAAACACAGTGATCTCATTATTTTTTTAATAAAAAAACGAAAACTGCTAATGAAATTTTCACATTTTTCAGTAGGTAATTATAAATAAAGTAGATTTACGTTAGTACCGTGGATAATAATATAGTTTGATGAATGATCGTGCTACTAATTATATATATGGTCAATTTAGTATTAATGAGTAGGATTCTAACAAGATGGTGGCTATTGTGTGGCACTAAGATGCATTTAATCACTGATGTTATATTTAATACTAAGAGTTTTATATATTTACGATAAGTTCTATCAATGCAATCTGTTTAAATGTATTTAAAAATGTTAAAAATTCTATACATATAATTATTAGCAAAATCCACAAATTGTGCCACAATTGAACCTATTGAAAAAAGATAAAACGAGGACAGCTTTGATTACCATTAAAATAGTCATTTTAAAGTAAAAACGAAAATGAATTTATAGTATCAATATTATTTCCCATACCATTGAGTGTCGTATTAAACACAATTATTTTTTACCGTCATAGTTAATGCATTAATTTTATAAACGTGTACGTAAATGCACACATTATACATTTCTTTCCCTATAATTTTTTCTTGCTTCAAATCGTTACACCAGAACTTTCTGACGCGTTAGCTGTTTGATGAGATCCGGGATCCACGGCATACGTTCTTTGACTAGTTTTTTCTTTCATGAAAGATTCTTCAAGGAGTATGTTTATTGTCAAAGATATACGACAGTAACGTTGAACGTTCATATAGTAAAAAGCCGTGTACGCCCTTTACGTCAGTGTAAAATATATTTCACATGCTTTACTTGTACAGTTTGTTATCAGAAAAACTATTACACGTAAACATACTTCAATTCTGTTGTATTTACGTAGTATTCGATACCAGATATGTTTTGTAGAGTTTCATGTACCCTAATATTCCCAAATTAACAAATTTTGAAATATACGTTCAATCGTCCATATAAAAGTTAAGAAACTTCATTCAAGTTTTGACGCAAAAGTTAGGAACCTTCAAATTTTCTGATGCAGAAATTTTCAAATATACAAATTAAAAAGTTGACGGATTTTCAACTTTCTTAGAAATTTTCAAATATAGGATTTGAGATGCCTAAATTAAGAACTTTAGCAACTTGAAATTCATAAATTTGTTAGTTCGAGATCTTCAGAGTTTGAAAATTAATAATTCACGAATTATACTTCCAACATCGGAGTTTCAACGATTAAGCACTACATGAATGCTGATGCTCAAGTTCTCTTACAGCGCCGTTGGCGGCCATATAACAAGACCGCTGTAATATATTTAATCTTTGTTTCGGCGATAACAGAGAACGAATTGGATGAGGATGAATCAGAAAGGAAATTTCATGAAACAATCGATCTTTCGTTTTTTGTATTCGTTTATTATAAATAACAAGATGTATATTCGGTGCGCACGTGTTGTTTAACCTGTATATTTATATGTATATATATATACTCAAGCTCCGTCTAAGTTTACTTCGCTTACTGTACTATACCTTGTTTTACTTTGAGTTGTTGTCAATAACATATTTCCGCTACAATCTATCTGATGATACTGCGCGAGGGATCGGAGATTTGCAACGAAGGCAAAAATCTTCACGTTATAGCACCTCAAGGAAACATCGTTTATCCACCCGCGAGATTGTAGTGGCGTTTTATACCGATTTTTGTGATCGATCGTGTGCAAATGAATTTCTTTTAAACCCTTCGTAACCAACAACGACGTCAGTTTCGCAACCCTTCGAGCGTTATAGACATTCAATCACCGTTAGTATCTCAATTAAAATAGAGACACGATAGATATACATAGAATTCTCCGATCGGACCATCATCGATTTCCTATCATTTTTTTTTTCTCCATTACCGTCAATCATAATCAATTGAATTGGTAAATTAATTCGTACTAATGATATGCGTCTCGTGAAAATCTTCAATGAAAGATCAAAGATTACGATTAGATCGTTGAACGGTCGTACAATATACCGGTATCACACTTATCCACGATATGTTCAATCAAATACAATTAATGGAAGGGTAAAAATGCGAGTTTTATTTTCTTTGAACGTGGACCTAATCCGTTCTTGAATGTTTCTATAATGCAATTCCAAGAGCGACGTGGAAACGAAGGGATTAATGGTTGTGGTAGTGGTATTCGTGTGTATGCATGTGTATGTGTGTGTATGTATGTATGCATGTATTTATTGGTGGTCCTTAAAAGCTACGTTACTCTGATAGCGCTCGCGTTTAGCAATGATTAATGCGTGCATACCTTCAATCCTTTCGAATCGGAAATCGCCTGAAATTTTCTAATACTAAGCTGTCGACTACTATCTGTCTCAATTCGCCGGCCTAAATAACGCGCCATAGGTATACATCTATAATATATTCGCTCTGTTTATAAACTCTCTTTTACACGAAACGATTAAACCTTTTCGTCCCTCGATACGTCCTTTTTGTCGTGACTTTCGTCGTGTTTTCGCGCATCTCCTTTGCTTTGATTACAGTTAATATCGTTCATAATTGTTCCCCGATCGGGGAACTGTATCATCCCGGTTCGTGTACGCTGGAGCGAATGCTAGATTTCTCTGGGGAAACTGTAATGCAGGGGAAAAAGAGTTAAAATTAATTGCACTCAACAAAGAACGTGAATATTCGCTAATCGTACGAAAGTATTTTCCAAATTTTCAAACTTTTTAATCTTTTCATTTTTAAATTGATAAATCGATTAATCGTTAAATCTATCAATTGATAAATCAATAAATCGATACATAGATAAATTGATAAATTAAAAATTTCCACATTTCAAGTTTTTAAATCAAGACCGAATACAATAATTAATAATACTAAATCAGTGTTTCATACTATTATTTTTAATGCAAAATCTTAATGCGAAACAGCTATCGAAAGATCATTGTCTCCAACGTCAGTTAATATTATACAAGACTATGTAGTCCAAAACAGTTTGAAAGTAAAAGTTTTGGAGGCTGATGATCTAGAAAGTTTAGAAACCTGGAAGCCTTGAAACTTTCATATTCCAAGATTTAGAAATTTTTGCATATCCAAATTTAGAGTATAGAAGTTTGAATATTTAAAAGCTGCAAATATTCTGATGTAAAAATTCAGAAACCAGCTGCATTGAAAAGGAGGAACTTACGAAATCGAGGAGCTTAGAAAGTTAGAAATTTTCAATTTCAATTTTGAGTTTCCATCTCTCAAAATCGAATATGAACACATCTCTTCCACCTACATCACCAATACCAAAAGAAATCCACATTGCACCCCGATGTCCACAGTACACGCCATTGATGGTCGTAAATGCCGTACTACGTTGCCAAAAATAGTATTACCGAAATTTTGTCGTAACAAACTGAACGATTCTCATTGGATCGTCGAAAAGGAAAAGTGACCCGTGTCCGCGTAGATTCACAAATAGATCGATCGTTCGTAGTAGAGATATGTAAAAAATGTCGAACATTTAGTCCCGAGGGTCGATGTGCAATTTCGTGGCGATTATTACCATGAATGTAGCGTATCGTACGCTTCGTTGTTAAGGGGCGCGCGAAAATAGGGAAAATCCAGGACGTACGGGAATCGCATAGAAAACTAAAGGCGTTGAAACTTTCCAAAGCTACGTACGACATCATGTAGCAGGCACGTCTTATCATATCACGCTAAAGGCTTTAAAGAAGCCTGGCAGAACCGTATTGAGGTGCCGGACCAGATACTCCTTTCATTTTTATTTCCTCTTTTGCATTCTTTATTTCTTTTAACGACTATCTACGACCCTCCTTCCTCTATGTAATTCTCGCAGGCATACTCATAACACATTCGTTTCATCTTTTTCTCCGTATCCCGTGCACGCACGCATACTCTCTGCTAATTTATGTATGTATCGTCTAAACGCCTCGAACTAAGGAAAGGGTGCGAACGGTGCGCGAGCGCAAACAAATGAACCGACGTTCCTCCCTGTTTGCCTTCGAGGAAACGTCTCGCGGGACTCAGACTCGATCATCGAGGACTTTAATAATGCGCGACGTCCCCGAACGAGTCTCCCGCTTTAACACGAAGCACATATCACACGTGCAGGCCTACGAGAGAACACGAACGGCCGCTCGTCGCAGCCGAATTGCTTTTTTTTTAGGCTTTTTTGCATTTCACCACTTCAAAAGTTCCGTGGATGATAACGAACAAGCGAAGTCATCGAAGGTTACTCTAATACCGATACCTACCTCCTTTTCGTTAGTCTCGTCGCTTCTTTTTTTTTATTTCTATTATCGTGTCCGCGTTTCTTGTTCGATGTTGCTCCCTTATCGTGTGAGCTACCTTACCGACCGAGCATCGATCCATCGCAACGCGGAATCGGTACCAAATTCAAGATGAACGCAGGCGATTCGATTTTCGTTTGAAAACTTTAGTAGGTGCGTCGTTGGACGGGTTCAAATCGTAGACTTATGTAGATACACTATACTAAATTCGAAGTTTACACGTCATGGTCGGCTCCGTTTCCAATGTGCGTTGGAACATTGAAACGTTAATCATTATTACCTTTAAAGCGAATTAGAATGACTGAAATGATACAGCAACATTTAACTGTCTCGCTCATATCTCATTTGAATCTGCCATCGTTCAAACCACTAACCTAATCTGATATACACATTTATCATTTAAATTCAATTATTCTTGTTTACAGGTAGATTATACTAAAGTTGAAGTTCGAATGCATGGCAAAATTATGTACCATGTTACATTTTCTGATGTCTAAATATAAATACATAGATCTGAACGATGAAAGTGTCAGGTTAGATAGGTTAGGATTACATTAAGTTAAGCAAGTTTAGGTTAGGAATAAATAATTGCTGGGTTAAGTCAACTTATGGTTACATTAGGATTAAGTTACTGCATGCCATGTGCTGCGATCGTTTAGTTAATTTGAATTTGGACTATACTAAAGTTAGGTTGTGTTAAGGTTTAAGATAAAGTTGAGGATTAAGTTTGGATAGACTAGATCTGACATTTGCATAGAGATAAATAAATTTGAACTATAAAGCGGTGTCAAATTAAGTTCGATTCAAGGTTAGGATAAAAACGTGTAGATTTGAATGGTAAAATCACTCAAATTATACTTCATTATTTATCCATCATGACAGTTATATGTCACTATCCTTCACCGTCGCCTTCAGTTTTCATAAACATCGCGTAGTCCATCTAAATAAGTCTACGGTCCAAATTTATAAAAAGACGTCACGCTGTTTTATGTCCAAGCTTTCAAATAAGTATCTCGAATGTGCGCAAGTCTTTCCATCGACTTTGCAACCCGATTATGGCACCTACCATCGTTTTCTCGTTCATTCTGAACACGGAAAGCAACAGTGCGCGCTTCTCTACGATGCAGTGCTGCACACACACACGAACTCGTGTCTATTGCAACATAACTTCTTCGTCGTTTCTTTTTTTTTTAGCATTTTTTCACAAACGTTCGTTTAGAATCATCGATGGAATCGTTCGGTCAGTGTTATGATCGTCGTTGATAAATGTGTACCGTGCGCATTAAGAGGTGAACACGTTGAATACCATATCTCGTTCGAGTTCTATGTACTCGTTGTGTAACAACGCCGATTTCCTGTTGCTTTTGCGTCCCACGCAAAAACGTGGTTTCGTTGTTCGCGACGTTGTACGAGAATCGTTATCCGCGCTATACCCGATGCGAATGAAAATGCATGTCGGATTTTTTACGAGTCCAGTATGATTGCACGTTTGTGTAATCCCGGGTGTATCAGCTGTTAAAACGGCCGTCGGCGACGGCGATGGGTTCGTTGAAATTTTTAAAAAGATACGCTGTTCCGCTGAACAAAGAGATATCGTAGATAACAACAGTAAAAATCGTCGAGTGAAATCGCGAGAATTGTCGTCGGGTTTTAAAAGTGAATAATCCGTGTCTTCCGAATTGTCTGCTGAACGTTTGGAAGTTCCTCGCGAACGATACAATCGGCTCGTATAGTATCGCCCGATCGATAAAAACGCATCTTAAACGTAAAATAAAAACTACGGTGCTAACTTAACTATTACCTAACGCGAAACAAAGCGGTTCGTAACTAAATAACTCGCTGGAAATTAACTTGTACGGTTCGAAACGATCGTTCGAACTTGCACAGATCTTAACGTGAATTCATAAATAGAGAGAAAAAACATTTAAAAATTAATCGACGGAATTGAACGCGCGATTAAAAGTAAAGTTCGACGAACGTAGATTAAAAAACGTTTAGAGCCACGTCGTTGATCGTTGCCCCGACGAAACCGTGGATTAAAAAACTGAACGTTCGATTCGCGTGGAATTTCAGTGCTCGCGTGGTTTGTCGTTTCGTGAACAATCAATGGGAATGGTGAGGATTTGTCGACAAGATATTTAACAAACGACCGCCTCCGATATAGGATTCTCGGTGATGTGTATGGTCGCGGTGGGCCAGTCGATTTTCTTACTGCAAACGTGATTTAATCCCTCGAGGGAAGCCTGCCTGTAGTCAGCCATTTTCAGTGGTGATAGCGGTGCCACTGTAAAGAGAAACGAAAGAAAATGCCAGGTCAGAGCAATGCCGGGATGGACGTTATCCAACCTCATTCGTTGGTTGACAAAACACGAAAGTATCCACATGTATCATCGAAAGAACTTCATTTCACACAAACAGAGAGATATAGAGAAAACAAGAGACGTAGAGAAATAAACGTTTAGCGAGTTCATCGAACGAAAATAGAACAGATATAAGAAAGGCACGCATGCAGAAATGAAATAAAATGATATAGAATCATGTGTGTTAGTGAAAGTCAGTTTCATGTGCAAGGCAATGTGAATCGGCGCTATTTGTTGTTTCGACTATTCTACGGCCCAGAATATTGCGAAATCTTTCGTCTGTTGCGAACTTTCGCAAATACTATCTGTTAATGTCCCACCATGAGTAAATGCTGCTACAAGAAAACGGATTAAATACTCTTCTATTTGAACGGTCTGTGTATTTGCGCGTTGAAAATTGATCTCTACGAGGAAATATCAAAAATGTTTCTACGAAGATGCCTAATTTACCGTTCGTTGATAAAACTAGTTCGTATCAGCTATCGGTAAGAATAAATAATGAACTCGGTCGATAAACGGTTACCATGATCCTAGTAAATGAATCTTTAGTGAGAATTCGTTAAGAATATTGAGTTCGTTAAAAAAATGCGTGATTATGTAATGCAGTTTTAAATAAATGATTAATCTCAATGCGATTTTCAATAAATCTTTTATAAGGTGGCTCATACTTCATGGACTAGCGTAAAATTGTTGTAACTTTTTTATATTGTTGTCTTAAATGTAATACTTGTATAATTTTATGTTTTTTATGTCTGCTAGTTTGTGCTGTGTTGCACAATTCTATTTTCAAATCAAACTTTATAGTACATTTGGCATGCCGGTTCTCAAACACGTATTTTGTAGTTATTTTCAAAGAGCAGCACATATGTATACAATATATCATATATTACATTTGTTGCATCAAAATGGTTAAACAGACGTCACTTCGTCATCTGCCAAAAGTACTTTTTAAAATAAGTATACTGATTGTTCCAATAGTTCAAACTTTCATCAGATTTTGGCAACTCTTCCCTACGTACAAAAATAAATCTAATTACGTATATTTCTGTAATTAGAAATAATTTCTAATTTCACATAATAATTTTCAATTATATACAAAGTCTATATTAAATATAAATATGAAACGTCAAGTGTGATTAACACATTAAGAGATTACACATGATGTATAAAATTTATTTCAAAATCGATTGCAGTAAATTTCACTTGCTGATAATCCAACACTCCTCAAGGCACTAGAATTAAAAAGACAAAAAAGTTATAACAATCTTCGACCAGTTCGTGAATGACGAACCACCTTGCATAATTTCTACGTGAATAACGAGAAGGATGACAACTTTTAAAATGTATCTAAAGACTTATGAAGCGCACGAGAGTTTAGTAAGTCCGAAGAGCTAGACCCACGACATCCGCAGTTCGAAAGAGTTAGTTACGTTTTCTCGAGGGAATCGGTAGTTAGTTGCCTTATTTTTGTTAATCCTTCAGAGAACATGCCCGTAGGTTGTCCAAGGGACGGTTTTAGTCGTGATACACATCGTCGTCGGTTAGTAGGTCCCGATAAAAGTTTGAATTCCGACTTACTTAACATATAGACGTGGCCTAATTGACCAACTGCGCGCTTGACTCCTTGCGGCCTTCAATTCCTAATTACAATTACCTTCGGGTGTTGTCGGCGTCACGGGCTTCCGCGGGGATCTCACCACTAAAACGCATAAAAAAACAAATTCTCTTTAAAGACTCAAGACACAGAAAATGAATCGTAAACGTAGCGTAGTAGCCGGTCAAGAGAAACGCTCTTTTAACTCGTCTCTCGTCGGAAAATCATTCACGGTGCGATGCATCGCTTCTACGCCGATTGTCGTGTATCCAGTACATTTAAAGAAAAATTGACAAAAAAAAAAAGATCAAGCAACAATCGGGTCCCCCGACTGTCGTCCATGTTCCTCTTTCAACTTATGGTTTCGATCAATCGGACGAAATGGACGTCAATCGTAAACGCTTTTGCTGTTGCTCGGTAATTTGCATACGTTTGTGATGAAAATATAGCAGCCAAAATTTTACTGAAAATCGGGGAACTTTTGAATATAGAGCGCGATTTCCCGAAAATCCTGGAACGGGTGCAAAGTTGAGCAAAAAGAATAGCATTTTTTTTTTCGTATTTCGCTTCGTTTTTGGAATAACCGAATTTGAAGATCACTCGACAGATTTGTATGGAAATTTGTTTTCGACAAATATAATGGTTGCAACAATTATTTCATGGACTTAACGATTACTGACTGGTGAAAATTAATGGATGTAAACATTAACATTAAAATATACAAATAGTCAGTATTATTCATGATGCGATATACTTAGAGCATGCTAAATACAATGAACATAATCAATATACACATACATAATAATATCAAAGGGAACACAGACCAATAATAATCTTAATGATATTAAGAATTATAATTATTAATTTACAATACCCGTCAGTTGTTGAATTAATCAATGAATCGTCGAAATTGGTATCTTTACTGTAAAAATTATCTTACTAATATTTCGAAGAATCATCAAATACAATTTTGTCAAAAACGAAATTGCATACGAAAAAAATGTTATTTCTTTTTTCACTTACTTTGCAGAATCGCCATTCAACCAGTCGTACCACGATTTTTGGGAAATCCTGTAGAAATAGCAACGTAGAAACTCAAGGATCTAAGGATGTGGATATCTGGGGTAAGGATCTAGGAATATAGGAATCTAAAAATATAGTAAGTTGGAGATGAAACAATGTGGAAATCTAGCGACTTAAAAATCTAGGGATATAGAAATCAAAGAATATGAAAATCTAGGAATATAGAAATGTAAGAATATAGTGACCAGGGGATATAGAAATCTAGGGATATTAGGATAAAGAATTTTAAGAAAATATGGTATTTACAATATAAATAATTGAGACTCGTTATAAAATTAAAGCCAATTTAATCAGCGAAAGCGTTTTGGTAACACTTAACGAACTAATCACTAGGACAAGACAATAAATCGTAATTTCTATCTAAACTAGTCAAACGAACAGCGTGATTCTTAGCACTGGCACTATACTGAGAAGCAAAAAGAAAATAGCGAAAAAGCCGTAACTACTATACTTTGATCGACTACGATCCAATAGCGTGAGCACTATTAATTCATACGTACCACTCGATCGATCCGAGACGCGTGGGAAATAAAGGCGCAAGTCGGTGAACATGTATTTTTTTCTCTTATTTGCCTTTGATAATCATGTTTGAACAAAAAAAATCTCTCAAATAAATGGCAATGGTGGTGAGACTAAAGTGATGAATTCAACGTAATCCTTTTTCAAACCTCATTTTATTTATCAAGTCGAGCCAGTGGCTGCTTTCCAACCAAGGAAAGTACATGATCGAAGACGTCGTCGCATCTCGATGTATCGAGGATACCGTCAGAATCGATTCCACGTATCTGTTTTGTTTCTGTATCGTTTAAAAAGATGTTCGATCTTCGAAGTGTCTGAAGTGTTCAACCGGGTCGATCCTCGATGCATCAAAGGTTAACAACATCTTGGCATCGCGCCATTCGTACAACATGAGAACTCTATTCATATAACAGAGACGATCCGCAACAACAACAATTAATTAACGATAATCACCATGATAGGAACGATTAAAATTTAAATAGAACTCGGGCGTACTTGGCTAATATTCGTAGATACCTACCGCGTAAAACAACTATGTATGTATTAAATTCAGTGTGCCGGTCAACAGAAGGGGTCGGGGATGATATCAGCGAATAATAAGTAGGGTTGGACAAACGGGGGCGTAGTAATCGTAGACGAGACACTCTCTAATCGCGCGTTAAATACACCGCAATTTGTTAATATCAACTGGGCGATAGTGTTAAGCGTTGTGTCATGTGATAAGTGCTAACGTGTTTCTGTGTCGAAGAAGCCAAAAAGAATAAGAAATTTCAATTAGTCGCGGGACCAGCATTCATCGTTCAGCGGGGCGAGTACCGCTTATTATTCCGTTTCGTCATTTGATCAGAGTTATTCAGGGTAGAAAGAGCAAATAATGATTCACAAACGTCAAGGTCACTACGGACATGATTACACGACGAGTAAAACGCCTACGCTAAACAAGCGTCCGTAGCGACGATCGTTTCTATCGGAATGAACGAAACGAGCAGAAACAATGTTGCTTTAATAGCTACGGCTAATGCAGGTTTTTCAAGTATGCTTCGCGTTTCTAGCGAGTTCGAAGGCAAAATTGGAATTCGAAGGTCGCCCGACTCGCGAGTGACGCTTCGTTTCGTTGCGATCGCGTTTTCGAAATCTCGTCCGTTTTCATCTGTGAACGACTCTCTCGTTTCCGGTGTCAATTCGTCTTTATAGGCCAGAAATACCGATACTCGTGATATATGGCAATCGACAGGACAAACTTAAGCCTACGAGTGTACACCGTCACCCGCGGTTTCGTTTCTTCGTGTCGTCGCGTAAAAGAGCACGCGAACGTTCGTCTTGTGTTTTTCAAAATCAACTGATCGAATCATTAAACGTTTACCAACTCCGAAAATGACGAGAAACGAAACGTAAAAAAAAGTTCGGCAACTTGATGAATTTTTATGGAATCTGTTTCGTTGACGGATGATCGTGTGCTCTTTTACGAAACGGCGTAGCGTGAGTACGATTCGTTTATACCGATGAAGATCGATGAGAATTAATCGTTTGACGGTCTGATAATTGAATGTCTAAAGCATAGTTCGCGAGGGCGCTCACTTACCATATCCTTCGCCCTGCAGAAATAGTCGGAAGGCCTCGCTTACTTTGCCCGGTTGTTCCTCTAGTACCATTCCGCAGTCAGAAATCTGTCGATTAAATAAGTTCGATTCGAGTATGCGTTAATTACTCCGTGCAGCGTTTCTATATGCAATTATGATTTTAAACGTAGTACGGTGTTAAACCTAGCACATTCGCGACCGACAAATTCTTCACGTTTCAAATATTGGGTACCAGCGACATTGATCAAATTTCTGAAGCTGGTTGCTGCAAACTTGTATCGTTAAAGCAAGCATAACAATTATAAAATTTGTTCTGAGATATCAACGTTGCAATTACGTGTTGTTTGAAATAAAATGATTCTCCTCATTTGTATACTTGCTTTATATGTAGACAGTAGACCACTTGTCATTATTGTGCTGAATGTATTTAACGTTATGTTACAGGTACTTTGGAAAAACCGAGTAAAAACTAAATTTAACACATTCGTAGACAGAATTTCACATCAGCGGCAATTAGGAATAGAACTCAAAATGACGTGAATTCACATAAGCGGTAATCAGGAATAGAATTTAAAATGGCGTGAATTCACGTCAGCGGCAACCAGGAATAGAACATGAAAAGATGTGAATTCACGTCAGCGGTCGCGAATGTATTAATATACATATTACTATATGTATAGTGAAATGACTTAATATATAGGACAGCCGCCGTCCTCTCAAATCTAAAGTTATTCACACTGGCAATATAACAAGAGATCCTCCAGCACGTTTTTATTAGCTGTTTCAAAAAGAAAAGTGTTCACTCGTAATAATGTCAGAGCGATAGAGCAGGCTTGTAACAGTGCCATGGACCACTATATATAATTAAATTTCTATTGACAAAATTCGCTCCAGATAGCACGTAATTTAACCGAGTAGCCTTTTCAGGGCGTTAAACGGATTTTGATATAAGGTTACCGTAGCGATCGATTAATGTTGCAAGTGTCTCGTACCTTCATCCAAGAGCTGTTCGTTGGGTCTAATCGTCCATTTAACGTCACAGTGTCGTCGACGTGCGGGCTCAAAGCACCTGTGATATTCATGACAGGTACACCGAGGGTAAGACCTTCCTTCTTACGTGTCGGATCTAATTCCCTCGTGATGTTCAGATCCGTACGACGAACATAACTGTCGATGAATAACGCCAGGTTCGTTGGATTCACACGACGCTCGAAATAATTCTTGTACACCTGAACGAGATCGTGATTCCTTTCCTCCGTGCCCTGAAACATGTTTCCCTAATAGTATTTCTTCAAGTCAATTTCAAGTACGTGAATAAATTCACGATTTCTCGACTTTATAAGCTAAAAAATGTCCAAACATGTCCATTTGTACATTTGTAAATGTGTAACTTTGCAATTTTGTACATTTATAACTTTCTAATTTTGTAACTTTGTGAATTTGTGAATCTGTGAATTAGTGAATTTGCAATTTTATGAATTTATAAATTTGTGAATTTGTAACATTGTAAATTTGTAAATTTGCACATTTAGAAACAGTACATTTCTAAATTTCTAAATTCAAGAACTTGAAAATTGAAATATTCCTGAATTACCAAACCCCCTAATTTCTGAGAAGGAAAATTAAAAAAATTGAAATTCTGAAAATTTGTAAATTTGAAAATTAGGGAATTTGCAGTTATAAAATCAGAATTATATACAAAATTAATTTATCTCTAAATTTGCAGATTTCTAACCAACTGCGTTTCTAGATTACCAAATGTCCAAATGTCTAACATTGAAATATAAAATATCTAAAAATTTGAAAGGGTAAAAGTTAGCAAACGTGAACTTAAAAAATTTGCATCAATTACGGCGACGAGCCTCAACTACTCGGACAATTTCTCATTAATAAAATTCTTAAACTCACATTTAGATTCTTAAATCCGCATTAAGAAAATTCTTGCATAGACATTAAGAGAATTCTTAAATCCGCATTAAGAAAACTTGAAATTCCTTCGCGGAGCGTAATGTGTGTCAATGAAAAAATTCCAAGGATACTAATGTCTTTAGCCCGTTTTACGAACCAATTTCCCGGGACAAAAATGAATGAAAAATAACCGCCAAGGCTCGTCGTTAGTCTTGGATAGAATAAAATTGAAAGAGAAAGGACGGGGAAATGAACAAGCAGAGCGAAAAAAGGTCGCCTCGATTCCCGTTTATTTTGTCCCTTCAAAATTACGTTTCTCTCTCGTTGAATCATTTGCACGATATACATTAACAGCCGTTATATTTTCACCGTATACACTTTACTCGGTATTTACGTGTTGCATAATAAGAGCGACAGAATTGCTGCTGATACTCTAATCCAATTTTACTGGTTGCATAGAAACGCTCGTCGGTGTAAGCCTTCGCCATACTTGGCTTTGTCGTCGATAATTTATTGGCCTACGTTCTCGCGTGAACATTGCTTAACTAACTTGTCTCGATCAAATTTTGTAGGTCACGTCGCTTTGCTTATTTTCTTCCGAAAATTAGAGCGATGTAAAATATAATTATTGACAGGTTGGATTTAGGTCAAATATCTCATCCAGCGAAAATTAGAATAGAGTCGTATTAAATTAGCAAGAAAAGATCAAAGTGTAGGAAATGAGAAGTTTGTTTACGATCCACAAGGATTATACATTCTTGTATACATACATATACGTAGACATACGAGATATGATTGTATATACATATGAAAAGGTGTTATACTGTCTGCCCTATATTAAATGATGCTAAATGAGCTATAAATAATACATAATAGTATATAATACAACAAAACACATGGTACATAATAATGCAAAATTCGTAATAAATAACAATACAAAATACATAAAACATGATAATACAAGATATGTAATAATAAATAAATGTGCAATACATGTTTAACAGCAAAACAAATATGAGTTTATTTTTAATTGACCAAGAAGCATAATTGATTTCTCCATAACAAAATTTACAATTGCTTAAGTTCAAAGGTAGCTGCAACCATTAAAGTATCTACGTTGTGGATGAATTTATAAGGGTGAATTGTGAGGGGTTGATGATAATGACGTTTCTGTGATTAGTATAGCGATAATTAAAAGGATCGTCTTCTCACCCTGCCAAAATGATGCCACATAAGGTAGTCGAGAACGCCTTGAGTCATGCCCTGGGATCTCAGGTAACGAACGTTCAGCTTCTGATAACCCCACTCGATCCAACCTGCTTGTGTCGATACGCAGTTTATCAAGCACAGGGCATTGACCTTCTCGGGATGGGCAAGTGCAAATCTTGCCAGTATATTGCCTCCAGCACCGACACCGAAACCAATTACGGATTTCAGGCCAAAATGACCCAAAACGAAGAGCAGCTGTTCACCCAGCTCGTCCATGGACGGATAAATATAGCTAAAATATAGTATTGTCATTTTAGAGATGATTGCAATAGCTATTATTTTACTACTTCTTCTTCATAATATTAGAATATTATAATCTTATCTACTATTGTCGATTCTTATCTATCATTTATGAGATCAGTCAATTACGTAATCTTTTCAGGTAGTCCGTTTCAAAATTGGTCGAATTTAAATGAAACAAAAAGTGATCTATTTTTGGGGCGATTCGATAGAGAGGTAACCATGAATGCAACAAATAGGAATTTATTTTGATTCGTTTTCTGACGAAATTGAAGTTTACGGGAACAAGTAGATTATACGCTTTTAATCAGCGCGATCTTATTTCGAAATCAAAAATTGTAATCGGACGGGTTTTAATGGCAAATGTTACGGGATAAAATATGAAAATCGTAAATTTAATCAGTGACCTAATTCCGGCGCGAAAATTCGATATTAAGAAATCTCCGTTGCATTCGATTTCCATTCAAATTGCCGGGATATACGCAATTTTCCAATTATCTTTGCCAATTATCGCGTACCAATATTTGTCGACATATCCATAGGGACGAATTTACGTTTCTCACGCGATAGGTTAAAGGATAATAACTGTCCGCTATAAATTTTACATCAACGTGACGATTATCGTGAGTCGTTAGAAATTTCATGCTGAAAATATCTCTGACACACCCTTCGTTCTACCATGTGCCATAAAAATGAACTATACTGGGAATATTTATTCTGTCGATCGCAAATTTCTGTAGCAACATGATACAACGATTCGTATCAATCGTATTTTTAAAACAGCAGTGATAACTAGTGAAAATACGCGTTTACAATTCATACTTGCTTTATCAAAATTTTACAAAGACATATAACTGTATTTTTACATTAAAATATATAACTAGTCAACTAAAATATATGAGCTGAATTGTTCAGAATAGTATTAAATTGCACCATGAATTTGAATATGTTTCAATATCTTTTTCGAATCATATGATTTCAGTGAATCGGAACCAGAAACAGTAAATTCATAAGATTTATAATATTTGGATACGTTTCAAATATTATATTGTCAAATAACAAATGTAGGAGTCATGGTATGTGTAGTGATTGTTTCAGAGATGGTTCGAAATATTAATTAAATAATGGTCGACGCGTAAGATAACAACTAAAGTATCGATTCACGTTCGTAAAGACATTCGTCATGAAATTTGACGTGTTTGGCACGCGAACGAAAACACAATTCGTACGTTCGGTGCATGAAAATCTGCATTGCAGTCTAAATCATTCTGTAACACGCTGTTTAGCTACGTGTACGTCCGTCGAGGTGAGCCTCGATTGTTTGAGGTCAGCTTAATCGGATGTCGTAGGTAGGCACCGTCAATCTTCTAATTCAACGATGTAAATGATCAACTATCGTGCTACGTTCGTTTTTATAATACTTCTACGAACATGTTAATCCGCCACGACATCGAAAGAGACTTCCAGTCTTTAATGTGCACGAAAATTTCATACTTATTTATACCGAAACTCACGAACTTCCATTTTCTATTCAATTTAACCTCCATTCGTGTACGCGGTACTATGTTAATGTATCACGCACATTTTATATACACGGAGACGAAATTACTTAACTAACGACCCAATTTTATTAATTGAATATCTCTCGTTAATTTAAGGAAATTGTGAGCTAGTACTTCTTACGAAAGTTGGTCTCATACTTCTTATAAAAGATGGCCTCATACATATGTTGATGATTTTTGGAAATACTTATATATTTAGTAAAATATTACAATATGTAATTATGTTTATGAAACACTAATAAACGATAAATCACTGGAACAAGTAAAGAAACCTTCGACATCGATGTATCAAGGTTTAGATCAACAAATCACTTTATTCGCCATCTTCAATGAAGCGAAATAAATAGTAAATCATTGATTAGGGCGTGGTCGCCGATGCATAGGTTTATTTTATATTTTAGAAATTCAATTCTATTATTCTTAATGAGGGGAATCGGGAAAAACACATTTCTGGAACGAAGGAATCTGCGCGATACTGTTTTCCGATTTCGCGAGCGGATTGAACATCGATGAGGTGAATTGCGCAACGACCGATAAGATCGAATCCGTATAAATGCAAACGGCGATAGAAGCAAAACGCAGCGAAGGAACTCGAAGAAAGAATCTCTCCCAAGACCCGAAGGAATCATCCGCGGCGAACGAGCCATACGGGACACAGCCGGGGCTTCGACTAATTAGAACGTTAATTAGGCCATTGATTCACACTAATTGAATTCACTGTCGTCAAGTTAGACGCGTGCACGGTGCTCTTGAACGAGATTCTAAATATACGCGTGTGTACGGGATCTTTCAGTAAATCGGTTTTTGTCATATCGCGCGTTAATTAGCGAGCTCGTTACTGCACTTCAAGGGAACGCGTTCCTCGAGGTCGACAATGGGAACCGGCCGTCTATCTATGTCAAGCGACGCATATTTTTTCCTCGGCTTGTTTCTACCTTTATGCTAAATTAAAAATAAAAATGACACCCCGAAACAGGCGCGGATTTAATTGTGCTGTATAGAAGGCGTCGGTATCGATCGCACAGCACAAGAAAGTTCCGTGCAAAACGAGCGAAGAATGTAGAATATATTTTATTCGTGCGTGACTTCGTTACTGACAAAATGAAACCTGAGTATTTTTTTAAATACTTGAAAGAGTAATTATTTACGATAAAGAATATAGTAATTCAATAACTTTCTTGGATGTTATAAATTGACGAATATCTAGTAAGAGATACTAGATGTTATAAATTAATGAATGTCTAGTGACAGATATAGGATTTTATAAATTAATGACTCTATAATTATTGACGCTATAATTAGTCTTCCCCGGCTGTGTCATCGATACTGGGACACTGTGTGGTAGCAATTGAGAGTGAACGTTTTCTTCGTGTTCATAGAGTTAAATATGAGATTCACGGACTGATAATATAAATTTTATTGGAATAAAAACGCGTACTCACTCCTCAGGTAGTGTTGGAGCACCTTCTTCTTGACCTGGTGCGTTCACGTGATAGACGCAGAAGTTTTCGAGTAAAACTCTCATGTCGATGTAATTGAAGAATGCTTGGAAGCTCGATATATCTGAGAACAATTAACATTTTTTCCATTTTTAATAGATACGTTATATAAATTGATGCCGTGGAAAATTTCACGGGACAGAACTTTTCTTAACAAACTTTATTCCATACGCTTGATGTCTCGCAACAACTGTAGTTTAATATAATCACTGAACAGTTAGTGGCAGGATAACATTTTCACGAATCTTTCGTATTTATTTTTTACATAGAGTATCGCTATTCAAAGAACTTTAAATTTGTTAGTGTTTGTTTGAACGTTTTTAGCTTGAATGATTTACTTTGAATTTTTATTGTAGGGTGTCATTTATGCTAGGATCATGGAGACATTGATTCAGTCGACTTCTTTTGAGATATGCTGTAGAGTAATGGTAGCAGATATAGTAATGGTACTTACAGTTAAGGCCTAAGTCGTGATAAGTGAGAATGGCAGGTTTCGCTCGATTTCCTTGCACAGCCACCAATAAACTTCCTCTGTCCGTTTCCACCCTCTCCTCTCGAACAGAACTGTCGTCTTTGGACAAGTATCTTAGCGCCGGGAATTGAAGCTGAATATTTTTCAATTCGATGTCGTCCATGCTATCTGAAGGCATCGTGCTGCGCACCGAAACATACCATTTAACATTTTCGTTCCGAATGAAATGCTTATTATTGCAAACGGCCGACAAAAATTATCATAAACCAGTTTTTTGATCAATTTTTAGATAATTATACCCGTAGCTCGACAATCTATCATTGTGGAATAAATTTGGTATCCTATTAATCCTATAGGATATCTCAGGAACAAAGTACCCCGATGTTCAGATAAAGTGAAATGAATGCGATAAGTAAACTACTAACAATACATATATTAATATGTAGGATTACAACTTAAGTTCGCTCTTTCGATGCTGGACGTAGACTGCTCTCCTTCGAACACCTCCACATACATTCATCTCGTTATCGCTCTTCCATTGTTTATAAAACAGCTGGACCACATCGCATACGCCGTCTTTCACATTTCACTCCCCACATACATATAGCTCGACAATTTGTAATTGCGGAGTAAATATCGAATTTAAAAAATTGTTTCAGATTATGGAACTCGACCAGAAAAATCTAGTCTAAAATTTTACACGAAAATTGTGGAGTAAATATCGAATTTAAAAAATTGTTTTGCATTATGGAACTCGACCTGAAAAACCTAGCCTCATATTTTACACGAAAACAGTGAACGAAGAGTTTATTTGATCAGAAATGATCAGCACAATATTGTAATGTCTTCATAATGTAGTTTATTATCTACGAAAATAATTATACAATTTTTACTTCTTTTCCTATTTCTTGAGATTTCCTTCCACCGTGTAACGATTATTATTAATTCATTTCTAACGCACACGCAAACGTGTCATAACGTAACTGAATGATCTTTTGGGTTTACTTAATTAGTGTTTTTTGTACGAGACAAAAGAACGAATCTTTGCAGTTACCCAGCGAGAAAAGCGATTCACGCTACAAAGTATAAACGTACGTTTCTAATAAAAAGAAAGGATTCTCGCTCGACTGGCAGACCAGAAACTTTAACGCCAATTTACCGAGAGACTAGCGGAAAATTGCAGCGTGGTAAATTTACGCTGAATCGATATACAGACATTCTTACTCCTGTATATTATAAGAGAATTTTAATATTTGCTTCTGTCTACTTTCCTTTTTTAATTCGCAGGGACATGAGAGATTTTGCATTCATAAAGGTGTCTCGTATATCATCGAAAATACTTTATCGTTTTAATAACTGCTGTAATTGAAATTTCTGCGGATCACAGAAAAAAATCAATTTAATTCTGCAGAGATATTAAAGTATCGCTGGCGAGTTACGAGAAACATAAAATATTTTCAATAACTTCGTTCTTTATCAAATTTGCTATTTAGCGTTCGACAAAATAAAAGAATTTCGTATGTTACCTTTATATAGAATATCTGCAATGAAATACAATGAAAACAGTGCAAGAACCTAAGTCGATCAACCTGATCTAATATGAATAGAAACATCACGCGTGTCGGTAAATAATCTAGTGGTCAATTGAAATTGTTTAGCAACTTACAAGTGGGATAAATTAAAAGCACTTTCAAAGGAACTTTTACCAGTACTTTTAAAGGTCCAGAAAGAAAAGCCACGCTATAAACAGAATTGCAGTGTACGACAAAGCAACCGAACTGTGCAGCAGGTATAATCTGCTGTCGATAATGTTATTAGCCTTATTACCATCTGAATTTGAAAACTTTTGTGTAGCGAACGAATTTCGAGATGACGCATCGACTCTCGATTCTGTAAAGAATAAATTGAAGGTGGGGGAAGCGAAGACCAGTAGGATAGAGACTCGAATATGCACCATGATAGCGCGGAAAGAAAAGATTAAGCTTTAGTGTTTGAAAATAGTGCGAATTACAGTAAATGAATACAACAGAGGTACCATAATAAACAAAAGTACGACAAACAATATAAAAAGGCGTCGGGAAATTGTTTTAAGTGCGGTAAACCTGGGCATATAAGTCGTAACTGCAAATCAGGGACAAAGATGGCTTCGTAAATAAGTATAAAGCGCGATTGGATGCGCGAGGGCATACACGACGTAAAGGAGTGGACCATGAAGAGGTTGTCGTTCCCACAGCAAGATACGAAATTATAAGGACTCTTTTAGCAGTAGCTGTAGACGAAAACGAGTACTGAGCAGATGAAGATTACATGGAGCAGCCCCAATCGTTCATGAAACACGGTGAGGTAAGTAACACAAGATATACAAATTATTAAATGCCTTATACGGACTGAAAGAGTCCAAAAAAGAATGGTATAAAAATTAGATGAATAACGACTCAAAATACAAGGCGAACAGAAGCACACCCATGTGTCTATAGATGTATTAAATACAGCTATATTACTAGTTATACCATATAACCATATTATGTGTATAACCATATTATATTATTTAGTAATAGTCTTTTCATATTTGATAAACCTTTTATATTAATTAAATATGCGTAATTCTGTGAGTATCAGAAACATTAGAAGAAGATTCGTGTAGTAATTTTCAAGAAACTTCAAACATAGAATAAATTGTTGTTTCGCAGTTTCTTTACATCGACAAATCGTGACAGACATTTCACGTTCCGAAATCGTCACGATAGGCAACAACTTAACGCGTATCTCGCTTTTCTTCCATGTAAGTTGCGACGTTGTGAAAGTTTGAAAAGAATCACTGAGGTGGAAGTTTTCATATTCTTTCCTCGTTTACACTACAGGCGTAGTATCATCAAATGCTCGCTACGTCAACAGCGGAATAAAGAATGCGCCAGCCGATGCTTTCGGCGACTTTGAATAGCCGGTGTTGCAAATTCTTCTTCCAGAAAAAAAAAGAAACATCTCACGAATATTCTCTTTATTCTTCCGTCCGTTTCGGTGCATTTCATGCTTTTCAAATAAGCAGTATTTTATTCTAATATAGCACACCTCAGCTTGTCGATGAATTTATGTACCGTGAAAATTGAACAAAATATTTCCGATCCTTATAAAAAGGATTTTATTATAATCCTTACAATTATCTCCGCTGCCGTTTAATAGCTCGTAAATTAAAGACCCGAAAGGTGGAAATAAAATTAGTCGGTGTTGAATGGTTTACGATTTACATAAAACGCTCAGTGCAGTATGCACACGTATCGTCCAATTGTTTTCTAATTAGGCTTACCCTCATTTACATGGTAATTTACGGAAATTATCTGCAATTGTTCAGTGCTGTGTAATTCATATTCTTTTGATCCATGAATTTATGACGATACCGTCGGTACACGAGAACCGCAATATTCATTTACCCTTAATCGATCGAGTAATTAACCCGAATACTGCTTGCTGTATTAGCGTAACAAAAAAAAATACAGGATGAGCTGTATCTTCAGATCGAAAGGGTTCTTAATCCATGTTAACTTTGATCAGTTTTAATCGCATATTTCATTTATATTAATCAGAAAGATATGAACTACATCTGGAAGTCAGACATTTTTTAATTAAATAAAAGCAATACTGCAGTCGGCCAACCTGCAATAAATTATTCGTTACCATGTCCCGCTTTCCGTGCTGCACATGTAGGTTTACAATCCTACAGTTTTCTAAAATATACAAGTCCGAATACTTCATTAGAGAAGGTGGACGTGCAGTGAGCTTTTTATGGTATCGATCCTGAAGGCCACGCCCTGTCTAGCGTTCTCCGACTGAAATGTGTGTTCCTGAAGGCGACTCGTGTCACCCAGTCCATTTGCATCCATCACCACGTGCTTTCATTCTCTATGCAGCAATCTTCTGATTTGCGCGTGCAATTTCCCTTTGATGCCTCCACGACTATTCAGCCGCGAACACTTTTTAAAGGGATAACCGTTCTCCTTCGTTCAAGACCCCGCAATCTTTCCAATCTCCAGAGAAATTCCCGTTGAACGTTTATTTAAATAGGCGCCGGTAATTCACGGAATCGCGATCTCGCAACATTTTTCGCCGAGAAAGGAAACAGTGCGATGTAGCGCGATACCTTGAATGTACTTCCTTAAATGAGACACGTTTTAGAAAAATTGCACCTTCGTCTTTCTTCGGAATCTTGCTGGAAAAACCGAGATGAGATAAACGACTATGGTTTTCCTCATAGCGCGAGTTGCATTTTTTAAACTATGTATGGAAATTAGATTTTGAATTGAATTAGATATTAATTCTAAACAGTCAACAAATTGTAAATTGTAAACGCTTAAAGATTTTTATAAGTATATTTTCTATAGTAAATCTCTCATGCTTTTGTTTCCAATATTTAATTTTGCATTGTTCTGTATTTTTATAAAATTGAATTCAATGTAAAGCTGTAGCCCCTTAATGTAACACGGAATATTTTATTTAGTGCTTCTTTATTTGTTTCATTAAATTGAATTCAATGTAAAACTGTAACCTTGATGTAACACGGAATATTGAGTTTCAAACAAGGTTGAAATACAATCGTTTTTATATAATCTGACCCATTTTGCTGTTTATATGAGTATAAAAAGATCAAAAGCATAACATTTTTCATTGATCGATTAATCATACCTTACAAAATCATTTTATAAACCATTACAAAAACCACCAAAACTTAAACTAGTCGAGTTAATGTACCTTTAGTAAAAATTCTGAAATAACTTCTTAAATAATTTCTTCTATTCTTATGCAATGTATTGTTAAGATCTTCGACCCTATGTTAGGTACATATAACAGCCTGCTGGGTGATTAACAGTGATCCCGTTAATTATTTTGGCGGCGCTTCAACGACACGAGCTTGCACACTTTTTCCTTAGGTAATGCCGTAAGACTGCCGTTTGACCTGGACCTGTTCCTCGGGATTTACGGGACGACCCAATTTAGTTTACCAGGAAAATGTCAGGAACTTACAGTGACCTATTCCCCGTATGCTGACGCTTCTGTAACTTCGAGGGAGATAAAGGAACAGCTCCCCTTTACGGAAATATCAGTGAAAATACCATCCACCGACATAGTAAAGAAGTTACTTTCTTCATTGGATTCTCCGATATATTGCTGGGACCTTTTGTTCAACGCGTCTTTTCCCCTTACTTTGTTATTCAGAAAGCAAGCGCTGCGTAAATTGGTTTTCCGATAATATCATCCTTATGTTTTTCTTTTTCCTGCTTTTGGCGAGCAGTATTACAACGCCCGTGCACGCAGTTTTCAATAAAATATCGTGTACTTAATATATTTTCACCGTTTTGTCGTTTGAGTTAATTCGTCGGTCAGCAATTTCGAAGCTGGCGTCATTATTTTAGTGTATACTTCCTTGCAATACATTCTTGATTTTTAATATACTTAATCAGCTATTTTAACGTATCAGTATTTGGATTATTTATTAGTTCAACATGAAATTTCTTCCTGTATTGTGAACCTTGTGGAATAATTTTTAGTAGCAAATATTAATTCATAATCAGTAAGTAGATCATCTAATACAACTACACGTCGAATGTTGTAAATTAGATTGATTTTCTATAGAAACGTTGTAGCCCACAAATTTATAAACTTGTAAATACAAAAATTGAATTACAAATTTTCCAATTGATCTATTAAAATACTCCATCAATGACCTTCCACGCATTTTCACAACGAAATCCTGAAGAGTGCTTGAGAAGTAGGTCGAAACGTTGGAAAATTAATAATGTGGATAATTCGATTCCTATAAATTATCAATCAAAAGCGTTCAAACGACCCATAAAGAACATCGATGGTAGTGTCAGTTAAGTCGAACCAATCGGTACGAATTAATAAAAGATTTTATTTCGCTATAACCTGCATAATGGTCTCTCACGATGAGTCGAGAAAACGCGTGTTCCGCCGGGAAGAAGATGAAACGAAATTCCCGCTGCAAAAGTGCAGACAATTTTTCCTCCTGCAAACAGCGAAAGAACTATTTCATTAAATTCCAGCTGGAGATTTATGACCGCGGTCGCATGGCGCCTGGTTGACTTTACTTCAAAATCGATACGGTATTCAACGAACTTTATTACGGTCTCGTTGGCGAAACAGCTTCTTCGTTTATTCCGCTAATGCGTGGTAATATAAAACTTCGTGTACCGGTTACAAACGCTTCGACAATTTCGAACTATTAACCCTTTACACTCGAAAGCATTTGTTCCGTTGACACATAGCAAGTTTAAAACGTTCTAGTTGAAAAGTTTGATGAATTTTTTTGAAATTATTATTTTTTATTATTTATCGATAATATTGTTTCTTTCGCAATATTCAACCATCACGCGTATGATGCTATAAATTTAGGTAGAAGTTATTTATTTAAAACTGATGTAAGTGGAGTGGCGAATGTGGGGCGCCTTTCGAAAGGGTTAACATATGTGGGTGACACTCAAATTTCTATATAGATTTAATAGCTACATTATTCAAAATTCGTTCACTTTTCTAACTGTAGATACTCGCATTAGTTAATTGAATCTGTGAATAACAAATATAACAAAGTGTCGTGAACATATTTGGTAAGGTCTGTTCAAAATGAAAACACTTGCATAAGTTTTTAAGCGTTTTACTCGTATAAATGAAAATACTTAAAAGGAAAAATCTTGCCGGGAGTGATACGGTCGACCACCATTTTAACGGGGGCGAAAGTTCTTTCACCCGAAAAGTTGTCGCCGAGCATTTAGGTATGTCCGACGACATCTGTACGTTCTCTGTAAAATTGTGAACGAAACTTCTTGTGCCGCTGTATCTAATGGCAAACACAGATAAAGAGTAGACGTACCGTGCATTCATTTGTTGACACTGATAGACCACTTTGTACATATACATAGAAATTGGTGAAGTTAACAGCGTCACCGAGTTTCTGTGATAACGTGTACGAGGTGAACGTGTCAAATCGAAGTAATTTAATTCGAGGCGGATAAAATACAGGAGCGTAAAAGGAAGGTGAAATTAAAATCATTATCTAGCTATATATAATGGCTATATATTGCCACTAGGAACTTTTAGGAACTTTTCTACCCGAGGAAATGAAAAATTCAGTAATACTTTTAATGAAAATGAAGAGTAGTTTTATAGGATTTTATGGGTGTCGTTACCGAAGAGTTAACAAATATTTACAACAATAACAAGAATTCTAACTTACATTCAGAATCGAACTCTAAATAATTGTAGAAATTCTAAAGAAATTTTAGAATCTTTCCATAACTCCTTTACGATAATTCTAGAATTTCTTTAAGAATTCTCTAGAATACCTCAGAAATAGTCAGAACACCCTAGAATTATTCTGCGATTTAATCTGTCTAGAATCACGATAGATACTATTCACAATTTCCTTAAACTTCTTAAAATTCTATAAACTTCCCTAGGAGTTACTTAAAAATTTCATGCAATCTTAATAATTCAATATAATAATTTCCCTAGAACTTCTCTGAAACTTGACATAGAAATCTAAAACAGAATTAGGTGGAAATCGCAAATTGCATTCGATTGTAAATACGTATCCACGGAAATAGTATCAAGTTATCGAGTAACTCTCAACAATTTTTTAACGCAAAGTTTGAAGAGTAGAATAGAAGATCTTATTAAATAGGTCGGTAATTGCGAAAGAGAAGTTTCCGATAAAGTAGAAATCGAATCATCGAGAAGATTAATTGGCCAATTATTGCTATCGATTGACCGTAAAGCAGTTCAATCTTCGAAGCAGATTCAAGGTAGTTCACTTTATTCTGACCGTTTTTTTAGTTACCTGCGTTGAGTTCTTATATAAAACTAATTGCGTTTTTATACACATTTTACTGTTGCTGCATTTTCTTTTTATATGGTGGCATTATATTTCACGAATGTGACTGTCGCATTTTAAATGTGAATAAATGCAGCTAATTCTGCATAATGTCTCACACCGATCGCTCGTTAAATACATTTCTATTTTTACCTATAAATAAATCCAAAACCTATTTAAAATTTGTACGAAATACGTATATTTATTAAAACACAAAAAATGTCATGCGATAATTATGCCGCCTTGTATTCCAAATTTATACTTAAAGATTATTCGAATAATAGATGGTTTTTATTTCTCGTAAACAGAAAAAGGAACTGCGCCTCGTACCAGCGATATATCGTTTATCATTCTTGGTCGTTTTTCAAAATAACATCGATCATCTTCCGCTGGTCTTTTTTTTTAATAACATCATTCATGTTCCGTGATTTATTCCCTGAATAGCAATGCCCGGCAACGCTTTTTTATGGCAAACAATTTGCATTTCTATTGCACTTTATCTTTTTACCTTATAATATTACGTTACACTTGTGACGCACTCTATAAGTTAACCCTTTTTACACTTGTGAAGCGACTCACAGACTCCATTTGACTTAATACAATAATTTTAAATAAATAACTTTCAACCACATTTATAGTATTATACACGTGATGTTTGAAGACAGTGAAACATACAATGCTCGCGATTAATAATAAAAATATTAGAATTCCAACAATATTCATCAAATTTCTCAACTAAATAGTTTTGCAGTTGTTACTTGTTAAAAATGTTTTCGAGCGTAATGAGTTAATAATAAACTTGACTCACATTCTCGTTACATTTCAATTTTATATTTAATTTTACTTATATCCAGCTGCTTCAGGAATTATTAAATGTGTACGAAATATACATTCAACGTGTCAACTTTCTTCGTTGATTTCAAAATTGCAGCAGTAATTATTTGGTTTCGATTGACACGACTACCCAAAAATTATAGGTTACGGGGTTAAAATGGTTGCTCACGATCCGTAGAAGTGACATAGCAACTCCGTTAATATTTAATCGATTTCTTTGCCGATTCAGACAACGGTACTTGTAGTGGTTCGAACGTATCGTTCATTGAATTTCCAAGCACAACAAATCTATCTGTATGTGGTTTCCCGTATCTCCAGCACGTCGCGCTATCATTTCCGGTTCAAGTTAAGTCCGGTCGTGTTCCTGTCCGTATCCGACGATGAAAACAGCAACGATAAAACATACGTTCAACATGTTCCATGATATTCGCTTCGTCTTCTCATAACAAATATTTTATTACAGGTCTATGTGTCATGCACACTACGTTCGATTTCTCGATGTTCAGCTCGATAGAACGACGATAATTGCATCTGACATTTCGAATTACATACGCTAGACTCGAGTAACCTTAGACCTATGTAAATGTTAAGCCTTTTGTCGATATCGGATTAGTCAAGGTTGTACTTATGGAAAAACTGGAACAAAACATCCTTAACATCGCAAATGTCGGAAGAATTATTAATTGAAAAATCATTGAATAAGAAATTATTCTGTTCTGCCAAACACACATGATCTGTACTGTACAATTTTACAGATTATTACATTCAGAAATTTTCAAATGATTAAATCCACAAATGTTCAAGTTTTTAAATCATTCAGTTTTCAAGTCTTTACATCTGTTACTTGCTTCACATCTTTTTCTTGATATCTCTTCATTTTCATGGAATCACGTGAATTACGTATTAGAAAGGACAATTTGTTTATATCTAATAAATGAAATAAGTGCTTTATCAACTATATTTTTAAACTATTTATTTATTAACCATCTCGGTATTTTATTCGATTCAGAGATTGCGTACCACTGTGTCCTATGCTTAAATGATTGCGGATATCGACAGAAACATCGATAAAGTTCGATCGTTCTTGTCATCGATTCTGTACCGACATCATAATGTCCAGAATAGTAAGAATATTCGTTGCGAATCAAAAAATGGAGCCCGAAGCATTCGGAGACTTCGTCTTTCCCCAATTTCGAGAGAGTGTTCAACACGATCAATACTTTCGTTTTAAAACGAGTGGTATACAAAAAGGAAAAAGGAAAAAATACTGAATAGGCGCGATGAGAAAAGTTGGGATTTAATTCGCGCACGTTCTAATAATCTCGTGAGGAAAAATACGGCAAGGCGCGAATGACCGAATTTTTTTAATTCTGCAGCGTTCGCGGCGTAAGCTCGATTCACGTTTTAAGCTCGCTGCAAATTTTAATCGCCTCTACAGAGCCTCCCCGCAGTTAATTTGAATTAAAAGTTTATTTAAATTTGGAGCAAGATAAACGTTAACGCGTGCTCGGAACTGGAGTGGCTACGACAGATAGCGGACCCATTAAAGCGGTACGCGAGTTGAATCGTTCACGATTATCTTTTGCACGGTTCAACGACTGTGTATTGCACGAAATTCCTTTATTTTACCTTTACATTTACGTTTCGAGAAGACGGAAAGCAGCGGGAATATATAAATTGCATACAGGAACAGACGGGAACATAATGTGCATTCATTACGCGGTATTTTTGTACGTGTAGCCTGTTTATAAATCATTTTTATTCCCAGGAGAACTTTTGTTACGAGTTTTTGCAAGCTCATCTAAAAATTTCTTACGGGATAGGTTTTTAATTTGAATTTTTAATCGATATTTTTGCTCTTCAAACTGTTTCTTATTCTAAATAATGATTCCTGTAGTCATTTTGTTGCGAGGGTCTTATGACGATTATGGATCTTATCTTGATAGATGTAAATTTGAAATTTTTATAATATTGATAAAATAAGTACTGATAAAGTTAATTGATTTTTTAAATGGAAGTATAAATTTCGTTTATATAAATTCATTTGTTGAAGTGTTCATTGGGTACGATGTTAAAAATCAACAATTAACGAAATATTTCAAATTTGAAAGTGGGACATTTTATACGAAAATTGAAATATCTTAGAAACATTTTGATTTCAGTAAATATTGTACCATAATATTCTTTCACCTAATATGTTCTGAGAAATCGAGCTATGTAAGAAAATATTGTATACTCGAAATTAACATAAAACAAAAATTAATATGTATGTGACGTCTATTAAAATCGTAGTAATCAGCACTGATCAATTACGGATGTAAAACAAAAAATTAATAATTGAAACGCGGAATCACGTAATGACTTGTTCTTAATATATACTTTTACAAATATTTTTACTATATCAAGATCACTTCTTCAGCATCACTGATGAAATCACGAACGACAGTAAATCCTTCTCAAATTTTTCAACCGAAGAAGGATAACATATTTTCAATATTTTGCAATCTCCAGCTTTTCTATTTTTACCTGAATGAATTTCGTCATGAATGGTTCAATTTTACCTGCGACGTACAATCGAGATTGTACTTTATAATACGGTCGAGGTAAATTTGACATTATCAAAGTTGAACCTACGCTTTCTTTACTCGAAAGATAATAGTGTATGTTATTTATAAAACTGATTTGTTTTTTCTTAATCTTAACATCAACATTGTTATGCGGACACGAACAACATTGTCACATTAATCTCTAGATTAATATAATCTAGTTACAATTTCGATCATTATAAATATAAAGACCTTAACAAACACGTAAAACTAATAATTGTAAAACAGTACCATGACAGTACTAAAAAATGTATGTTAAAAGAATATACATTCCAGTGGGGTAATAGCGGAGGGGTGAACATTGGTTCGCCGAAACGAGGGATAAAATAAAAAATAAATAGGAGAAAGAGAATCTCGAGTATCGGCAAAGAGAAGAAAATGGCGAATTCACCATTCGATCGATCGTCGCTAGAAGCCAGGCTAACCACCGCGTATGGAACACTCGATATCCCCGTCATTCGATATCTCGTTCGTATCCTTTTTACCGACCGATTAACCGAGCTGCACACGAGATTTTTTTGTCGCCCCGAAGATGCTCGTATGTAAGACGAGGCTGCCAGGATAGATCGATTTACGTCTCTCCTTTCTGGAGTCAGGCTTTCCTTTCAGGCCAAGCAAACGAACGACACGTCGCTAGAAATTCAAGCAAAAAATATGCAGAGCACGTTCAGCTAAAGCTCGTCTATACACAAACACGCTTTATGATCTCCTATATCGGCACAACATCCGACCGATCGTACACCGACTATCAACGAGAAATGCATCCTAAACGGGTAGATATCAGAAAAGATAATATCGTTTGTTCATTCCATGCAGTAACTGCAGTCGCACAATAAACCTTTACCTTACGTGTGCATCCGATGCTGGACCAGTTGTTGAGCTTCGTTCTAGTTTTCCACTATTTGTAGCCAGGTACTTGTCTATTATTCATGCTCACTCTATAGTTATGCAACGTACAATGGCGAGCATGCTAGCCTTTTCAGGGACAAAGTCGATGTTCGAGGAGGAGGACTCGACTATTCCTTTCGTTTCGAACAGACATGGCCACGAAGTTGTTCAAAGACCCGACACGTTGTCGCACTTATTTAGGAACCTGAGTCTATTCTATACTAACAGCTCTCTCCGTGTGTTCAAAATATCGATATTCCAGTTCTTGACTATTCTGTCTTCGCAAGTTTGTAAACTGCGACAGCTGAGTTTAAAGATGTCGAAGTTTGATATCATGGTAGGAAAAATGTGGAATATTCAAGCTCAGTTTCGTTATATTCAATGATTACCGATGAAATGTGATGAATATTTATGATAATATCACAAATGTGTATTTTTATATATAAATTACTTAACTATATTTTTTTAAAATAGAATCAGGAGAGTTACAGATGTGCTGGAGTATTAAACAGGTATCAATTGATAGTTGGCTAGCTGAACGCGGTTAGATTAGATTAAAACCGAGACCGTTTGATGTTCTGGAGTTATGAATCCTCCTTTTTATCATAGTTGGTTTTTTCTTCATCGGTAGACTAAATGGACTTAGAATTACAAGTTGTTTTCGTAGTTTTTACAGCCTACCATTTTTCAATTGATCTTTATTACTCTGCAGTCGCTTGTCAACTGTCTTTGAAGAATATACATGATCCACCACAGTTGAAACAACCGAGTTCAATAAAAAGTAGATGAGGGAGCTACTCACAAGACGTTCCAATTTGGTTCAAGTATTTATACAATAACTTTGTACTACTTTAAATCGATCGACCAAAAATCGCTTAACGTAAATGTTACTTCACGAAACATATGTTCACATATTTCTTGCTTCTCCACATATTTCTGTTCACTATGGTAGTTACTGTTTACACCTGCTAGAGGATTGTTACGCGTTACGTTTAGATACATACGATACATCATTAATTTTATTCGCTGCTACTCGAGTCAGCTCGCCCTGAAATGAATACTAATCCAAATACACCTCTCGCGCGAATAAGATGAAATATGTAGTAACTGTTGTGTATTCGCGTGATAAAATCTGCATCCTCTATATCACATTTGGCCCTAGGGAGGGCTAGTATGCTCGTGAGTGTACCTATGTATGCGTGTACATATCTGCTATTGAAATTTGTCGTTCATAAAGGATATAGGTTAACGTACAGGGATCGATACGAACACGTGAAATTCCTGCCTCGGTTAAATTAATCATAGCTGCGACTGCTACAACCATACAATGTAACTGCATGTGACTAAAACATCTTGGTATATGATCATTACTTATGCAGTAATGCATTTGTGTTCAGTTCTGTGTGAATAACCTTTTCGCTACCTCTTGTCGCAAACTTGTATATGAAACATTTGTTGTTAGTTCATTTTTACTACTTCATTACACACATAAACTACTAATTACTTATTTTCACTCGAGATGTATGAAGGTTTTAAGTGTTTTAAAAGAAATTCGTCAATTTTGTATAAATAACGGAGTACTTTCAATCGAGTGATAAATTGAATGATTGTATTGATTGACATAGCAGAATAGTTAACGTATATGAAAGATGCAGATATAGGGACTATTAAAAATGTACACATATAGGTACTGTACTGTCAAAAGGATACACATACAGGAAGTGTTACGTCAATCTACACATGGTATTACAAATAATGAGATTATGCACGTTATATTGTAATTTTCTCGATATTTCTCGACTAATCTAATCTATCGGAAGGTGTGTCGGTATCCCCGTTGCCGGAGTAACGAATCGCCATATTGGAAAGCCCTATTTCGTATCCTATAGCTCGATGGTAGACTTTCGGATCGACCAACGATTTCGACCGTGCGGTCGACGTGGCCCAGAAAGTCGAAAAAGAAACGGAAGAGGGAAATAAAACGGGTGCATTGTTTTTGTCGGTTCGGAAATCGAGCTAAAGGCCGGGATCGTGCAAAATCACGAAGGTGAACCAGGCGAGTTGCCAAGTGGCACGAAAACGAATTTTCAGGAAAAGTAGAGCGAAATGACGTACGGGTTCATGGCGTTGCAAGGAATTCTTACGTTTTAACATCCCGCTAACACGATTCATTGTTGTCTACGTCTTACATAAGTCTCGTGCAACGAAGACGAACGAAAAGCTATGCATCTTTCTCTTTTTTTTTGACGTCTGTTCATTTAAGCTAATTTAAGTGAATTACTCCCGCTGTAACGTACAAAGCAGTAGCACGATCCATGATTAAGTAGTATAATTATCATCGATTGGTGTTCTGTAGCATTAACAATTATATGCGTACTAGCGTTTTGTATGTACTTCGATTATTATTAATAATCGGCGTGGAATACGTTATCCTTAAAGAAGAGATAATGTAGAAGAATAAATATATAATAATGGCTTCAACTAGTGTCAAACACTTGAATAATGTATATTCTTTATCTCGATAAAATCAATTATACATTTCACAACTATACAAAATATGTATGTTTTATGTATTCAATACATATGATTGAGAATAAAAAGATAAATAAAATTCACAGTGGTAATAAGAAAAACGTATCACTGCAACTAGGAATAATTAAAATGAAAACGTTCATTTATACAATACTGCAAGACAAAAATATGCAATAATTATTTAATTATTCCAAAAATCGAACGTCTGTGCACGTAAATAATATAAAGACAATATGTAATTTTTAGAAGTATTTTTGCTTTAAAAACATAAGAAGATTGTAAGGAGCTAAGATGAATGAACAAATCAAAACACAACAATTTAATCATTCATTCAGAATGTTAAAGCAAAAGTCAGACAATAATTATTACTTGCAGTTACTTGCAATAATTTTTACAGCATGATAAAATGAAAATGGTACTTCTTCCACGTGAAAAATCACTGCCTAAGAAATAATAAACAAACGATACCTATCGATTAAAACATGACGTAACCGCAGAAAAGCAACGATAAAGAGTAACAATGTCGTAATTAATTTCCTCGCACCCGGTGACTAAGGAAACCATATTAATTATGGAATGACCTAACATTAACTAAGGTGTGTAAAAGGATTCAGGAAATTGGTTTCCCCCATTCGCCCCGTTATTTTACTCGTGGCACTGTCAACTATCACGAGCTTGTGACACAAATACAGCTTCAATCGATATTCTCCAAGTCGTCCATTTCTCTCCTTGCAACGCGGAGACAACCCTCGCAAACCGGTGAAAACAATTCCTAATCGAAAAGTTAATGCGTCATTGTTGAATGATAAGTTCGCCACGTCACCGCAATTAATCCTAATTTCGTCGTTAACCGCTGCACAGCGAGACTCGATTAGGAAATGGTGGTGTGGCGGTTTCGATTGGAAGTAGGGCGCCAGTCTGTCTGTCTGGCTGGTCGATTTTAGTGCGAGGGAAGAACAAAGGATCCACGGGGTTAACTCATCGACGTGGTGCAATGATTCGTTGCGAACGTAAGACGAATTTTCTAATTACGACTCGATCGAAACGAAATTTCACGCGTTCGAACCGGAATGAGATTGATTATTATCAATTAGGACACCGAACGGCGAACATAAACTCGTCGAAAAATTTCTTTAACGATGCGAGACCGCGTCGGCTTGTTTTCCTTGCGTGATAAATCGGTAGCAATTGTTTGCGACGTGATCACGCTGTTATGATCCGACGGATATACGTATAATCCCCGAGATTTAATTACACGGGAATGATACATGAAGAATAGCGTTTCTCAACCTTTTCATTGCGTGACCAAACATGTTCATAGTGGTACCACGACCCAAATGGTCATGATACGTTTTTGAGGGGTATACCAGACAGGTATATTGGACTGGCATATTTGACTTGTTGTACGAGGTACTGATCTAGTGATTTCATGATGTAACGATCTAGGAATTTAGGCATTTAGAAACCGAGAGGTGGAGGACTTTGTGGATGTAGGGATTAAAATTTTTGAAGTGCTGATGTGATGCTGAAGTGAAGATATTTGAAAATGGAATTGCTGACATAGAAATCTGGGGATATAGGGATTTGTGAATATAAAGAATTCGAGGATATAGGGATTTAGAAATATAAGGATTCCAGGCTATAGGGATATTGAAATGTAGGGATTTCGAAGTGCAGAAATTTAGGGATACTGGGATTTGGAGAAGTAGGAATTTGCAAATGTAGAAATTGTCAGATGTGTGAAGTAGGGGATATAGAAATTTTGGAATGTAGGAATTTGAGAATATGTGGATTTAGGATTTGATGATTCGGAATTTAGCGATTATACAATCTGAGAATTTGCTATTTGAAGATTTTGGGATTTCGAAATGATGAAATCTGATAATTTGGGGATTGATGAGTCTAATAGTCTAGAAATTTGGGGATATATGGATTCGGAGATATAGGAATCCAGTGATATAGAAATTTTGAAATTCATCAGAAAATCATCTTGACGGATAATAGCCATTTAGATAGCGTCGAGAACAACGGACATTCACATTCGAGTTTACGTCATATGATATTCATCGATGACATGTATGATGAAACCATTCTCAAATATACCTATGTACCTAAAATCGCGTCTGCGGTTTCTCCACAAGGTAGCAGCTATCATTTGCGACCCATTAAATAATTCGCTCTATTCATTGGTTGAGAAACTCTGTGCCACAGAATTTGAAATTTTATATGTCACAGTGTGCATCGGTGAATAGCGAGGTACTTCAGTATGTTACGTAATCTGAATTTCATTACGAACCTCGCGTTAACACGTATGCCACTATGTCGGGCACTACTGGACGGCAGTATGAATCTAATTCCCTCAAATAATTCAGAAATGGAAACTGTAAAGTAGTTCATATCAGCAAAGCTGTACTAATAATGTAAAATAGCGAACTAAACGGCTGCGAGTATTTGGACATTAATTTTGAACTATTGCAACGTGTTGAATGATCTGAAATTTGGAGGTGATTACAAAATGAAATACTTCTGAACATTCGAGAATAGCCACTATCAAATTTTAGCACTTTTGAATTTGGAGTTTGGGGATTTAGGAATGTAAGGTTTAGGGATTTCGAGATTTAAGGAATTTGGAATTTCGAAGTTATGGTTTTGGGAATTTAGGGGCTTAGGAATTCGAAAATTCGGTAATTTTGGCATTTAGAGTTTAGGGATTTAGGGATTTGGGAATGTTTGAACTCGGGGTTTAGACATTTAAGGATTTAGGAATTTGAAAAGTTGGGAATTTAGGAATTTGTGGTTTAGGAATGTGGGAATTTGGAAATTTAGGAATTTGATTCTTAAATACTTAGAAATTTCGGAATTCAGGAATTAAGAAATTCGGGAGTTTAGGAATTTGGGTATAGGAATTCGGAAATTTCGGAATTTGGGAATCGAGAAATTTAAAAATCTAGTAATCTTCGAATCTAGAACAATATATCCATTCATATTTTTGACAATCAAAATTTTCATCCCCGAATCTGACAATAAATAACCATTTTCACTTCATCAATGATTGCAGCAATGATTAATATTATAGCACGCCTTATCAGACACGGCAATTTTTACTTACTCAAGTAATCAGCACATTATTAATCACATAAAATACACCAATACGTTTCTTTCAAATATGTAATGTATAAATTTCGCGCAAGATGACCGGACAATCGAGAGAGTTCAATATGTCAATATCACTTCCAATTTTCTGACCGAGAAAAATCAGGGGAACGTCGGTTTCATAGGAATCACGTTCTAGATACCTTTCAAACTTCGATCCATCGTGATCGAAAATATACTTCTCACGGTGAACAACAGGAAGGGAAAAAAAATGCGGTGCCGGCATTCAATAAATGTCGGAGGAAGTAGGTCGCACGCAATGCTTCACCATTACAATTTCATTTCTCCCGAGCTGGAGTTAATGCATCGTATCGATTCGTTTTTGCGTAACAACTCGGGGGAATCGACGACAATTATACTGAGAAATGATGCACTTATAAAAATCACTTTAACTGAAGCCGTCGCAACGGATTCTGTATGGTACCAGTTCAGACTGTCAAACCGATGATCGAAAACCTTGATTTGTTCGACATGCAACTTTTGGAACAAACAATGCAACCGTTCTTTGATATTTTAACCATTCTTGCAATACTGATTTTTTTTGTACCAGAAATAGACTACCGATGCTATAATTTTCGTCACCAATTAAACTTGTCAAATACTTAAACAAGTTCGATAAGATTCACCTTCGATTTAACGCAATCATCACGTTCTGTTATTGCATTGTTAAATAAATCACAAGAATATAATTAACAGTTTTATTAGTTTATGGATAGATACAAAAGTTGGATGATGAATTGTAGGAACTTTTGAATATATAAAAAGATAAATACAAAATCTTATCGGTTTTAGATAAATAAAAAATGTTGGACGGAAATCTTTAAGCTTAAAAAAGTTCATTAGAAAAACTTGCTGATTGTAGGATAAATAAAATTCAATAAAAAATGTACGTATTTAACACACCACAAAAGCTCCAACTCATCCCATGAATTGTGAAGGGTTTATCCCAAATCTCGTATGGCATAAAATATTGCAACATACGTGCGTAGATGCTTATAAAATTGATATATAACACCTAATGTCGACAGTACCATTATACAGTGTATCTCTCGTAATTTAACATCGAACTGCTGTTAAAGGTGGAAAAAGAATAATGTGGACCTATATGATTCCAGAATGTTTTATCGTTCCCAAAAGCATACTTCGAGGCCATATAAACCTTCCCTCGTCTTCTTCTAATTTTAATAGCGATGGAAATAATTTAGGTGTACAACTTACCCAGGTCGCAAAAAGTAGAAACACAGAAAGTTACAGAATATTTTTCATTGGCTCTAATATTCAATAAATATTAAATCTGCTATCATAGATATTTTTCATAGAAATAAATATTACAGAAAACTATCGTATTCTTTATGACGCGTATTTGCAAGGTTTCGCAATGATGTAGTTTTATCGAATACATCCCCTAAATGAACTCGATAGTCCAATTGTAAAATTTATAACAAATGACACGCGCATTATAAACGATCAAGTACTGAATTCGTCATTTCTGACCTCACGAATTTTCACATTGGCCCTAAATATTTACATATACATACAAAATGTCGAAGGAAAAAATTACACGTCAAAATAATGTACATAATAAACTGCAAAGTAATGAATACATTGCTTTTGATCCCATAAATGTCCACACAGAACGAATATTTACCGGTAAAGAATATTCACACCCCATAAATGTCCACATATAACGAATATTTACCGGTAAAGAATATTCGCACCCCATAAATGTCCACACAGAACGAATATTTACCCGCAAAGAATGTCAGTGCAAAATATGACATATAGATGCGCATTATAAACCACAAAGCAACGAATATACTTTCGATCTCGTAAACGCCCACACCGTACGGAAGAACGAGTACCGACAAAATGTCGGGGTGAAAAGTTACATATCAAAGTCACCAGCACGTGACATCAGCCATCAAAGTGTTAATAACGCGACTGGCAATTATCCGGTGGCGAGCGTTCGTTCGGCTCTGTCAACATCGGGGTCAATTCCGATTCTTTCTGCGAGACCTGCGAACTCCTGCGGGACAACGGACGTATGTCGATGAATATTACGTGTGTTCGACTTCCGGTGGCTGGGGACGCGTTAGTTCGATTATCAACGGGTTTCTGGAGAGCCGCGTGTGATCGGCTACGATCGCGTATCGAGCTCTACACGGCAGCGGGGACATAACATATGACAACGCGGACATTACATATGAATACTGCACATATTCGCTAAGGTCTGTTCGCTCTCGACGAAACTTACCCCAGAAGTGCTGATTCCTCGGCAGTGGCGGCGGTCGGCATCCTGTTTCTTTCCCTAGAACAAAATGGCGGCGAATAATAACAACGCCCGGCCCTAGCGGCTTACGCAGCCTCTACCCGGGTGCCAACAACGTGCAAATTAGGCAAACGTAACTTTGTAACAGGCTTAGCATTAGTTTAATACGTTTCACTCGATCGCAAGTTCTTTTAACCGCAACGTAAACTCCAAGAAATTTCCTGTCGCAACTTTGCTTTTCGATTGTACTCATCACGTAGAACGTTTTGCAATGGCCAGGAAGTGATTTCTGTATTTATATATTCATGCATCGATTGCGTGATTTGAATCAGTATTTCTTTATCGTTTTTTGAGAAATGTAATTTTGAACGTTGGTCACGTTTTCAATGGTTTGTAGCTCTTTGTGTTCTCTCGTGGTTCGATCGCGGAAATGTGGAAACTCGAATGAAGGAAATTAATTGTTTTTGAATTCCTTAATTTTTATGTATACGTGGTCTTCAATTTGTAAATCTTCAGACTCGATATTTCGAGGGTGCTCGATCGTTAACGATTCAGCCGCGGCGCTCAACGATCGACCCGTTTCTCGAGTACACCGTCGAACGTGTTAAACTCACGCGATTTTGAATCAGACCCAAGTTTCAATTGATGTTCCTTCGTGACAATCGTAGCAACCGAAAAGTTTCTGGTTACGAGTAATTTCCAGGAAATCGAGTATACCTGCGGTTGAGAGACGCGTTGCGTCGAGCTTGTCTTACCGAGAAGGGGTTGAAAACTGTTATGCGATCGGTTTCGTTCCTTAAAACAGTTTAGAGGGTCTGAAATATACTCATAATTATTATTAAATATACCGGCTCTTGCATCGGTTACGGTTTCAATTCTTCAGAACAGACATTACATCGATTCTATTATTGTGTATCTTGGTTATACGGTTTTAGTATACATTTTTGTTCTACAATTATGTATCAGTTATAAATCACATGAGTGATATAATGATTCTTATCAGTTGCAAATTGTATATGTAACATAATTTGTTTCAGTTGAAAATTGTATCTGCTATATAATAATTCGTATCAGTTGTAAATTGTATCCGTCATATAATTTGTTTCAGTTGTAGATTGTATCTGTTACATAATAGATTGTATCAAGTGTAAATTGCTTCTGTTACATAATAGCTTCTATCATTTATAATTTATATCCATCATATAATAACACGTATCAACTATAACTTACATACATCACATAATAATTCGTATCAGGTGTAAATTACACCTGTTACATAATAATTTCTATCAGTTACAATTTATATCCATCACATAATAATTTCCAGCACGTGTAAATCATATTCGTTACACAGTAATTTGTATCTATCATAATATCCTTCACAAAATAATTTGTGCCAACTATAAATTACAACTGTTACATAATTTCTATCGATTATAAACCATATCAATTGCATAATAATTTGCATGTATTTATTGCATAAAATAGACCTAGAACCGAAATACAGAAGAAAAAAATGGCGGCTGTAGACTAATTCTGAAGAAACCGCAATCGGTACGCGTCGGAGTCGATGTATTTGATAATAATTACGGTGTTTTCCATAATTTTATAATTGTTTGAACAAGAACCGATATAAGGGAGTTTGATATAGTTACTTCAGGGACCATTTTGATTCTCAGTGAGGACTTCTCGAACCGAGAAGCCGGTTCCGTAACGCACGCGTTGCCGTCGCGCGCCGCGGAGCACACGTCGACGCAACTCGAGCGTTACGAGGACAAAGAAACACATCCGACTACGTGCATGCAAAAAGCAAGAAAAACGAACGATGACTGCTAATGATAATAACAACGTAACACAGGTGATAGCTTCACGGGACAGGAGTCACGTGCGCGTCGTTAACCTGTGCCTTTGTGGCAACAAATCGCTTCGGAAGATTTATTTTTATGCCAAACCGAAGCAGACTGTGTTAAATATGCGATGTAAACCGCGGGACGTACTCTGAAATTACGCGGAGTCGTATTTTTTGAACACAGGACGTCCTGTACAGTTTCTATGCGAGTATATTCCGTAGATAAATATAGAAAAGAACGCAGACAGGTCGAATGTAAACTTTTCACTGCAAACTTTCGATTCGACTTGCGGTAACCACTTAAAATGCTCGTTGAATTTAATTCGAACGCAAACAAGGAAGATTTGGAACGACTCTTTGATAGTTCTACGAGAATATAAAAAGCTGTTCAAGAATAATATAGAAGTGGGTTATTGGATACTCGTATTTTTGACACGCGAAACTTTTAGTCCGAGAAGACTCAGTAAAAATTTATACCTTGACGTTAACCCATTTACCATTGGCAGGAAGAGTTGCACTTGAACGAACAATACCGAAAATTGAACAAATTAAATAAATGTAAGGTTTGAGAAAATAATCGTAAAGAATGATATTCAAAAAATTCAAGAAGGAATGTATTACGAAATAAAATAATTTTACGAAATAAAACATTTGATAGATTAAATGAATATAGAAATGAATATAATAGTTCGGTAATAAAAAGGTGAAGGTAAAAATTCAAAGAATAATGTCGATAGTATCCATATGATACTTCCAGCGTTTCCTATAGATAAATGTTAAGTGGTTTATCAACAAGTGAAAGTGATAAAATTCAATTCGGAGTCATTGCAGTTGAACGTCGTTATCCTTAATTAAAATCATTGTCCGTGGAACATATCACCAGTGATAAGTTGCAAGCAGGCCAACACAGAAAACGACGGAAGCAAGCAAGCAAGCAAGCAAGCACAACAACGAACACGAAAGCAAAGGGAGCGAAATAGTCAGCAGCAATAGTGGTGGACGGTGGAAGTGCGAGGTAAAGGAGCGACGTTCAGGTTGCATGATGCGGCTTACCTCGTGGCCTGCTTTTGTACCCAGGCCGATCAATAGTCCCGCCACCAACTTCCGGTCCTAAAATCTGTGTCCGTGTTTAAGGTTAAGTCAGTCTTCGATTATCCAACGATAACGGGAACACGCACGATTGCTTCGATCCGTTCTAGAGGATGAACAACCGCGCGTGCAATCGAAGAAAATGGTCGCAAGATGAAAAACTTATGACCGTGGTTGCGTTATCGATTCTCGATTAAGCGGATGTCGCAAAATAATATACCGACGTCCGAGGGAACCGTAATCGATGTTTGAAAACCTTTGCCCCGTGTAATTCTTCCTTTTATGGCCGCTGCCGATCGTTGATGCCTTTTTTGGTACGAACCAGTGATGGGAAAAACGACACATTGAACGCTCGATTTCTGTTTGTGAGATTTATGAGTTTCGAAGTTAGAAACTTAGAAATTCGGCGAGTTCGTAATTTGAAATCCGGAGATTTGGAAATGTGGTAAGGTGTTCGATTTTTTTCAAGTTGGTGATCATTTTTTAAGTTTCGTTACTTTTAAGGTTTTTAATTTCGGGATCTGGAAGTTTGGGAAGTGAATTTTGATATTTATGGAATATACGATTTTTAATATTCGAGTTTACGTACACTTAAACTTTCAAATTCTTCAACTTTCGAATTCTCAAGTTCTCATTCTGGAAATTTGAAATTTCAACTTTGGAAACTTAGAAATCTTGAAATCTAGAAATTCGGTGATTTTGAAATTCGGAAATCTAGAATTTCAATAGTCAAGAAATTCAGAAATCTAGAAATTTAGAAATTTGGAAATGTAGAAAGTCAGAAATCTAGACATTCAGATATCTAGATATTCAGAAATCAATAAATTTAGAAATGCAAAAATGCAAAAATGTAAAAATGTAAAAATGTAAAAATGTAAAAATGTAGAAATGTAGAAATGTAGAAATCTATAAATCTATAAATCTATAAATCTATAACTCTATAAATCTATAAATCGATAAACCTAAAAGCCTAAATATTTACAAATTTATAGATCTAAAAATCCAAAAATGTAAAAATTTACAAGTTCGAAAATCTAGCAATCTAGAAATCTAGAAATACTTTTAAATAAATATATGTACCACCTTTACTCACAACTGCACAAAATTTGACTCGTAGCACCACGCCTGCGCAAGTACAATTTCCCATCACTGTTCCGAACACTGAACAATAACGACAGCAATATCGATCCCGGTTAAAACATAAACCGGAGTTCGAAAGTTAATAGATATACAAGGTACTGACGAAGAAAGGAGCACTTATGCGCAAAGTACGACTCTGCTCGTTACCCGAAAAACCAAATAAGTGTACGATTATCGTCTTTACGAGTTCCATTTCCAGGAAGAGTTAGCGAGTTGCACGTTTTAGTAGCAATGAATTGTAGCGAGTGGAAAGCGACCTCGCGTTTCGAAGCATTTCCCCGAAGCACACGAACAAGTGCTTTCTACCATTTTTTAGTCACGAGAATTCGAGAAAGCCAAGAAACCCTGACGATCGATTGGTCGACGCCAGTCCACCATCGTGACCGATAGCAAAAGCAACCTAACTGTACGTATCTCCGACATTTTCGACCTCGTACCGATCATTCACGACCTCCTTAGCCTCTGTCCAACTGCGCCACGCCATTGATCGCGTTCATTTTTAAATTCGTGACTCTTAATACCGCGCAGAAGAGAATTTCGATTGCATCTAAATGAAAGCTTTGTTCCAACAAACATAAAGCCGTTTCAGAATTCGCGATCGTCCGGCTATCGAGCGAACCTTAAGCATACGAGACTCGCACAAAGAGAATTACTTTTATCGTTTGAAGAAGTGCCGTTATGATCGACCGGGTTGTCTGGACGGTTAACTGAAATGAATCATTTATTACCCTCGTATCTGACAACTTTGCTACCAAACAGTATTATCGGACGCGTCATCGATACAAGGTAAAAGGCTGGTTCGTATGTAAGCCGGCCAGCAACTAGTCGCGCGTCTCAAAAACCACTCGAGAAAATCGATCTGAACTTGTGAATAGACGGTTCCGAGGTCGAGAAACAACGAGATTGAAGCGAAACAACGGGCTCCACGGGTACAGGTGTTTTACGAGATATTCGGTCAGTGGGCACCTGCCAGGTACCCGATGTAAAACTTACTAGGTGAGTACCCATAAGATGTCTCAGTAAATAGTGCAAACTAGAGTTATCAAATGTTTCGTGATTCACTAAACCATATCTCGACTACTTATGTAATGTGATTTTTATTTGGTATACATTCCAAAAACGTTTCAAGTATTTTTTGAAGAATGATCTATCTGTTCCTGTGCATATACTGTGTGAGTTATGGACAAAATTTTGGAGCTGTTCAGAACATGACTAATTGCAACTTAAAAGCTGATCAATCATTTTTGATAAACATCGATAACGAACAGAATTATCTGTAGTGTGCCACATTTAATGACATTAATTATGTGTAATTAGGAACAAAAGTGTCTATGAGGAATACCAGTTTGATATATCATAAAAAGTAAAATTACTTGTGAAATAGTAAAGTGGAGTAACGTAGTAAAATCGTGGTATAATAGTATAGTTGCATAGCGAAATATTGGAAAAGTGGTACAATGAAATATAATAGTAGCATTGTTATAACAGTAGAATTAGTGAAACAGTAAAATAGTACAATTGTACAGTGGTATAGTAAAATAGTGAAATAATGAAATAACAGATAGTACAATTGTGTACTAGAAGTAATGAAATATTGAAATATGAAAATGATATAAAAGGATAGTTTATAATGGAAATAGTGCAAGAAATAAAATATTATAATAGTGTTTTTGTGTAAGTGTATAGAGGAATAGTAAACTATAATATTAAAATAGCGCGGCTGTACAGTGAAATATATTAAAATAATAAAATTGAATAATAAAATAGTAAAATAGTGAAAAATTGAAATAACAGAATAGCGAAATAGTAAAAAGTGGTAGAACGATAAATAGTCCTGTTAACAGAATGTGCAAACAAAATCTGTTTACTGATTGTAATCCTTACTACATATCTAATCTCGAGCACTAAGATACTAAATGCTAAATAAATAGTAAGATTTTGTACAAAGAATTGTGTATATCGATGTATATTGGAAGTGCAAAAAGCGTCGACAATTTGTATTTCTCTTGTTTTGACCAGAGGCATTACATTACATAATAAACATCACATTATCATACATTAATAACAGGATATTCGTTATCGATGTTTGTTAAAAGTTACTGAATGGCTAGTAGCTTCCATATTCAGATTTTGAATTATTTTTATCGAGGCATCTTATGGGTACTCAAGAATATCACAGGGAAGGAACCCCAATTGTTCATATTTGGATTTTAATAAATTATTATAACGAGACGTAGATAATATTAACCAAAGTTTCATTTCTTCCTTTGAAATCTCAGTACATTTAGTCCCGAATGATAATTTTCATCCATAAAAATAATAAAAACATGAATAATAAACAGCAAATAGTAAGAATATATTTTTTTCATTTGCCATTTAAGATACGTAACGTGTAATGGAAAATATTCTGAATACAATAGCGCAATCTTTTTTAACCTTCCGGTTCCAGCATCTCACTTTATAACACAATTACTCAACGCATTGTACTTTATTCGTTCACGCTGTACTTTTTATACGATGTTCACATTGTTGCAGTTAAAAATACATCTTTTCACGAAAGCATTGTTCGGTGTTAAATTACCAAAACGAACAAAAAACAGCGTCGAATAATACAGAACTGCAGCATGTTTGCAACGGTGCTGGTGTCAGGAGGTTAAATATCAACAATTTATGTTCAGTATTGTTTCACAGGATTTTTCTTGCGACGATAAAATGGCAAAATAAAAGGAAAAAATAGCAGTGATAATCAGAAATCGATGATCAATCAAGCATTTTGCTTTGTTAATGAAACTTTGGTAACCTTTATCATCATGTAATAAATATGATCCTTCACTATACATACATCTCAAAAAGTATGTCACAATTAAAGCTGGACAGTTGAGATCCTTCTCTTGTCAAATACCCAATTCTGATCAATAATCCTATCCGCGACCATCACCAATACCTGTTCACCAGATTTATCCCTGCATGTTGCGGGAAAACATATACACAGCTACACGAAAATATTCGAATAAGAGTACAAGTAAACAATTACTTGCTTTCGCAATATCGAGTTACACGTGGTACAGATTTTTCAAAATGAAATACTACCGAATAATTTATAATAAATTTTGCAATTCATAAGTGAATCACCCGGTATACATATAATATTTCCACTTCATTATTCAAACCGTTAATACGAATTAGTAGTATAAGAAAGAAATTTGCACAAATAAAAAAGGTGGTTCACTTAACACATTGACCGCCACAGCGAAAACTGATGTTCGTGATTAGACGCAAAATAATACAGATTATTAGGGGCAAAACATACTATAATACAACATATTAATCTTTCAATTCCATCTTTTAATCCGTTAGTGTATGTCCTCAAACGTTGCTTTCGATCGTTTTTCGTCTGAATAATTCATTTAACCGAATTTAAAACACGGATCACGTATGACCGTAATAATGAAAATTGACGTTCATGGTCAGGCACACTAAAATATAAATTATCGAGAGCAAGGATACTGGTTTTCTAATTTCATCCTTTAACCTTTTGCGCTCGAGCGGCGACTCTCACTCGCCATTTGATGTAATGCAATATTTTTAAATAAATAACTTCTAGCAAAAAACTTTTACCTAAATTCATAATATTATACAATATGTAAGTATACGTGATGTTTGAATATAACGACACAGACAATATTTTCAATTAATCCTACATGTACAGATGATTAATGACTGCTTATACTTAAATTGAAACTAAATTTTAAACATAAATAAATAATGGATAAAATAGCTTACACAATGATTCATTATCTCAGCACTTACATTTTACCAAAATCTTATTACTAATTTTCTTAGTAGTAATCTTCTTACTAGTTTGAATAATAAAAAAATAATTCAAAAAAAATTCATCAAACTTTTCAACTAGAAAGACTTACACTTGCTATTTCTCACAATGAGAATATTTTCGAGTGCAAAGGGTTAATCGGTGTATATCACTGTCAAGATTAGACCCTCACTAGACTTATGAATAATTAATGATCATTTCTATTCAAATTGAAACTAAGGTATAAAAACAAGTACATAATGGACAATGCGTAAGCTAACTCACGATGATTCGATGAGTCACAACGATTCTTTATTATAACGAAGGATAACATTTTGATACAAGCTTCTTACTAAGTTTCGTAATTTAAAACAAGAAATCTAAGATCCGTCATTTTTATGGATTCCGTAAATCTAGTGTTAATTTAATCGACTTTGTATCCATCACACGTGGTCACCTTACCACCGAACATCCATCACGTGGCGGTCGCGTCGACACCGAATAAGGCAACACAAAAAGTATGATCGCGAAGATAAAAAGTACCAGTACGCGTTTAAATCAGGAACGTACCGTTTTTCGAATACTTCGGTGCGGCTGTGTACGTATGAATCGTGTATAGTGCATTACCTTGAGACGATCGAGACGCTCTCACGGCGGTCCTCGATCAGCGGGTCCTTTTTCCTCAGCTCGACCTTGGGCGAGGCGAAACTGAAAGCCTTCTTCACGCTCTCGAGGACGCTCTGTCCGGTGGTCTGCGTTTGGTCGACGATCGTCGTGCTTTTGTACACATTTTCGCCCAGGTCGCCTAACGACCTGTACGAGGCGCCAATACCTGCCGGCATGGCGAACTTTTCTCAGGCTGTTGTTCGCCCACGATGAAAGCCTACCCGGTCAGACGACCAACTAGGACGTCGTCTTCGACGTGAATCCCGTCCACCGTTGCGGTGGATCTACCTCTGGCGACGCGTTTTTCTTCGCCTCTCCTTTATTGGCCGCTCACGGTTGCTGTTGCTGATACGCGTGCCCGAAGCCGATACGCCAATATCGTACGTCAACAAGGCAAACGAACGGGCAAACGGGCAAATAAAGAAAATCCAAGATAAGGAGGTTCCGTGTAAACGCGACGACTATCGATCGAGACAATGGTCATGTACGATTTTCCTTCTTTTTTACCAAATTTTGTTGTACCGATGAAAAGCAGCTCTCGGCAATTACGACGGAGAACGTATTCGCCGGGTCAAAGTGTACAGGTACAAGGAAATAATTTTTTCCCCTTGGTTCTTACTGATGCTCCAATAACTTTCTTAATTGCTTCGTTCCTTTTGGTTATTGTTTTTACCTTCCGGGTCAACGGGTTGCTTTACTTTTGCTAGAATAATTGATTATGCATCGTTGCTTCAAATAGTAATATTATTAGGTGAACTCGTTCGGTTGTCAGCATGTCTCTCTTTCGAGAGTTTATTGTTTTTTTGTTGCAGTATGCAAGTATAACAATTGCGAACTCAGCGTTATTTAATTTAACCCTTTCATAGGCAACGGGAATTATTTTTACAATTGATTCGTGTGCGCAACATGAAGTATGTGTGCCTTTGAGTTATCTTGTCTTCATAATTGTAAGAAGCTAAAAATATGATATGGTGTAAAGGATTAATTTTATTAAGATTGTGTTATTAAGTTTAGCAAGGTATACATGTGATTTTGTTAAAATATAGGTATTGATTTTATTGAAATATACCTATTGTATTTCTTGGAATATACGTATTGATTTTCCTGAAATATACGTATTGTATTTCTTGGAATATACGTATCGATTTTATAGAAATATACATATTGATTTTATTAAAATATACTTTTTGCCTTTATCAAAATAAAATATAAATGGGGTGTAAGGTATTTATTAATTTTATTAAGATGCACCTGTTATTAAGTTTAGCAAAGTATAAAATATAATTTTGTTAAACTATACCTATTATTTCTATTCAAATACGTATTGATTTTATTAAAATATATGTATTTCTTTTATCAAAATAAAAGTGTAAATACGTTAAACATTTATCATACATAAATTATTAGCGTCTCAAAGTTTAATTTACGCCTACGAAAATGTTTAATCTGTTATTCATCACAACTTTTGCGAAATGGAGGAAAACATGTTCAATGTTCGGGTTTAACCGAACGAATTTCTGTTACAGTCCAATATTATACGTATCCGTGACGTAATTTTTTGGGGTAATTTGATTCGATCCAATCTCTTTATTCGTTTTCTTCGGTGGATTTTCGTACAAGCAGCTGCCTGTCTGTTTAATGCATTCAAAATCGAGTAAAATGAAACGCGGTCGAAAGGCATGAATAAGATCGCAGGTGGTCATTAATTCCGTGCATCAAAGATGCACGACTATGTTCTGTGCCCGTGACGTCATACAATTTAAAGGACAGGTACACCTGTCGTCGGTGAAACGAAAATACAATCGTGCCTTTATTAATTCGACGTCAACAATTTCTGAATGCCAGCTGACGCCGCATGATTGCACGAGTCGTTGAATAATCATGTACGAATGAATGCACGGATAGGAGAATTTAATCCTTGCGCATCGTTTAATGCTTTGTTGCATCGGTATCGATTTTTGCATGAATTCGAGTGTTTTTGGTGAAAGAGGAGTTTATAGATTCGGTTGTATTGTGTTTTAAATTAAATCCCGAATTTCTGGAGTCGCTATGTAACAGTTTTGAAGTTTTAAAGTTTCAACATCTCAGTTTTCTAAAGTAGCAAAGTTTCAGTTTTGAAGTTTTAAAGCCTCAAAGCCCCTTGCGAATCTTAAAATCACATAACTGCAAACTCTAAAAAATCCAAGGCTTCAAAGTTCAAATTATCCAGAGCTTAAAACTTCAAAGTATAAAAATTTCGAAGAACGAAAATTAAAAAAATTTCAGAATCCCATAGTTGTAAGGTTCCAATCCGAAAATCCCAATTTCGAAAACAATTATCCTTTGCAACCTTCTCTCGTGATATATATATTGAAAATAGGAGATTAAAGAATATTATGCTTCTACTATTTTTGTTAATATCGTGACGTCCTTAAAATTAGCTTATGATCTACGACCGGTCTCCACATTTTTGCAGTGTACACAATTTCACAGATACAATAATTTTATGCAACTACTATTTCACCAAATTGAAATAAGGACAAACTTTAACAAGGACAAATTGCACTGCAACGATCGCAGACTCGACAAAATAATACCAAATTATATAAATTTTCAAATAATGAGCACTCGAATTAAAAGACCCTTAGTTCACAAATTTCCAGAGTCATTATCTCCACGATTCAAGGGAAGATTAACATAACTATCTCTTCCATTTCCAGAAGGTAAAGCAACCAACAGACCCATTATACTTCCTTGCACCTGTCTACCTGGACTTTCCCTAATTGGTTTCTGGCCAAGAAACGGACAGACGTTACGATTTCGAAGCTTTCCTGTCCATTTCGATACACTTTCGTGCACCACAGTTCACGTCAAGATTAGAGCAATATCTCGGTCTTCGTATCGTTCACATTATCATAGATCCAAACGATTTCTGATCAGAACGTCTGCCAATGTCTCGTTCGGTGGTCTCCGCGTGACGTAAATTAAAGAAGGGTCTAAAATGCGTGTCAAAGTGTGGCGTCGGCATGCACAACATTCATCGAACGAAATTGTCGTCATACATCGAGACAATCATGCGTGGCCACATGCCAACTGCTAGGTGTAATGCTGTGCGCCTTTTGGACAACGCGCCAAATGCTGTGAGAAACGGTGACCAGCGATCGTATACTTTCGAAACGCTTCTTCCTTAGAATGATTCAATTAGTACGATAAACGAAATAAAAATTAATACGTTTCGATCGATAAATCGCTCGCTGATCGCACGTTCCTGTAGTATCGATGGTGGTAAATTCGCGAACAGGCACGAGCATGCAAAAGTAGATCGTGAGTACACAAAGTCGAGCCTGATAATCGACTATTCGTCGTGCAGTCGATTCCTTTTTGATTACGCTGACGGAAAGTTTTGTGTAGCTATATCTTTTTTCTTTTTTTCTTTTCCCCACTCGTCGATCGTCAATTTACACGATATCAACGTCACGGCTGGCTGTTAAGTCTCGCAAGGCGACCGTTTCCGGTGTAATCCGGTTGACGTTGCTCACCGACGGGAAGGAAATTTTGTTTGGACGTTATCGGTCTTCGGAAAAGAAGATACGAATATACACTCTTATAGCCACGACCCTCGCTATTCGGGACCAAAGGGTGTTAAAGTATCGTCGTCATAATCTCCACGATCTTTACGCCAATTAAGATCTTGGTGGAAGGAGGAAATTTGCCTTGTAACGAGAGCATCGTATTTTCTACACGTTCAGTGCTTAATAAAGTGTAATTACTTGAGAGTTCGAAACCTTAGTTGTATTTCTTGTTATCAAATTTTTTGAACGTGATATAATTTGACAAAATCAATATATTTTACTGTTAATCAATTTTACCTCGTCTACAACGACCTCGCGATCGTTGAAATATCGACTACATTTGGACTTCATACATTTACAGAGGAAACCAAAAATAATAATTGTGCTGGAATACAGAAATTTTTAAGATACGAGAGAAAATTATAATTAGAGTTCTTACAATTTGTATTTCATTATTATTTGAGCTTTATAGACAAATTCGTAATTATTACTGTATCAACGTAACACAAATTATCCACATACACGATATACGCTGTTCTCAATTTCACAAGGACTTAATATTTTATTAATTTCCAATTCAAATATAAGAGTGAACAGAATTATACGGTGTCAGCTACTCATATCACGAAATATCAAAATCTCGATTCAAACATTTAAATATTTACATCTTGAAAATATTGTATGTCGAATTTTGGACCCGTATGAATGATATATTTGTGTATAACTTTTACAGTTGTAGAAAATATAATACAATTTCAAAGTTTAATTATCTGCTTCTGAACCAACTTGTACAATTTGCACTGGGCTAATTTTTTCTTTGTACGTCCCACGCTTTCAAAATGAAACAAGTACGCAGTAAGATACGATTACATTCCACTTTAATGAAATTTCATAATTTATGGGACACGTTCGCATGCAGTTCGAGGAAATCTATACTCGGAGGCCGACGCGCGTACGGAAAAGGGTAATCGATAAGGAATAAGATTATAAAAGGCTCTGTGCGGGTAGTTTCACGCATGGGAATAAACCGATTTCCATATTAGCCAACGTCCGGACGGACGTTAATTCGATATTCGAACGTAGCATCGAAATCTCGTTAAACATTTGCTACGAACAACAAAACAAAACATTACGAATATCAGAAAACATCGTACATAACGAATCTCGTTAAGTTGCAATCATTCGATTATGAAGAACTCGCGGGGGTGCGAGATATATCGCTTGTCTGCGAAGCTTTATGTGCACGTGAATATTTAAACTCCGGAAAATAGCTGCAAGTATTCTAAATCACGACTTAGGGAAAAAAACGGGTTCGGAAGAATTTTTCTATCAATACTAGTATGCGAAACTTAGGGGAAAATTTGGAAAAAATCAAGAGAAATTCATATGGTCTCGAAGATATATTTTTATGAATATTAGTATGTGAAACGTTGGAGAAACTTTAGAAAAAAATCAAGCGATATTGAAACAGGTCTTGAAGCTATTTTTCTATGAATATTGGTATATGAAACGTAGGGGAAAATTTTGAAAAGTTGAGCATAATCAATACGGGTCTCGAAGGTATTATTCTATGTATACTAGGATGCGAATAATAGGATTGGATACCTATAGATTCTCTATCTTGATGACAATCAACATAAATGTCAAGAAGACCGCCTTAACAAATTCTGTCATTTGAAGTAGCAAGTTTGTAGAAGGGTCATTTGACCCATTTGGTAGTTGTAGTGTTAATGAAACTGTATAACCAGACAGTTTGACAGTTGCCATTTATCAAAAGTAAAGATTCTTTGCTTGAGTACAAAAGGTTAAAATGTTAGGACTTCCAGCTCTGTGAATGTAGGGACTGATAAATTGTAAATATTAAAGAATCTGAAAATTAAGGATTTCGACAGTTTATAAATTTAAGAATCCAAAAATATAAAAACTTGTTTCGAAAGTATCTCGTGGTGGACAAGAGATTACGTTCGAGTATCTAATTAGAACCAACCATGATTCCTAACACTAGAACTACCAACCAGACAAAATGACTGGTTTCGGGTTTGACATTTTTTATTACAAAATTTTATTGCCGTCCTTTTGTCAAAATGTCTGTCATGTTTCATTGAACTAATGAATGATTGTATATGTTAGGCGATACTGCAATATTTATTTATTTATTTTTCTACTTTATCTTCAGTTTTGAAGTAAGCACGCATTTAATGCCGGTACTTCTAGTGTTAATCGAATCCGAAGTATCTAACAAGTATCTTGTAAGTACTCGTCGTTCGTGCGTAAGGGAATACTTCGTCCCGTTGAAATTGTCTTCGATCTAGCCGTAACTCGGGTACCCTACATATCGTGAGCCACCCGCACACCCCTATCTCTAGGTCCGTGGGATCGTGTTCCACACACGCACGGTTCCGAAATCGATCGTAGGTTTCTCGGTATAACTGGCAAGGATCGGCTGGTGGCCCCCGAGGGCGATCCCCCGGATTCTAGGAACATATCCGCGCGCGTCTGAATCGTGGGCCAGGAGGGTCGTGTATTGATTTTTCGCGTGGATAGCCGCGTGTATAACGTCTAACCTCGTTTCTTCCCGTCGAGTGATCGCTAACGTACCCTGGCCGCCGTGACGCGACGGTATCGAGCTCTCGATCGTGTCGTTCCGACGTTTCGTCGAACGAACGCGAGATCGCGGTGGCGGGAGATCGTTCAAAACGCGTCCAGGCGAAATCCTGATCGATCGACGCACGGGCACGATCCCGGTCGTGACTCGTCCGATGACTCATTTTGATCGACGCTACGAGCGGATCACGGTCCGTTGTCTGTCGTGGCGAATGTCGACGACGACGTTCGTGGATCGCGCACACACACGCATAAACGACGTCGACGACAGTGACAGCGGGAACGATGACGGTCTATCGCGACGGGAATCGTCATCGATCGAAAACGTCGCTCCGTTCGACGACGGTTTCACAGCTCGATTTTCGTTTATTTTTTTTTTTTTTTTCTTCTCTCCGCCAACTCACCTCGTCTTGCGCGACTCCTGCTGCGGAATCCTGGTACCGAAAAAGAGTTGCAGCTTCTCCGCGGTTGTCGAACACGGCCGTACGGAAACAGAGACGCGGTTAGGCGAGTTGTACAGAGCGTTCAGGGAAATCCCTGTCTACGGGATCTTTCTGTCCGTTCGCGTTCACCGCCGGACAGATACGATCACGATTTTTCGTCGATCTTTGCGAATCGCTGGAACGACGCTACGGATCCCTGCTCTTTCTATCGTGTTCCCTTACTCGTTTGCCCTTCTCTGTCCCGACGTTACGTGTGAAAACGCACCACAACCAGACTGACGAGAGAGACCGTACCGTGTTCTCAAAGGCACCGCACGATTACTATTGGCCCGAATACACGACTCAGACCACGGCCTGGTCAATGGGAATGCGCGTTGCTTTCTGCGCGGTGGACGCTGGATCGAATCGGTTATGGACAATCCATCGACATCTGTACACGATCCCGAGAGTCCCGTTGGGATCGATGGGACCTTTTAGCGATTATTGATACGTTGGTATCGACATTGGATAAAGTCAAACTTCGCTTTATCGAGGCAGAAGATTCTATGGAGACATGTAGCGCCCTCTGGAACTGTGTTTATCAACCTTGGAACTGTTGCATCAACTATACCGAGCTGTGAGTTGGTCTAAATTATAGAAGAATCCTGCAAGATTTGTGGAGAAGTAACTTTAGGCTCTTATTCTATGAAAAAAGATTTACTGGGACGTGGTTACGTTAGGTTGAGAAACACTGTTCTAAATGATGAGCAATTAGGCCCATAAGGGCACGTTGATGGGCAAGTGACATCCACTCGTGAGCACCATTGATTGAATAGTCAACTTAGTAATGCGTAAACTTAAAACTTATTCGCGTATTTTTGCTTTAATTTATCTTTGTATCTATAAAGTACTTAATTTCTGTATGTATAAATTTAAACTTCTGAATTATTATTTGTTAGTTTGTAAATCAAGAAGTTCCGAATAAATTGCTGAACTTAAATTATTTAAATTTCTATTTTCTGAATATAAATCGTGAAAAATCAATCATTTCTTGATAGAGTTACGAGAAGGTACATTAACGAACGGGTTGTTAGCGAGAGGGCCATTATCACACCTATGATGGGGAATAAGATAGTCAGAATCGTGTAGTTTCTGACGAAAAAGAAATTATGTTAGTTTAGTCGTTTAATGTATCATCATTTTCTTCGTTTAACATAATTAATAACTTTAATTATAATTCGTATAACTGTAAGAGTGCTGACTTGTCTTCAATCTCAAATGGTATAACAGAGAACTGAAAGATTAATCTATTTTGTAATTGAATGATAATATAAATAACGTCAATAAATTATAAAAATGATCTATGTTTTCGTGCAAAAGAATTTTTGTATGCTTAGTTTCATCGTTCACCGATAGATAGAGACAGAAGTACGATTTTCAGAGTATGTTACATATAAAAAAAAGAAGATACTATAATATTAAAAATGTAATGTAAAAGACACTTTGATAATGTCTTAAATTCCCAAATTTTTAACTACTAAGTTTTCGAATTCCTTACTTTCTATACCGAAAAGGTCTTAGGTTTCTAAATTCCTAAATTGTGAATCTTTCAAATTCACAAATTCCTAATCTTGTAAATTTTTTATTTCTTAAATTCTTGAACTCACAAATTTGCAAATTCTGAAGTCTCCAAAATTCTAAATCTTCGAGTTCTTTCTTTCCAATCGTTAAGTTACTAAATATCTAAATACATACATTTTCAAATTTATCCAATTTTAAATCATTAAATTGCCAAATCTTTAAATTTCAATCTTAAACTAGCTCAAATGTTCGCACCTCCAAATTCTTAAATACAGAAAATGCCAAATCCCATATTTAGAATTCCCCGAATTCCGAATTTTCAAATCCCTGAACTTCCACAACCTCAAATTCTACTAAAGTGGTGAAAGCTCAAATTACCAAATTACTAAACTGGCAAAATCTCAAATTTTCAAATCACCGAACTTGTGAAACCTGAGATGCCCAAAGCTCTGCATCACCATATTTCAAAATCCTCGTATCCTCAAATACCCAAATTCCAAAAACCATATTCTTGAATTTCCACGCTCTAAAAATTCCCGTGTAGTCAAATTTATCAAGAACCACGGAGCACATCCAAAATAACAACTTCGATACTAACTATTGGTTATGGATATCGTGTATCTCCCACAACAGAAACACTTGGACGTACTTTATTTTAACGATTACGTACTCGGTAAATTTTCGACCGCAACATCCGCGGTTACGGGGAGCCGTACCCTAATTTCATGGACTCTGCTCCACAGAAATCGCGTATACCACCTGATCGTTTCAGCGCAATTCCGAGTTGCTTTACGTCGTCGGACGTAAATCTGAAATTCAATTGCACTTTAGACCGTCACGTCCCACTTTCATTCCCATCTCTTCCCCGTTGATCAGTTACCATTTACCTCGTTCCCGGGATTAGTTCGCATGGATTCTACATCGGGCACGAACACGTTCCCCCTGACTTCGTTTCTCTCTTTTCAGCGTCCGTTCATCCTTGTTTTCCTTCTTCCTTCTCCCATGACCTCCTCCCCCAGGTAATCGAGTCAAATATGAGAAGAATGGGACAACGAAACGGAAGTGCTCTCCCGAGAGCTTACGGGAGACGGTTTGTTTTATGGAATTCACTTTGACGCGAATGGGAGAAATTAAATTTGCGAGGTGGACACGGGACAAGAACACGGGACCTTCCTGACTGAGACTTGAATCGGTGCACAAAGGTACCATCGGATGCATCCGGACTTCCTTCGGATAACGACGCTTATACAAACATTCGACAATTTTTATATTTGAAAATACTCGCGTTTCGAAATGTTTAATCTTTCAAGACGACGAATATGTGAGTTTTTAATGTTCGTTATTGATAGATTTATAAAATTTTCACATTTGCTGGATGTTTAAATTTCTAAGTTGTTAGATCTTTTTAGGGTTCGAAATTTTTTCTTCTTTCAATTCTTCTTAGAATTCCAAATTCGTAGTTACTGAGAAGACTCATAAATTTATAGGGCCTCATAGTATTAGATATTTGGATCCCTAGATCGAAATATTATTAAATATCTGGATTCCTAAATTCTTATAGTATTAAATATTCGGATCCCTAGATCTCCAGGTATCCAAACATTTATGTCTTCAAATTACGATGTTCACAATTTTCTATGATTTCTATTCTCTGTATTTATAATTTCCTATGTACCTGAACTTCTAGATCTCGAAATTTCTAGATTCCTAATTTCCAAGCTCTCCAAATACTCCAAAGTCCCTTAATTCCAAAACTAGTAAACTTATACATTCTCAAATTTGGAATGTCCGAATTTCTCGAATTCTTAAATTTCTAAACATTCAGTCACTGAAATTCTACGTCCACAAATCCATAGATCCCTCAATTTCTTAGTTCTCGAATCACTGTGTTTAAATTTTGTGTCGCCAAATTGTTATCCCATCCCAAAATTTTCGAATGTTTGAAAGTCCCTAAAAACTAGCTATCGGAAAACCTTTTCCTGGCCTAGAGGCTATGTTTTTCCTAGAAAAGTCAGATTTGCTCTTAACTGTACCTCGTCGGATAAAATCGTTACCCGTCTCCTTTCCTGATACTGTCTACGCCCTACTCGACAACACCGAGGTAATCCTCTCAGGAGATTACCTGGCCAAACGTACCTTTATTTATGTCCGGTTAAAAGGATTTTAATACAAGTCGAGCATCGCCCAGTGTAGTAATTCAAAAAGACCCACACCATATTTCTTAACGACGTACGCCCTCTATGGAGACCGTATCGCCGCTAGAATTTTTTGTGAAAGTAAATGTAGAACCTGTGCACTGAAACAATAGAATTTGTGGTAGATTCAATTTCTCTCGCGTGAATTTGAATTTTTCACGTTGTAGCGAATCTCGAAGAATACTGTAAATTATCGGGAATTTTGCAACGTATGTGTTTAAATCCCCATAAGTAATAGTGATGAAAAAGGAATAATAAATCAATTTATTTTACTGTGTAGTCTTTTTCCATTTTTATTAGATTACAATATTATTTAAAGGAGTACTAATTGCCGCGTTTCTAAATCCCCGAATTACTATATTATCAAAAACCCAAATTCCTAAAGTCCCAAATTCCTCAATTATTAAATTCCTAAATCCCCAAATTTCTACATTCTTAAATGTCTATATTAAAAAATTTCCAAGTTCCCAAATTCTCCAGTTTCTAAATTTCCAAGGTCTGAAATTACTAAATTTCCAAGTCCCTAAACTCCCAAATTTCTATACTCCGAAATTCCTAAACTTTCGAATTTCCAACTTCAAAACTTCCTAAATTCCCTTATTTAAACTTTAGAATTTCCTATATTCCTAAATACTTACGCTTCAAAATTCCCCCGTTCCCAAATTCCTAAGTCTCCAAATTTCTAAATACCCAAATTCTAAAATTCCCAAGCTCCTAATTTTCCAAATGTCCTACATCCTAAATTCTCAAATCAGTAAATTCCATAACTCCTATATTCTAAAATTTATACACCTTCAAATTTCGAAATTTTGAAATTGGAACATTGTAAACTTCTAAATTTCACTGGAAGGAATCTAAATTTCTCCATACGTTGAAAGCGATCCGGAATGATTACCATCCCTTAACCGCTGATTCTTGAAACTCGGTGCAGCTCATGAAACGGCTCGTAAACAGCGTGAAGACGTTGCACGTTGCGACGATCACAAATAAAATTCCCATTGGCAAGGTCCAATTTGCCACGACACGGTAAGCATTACAACCTGTATACGACGAACAAAAATACGGAAACAGCGGAAGTCAGGTGGGTGTGAAATATCCGGCGTTAGACGTGACGTTTCTTCTCCGCATCCGTTTACGAACTTTTCTGATACGTGTACCACATGTGTACGATGCGACACACATCGTTACTCTGGAAACTTGAAATTGCATATGCAAGATGTTCGAAAGAACTATTTAATATTTATAATCAAATAAATAATATATGTACAAATTTTTATGTCGCACGAGACGACACGTTTGCATTTAATTTATCTCACAGGTTCCATATTTATACACTGCTGTTATCATTTGTAGTTTCTTTTAGTCACTGAATTTCGATTTTTCGAAATTTCAGAATTTGAAAGTTGGAAGATGTAAGAGTTTAGAAATGCTGGGTTTTGAACAATTTAGGAATTTTACAGATATAGAAATTTCATGACTTCAGAAAGTGGAAATTTCGTAGTTACAGAGTTCCATGAATTTGTGGATCAGTGATTTGGAGATTTAGAAATTTAGGAACTTGAGAACTTGGGAATTTGAGAGTTTGATAGTTTATAAATTTCGGACTTTAGGGATTTGAAAACTTGAGGCGTTTGAAGATTTTGAAAACTTGGCAATTCGATAGTTTGGAGATGTATAAATTTGGCTATTTGTAAAATTGGGAAATTTGGAAATTTAGAAATTCGGAAGTTCGAGTATTTGGAAATTTGTGAATCTGCAAGCATAGAATCTGCAATTTAGACATTTGAAAATGCAGAAATTCCACAATTCTGCTGTTTGAAAATATACGAATTGACTCTTCAAGATTTCTACAAACTTGAAAACCATTTTATTCAGGAATCCCGTAGATTTGTAACTGTGAAACGGAAAAATCCTAAAAGCTAGAAATCACAAGATTCACAGAATGCTTTGATCTACGAAAATTGTAAAATCCGAAAGTTTGGGAACACGAGATAATCTTATAAAGCTAACAGCTGAAAAACGTAAAAATTAAAATAAAATCTGAACATTTCCGGTTCACATATCCGAGCCGTACGCATAAGTCTCTATCCAAAGTACGTGTAGATCGCACCCGAGTGTGTAATATAAAAATGTATGGCTCACGGGATGTATTGCGACATAATCGCGTGGACGTAATAAAACGATACACCCTATATACATTCTCCGCAGTATATTCGTCATAAAAATGTATATTTACGTGTACCTGCAACGATCTGCTTCGCGGAATATATTGTCGGGATCCTTCACCGCCCTGTACCTCTTTACACCCTCTCGATTACACCGGACGTACGTGCACCCACGCGTTCACCCACTTTGGGGTGGTTCGCGATACGAGTGCAACGTCGGGCGCATATTTTTTCCTCTGTTTCTCCTCGTCTTACATTCGGCCCTCTTTGCCCGACGTTCTTCCCTCGCAGGAAGCACTTAGCTAAAGGAGGCTAAGGCATTCTATAAAAAGTTGTCAAGGGACGGTATTTAGTCTGTCAACCGTTGTGAAGAATCGTTGTAAGCCTCGCAGAGGGACCACGCTTAAAGCTACTTTACGTAGCTACATTTTTTTTTTTACCAAGGAGAGCCTGAATATTGATCGATATTGCTTACTCAACTTTTCCTTCTCCCTTTACCCCTTTTCGTTTGCTTTATGCCCTTCTTTCCCGGCTTATTGTGTACCAACGTACGACTTCCGCTTGATTGGTCGCCTACTGGATACGTAATTTCTTCTTTACCCCGATTTCTGGCACCAAATGTTCGTATTATTGTCTGCGAGATACGATCTCGTTATTGTTCACGTGATGCACTTATATTATTCTTCACACGATGCACCCGTATTATTGTACGTACAGTTTTAATTTTTATATTTGTGGAATTCAGAGGGAATCGAAAGATTTTGGAGTTTGTTACAGTTCCAGAGCGGGTTTTATGTTTGTCTTGTTTCAATTTTACAGTTAGCTGTCATATCGACTAATATTCTCCATGGAATAAATATAAATGTGAAATATAAATTTGCATAGTTGTAACTTTCATGTAAACGTATGTCAGTGACAATTTATCCTTCCAACGTATTTCAGATGTTAAAGTAATACCGAAGAAAATATAATATACTATTGACGTAGCGCAGCTTCCACGCTATAATATTACTAAAAATAAAATAATCTTATACTTAATGATGATGTTATATTGCACACATTTATACATAAGATAAATGTCATAAAATAGCGTGTCAGATTATGTATAAGATAAATGAACAATCAGAATTGATTTCAAATATACGAGTCACATCACTTCAATAACGGATTAGTACAATGAATTTTCAGAATAAATTTTCAGAAATTCTCCGTGTTATTTGCAAAATTATCCATTAGATTATACTCACAATCGAACGAACACAAATTCGATGTGCGAGTTCATTCGATTATCTTCGATCCGATAATACTTAAGTCAATAATACATTTTTAGGCGTTAATGAAATAATTCTATGTCTTTTATCGTTACAAAATAGCCAGCTGCTAATGTTGGTAACAAATAAAAAGCTGAATTATGCAAGGTTCGTGAAGTTTCGAAGGAATATGTGTACGTAAGATATTAAAGAGAATGGGCTTCGGGAGTTTCGAAGTTCGCGTCAAGGACGAGATTAATGCACGTTTTTTTAACTTGGACGGAAATTGGATAAGTTTGTGCATTGTTGCAAAACATTAACGACGACAGGAACGCTCCACGTTGCAAATGATCTGTAATACCAAGAGGAAATGCTCGTTGCCGTAAATCGTTATCGCCAGATCGTGGAGTGCACTTGATCCTTAAAAAGGGCTTTGGAATCCAATCGTTAAGAAGTTTGAAAATCCCCTTTAGGAGGAAAAAGGATCTTGCCTCTGCTAACATCCGGATTTGGTAAAATTATCGAGGCGTGACAGGTACAGTGATGCAACGCAGGCTTCATTTGAATGAGAACATATATTGTCTACTTGATAGTTTGTAAATTTTTTGGTTCTTATATTTGCAAATCTTAAAATTTTTTAATTTTTAAGTCTACAATTTTTCGAATTTTCAATATTGCCAATCTTAAAATTTACCAATATTCAAGTTCAGTATTGCGAGACATGAAATTGACCAATTTTCAAGTTTTCACATCTGTACATTTTCAAAATTTCAAATTATCTCAGTTTCAGAGTTCCCAGTTTCTCTAATTTTTCTGGTTCTCAATCGTTTCATTCTGTATGTCATCAATTTTTTGGATCACCTAATTTCCAAATTTTGAAATTCTTAATTTATAAAATTTACCACCTTCTCAAGAACGCAAATTTTCAAATCCTCAAATTGTTAGATATTGCTTCAAATTTTTGCGTTCCTAGATTTCTATTTTTCCACATTCTTACGTTTTCGAAATTCTACATTTCTGAATCCCTAGCATACTTACGTCCCTAAATACTATGTACGAAAATTCTTTGATCCTGAAATTTCTCTATCGCCAAGTTTCTACATTCTCAAATTTCGATATCCCTAAACACTAGCCAAATTCTGGATTTTTACATTATTACATCCGCAAATCGAATCTTGATATTATGAACTTCAGCCATAGAATCCGTAAAATTTCTAGACAAGCAACGTTTGCGATAAAAATGAAGGATACCTTGCAAGTTTCGTACTTTCTGTTATGGTTTTCAATAAAGACTTTTCACCCCCATTGGATAAACTATTCCTCACCTAACAGATACCAAAATTCTAAAGAAGTACAAAATTACAATGTTTCGCATTTTTTATTCGTTCTCCAAAATTCTAAAAATGTGATGCCGCGATAGATTTTGGACAATTACGTACATCTAAATTCTGAAGTAGAGAAATAAATAAATAATAATACGTAAAGTAGCTTATGCAATTATTCTCAATCCCGCTAAAAATTAACAATTTGATGAAAGTGTCCTAATATCCGTAATTTAAAATGAAAAGTCAAAGCAGCATAATTTGTACGCATTACATAAACCTGGCGTTAATATCACGCAGCTCCGTATTCATAGATGCTGCATTTGCTTATGTACCGCCGCATAAATTCTCACGTATTTCACTAATTCCAAAAATCGTCGTTTCCCCATAGAAATAGTACGGGGTTTCATGCACTAGTCTCTGCATTCAGTATGTAATACATTATATTGCAAAGCGGTTAAAAAGGCATGTACTGCGCTCGCGTTTACTGAACGTGGCAGCACATCCGCGTTACTGGCAGAGTTTCATGGGAATTTAATATTAATACACAATTTGGCTGGCTGTCTAGTAAGCGAAGCCACGCGCACGTGTTTCCAGAATGCAATATTTATATGAACGCATGCCAAGGAAAACAAATGAGAATAACGTGACCGTTCCTTTTCTTCTGTACGTTGCGCACACATGGCGGAGAAGTTTCGCCAGTGTCGGCGACGATATAGCAAAAGTAACCTAACCTCTCTTACGCTCGATCGAAGCACACCCCGGTGTCTCGTTGCTATATCCTTCGCTTCGTGAGATTTTTACAATGTAGCCTACTGCCGGCGATTATCGACGAGAGTGTAAAAAATACTCGAGGGACGTGTACTGATTCCGGGATACTCGATTTAACGATATCCAGGTGTATCGTGAAGGCGTAAATGTCTATTGCCGATATTTTATCGATGGCTTATTGATATTTAACGATACGTCGATAATGTCGTCAGGGTATCGTTAATCCGTAGAATTATTATCTTCGAGTGAAGTATAGTTGGAACGTGTATTATATTCATTATTTACTCCTTAAGGGTTGTTTCTTGTGTCTTTCTCGATTCTGAGGAATTTTTCAAGAAAATTAGGTAAACGCGTATGGTTACAGCGTTGCGTTTTTATTAATTAGACACTGTTTTTCATGAAATTTTACGAAGTTACGACTTTCGGAAGTTGCGTCAATCGGAGTTGATTAATTATTGTTGAAATGGTAAGAGAAATATGGAAAATTGAGATGTTAGGTACATTTTGGATTCAGTGACATTTAATCGTTTAAATAATCCGATTAGTATCTGTCATATTATAAGGGATGAAATATTCACATATTGTAAATTTGATGTCATAAATATGAATATAGTGTGTACGTATTGGCATTGTATGAAGGTGTTTATATGAACTCATACATTATTTCACGTGGGTTTGTAATTAACAATATATTCCATCTATTCACACTTTCATTTATTCATTCTGAAGTTTATTTTCAAAAGCTGATTGCATGTCGGCGATTGTGCTTTTATGCCTGCCCTTATTGATTTGTCATTTAATGGAAGAAGTCCATTAATATTTAGACTGGCGAATATTCAAATTTATGAAATACAAATTTTTTAATTTACAAATTTACAAATTTACAAATTTACAAATTTACAAATTTACAAATTCGCATAACTCAAACTTAAAATGACCAATTAGTCTAAAACTGGTTTCAGATTTCACGTTTTATATCACAAAATACCATATTTTCGTCAAAGCGTCTGTCATATTTTATTAAGACAAATAATTGTATAAGTTAGTTGATGCTTCAGTATTTATTTTTTCACCCCATTTCCAGTTTCAACGTATGTATTTAACGTCGACAGTTCTTAAAAAGATGATTATTTTTAAGCGATCATACTCACATCCAATAACGGGATCATGTACCTTGTTTAGAAAAAAACGGCGTGCTAAACATGAACACGGTGACCATCCTTAGATTCAAGCTCTTTAAAGATACCTCGTGGGATATCTTGCTTTATCAGGAATAAAATGTGTAATAAACGCGAGACACGCTATATCGATTTTCGATAATTGCTGCAAGCACGTGGAAGTAGCGTATTTATCAGGAGTAGCTGGATGAACGCGAATAAACCACGTGATTAAATATTCAGTTGATCAGAACATATTCGCGGGAGAAGCGTCATGGAAGCAACGACACGAGCGATATCGTAAAACGCCATTACGGTGAATTCTAATAGAGACAAACGTCACTCCCGCCGTGTTTCTTTCGCGTGTGTGTTTGTTACCGTGTAATCGTTACATGCTTTCAACTCAACAGACGTTTAATACTAAAACTATCGACGTATAATACACAATCATTTTGATGTTCAAAATGAAGCTGAAAAATAAATGAACAAACGATAAGTGAATAATCGCATATAGATTCTTGATCTCCACGACAATCGACATAAATGTGAAGATCAGCTTAACAAATTTTCTCATTCGAAGCAGAAAATTCGTTGAAGGGCAATTTTACCCCTTTGGTACTGTTAATGAAACTTTACAACCAGACATTTTTACAGTTGCCATTTACCAACAGTAAAAATTCTTTGCTCGAGTACAAAGGGTTAAGAACGTAGGACTTACAGCTCTGATAATTGTGGACTCATAAATTTTAAATATTCAAAAATCACTTATAGATTATTTATCTCGATGACAATCGGCCTAAATGCGAAGAAGACCAGCTTAACAAATGTTCTCATTCGAAGCAGAAAATTCGTTGAAGGTTCATTTGACCCCTTTGGTAGTTCTAGTGTTATGAACACCGAGCCGAATCGCTGTGTAAATCGGACGGAAACGTTTCGGCCGTGTTGGCCAAGACCTGATTCGAAATGTACGAGCGAAGAAAATTGAGCAGCAAAATAAACTCGAACTTCATAATGTTAACCATACATTATACCCGAGTTTTGGTATAATTTCGGATGGGAAGCGCAACGGGGAAGACGTCGCATTACTATACGACCGAACTCCGTTTCGAGAAATTAGTATTCTCCGGTTACTGTTCAATCTTTCAGAGATAACACGGTGAATTTCGTGACGTACACCGTCGACCGAATAAAATAGTTATTTGTATTTAAATAGCGTGCCCGCATATTTCAAAGAGTTCTAACGTCGTTAAAATATGTATGTGCTCTAATGGAGATGTCAAGGAGAGTTAAAACCGGTATGTTCGAATCGCAGGATTCTTCCTGCTGCCTCCATGATTTACGGATATGGGTATTCGAAACGTTGTTCGATCACTATGCTCGTTCGTGGCTACGTCGAGCCGCAGAATTACTTAAAGGAAATTTATTTCTGGTACAGATAACAGCGATTTCCCCTCGGGTAAATTCGTATTAATACATTTTTCATCGAAGATACCATTTACTTACATTTATTTTGAGATAAAATACCTCCTTAGATGTTGGAAAATGATGTTTTTTTTCATGTTTTTTGTTTGCGCTGTTTTCGTTGTAATTATATTTCATAACAATATGAGTGTTTCGGTATAATGTTATGATTATTACATTTTTTTATGTTACAGTATAAATATTTAATACTTTATAGAGTTTTTTATAAAGGATGAGTCATTTGAAAATGTTGGAGAATATAGATGTTTGAAAATTATCAATTACTAAATTTCTACATTTTCAACTTTCTTACTTTCCAAGTTTCCAATTTTATAATTTCTGTATTTGTACATGTCTAAATTTGAAGATTCGAGAAATTGAATATATGAATAATTAAAACATCCAAATTTCTAGATTTTCAAGTTTCCATATATTTGCAAATATAAATTTGAAAAAGGAGAACGTATATTTGAAGTTCTATAAAGCATATGTATGTTCTTCACTAAGTTCTAAAATACAAATAATTATTCGCTCACTAGTACTCCATTTTTATTACAATCATTATTTGCATCGATCGATGTAACGAAGGGTTTCTAGGCAAATGAATATTAAAAATATTTCAAATATTTCATTTATCGAATATTTTAAACATTCTATCTATTTATTATTATATTCTCCCCAATTCCCAAATTATTAGATCTGAAGTCCTAAATCTTAAAATTTCCAAATTCATGACCACCAAAAATTTGAGAATCCTTAAATCTTCAGAACTCTTAAACCCTTGAATTTTTAAACCCACAAACCTTAAATTCTTGAATCCTTAAATCTCCAGAAATCTTAAACCCTTGAATTTTTAAATCCATAAACCTTAAATTCTTGAATCCTTCAATTCAGAAATCATAAATTCTCAAATTTCCAAATCCTCTAAATTCTCCGTTTAGAAAAGAATTGTAACTTCAAAATGACCAAATTTTTCTTGCCCCGTTTTTACATCGTTCACCCAATATCAAGACCCTACAAATACTACAGCGTCTCGAATTATCCCATAATCCAACTACAACCACCCCCGAACGCAGACACTCGTTCGAAACAAAAAGTACGGACTCGATTATTCTCCCAATAAAAACGTCGAAGATCCAACTTTCTTCCATCGAAGGATCCGTCCACGGAATTAAGTAACGCCGGTGAAAATTTCGGAGCAATTAACGTTTAATCGACTGTCGGTTCCAGCGAGTGGAACGAAGGGGTTGCGAAACTCGCGAACAGTCGCGACATCGAAGATTAAGAAATGCGGTGCGGACTCGATCGGTGAACAGCTCTAATTAAGTCGAATCCCTTTTATGCTAATACCGTGGCAGCCGGTTTTCCCGAACTTCCGCCGAAGGCTCTGCAACTCTTTGAGACTTTATCGGGTCTTTACCGGCTTTAGCTTCCGCCGTTTTCGTCGTCGTGCACGAGCTCTCGACGACGGAATACATATTTATTCAGCCATGCTCGATTTATCAAAATAACGCGAAAATCACGACGAACACAGAACGAGACACGGCTCGGGCTCATAGTATGCCGATGCGTTTGCATAATTGTGCGTAGAAATTTCAAAGTTTGCCGGAAGGATTTGGCCAGCTCGCGAGACGAAACCAGACGTGCAGCCGCAATTCGCTGTTCGTGATTTTATTCAATGAATTATTTATGCGAATACGCGTCGTTTTAAAAGCCGTCGTGATTCCGCGACGATTTCTGTTCTGTTTGCGTTTCGGCTGCTCGGAGTCCCAGAAACCGAACTCGATCCATCGCGAAACATGAATGTGTCTCTTTTTAATTCGTTCGTCGACTTTCTTCGCGTCGATAGAAAATTGAGTACCCGCGGGCGGAATCTGGATATTTTCTTTAATGGATAAATTTAATGGGCTGCAGGCACTTATTGGCAGCGTTCGAGAGTAAAGACATTTTGTTAGGGGATCTTTGGGTTTATTTTCGATGAAAATTTGAAGGTTGAAAATATGTGAATTTGGAAGTTTAGATTTAGAGATTTGGAGATTTGGAGATTTGAGAATGTGACGGTTCTAAATTACCCGATTTTAACTCATTGCACTGAAAATGTACGTTGCACTCATTGTTTTGTTTAATGCAGCAATTTTTTGCAACGGATAATAATATCAGAAGAATTCATCAAACTCATCAACCAAAAAGTTTCAAGGTTGCTATCTGTTATCGGGAAACATACCTTCGTATACAAAGAATGGTAATTAAAGAATTCAAAGACTTTCTAATCACGTACATTAATTTTATTAATATATACATATGTATTATGCGATATCCGATATAATATATAATACATTCCGTTGTATTAGATAGAGGAGTCTCTTTACGGGATCTGGTTATGGAAATTCTCTGATATGACAGATACATGATATAGTAGCTGATTTACTTGCACGTAGCTATATACTTGTTGGAACGCCAGCTTCGATGCAGTTTCATCCCCAACTCTAGGGCCACTGTAAATATTTAATGGCGAAACCGATGGGATTTGCCGATCAATGTAAATCCTCTTTTGCTCGTCTAGCTTCTGAACAGCCATGGGGCAGTTTCCCCTCAGCTATCTCAGAGGAGAGGACCGAAAGTGGTATGGGGGGCAACGTAGCCAGCTTCTCCTAGCAATTTATTTCGACCAAATGGAGAGGGATTCTACTCTTGGGTCGTCACCGTTGCCTTTTTCGATCTTAAGAGTCGAACGCCGGCTTCAGACGTATACTCCAGTGCAACATACATATGCTTCCTTTCGTTAACGACATGCACATTCGACAAATTTTCAAATTCTTAAAATTTCTACACCTTCAGATTGTATATTCTTAAATTTCTAAATTGCTACATTTTCAAATCTGTTAGTTTCTGAACCTTCAAATGTTTATATTTTTCAACTCTTACGTTTTCTCAGTTCCCCAATTTTTATATTTTTTTCAGAAATTCAGAACTTCAATAATGTAATGATTTAGAAATCTAGGGACAGAGATCTGCGTATATAGAAAGACAATATTGAAATATTGAATACATATACTAATATATATGTATGTATATAATCATTATATCATTATATATATAATATAAGATTCTTAACTACTATACTTATTAAATATAAATAAGTATAGCTCACACCTGTAGATAATACAAGAAACCAAACTAACTAAACACGAAAAAGCCGTCATTCATAGTTCGATCAAGAAACAAAGAACACATCGCGGAACTAACATTCTGGCAAAGAACATTTATCGACACGTTCTCGGAGTATTTTGAAATCAGTATGACAAAAACGGGAGAGTACGATGTAATTCGCAAAGAAACGAGTTGAACGGATCACGTACACGGTAAAAACGTATTCCTGGCTGGGATAGTTGCAAGTTGCAATTGCAGTCGTCACCTCTGTTCGCACCTGTACCTTACAGTTTCACAGACACCGTTTCGAACGAATGGCACGCACGTGCATGCGTTTGGAAATTCGGAACAACGAGGTTCGCAAAGAAACTAGCACGTGCACGTCTTGTAAAATGCGAGGCGAACGCCGGCATATGTTACCCGGCTATGTTTTCGAACAGTCTCGAATACGTACGAACAGTTTTCCACGGAAAAACGCTTTGGCTCCGGTGTCGATGCGCCATCAAACTTTTCCTCCCTGTCGAATTCAATTTCCTTCGTTACCGGTGACTTTTTATTCATCCCTTGTCAAGTAGCAACACCGACAACTCCTGTCTCCGATAGTATAAAATGTGCTGTTTGAGACCGCTTTGTTTCAAGACGGGAGCATATGTAAAATTAGTACCATGTAGAACTATGATATTAGTCGCGGTTTTATATGAAATGTTAACTCTGTCATCTCTCTTATTAACTCTGTGTCTTCGGCAGAATAAAATGTTCTATTTGAAATCAGTTTATTTTAAGATAGGAGCATATGTAAAATTTGTAACATATAAAACTATGACATTGCTCGTGATATGAAAGTTAATTGTTCATTTATATTGTAGATATTCTCATTGCATCTATTCTTGTACTTCTTTATTTCATTTATTTTTGCATATCTATATCTTTCGTTTTGTTTCAATTTTTTCAAACAATTCAACTTTTGTTTAACAGTAAGTTATGCTATATCAGTTTATGGTGATGACTACACGATGAAGTTAAACTTTGTGTACTTGCCTAAGTAAAGAATTGTCGATATTTTATATACTTATCTAATATTGAACTGATCGAATGTAGTTTCAATACACACTAACAAAATTATTGTATAAATATTATGGCTTTTATATTAATCAATGTTAAATAAAATTATCCGTATCTTAGGCAGTGTAGAATTTCGTACCTGATTTCACCGGTACAAGATTATTTTTGAATTTCTGTTTTCTGGTACATAACTGTTCTGAACATATCGGTACCTGGTGCACAGAGAATCGACGACGACCATCTTGGAAGGTTGCAGGATGAAGAGATCGCCTTGATGTTTCACCGTGGTATCCCGAAACACCATTGTCCCGATTTTTCTGCCGCCGCTCCAGTTCGATGAACCGGAAGCTGTCGACATGGAGATCCCAACATCGCGCGAATGGCAATCTTCGTTGGTGCACCATATTTTCGGTTTACCGTTCACCGGCACGTTCTTGATCATATTGACCCACTTCACGAATAAACAACCGATAACGCGAGACACAAGGTATCGGGACGCGCGATCAAAGCTTGAACTTCAATTTCCGGCGCGGTCAGCGACGACAGAGACGTTTCATCGAGCGTGTTTCGGTTGGGAATGCAACGACAGCCACCAGCGAGTTCGACTTTCGTACGAATCCCCGCTAAATGACACGGTGGAGCAACGAATGTGGTTACGTTAACGCTGGGAGGGTCCGGCGGACGCTGGATAATGATTTCGTTACGGCAAGGTGAGCGCAAATGAACGTGTGCACGTTTCTATCGCATTATTGGCGCTCGATACACCTTAAAAACAGGTTTCAAACGAACGACTACCGGCTCGGACTGGCAAACCGAGAGGGATACTGGCGAGAAAACGCGCGTTATATAAGCTTTTGTAGCGTACTAACCCTAACGACTCTTTAGAAAAGGAAATCCTTGATTCCAGGAGACTTCCCCACGGGCTCTGCCATACTGACCGGTGAAAGGAAATCGCGAGGACGTTCTTGTCCGAACGATTTATCACCTCAACACGCTCAAAAACTGGGTGCGCGCGTGAAAGTAGTATACACTCGGCTGTAACGTTTACGCATAACTCGTATGTCGATCTCTGACAATTTTTCAATTTATCAATTTTTGCGTAGTCGAAGTTCGAGGTGCTAAAAATTTAGAACTTTCAAGCTTTTGTTTTGAGAAGCGTGTTATTCATAGATGTGCCCATAATTATGAAAGTGGTCTAAGTTATATATTTTTTGTTTCGAGATATTTAATGTATTACCTTTGAGTCAATTAAAAAAAATTTTTATGATTACTGCAACTTGATTTCTTCTATCGTATTTCGGGTAGGTTGTTAGATCGTAGAAATTGTGTATTCAGATTTTGAAATTCATAAATTTGCATAATGTTGTAGGTTTCTAAATTTGCCAGTTTTTTCCGTTTCTAATTTCCAAGTTTTATAATTTTCTACCTTTCTGAATGTTTGCATTCTTGAGTTTTTTACATTTATTCTATTTCCACATTTGCAAATTCATCTTCATATTCGCAAATTTTCATGTTGTCTCAGTTTTCGCGTTTCTATGTTTTCAAATTTTTTGATTATCCAATTTTTACAATATCAAATTCCTTAAATTCACAGTTTCCTAGTTTTTCCGAATTTATTAAATTTTTTAATTCTTAGATTTCTAAATACCTGAATTCGTATTTTCAAATTCCCAAATCGTCACGTTTCTATGGAAATTTAAAATTCTAAAGGTAAATCACCATGTTAACATAAATCTCCAAATTTCAATGTTCAAATCTCCAAAGTTATCAAATTTTCGAGACCTCCAAATTTTGAAATCACTAAAAGTCTCGAACATTCAACATAAATGCAAATCTTCTCTATCAAACGCAATATTTTTTGTGTGACTGTACGTGTTTTATGGGATTTCCTTTGTCCGATAAACGCATAGTGTTTGATTCATACTCTAATGCAGAGGACATCAAATAACTTTTTACTTAGTATTTCAAAAAATTATAATTAAAATTATTCACTTTCTATTCGTGTTGTAACGACATTACAATTGTGTTAGTACAGATTTCCAAAAGTACTATAATAAATTCACTCCAGATAAACAATACATACTTAATTTCATATTTCTCATGTTATATTATTCAAAATATCATCTCAACGATATAATCAACCCAAGTTAATTCTATTTCGCTTAAAACAAAGTTACTCCCAGAATAAACTGAACAATCCGTTATATATATATATATATATATATATATATATATATCCGTTGATCCATATTTTATTAAAAATGAAAATGTGTCAAAATCCATATTTTACTTTCATTGCCTCCATCCGCCAGCGAGGGCAAGAATCCTCGAATCCGTGTACGTTTAATTCTAGTTTCTCTGTCGAGTACTTCTCGTTCGTCCAGCACAGTTTCACAGCAACAATTTTCCCTTTTACGGGTATTTTTAAATTCGCCGCGAGTTCCAGGCTTTCTAATCCTCACTTCGAAGATGAAAGGAATACAGACGCATCGCGAGAGCGGCAGAATCGTGCAAGTAACGTGAGTATATCGAGTGGAATTGCAAATTCCAGTATAACCAAACGCGTAGACGGTACCGATTGAAATGCTCGCTTTCGATGGTGGGCGCTTCAATACTCCCGTACAAAGATGGATACAACGTTAGCTGTTCAATGGGAGTTAGCATAAAGTACACGATAGATCGGAAAAACTGGGGGGGGGGGAGGGAGAAGGTATAGGCGCGTGTATATTTTGTTATCTTTGCGTAGCTATTCCGTCTTTCATCCCTTGGACTTACAATGGATCGGTAGCTCTCTGTGGAACGAACTTCTTCAAACATTTATTCGTGTTTTGTTTGCGAACGGCACCGGGGATTCAGTTCCATTATTGGGTGCTGTCGAGTCAAGCGCGTTTTATGAATAATGTCTGTCGCGCCGTTTTTTAATGCTTCGCTTCAATTTTCAATCGATGCGATTACCGTGATGAATATCCTATTTCGTTATTATTGGAGCAACCATAGCGACAGATTTCACGTTTCTTATTTGACGTCGCTGAAATTAAGTTGATTTCATTTGTGTGCCCACTTTTTGTTCCATATTGGTAATCGATATAACACGTACGGAACGAAAGTCGTTAAGTATGGAGGATGAAATTGTACATTTGTTCTTAAAGTAAAGATATTGTACACAAATATACGATCCGATAAATATTTACTATCTGGTGAATGTACGTGTCAATTTGTGTTCCATCGGCCATTTTGATTTCCACATTTTATACGCTATTTGTATCACGATATGTTAATAATTTAATAACACCTTACATTTAAGTTAATAACGTTATGAACTATTACTAATTACAATTATATCCTATTAAACGGATGATAATGACACATATAATAATTTCATACTATACCATACATACTTATAAGAAAAATGTATGTACCTGATTTTCATACAGCAATTAATCACATTTTTATGTATATAAATTCTATGTGTACATATACATATACGATTGATATATTTCCGGGAAGAATAGAGATGCATACAATCATAAAAAAATTGCAGCGAAATTATTCAATATATATTATTATGATCAGATAAATATTACAAATAATGCAAATAGTAAGCATTAGACTGTAAAAAATATTTTGAACAGATTACAAAATAAATGCTGGCGATTATTATACCGATATCACAACTTTTTCTTATGAGTAGGTTGCACAAATGCATAAATGATGTATTTCATAAAATTCGCAATCCACATTCCCTCATACTTTACAAACTTCGATGCACCGTAAACGCACGAACATCCAGCAGTCTACTTACGAACGATGCTGAAATGTGATTTTAGATCAAACAACATCGGAGTAAGCAACCTATCAGAAATTATGTTTCACGAGGCGTGAATTTTACCGCATTCGCGTAAATGTCATAAACGTGCTCGTTTGCTCGCGTGTGATCCGACCAAAATATTAGAAAATAAATACGAAAAACAAAGAGCAGACGCAAAGCTCGACGGTGTCATTTGTATTCCTAATGGCGGCGTAATTTTCCTTTGAAATGCATGTACATATTATTACGTCCATTTTCTGGTACGCATTCGTTTTCCTGGACGGTGTCGGGAATTTCGCTTTGTATCTCGTGACTTTTACGTTCATCATAGCATATTTCTTCCGGCGTATGGTCACGAAACGCTCCGCACCGTGCGAAGATGTGGCAGTGAAAATTATGTCATGACGTTTAACTTTTATATTTATCGTCCTTTGAAAATATCTGTACACAGCGTCCCTTTTCGAGCTCCGATTTCGAAACAAAAGTCAACATGACGTTGATTTATACGTGTGTAGAACAAAACCGACATTTATTCGATAAATTACACATGTAATACCTGTTTCATTGTTATTATGAAATTGTAATTGTGGATAGAAGTACAACAGAATATTTATGTAGAATATAAACTCATATAAACTTATTAGAATATAAATTAAATTCAAACTTTTACATTAAATCGTACTCATTTTTGCTACTGGCAGGTAACAACTTTAAAAGTTTTTGATTGAAAAGTTTGATGAAATTATTTGAAGTTTATTATTTCTGTGTTATTAATTCTCACAATTATTTATTCCACTATTTTATAATTTACATGTATAACACTACGCGTGAAATCGAAGGTGTTAAAAGGCACAGACTTAGTTAAAAAATACTTATTTCAAACTATTGTATTAAACCGAATGATGGATTCTAGTCCATTTTATATGAATAGTAATTCTATTACATTTTATTAAGTCCCGCATTAAATCTTATATAATTCAATGTAAAAAATATAATCCATAAAATTGTATATCCTCCACATAATTTCATATTTTTTCATAAGTGAAACAATATTCACGAATCTAGCTACCACCGTCGAACATGAACTATCAATTAATTTATAACTTTGTATTTGTAAATTATATTAATAATCAACAATTGCGCTTGAAAGTCTCGAACAATAGTAACAGTAAGATGCAAAATTTAGTACAAAGAAACGTACCATCGCGTGATGCATCATTTTCAGTAGGGCAAACGCGATACACTAAACACAGAGTGGTCTAAGGTGGAGTCTTCCGACATAAAATTTGTTTGCCACCCTACATTTCGCCGGCGCAGAAAACGTTCGTTAAAACCCCATCTACGAGCGATTAGGGTCGAAAGAAACCGATGACTATCCTTTAAGAGAAAAGTATCAACACGCTCGGAATTCTTGGATAAATTACCAGCGTCGTTCCAATTCTTCCGGAGCAGAGACCTCTCGCCTCTCCGGACGAATTAGGGAAAATGTGCACCACGGAAAAAGATTCACTGCTTGTACGATACGGCACGTCGCGTAATTACTTGTATCCTTTTTCATAAACACGCCGACGCGAAGGTTACGTAACAAATGCGTCTGAAGCTTATGAGCTCCCATCCGAAAAATGCTGGACTTTGATGCCGTAGAAATTTAGGGAACTAAGAGTTTGAGGATGTAGGAATTTGTGGACGCAGATATTTGGGAATGTAACATTTTGGGGACGAAGGAATTTGGAAACGTAGAAATTTTAGGAGGTAGGAATTTGTAAACGTAGAAATTTTGAGGAAGCAGGAATTTGGAAATATAGAAATTTTGGAAGGTAGGAATTTGCAAACGTAGAAATTTTGGGAGGTAGGAATTTCGAAACGTAGAAATTTTGGACAACTAGGAATTTGGAAACGTAGAAATTTTGGGAGGTAGGAATTTCGAAACGTAGAAATTTTGAGGAAGTAGGAATTTGGAAACATAGAAATTGTGGGAAAGTAAGACTTTGGAAATGTAGTAATTTTGGACAACTAGGAATTTGGAAACGTAGAAATTTTGGAGGGTACGAATTTGTCAGCGCAAAAATTTGGAAACCTAGAAATTTAGAGTCGTAGGAATTTGAAATCATAGAGAGTTGGGAGGGTAATAATTTGAAAACGTAGGAATTTGTGGACATAGATATCTGGAAGCATAAGAATTTTGGAGACTAGGAACTTGGGTACATTAGAATTTGAAGAATTTGGAATTTGGGGACGTAAAATTTAGGAAACTAGAAATTTGAAAACACAAAAATAGGAAGACATAAGTGTTTGAGGTTGTAGAGATGTGAGAAGATAGGAATTTGGAAAAGCAGACATTCAATAATTTGCAAATTCAGGAACGTGAACTTTTCAAAATTAACAATTTAAAAATTCTCAAATGTATGTGTCCTCGTTCCAACGAAGTCTACGTTGTACTCGGGCGAAGTGAAGTCCAGGTCACTGTGCACGTTCAGTGTTTCATACTGAAACTAAACCTGGTAGAGAAACATAAGGACAGGCTAGGTGTAAGTTTAACATTCAACACACATGTACAGATATCACTCAGGTTCTAGTGTAAGAACTTAGTCCTTGAACTGGACTCATCGTCGAGCTAGCCAGCGGCCATGATCCTCTCAACTTCGTCACAGTTGATCTCTGTTTTGGTTTGTCAGTAGTTTGGGAGTTCTCCTTGTTGTGTTTGTTATGGCAGCGCAGGAACGAGCTTCGACAGACGAGGTATACTGATTGAAAATTATGGAAATGTACTTTGCTTGAGAACGTGCATCTTGATAATTTCAGGGTGGTGAAGAACTGATAGTTTAGTATAACGTTCTGTCGACGTTGGTTGTGTAGCTAATTTCAGGTACGCGTTTGTATGTCAAGTTGCGTAGTATGCGACTCGTATGTTGGTATGGTGGTGTAAAACAAGTGTTTTGATCTTAGGCGTGTTGTATTAAAAAATATGTTACTGCTGAAGTGGTCAAAGATAGATTATGCTTTAAACACATACGCATGATTTAAGAAAGTAATATAATAAATTTGAAATTAAATTGCAATTAAATTTTATGTTAAACAGGATATTGCTTCTGAGATGGTTAAGTGTAGCATATCTCTACAGACTTATAACAATTAAAATAACAATTATGCACGAATTAAAATCATGTTTAAAGCTTTTTTAAACAATTCTGTTATTAATATGCAGTACAAAGATGATTATCAAAGGACGAAATATTACATTTTTCTATTACAAATAATAGAACCGATTAAAGTGTTATTCGTGAAATATATTTTACCTTTCATGCACAAAGAGCTATTACATGTCCTAATTCATTTTCCACCCCTAACCGGTACGTGTTCGTTTTATTTTCAATTAAAAACCAGAACGGTATCCAGCAGCGGTTGTTTCAGTAAGTGAATTCACGAGATACGAACGAAAGCAAAAATGTCGGTTCGTCCTCCAACGCGGAATAATTAGAGCACGGTCCATTTGCAAAAGAATTTATGACCGGACGCGTAAAGTGAATTGCTCTTTTTCCAAACGTCTGAACCTTAGCAGAAAGATTGAATTATCTCGTTCCGGGAACCGGTTGATATCCACGTCTTTTTATTTTCCGCGTTATAATGGATTTCATGGTCGGTCGATGGTTAAACATGAATAAGCTCTCGGATCCCGACGCGACACGGGTCACGCTAAAAGACATAAATGTTCCCCGTGAAAGTTTTCAGCTCGATCGGGTCAAACGCCAATCCTCGTTTCACCCCCTGTCGCGTACGTGCGAGTTAACTCGGTCGCTATGTGTTCCCGTAATGCGATGGGAAAAGGGGGTGGTCGGAACGACGAAGGGGATGGGAAATCGAGGGAGAAAGAGAGCAACGGTTTCAGCCGCAGAAGCAGTAAACTCTCGATTATCCATGGGTAAATTATCTGGCCTGCGGAGAACCGCGAAACTTGTTAAAACCGCAGTATTACGCATCTGTGTTCAACGTGATACGTAATAAATTATGTTTAAGCATTATGAGAGCCGTTTGCGTGGCGCGAGTTACCATAATGCGGGAAATTATTGCTACCAAACCGATGCGATCGTTTGTCGCAAACGGCGCAGCTACGTTACACAGTTTCTTCCTTCGTTACACGAACAGCGCCGCGTTAAACAGGAATTTGCATCGCTTCCGAGTTCGCCAAACTGCGTTTCTTGCCACGAATCTTGTTTCACGGCGTTCAATAATCTCGGGATTATGTTAATTTCTTGCTCGAAATTCCCGGGTATCTTTGCAACCGTTGATTATGCTGTTCGGTTTTTTGTTCGTGCAATACGTACGTTCGATTATGTCGTTCAGTTTTTTGTTCGTGCAATACGTACGTTCGACTCTTGCGTTTTCGCGAGAAGTTTTAATCGTGCTTTTAATGGCTCAATACGTTTTTAGCGTCTCGCAGAAAAACAAGCTTAAAGTTTCAACTGCATATTATTTCAACTAAATATTTGTTCCGTTGTATTTATCTTGTACGCGTTACATGAATATGCGCAATTTTTGTGCCATTTCCGATATTCTTGCCAAATGTTTGAGAAAAAAATTAACCAGCTTCGTAATAACATCAGAGTAAAGTAAAAAGTTTGTTGAAAGGTTTACCTTTTTAGCGAAGAATCAAGGACACCGTTTTCGAAACTTTATCACCTCGTTTCAATAATGATCTTTTTTTATTATAATCGTATTTAATACGAATTCAACTGTTTACAATATTATGTTACTTGTATATTAATTACGTTTCGATATAAAATAAGTACTATCGAAAATTTGGTACAATAACACCAGATCTTTTAAAGAATAATGGCGTCCTCGATCCACCCTTGTCGCAGTGGTGGTTTTCAATAAACTACGGTATCGGCACGATGTGCGACATATCTCGTATATTATCAATCGTATCCGAGTTTAAGGATTTCAGGTGAGTAAGCGAATTTTCGAGATTCGTAAGAAACGCAGCCGGAAGTCGCTTTCAAAGCGAAAGAGGAAGGAATTTCTGTCGTTTCGTAGCTACACGAGGGGAGAACCTGTACAGACGCAGAGGAACGCGTCGATCGTGTCATTTTCAACGAACCGGAAACAGCAAAACGATTCGATATCGTAGCCCTCATAGTATTCCAAGTTTACTCGAATTATGTGAACGTCTATGGCGAACGGTGTAAATTTGACTGTCGTTTGAATTTTATATTTGATAACAATGTTTTATTCGATGATACACAATTTTATAGATGATTTATTTATTTATCTTATTTAATTCATTTTATGCGATGGCATCAATTTTATAGATAGTTAATTAATTTATCTTATTAAATTCGTTTTATACCACAATATAAATTAAAAATTAAATTATAGTTTAGTCGAACTAAACAAAATTTTCATTTCATACAAGTTCATTTTATACGACAATATGAATTAAAAGTTAAATTATAGTTTCGTTGAATTAAATAAAATATATTAAATTGTACTGAACGTTAGATCTGTAATATTTAATTTAATTCTGCATTTCTGAATTCAAATATCGCAGTATCTATTTCTGTTACTACATAAAATGTCATTAACCCTCCAAGATCATTGTTACGTCGTTCCCAACTTAATTTCCATGTATCATTAATAAGAATTTTATTCTCGTACGAGAGAACAGTTACATTATTCTGAAACTATAAATTCTACAGATTGCGATAGACTCAGCGTGAGTGCAATATTTCAGAGCAGGAGCCAGGGCATGTACGTCTGTCGGATTCTATGAATCATGTTGTGGAACATAATGTCTTCTTTCTGTCTAGGATTTGCGAGATAAACTACGATTATGACATATTTATATCTAGAATAATATCTTTGCAAAAATATAATATTCTGCGCCACATGTTCATGAAATACGAGTTGTAAGCTGATTCTGGATGAATCGTTTTAAGTATTAAAATATGAAGAGATTTTAAAATAGCGGAGTGATATCTATTATTCAGTTACTTTTCAGTGTAAAATATGCATTACGAGGAGGTTATGTAAAATTACTATTCCTTGAAGTGGAATTTTCTGACTGCCAAATAGAATTTTAAAACCAAAGATAGAATTTTCACTTTGAGGAACTAGAAATTTTTAACTGTTATAACTATAGAAAATATCGAATTACAGGCAAAAAAATTTGAGAATTTCCCGAAATATATCTGACCCAGTAAATGTTTTGAAAACACCGTTTTATACCGGACGATGCAATTAGGAACACACGGTGATCGTGTTATAATACAGTAAAGTGTTGTTGACACGTGAACGCGATATCAGTGAAATAATCTACATCGTTCAGCCAGTAATAGATGGTTGTTAGGTGAAAATCTGGATGGAAGGAGAATCGTAGCAGGAGAAGGTAAATTATATGTTAGCCGGTCGAATATCTGACGCGATTATAACTTGATCTAAGTTCAGCACGGTATACGATCTTCGAGCTAACTAACACATCGGAGAAATCTGCAAGTACACGTGGTCTTCCGCTTGGCGGGAGACAATTCGATCTAGCCCGAAGGACTCCCCTAGACAGGACCTAACTCTGACTAGATATCGCTATTAATTACAGAAGCAAGGTTAAGTTGAATTGTCCCAGTATCCATTTGCCGTTCCCAACTACCGACTAATTACCGTGAACTTACGTCTCCAGCAACGGACGCCTTCTTACATCCAATTACTATTAAAACATCATGATTCCGCTCGACAGACAGTTATACCTTCTGCTACCTCCAGCTTCTGCAATTTCGATGTCAATGTAGGATTCTTAAAAATGAATATATGTATATGTGTATAGCACAGAATTTTATAAAATTCCGGAGTTTGGATAATTTCGGGGTCTTTCAGTTTGTGGATTTTCAAATTTCTAAATTTCTATATTTTCATATTTTAGTCTTTCATTTTTTAATTTCTTCAGTTCACAAATTTTTAAATATATATATTCCTAAATTTTTCGCTTTAGTTAATTTTCTTGATAATAAATTTTTAGATTGCCAAGCTTGTAGATTTGTAAATTTAATAACTAATTCAATTTCACAAAGTTCATTCTCAAATCTCTAAATCTCAATATTTCTAGGTGCTTAAAGTACTAGATTTCCCAGTTTCTGTGTACCTCAAATCTCCAGATTTTTGAAATCTTAGATCTCCCAATGTCTGTGTCATCCAAATTTATCAAACACGCAAATCCTTAGATTTTTAAATTCCTATGTTACTCAAACTTCTAAATCCCCAGACTCCTAGATACCCATACCTCTAAATCGCCGAATCTTAAAGGTTCCTAGAATGTAAAATCCCCTAGTCCCAAAGTTTACAAATATACATGTTCAGAAATTCTTAGATCCTCAATTCATACATCCTCAAATTCCTATTTTGTCAAATTCTGCAAGTTCTCAAATCTTAAAAAATTGAACAATTCATCTCCAAGTTTTCAAATCCCCCAAAATCCCTAAAAACCGACAAGAGGGAGGCCCGTTCGCTCTCATTTACCACATTTTTCCTACGAAGGTCATATTTAGCCTTGACTTTACGTCTAATAATTATCCTAAAATTGGTGTTACTCTATCCAGCATTGTTCCTCGTGGCAAATGGTTTTTGTACCAGATACATTTTGTTGGCTAGTTATCTCGGTTATCCCATATTTTTACCGGATCCTCGACTGTGGACATAATATACGCAAAATTCATTGCGGCAAGCGCACAAATTACAGAAATTTATTATGACTCTCGTACGTGAGAGTTTCGGAAGTGTATCGTGCATGGGAAACCTTACTTGAGACAATTTCGCGAAATTACCGTAATTGCATGAGATTAGTATTTAAATTCTTTGGCTGCTACGCGATCACAAATAATACCACGATATTTCTCTTCTGAATATCCTTGTTTCTGTACAATTTATAATACACCGTAAACTGTGCAGATTATGTACGCATGAATCTTCAATTATTCCTGTTGTACATCCCTATACCTCCATATTCCTACACCTGAATATTCTAAAATTCACATGTACCTACACCAATTACATATTAAAGAAGCTTCATAGTACATGTAAAATATTAAATATTATAATATATAAAATATATATTTGTGATAAAATCTACACAATATACCTCCAGCAAATTTTATTACATACAATGCTTTGTTACATACAAGTGTCACACATGTACACTTATACAAGTACCCACATATGTATACGTGATATGATTTGAAATGCAGTTCTCCTTAAAGTATCAGAAAAATTTAAATGCTGTAATATACATTGAATAAAATCATAAAATAAATTCCCTAATAAACTGTTTTCGTGGTACAATTAAGTTCCGTTCTCACGATCGTTCGCGAAAAACAGAATGAAGCATAGTCTGCCACGTTCGCTGATATAAATCGAGGGAGCAGATGCATTCGCAGTTTCGGTCGACCGCAAATTCAGGTACCTAGATGAAATTTTCAGCCGAGGCACGATCGGTTGTACATAAAGTAACCCTTGCTAATGTCTCTATCCACGAAGGCTCCACACGTACGTGGTATCCACAGGTAGCCGTGAGAGAGAGTAAACCGAATTCATTCGTGGCCACCGGACCGGCTACTACTTTACGCTGAAGAGGTCAAGTACCGTCGGCTTTACACGAATCAATGTAGCAGTACCATAAATACCCATCCCTTTACGTACGACTGGAGGTTCGATGCAATGAGTACGAGTGGCTACGCGGACCCTGGCACCGGTCCACCGGGTCTACTTTTCCTCGATTCCACCAACTTCCTCGTTATACGCCTCTCTGTCCAACTTTCGCCTCTATACCGAACGCACGCCGCCAACCGGAAGTCTTTATAGCGGTCTTCCGATCGCAAGCCGCATTTTACGAGCGTGCGGTCCGTTTACTAGCCGCTACCTAACCTGTAAGCACGCGTTCGCGAATATCCTTGCGGTTATGCAGTTACATCGCGTGCACCATAACGATGCATGCGCGAATCCGCTGCAAATATGTTCACGAAACTTTATGATATAGGCATATTCACACACGATGTGGTTCGTGAAAAGACTTGGTCATTGTATGTACAGTTTAAACGTAACCTGGGTCTCTGCATGTACAGGTTAGACTAATCTAGATCATTGTATTGGTTAGACGTAATCTGGGTCCTTGTATGTATAGCTTAGACGTAACCTGGCTTCTTGTATGTACAAGTTAGGCTAACCTGGATCTTTGTATACAGAAGTTAATGTAACCTGGGTCCTTGATATATATGGGTTAGACTAACCGACTCTTTGTATGCACAGGTTAGATGTAGCTAACAAGAAGTATTAAAGTTGTTAAGTTTGGAGATTATATATTGACGGTAGTCTTGAACCTGACATTTATTTGAAGACCAATATTCTAGAACAATTTCATCTTGAGGATATATAAGTGGTGTCCCTTTAGCATAAGCAGGTATTTAACATTTAGACATGTTGTCACATTGCAAGGTCATGCTTTAGGATTCATTTGGAGATCAAATATAATTGTGTATTGATTAAAATTATGTTAGGTATATCATGTACAATTTTGTTACGTATCATATATCAATTATGTTACGTTCATAAAGAAATTGTTTTTAAAGATTTTCATATGTTTCTTTCATCTTATACCTCAAGGTCCATGTCAAGCGCTACTTCTGGAACTTTATTTCTGCACTCAAGTTTCATCGAAGAACTTGATCCTTCAAAATTATCCCAGTGTTTCTTCAATTTTTCTTCACCTCGTATTTCAAGGTACAAGTCACGTTTCTTTCCAAACTCAACAACTTCTGCGCTAAAAGTTTTATGGAAGAACTCGATCCTTGAAAATTATCTTGGTGTTTCTATAATTATTCTCCATCTTGTACCTCAAAATGCAACTCATGTTTCTTTCTAAAGTTAACAACTTCTACACTCGGTTTCGTCAACACTCGATCCTTCAAAGTGATTCATAGATTTCCACACTCCGTTATTGTCACGTTACAAGTTTTGTCAATAGATTTCTATTTTTACATGTTACTCGTTTCTCCACATTTTTTTATCCACCGATATTTTCCAGAACGGTTAGCTGATTTACCGTGTCGGAGGAACTCTATCGGCGGTGGGCTAAAGTAAAACGTGACCCTTTTGCGAATAACTGAGGCAACCCGAAAGGGTCTCGAGAACCCATTTTCCGAGTCGTGGCCATCGTGTTTTCGGTCCGGGTACACTAATTTGCTTCGAAACGGCGATCAACGTCTTGCCACAAGTATGCGTGCACGTTTTTAGTCCGCACGGCGAAAGTCGTGTTGTTGCGGCGAGAGTTTGCTTTTTTCTCTGACATACCGGTTTCGTCGTGGCGGACAGCAATTAATTTCATACGACATTTAGCATGGTTGAAATTGAAACGTTTGTATGTGCGTCTCAGCGTCAGCAGTATTAAGTGACGATTAAACAACGCGTGGAACCAGTAGATTCCCAATAAACGATAAAAGTGGATGAAATGAAGGGATCACACTTCGGATTACTAGATTTTATTTTGACGTGTACTTGTTAACTATCGAGAGTGCCTCTCCGAAGATGTTTTACATTATACCAATACTCGGAGTAGGCGTACAAAATTGGGGAAGTTGGTGAGGGAAAACAGTTTGCTATTTTCTATTGGCTAGCTAAATTCGAGCGGAAATGGAAATATCCAATTAAATAAGAAATGAACTTTCCTCAAAATGGCCGTAGCGAGTACTAAACTTAAAGAGTACCTCGACATGATTGGGAAAGCGCAAACAAAGACTCTACGGTTAAGGCTTAGGGTTCTGACACCCAGGCATGACAGACAATAAATCAAAAACTCGTTAGAATGTAATGACTCCTTGGGTGCTACCTCTGCTACGGGTAAAGACTATTATTCTAAACTACAAATGCATCTGAGGAAACGAAAAAATCGTTGAACTATTGTATTAAACAAAACTTTGACTGAGGTCTAATCCTCTCGCTGCAATATGTATCTTAAGACCTAACAACGTTCATTTGTCGACGAGACAGAGATGGGTATTGAAAACAGGAGGATGCCGGTCATCGTGGATTTCTCGGACACCGGAGTCCCTCGCTTTATTCGGTAAACACAAGAAACGAAAGCAACACGGAGCCTTAAGAAAATACGTCGGGTTAGCCTCTTCGACTAAAATCATAACGAAGCGTGTAAAAGACCGTGGTTGAACCTCTTTCTGTCTTTACAGGGGGGATATCTGCGGCTGGTTAGACGGTTGAGAGGAACAACCTTGTTGGCGGTTAATAGCTGAAATTACGTTTTCTCGTGCAGGGTACCCTTGGCTAACTGTGTTTTCTCTTCTCTCTCTTCCCTTTGTTCCCGCTTTCGTTGCACACAACTTCGTCGATCGCGTACCTTAATAATTTTCGAGGATTTCGGTCGAGAAAATCTGTATCTTAGTCCGAAACTTCAAACTGTGTCCTGGTGAGACGCAATGTTGCGATTTTGAACGACAAATTCATTTCGTGACTGGATTCTTGTTGTGAATTAACAGTAGAAGTACCGGGATTAAATGCATACTTACTTCAAAGTTGAAAATAAAGTATTGTAGAACAATAAATAAATAAATACTGCAGTATCACCTGACATATGCAACCATTCACTAGCTCAATAAAATATGATTTTGACCAAAGGTCAGCAGTAAACTTTGTAATATAAAATGTCAAAGCCGAAAGTGGTCATATTGTCCAGTTGCTAGTTTTAGTGTTAACAAAAAGAGATCGATAACATCTTCAGGAAGAAGAATCGAAAATATATATATGTATAGGATCGAAAAAGGACACTAGAAAAAAAGCGTTGCTTCTAAAGTGATTAACTATTTAGAGAAATTGTTGAAAGAAAATGGTGAATACACATGTTTTATGATCTTGATCTTAACTTTGATCTTGGTGTTGATCTCGAACTTCATCTTGACCTTGACCATGAACATGATCTTTACGTATCTCGACAAGATCGGTAATCTAAGAAAATTGTACAAGATTTTAGTCGGCACTCACTGTTCGTTAGAAAAGTAGAAAGAAAACAAGCCTGTGGTATAATGATTGAATCGCAATCTCCAGAAATTGATGATTTATTATTATAATGTAATATAGTAATTTTGTGAATAGTGTTTCATTTCAAACTGACAGGGTATCCCATGAATATAAAATCGAAAGTACTTAGTCTGTTAGCAAGTCGGAATATGTGGAGCCCCACTGGTTGGTGCTCGATAGACTGACGATAAAAAGTTCACATAGCAGCGTGAAAATGGAGTTCGCGATAAAAAAAAGTGTGGGTACAGGGAAAAGACATTACGGAATGGAAGAAAAAAATCGTGACGTAGGGAATCTGGTTGCGACTGATGTATTATTAAATCAGAATCTTGACAACGGTGGGTACACCCATTTCAACATCGTGCACGTATCCGAAGCTATTATTTCACCTGACTATGCGGTCGTTCAGTAATTTCCTTTTCCCTCTTTTATAGTTCGCAGCTACGTATATACCACGCAAAAAAGGTCTGTTCATTGTCACCGTCCTTCTTTCCAGCTGAGTGAAACTCTTTAAAAATACAGTAATACCGCGCTGGGATTCATCAAATATTTGAAGATGAATCTCTAATCGTGACAGCCTCACGTCCGCCATATTTGTCTACCGGACTATCATGAAATTACGGTTTATGAAGAGTTACGTACTAAACGCTTGCGTAAACTCTTAAACCTTTTGTTGCAACTTCCCTAATGGATACTTATTTGTTTTTATGTTCCGTGGAAGCTTCGAGTTCCGCGTGTCAATTTATCAAATTTGGAAATTAACGATCTTAGAATTTTTTACATTGGAAAATTAGAGTTCTTGAAGATCTGGAAATTTTGGAAATTTAAAAACTTCGGGATATTTAGGAAATTTGAGAACTTTGAAACATTTGGGAGAATTTCCCAAGTTAGAGAATTGGGAAATTTGAAAAGTTTAAGAATTTTGGGAAATTTGAAGACTTGGGACATTTCGGACATTTGAGAAATTTGAGAATTTTGAGAATTTTGAGGATTTTGAGAATTTTGAGAATTTTGAGAATTTTGAGAATTTTGAGAATTTTGGGACATTTGGGAAATTTGGGAAATTTGGGAAATTTGGAAAATTTAGGAATTTTCAAAATATGGACGTTTGGAAAATTTGAGAAATTTGAGACCTTTGAAAAATTTGGGCAGTTAAAGAATTTGAAGTCTTGGTAATTTAGCTCTTGAAAATCGAAAATTTGGGAAGTTTAAGAAAATTGGTCATTTGAGCTCCTAGAAATTTGAGAAATTCAGAAAGGTAAAATTTTCCAAATGCATAAAATGCATAAACGTACGAATCTGTGAATTTGTTACATTAAAACATTTGAGAAATGTTACAAATTCGAGAAATTATCAATTTTTGTCGTTCGGAAGTTTTGATACTGACACGTCGTATTCTGACGAAAAAATTGTGACGTTCTTAAATAAGATAAGATCTCCAATCTCTTTCCGCGATAAAGTTCATCCAATGTATTTTCCTGAACGATTTCATTAGTATCCCCGGTGATCGTGTCGGTAACTGTTCAGGTACATTAACGTTTTTCATAAATACGTGAAACAACGGAATGGAGAAAAGGAGCAGACACAAAGCGAAATGCAAGAAGGGCCGCAGCTGGATCCATCTCGGCAATAGTCGTTTCTGTGATGAACTAATACATAAATAAAACCCTCCTCCTAAGTTCGTAAACTTTCAAACACATTGGTGCTTCTTACACGGCGGAACACGGAAGAAAAACTTCCTGTCGGTTCATTTTCTTACTCTCTTTGCCTCGATTTCCAATTCCTTACTCATTTTTCTTTCTTGGTAGCAGTACGGGTGTTCTTAAATTTTTCAATGCGTTGTTTGCTCACGCTACGTGAAACCGTCGTTGAAATAATATCAAAGGCTATTATTCTGCTTTGATGTTATTGTATTACGAATACGGGACACGAGTGTAAAAAGGTTTAAAAAATTGATTTATTTTGCACAACAATATTCGTAAAGATCTCTTCATAGATTATTATTTTCTTTCACCTTTAATAAAGATTTTCCAGTATTAAAAATAATTAGGATAATAGGAAAATTAACAGCATGTTGTACTTTCGAAAATTGTATTTAATTTGTCTATGCTGAACATCATAAGTGTTGTATGATAAAACAAATTTTAAAGGTTATGGTTTCATAGTTAGTCTTTGATACAACTTTTATAAATAACTGTTATGAGCGATTAAAATTAATTGAATACCTCTAACTACTATCAAAAGTAAGACGAATTAAATCTTTTGAAAAGTTTCAATAAAATTTAATTACGTATGAATTGTGAAACAGAAATCTCTGTTGTGATCAGGGTCAAGGCTAATACCTTACTAGCTAATAATTTTACAGTTCCATAATTTAATAACCATGGAGAATAATTAATTATCACAGAAGTGGAATACATATAAAATTTGCACTAAAAAATGTTCAAGTCAACTTTTCTGTAAATGATGAATTTGCTTCATGATTTTTTAATCTTTATCGATTTACTATGTCTTTAATAATCTCACTCGTCTCTAATATAGAACATACATAAAGGATTAGGTCTTTCATGATCGTTCATATTAAATTATTACTGTTTCGTGACAGAAAGAGTACATGAATCGTTTTTGAGAAAATGTAATAAGTATAGGTGAATGGTGTGATAAGTTTGCGTGGGAGGTAACAGGGAATGGCGCCAAAATTCAAATTTGCATCAGGTGAAAAGGAAGGATTGTTGCTTGACGTATGCAAATCCGACGTAGTAAATTTACGAGAATGCGTGTATAGATGCGTCTTCCGACGTGTAAAGGAACTACGATATGAGATTACAAACCGTATTAGTGCCAGGATTATACGTGGGGCACGAGACGCGGCTATAACTAAAGATAGTACATCTTGACGTGTATTAAAGCCGTATACACATGAGCGGGCGTGAATTTAGAATGTATGTAATTATGGTGCAAATAAGCCACGTACTAAGATCGCAACACGAGAAATGCCTTCTTATCGTGGAAAAATACACGCATATACTTAATTCTCACCAACGTTACTATTTTTATAAACATTTGTAAACTCGGAATCTTGTTTGAAAATTTAACACGTTCATACATCAATGTTTCTAAGTTCTTATATTCTAAATTTGAAAATTTTGTATAATGTTTTATTATTTTGTGCACAAATTTTGTGTTTTTTTTTTATGGGTCAATCTGATAAATTCATAGGATTGGTAATTGGGCAGTCAAAAATTAAAAAATCTGGAAATTAAAAAATTTGTGAATGTACAATTGAAAACTTGTCATTTTTGTATGTATTTCTAGAATTTCCTTTTAAAACTTCAAATGTGTTTAAAAGTTTTTAAATATGGAACGTGGTATCAATACTTTCGAATTTACTATCCATTCACGAATGATTGCAATAAATTCCTCGCAAGTGTCCAACATTAAAATTTAATTTGATCGCAAATATTTATAATTATTATTTGTTGGACATCGAATTTTTAGCTCGAGATGTCCAGGAAATCATGAACAATGCTTGTTAACGTAATAAAAATCATAAACCGGAAATCTTATCATGATGAGTGTTCTATAGCGCTTCAAGTATCACTCAGCAAATCGTGATTGTCGTCCAAATTCCAAAGTCTTAAACGGTGCTCTTAAATTCTCGATTCGAACTACCAGCAACCTGAACGAAGAAACCAATTACAACGAATTACAACTCGGAGAGGCCGATTCGAGTCGCGCGAAGGTCGAAGCAGCATGGTCGATCGGTCGTAGCAATCGATATCTCTCGCGAGGCCGATTCAATCGTCCGTGATTGTTGCCCTGCACTTCCAACTCCAACTAAATCTCATTCTCGACCAGGATCCTTCGTCCATTCTCTTGGTAACCCTTCCTCCTGCTACGGTGCCCTCTTTCGGTCATCCCTCGGGCATCAAACGATGATTGCATCCCGAGACTGGAGGAGCTGGAATCGGATCACGTTCCAAAATCCTCCAACGCGGCCGCTGCGTCGTGAAATTTCACCGTGGAAAATGATCCGCAGGGAACCAGTTTGAATCAGAACCGAAGATTATCGACAGGTCAAAAATTAATACATGTCGGAGCCGAGTTCCAGTGAAGACATTTTAGACATCGAGTTCTCGATGACTTCCGCTTACTCGATTTTCTGCTACGCGAACAAGAGACTCAGTACCGATCAATGATATCGTAGTTCTCGTTTCCGATATTAGGTAAATTTTGTATAAATATATGAGGGAATTTTTTGTAACTTGGATTTAATTTGTTATTAACGTTCGGAGGGTGAATGTGTATAGGTGTTGGCAGGTAAATTTCATTTAAAAAAAATTGCGATGTAAGGAAAGAGGATCCACCGACCGGGGATTTTTAGTTGACACATTTTTTAATTTATGTTGTTTCAATTTTGGAGTTTTGAAAGTTTGGGAAATTGGAGATTTGGTAAACATTAATGATTTTGAAATTTTTAAACGTTCAAAAGGGATTTAGAAATTTGCGAATGTGGAAATGTGAAAATTTGGGGATTTAGGAATTTTGAGATGTTGAAATTAAGGGATTTAGAAACTTGGAAGTTTTGTAATTTGAGCACTTGAAAATTTGGCAAATAGGAAATCTGAAATCTTGGAAATTTGGGTTTTTAGTAATTTCGATATTTTAGGTTTGCTGATCTGTAAATTCGAGAGTTCGACATTCTGCAAATTAAAAGATTTGTAAATATACAAATTTGGCAATTGATTAATTTAGAAACGTCAGAATTTCAAAATTGAAAATGTGAAAGTTTGAAACACAATGGAGTTATGGATATTTGTGGATCTCAAAAAATGTGGAAATTGGAGGTCCATGTAACCGCAACGAGCCGGAAAGTTAGTATTCTGACCACGAATGTTTTAAAACAAACAAAAGGTAGCCAAGTGAAATTCAACGTGTGGCCAACTTTAAGTAGAAGCGGCTAAAGCTGATCCAAGCTGACAGAATCTCTCGTGGAGGATCAGAAATCGGCTTAAACCTCGATACTCTGTCGCGTTTCGATGAAGAGTGTAGGGTGTTGGGTGTATAGTATGCAAGAAGGAAGACCTAAGGATCGTAAAGGGATTTCAGGATTCCCAAGCATCCCGATACATTTTTGACACGTTCCGAAACCTCAAATCGAGTGAAAGTTCTGTCACCCTATCGCTGTTTAAAGTATGATACCATGTTCCAAACTTTTATACTAGAAATTTTATACTGATTAAATGTCTGTTTACTTATTTGTTTGCAGATTTAACTACAGATTAATGATGATTTTCATTTTCTATTTATATCATATAGCACGTTTCAATGTTAAGATTTTATTAGATTTTTTACTCTAAACAATAGCTCATTCCATATTCCAAATATTTTGTTTAATTCTTTGTCCAATAATTTCTTCAATTTCGAAAAAAAGTCTTCTTCAATTCCCACAAGTAATATCAATAAAATAATAATGAATGAAAAATAAAATAATCATATCAAAAACATATCTTTTTGTAGATGTTATAAAAATAATATATCAAATATCTTTGTTAGAGAAAATTGATATAACAATGCACATTTGCTATTTTTTAAAAAGGTGCAACAAGAAACATGAATTACCGTAAAATGACAAAATATTTTTTACAATTATACTATAAAACTATGCTACAAAATAATGTCATTATTCTGCGACAATGAAATTTGCGATTCGTTTATCTTCAATAAAATATACAAGAATTTCACGATACATTATGTAACGTTATAACGTTATATGCGGCAATGCAAGGTTAATGTAAATAAGAAAAATTCACTCGACGAGGGTTCAAAGGAGGTGTACACATACCCGTGCGTGCAGACATATGCTTAATAAAACACGAAAGCCGATAATTAATTGTCGGCCGTAGTTTCGTTGTAATTAATTTTTAAAGGCGACGTTCCCAGCGTTTCAGTGCGGCAGCTTTAACACTTTAATCGCCACGTCATCCACATATGGGTGACGCTTAAATTTCCATATGAATCCATTATCTAATTAGTAAGAATTTGTTCATTCATCTAATTGGGAATACTAGTAGTAATTACATGGACCTATGAATAATAAATAAAGCAAATATTGTGAACATAGTGTTGATTAATCATAAAAATACTATCTAATATTTTCAATCGCGTTAGCGTGGCAGTCAACGCGTTAAATTATAGCCAGGGATTCGGTTAATCGGAAAAAATTAATTATCGACGGATGGGAGACTAGAATCGTTATAGGTGAAGTTTTCGACTTCGGGCGTACGAGAGAATTTGTGAAGTGATTCGGCGAAGTGAATTCCGGAATAAAACGGATGATCGGAATGCTTTGATTCTATCACCCTGCCGTTAAGTGAGACTGCACGATGGTTAAGATGAAACCGTGCAAGTTCTTTGATAACTCCGGGTCCTGGTGAATCGATGGGGGACACGAGCATACGGATCTGCGAGGAAACATCCGGTTTTATGGGGACACTAAAATTTCACGAGGGTCCCCTTCCTTCTTATATGGTTGCTTCAATTTGGTCGGGACATCGATGGAAGCTGAACGCGCTGCATAAAACTCCGTCAACTTGATATTTTCTTTCGTGGAAATTAGCTGTCGTAGAGATATGAATTACCGATTTCGTCGTATATCTGATAATGTTTGATGGATTCTCACAAATCGTTCTACAAGTGTATTCACTCTTTACGCATTTCTTCGTTGGATACGTTGTATTGATTAATAATTTATGGAAAGAATTTCGGAATTTTTAACGACTCAATTATAATCGATCGCTCGATCGTGTCAATGATGAAATATTTAATTTTTAATTCAATCGTGTTATCTCGGAGGTTAATATTCTCTCGAATCTTGTATATTCGAAAATTCATTTTTAATTTTTATCTTAATTTGTTCAGATTAATAATGAATTAATCTTAATTTAATCATAATCTTAATCTTAATCTTCATTTGCCTAAATTAATAAATAATTAATCTTCATTTAATCCTAATCTTAATCATAATGTTAATTTTAACCTTAATCTTCATTTGTCTAAATTAATAATTAATTAATCTTAATTTTATCCTAATCTCAATCATAATCTTAATTGTAATCTTAACCTTAATTTGTCCAAATTAATAACTGTATAATGATTTCTTCTTTTGCTCTTTTACTGTAGAAGCTATCTTGGTTTATTAAATATATTGTTATAATTAAAATGAAGCAGTCAGAATTAAAGCGAAATAATTACCTTCTAAAGTTAAAGTTCAAATTCCTGATGACCACTATGACATATGACAGCTATATAAATTGTTATGACCACTATGACCACAATGTATTTGATCAATATGATAAATACTTGACGCAGTATATTATACAGCTGTTACGAATAACAATGTTTCTGAACTAAAATAGTATTACACGTTTATCAAACTCACCCAAAATGTTCCATTGCGGAGTTCATCCCTGTTATATTCGAGGGCAGTTTCTCATACGTGGTGCTTCCGGTTGAACATTGAACACTGGAAAACAGTGCGAGCAAATTATATAAGTTTAATGTAGCCGAATCTCCGGAAATCGGCACTCCCAGGGACATCGTGTTCTGAATATCACGTTTGCTTTTGTATTTCTGTACATATAGGCTTTAGGCAATTCAAACACGATTCGATATTGTACAATGTAGGCTTCCTGTGACCAAATGCAAGCTTAATAATTCATTTTTACATCTGCAAATATCTAAAGGCTGAAATTTTCGGATTTCAAACTTTCCAAGAAATTATTTTCTTAAATTTCTATATTCTTATACTTTTTAATTCCCAAATGATCACATAACTAACGTTACAAAATTTCAAATTTCATGAATTCACAAATTTCCGAATTTCCCTCTATTCGGGTCACAAAATTGCTGAAGTTCAACTTTGCCATAATTCTCAAATTTCCGAATATTTAATTTTCCAAATTTCCGCATTCTCAATTTTTCATATTCTCAAATTTCAATATTTCCAAATTTTCATACCCTTACATTCCAAAATCCCTAAATCCCTAAATCCCTAAATCCCCAAATTCCCAAATCTCCACATCACAAAATTCCCAAAACCTTGTATTTCCATATTTCTAAAGTTTTTAGATTCTCAAGTTTCCATATTTCCAAGCCCCTAAATTCCAAATCCCGAAATCCCCAAGTTCCCAAGTCTCCAAATCCCCAAATCCCGAAACCTCCGAATCCCCAAATGTCCAGATATCCAGATGTCCAAATCCCTAAATTCTGAAGACTACAAATTCCCAAATCCCCACATTTCGAATTTTCCACATCATCTGCATTGGCAAGTAAATCCTCCCATCCCGAAATTCCTAAATCTCCAAATTTCCACATTTCTAAATTCCCCAAATCCCCGCGTATCCAAGTTCCTAAATTCGAACGATTCAAAATTTCCTTCAAAATGTAGTTGAACAGCCCGTTCAACAGTGCTTCTTATTATATCATTTTCAATCCAAAAGGACCGTTTTCGATATCTCGTTGTGCAGGTTTCGCGCAAAGCGCCAGCTCTTCGTTCGTCGGGAAAAATTTCCATACAAGAGGGAACGCGTGTTTCACGTGTGCGAATAAAACGAGCCGCGATATCTTTCATACGGATTTTTATAACGCGTCTATGAAACTGTTTCCATTTGTTGTCAGCCAGACACGAGTTTCAGAATAATCGGCCGTGACAGCGATTCGGAAAAAGACCCGGCATCGTCAAAGAAACTAGAAACGCTCGCTCAGACAACGCTAATAATGTCACCCGCAGACGTTCGCGTGCAAACAACGCTGAAATACCTGTTGCTGTTGCGTACAAAATCTGTTACGCGACGTGGACGTCGTTAGCATTAAACCGCACCGTTTCCAGCTCTTTTCAAACATCACCGACATTCTGCGACCGCCATTGAAACCCTGATATAGACATTTTATTATTATCGATGTCTACACACGGCCCAGAAATTTTCCTGTCGTATACGATACGCGTCTCTAAGCGTCTAGGGATATTACTTTCACTACTTTCGCCTGTGGAGTGTTCCATTCTTATCGTACGCGGTTAGCGTTTTTTGGTGGATTTTTTTATAATATGACGACATATATATTACTCACTCAGTAATGGTTATGTTATTTTTATAACGTATGAAAGCGAAATTAAGGGTGCACACGTGGACACACATACGAGATGGCTAGTAACTCCATAAACACAGGTGTTCTTATTCTTTTATAGTTTATATTGTATTCTATAATTAAATGGAGTAAAATTTTATTTACTGGGTCTACCGGAAAGTTGTGTTTTGTTAAACACTATTCGAATTTCGCGCCTTCGATCATATATGGCTACGCGACCTTGTATATGACGTGCGTTATTTTACCATAATTTCGTTCTTTTTTTACTGTGGGAGATTTATTTTTCTATGAGTGCCAAGTTGTAGTGTTCTTCGACACTTAATGCGTTGACAGCCACAGTAAGGCTTGACATTTACGGTCAGATTCTCTATGTTCAAGATTAACACATCTTCAACAAGATTGCTTAATCTTTCAGTCTGTCTTTTTACTCGGCGTATACTGCACTGATCTGTCGGTGTATATCATTGTCTCAATATTAGGAGCTGTCAAGAGTTTCTTTAGTTTGTTTTTCTCATACAGAATTAATTTAATTGAGTCCGCAGCGCAGATCAGATTCGATCATCGTGTGAACGGTTCAAGGCAATTTCGTCACCATGTTCGAACATGTTCAAAGTTCCAACTCGTATCGGTAGTCCGTTGAACGATTATAACCAAACGATCGATCGAGACGCAAGATGTACAGGTGTCGAAGGATGATTCAGCGAGGTAATTCCGCTCGTTCCGTAGGCAAACGCTTCATTCAGCGCGGAGAAGCTGGTGAAGATCGAGATTCCCTTAAACCAGAACACGTGTTTACTAACCGGGTTAATTCCCGACGCCATCGACACGCTTTCGTCTGCTCTCACGCTCCCTATTCATAATCTCGTCGGTTCTCGAGGCGTTCTCCGAGCGTAATTACGCTTCCTTCGAGTCTCGTCGTTTTCATCGTCGGGATGGCTCATGGGAGCCTTGAACAGAGGCCCCTTCCTTTGCCTCGTTATTTCCGCTTTGCTCCATCCATTTGGACAACGACTCTCTTCCTTGTTATTCGTCACGAAAGCCCCGATCTGCAACCACCCTCCCGTTTCGAGACGATCGAGATGATGCCTCGTCACTCAGCTTTGTGCGCGAAATGCGACCGTAATATGTCCGGTAAATAATCGTGATTGAGGGGCAACGATTTGTGCGTGAAATGCGACCGTAGCATGTCCAATAAATCCTGCTCGCGGGTCAACGATTTGTATACCCGCGTTCCGCAGTTGTGAATCTTCAATACGACGGACGATTATGATTTCATGCTAGAAACTGTACAGTTTTATCGTTGCGAATTTATAGCTCACGATTGCATCTTGCTAAGTGCTCGCAAAAATTTTGAAATTTAGATGTGGAAATTTGGAAGTATAGAAACATCAAATTTCGAGATTCAGTAATTTGGAAGATACGTTTGGGAATGCAGGAAGGTGCAAATTTATAAATGTTGGAATGTGGGAGTTTAAGATAGTGGGAGTCCAAGGATTTAGGAATTTTGGGATTTGGGAATTTTGGGATGTGGGAATTTTGGGATTTGGGAATTTTGGGATTTGGGAATTTTGGGATTTGGGAATTTTGGGATTTAAGAATTTTGGGATTTGGGAATTTTGGGATTTAAGAATTTTGGGATCTGGGAATTTTGGGATTTGGAATCTTTCAAATTTGAAAATTTTGGGATGTGGACATTTGAGATTTTTGAACTTCGGGATACGAAAAATTAATAATTTGGAAAATTAGAGATACGAGATTTTAGGATTGAGGAATCTAGGATCTTGAAAATCTAGGAATGTAGAAATGGTGAAGTGTACTAGTTTGCATATTTTAAAATTGTAGAATTTTAAATTAAAGATTTACGAAGAAGAAAATTTGTGAAGTAGTAACATTATTGAAGAATTTCAGAATTTTCAAAAATGAAAGTTTGGCAGTTCTGTATCTACATAAGATTATCCAATTCAACAACTGTGACATAATTATTTTACATAACAAAACACGTACATTTGCTTGCAAAGATCTAGTTCCAGCATAGAGAAATTCATGATTATGGCACCAAACATTTTATGAACGTTCGCCATAAATATCTTCCATCTCATAGTCTTATGGTATTCATGGAACTGCGCTGTACGTTTAATTAACTACAGGACGCAAAAGATGTGTTTGCCCGTGGACACCGGTATAATTATTTATCCCATCAAGATCATTGCGATGATTAGTGGCGAACGAAGCCACAGGTAATTAAGTTGCCGTTCGTGACGCTGTTCTCTGCAAACAGTTTTCGCGAGCTTTCATAATTCGTGTGCCATTCGTCCACGTAATTAAAACCAGAGACAAAATCACGGGCAAGGTGAAACTCCTAGAAACATACGTACAGATTTCTGACAACATCTTCTGGTAAAATATTAAAATTGTGGATAATAAACAATTCACTTAACGTAACTTAATTAGCTAATTTAACTAATTAAATTTGCTGACTTATGTGCATACTGTGTATATAAATAACCATATTGTAAATTTTTAACGACCGACGATAGAGCTAAACGAAACATCGTAGATTGCGTTAACATGTGTGGTAAACATTTCATCTCGTACATTTATCGCAAATTTTTTAACACGATTAAACAATATTATGAAATATGAAAAACACTTTTTGTATGAAATAATTTTCAATCAATGCCAACGAAATGAAATGTATTTCAGAGATATGGGATTATGTGGGTAGGAAGGTTGGAAAACAAAGATTACGTCGAGGAAGGATTAAAAGAAGGATCATTAGAGAAATAGAAATTACGCGAAATTATTTAGCAAAATTTATAGCTAGCATGTACAATCAATTACGAGATGTAATTAAACAAAAGACTCGACAAAACATTGACATTTAAAAATGTTCCTATTACATATTTTTGATGTAAAAATACTGTAGCAAATTAAATGTCCGAATATTTTTGTGACGTCAGGGTAATACGTTTCCTAATATATCATTTGTTGTACAACAAATTAATTAGTTTAAATGAATGAAATTTTTATCGTTAAGAAAAATACACGTTTTATGATGAAAAAAAAACAAACAAAAAATTTGTTCATTCATATACGTGGAATTTACAGAATAGTGAAATAGTGAAATAGTGAAATAGTGATAGAATACTGTTGGTCGAAAATCCGTTGAAACATTAAAACCGAATCGTAGAGAGTTAGCCAGACGCTTAACACAGAGTGGAATAACTGAAGAAAATTGTTAGAGGGGAAAGTTGGGAATATTACTGGCTGCAAAGTACCTTTTCATCCGATTGCGTACATAATGATTCTCATTTTAATGAAAAAACAACAGACGTGGGAGAAAGGGATGGGCCACCGACGTTCATTACGTATAATGGCCATTGTTTCTGTGTTACGGGATAACTCGTACAGGAAAATTCTGTTCAAGGTGTACTATTTATAAAGGAATTTTATATTCGAAAAAAATGAAACAGAATATTGTTTTTATTACTGTTACAGTAACTAAGTCATCGAATATTATGTAAAACGTCGATTTCGAAAACTCTTTCCATCTCCCTGGATTCATCCGTTCACAATTAGCTAGATTACTTTCCAGTATAATTTACAATATTAATTAACACCATACATTTGGTAGATTCGGAGAAGAATTTTATTTATTTAACTCTGCATAATTTCATCCTCTTCAGACATACATTTTTCAATTTATAAAGTTTCGATTCTACAAATTTTCTTGTATATTTCAAATTCTCAGGTCCTATATAATTTTCAAATTAGCGAACTACTAAATTTCTATATTTCCAAATTTTGTAATTCCTAAGTACCTAAATCCCTAAACTTTTAAATGTTAAATTTTCAAAATCTCTAAATTTCTAAAACTGAATTCCTAATTTTCCAAATCCCAAAACTCCCAAATTCCAAAATTCACAAATTCCAAAACACCCAAATCCCAAAATTTCCGAATTCCAAAACTCCCAAATCCCAAAATTCCCAAATTCTAAGATTTGCAAATTCCAAAACTCCCAAATCCCAAATTTTCCGATTCCAAAACTCTCAAATTCCAAAATTCCAAAACTCCCAAATCCCAAAATTTCCGAATTCCAAAACACCCAAATCCCAAAATTCCCAAATTCTAAGATTTGCAAATTCCAAAACTCCCAAATCCCAAATTTTCCAAGTCCCGGTATTACCAAATCTCAAAATTCCCAAAAAGCGAATACACCAAATTCCCATTTTTCCTATCCTTAATGTCCCACATTTCTAAACAAAATAAACATATTTTATACTTGGAAAAACTTCGAAACTAAGAAACTCGACAATTTTCGCATAATTCACTTGCATCGCAGTAAATTACCACCCCTCTCTAACAATCACCATGACCATGAATTCTACAATACGTTTAATTCAAAAAACAAATTTCATCTGTTAATTTCAATATCTCGTACATTCATCCAAACAGTTTCCACAATCACCGAAACATCTTTCGATCAAGAATCGACCCACCTCGTTCTATCCCAACGTGCACGCATTAATTTTTCATTTTCCAAAAGACGTATAATAAACTCTTGTCACGGTGTCTCCCGTTAGAACGATATTATCCAAGCAGCCATTTGTTTCTGGCAAACGTAATGGCACAATAAGAATTCGAACGGCGCACGTCCGTCCATGGAAACCGCGGGAGTAAATCGTGCAATCGAGTTTGCAAGGATCCGAGCAAACGCGGGACGAAGGAGGGACGTCGAACAGTGGCACGATAAAGGTCTGGACGTAAGAAGGAAACAGGAGGACGAAGAAGAAAAGGAAGAAGAGAGGGTGGAGTATCTCATGCAAAGCTCGAAGATAAGACGAGCGTCTTTCACGGTTCGTCGCATCTCAACAAACTCGGTGTGCGACTAGGGCGTAACAGAGGGTCGAGAGAAGGATATTTTCCTTAACATATCCATCACTTTGGCCGAGCTTTCTTTTCCTTTTATCCCGTTCTCCACGGTGAAATAACACCGGCTGCCGGAATTGCGCGGAAAAAGTGCTCATTTGCAGATCCCCGGACTCGACCGGCAGCGATATCATCCGGCTTTGTATGAATATCGTTAAACTTTTCGTCTCGAAATGCAGAGACCGCGTCTTATGCCGGAATCACTGACGAAGGGTCCCTTAATAAGGAACACCCTCTCTTCCCCTCTCCCTTCTTTGTTACAATGCCAACCATTAGACGCTGCTATATTTTCTTTCGTTCCGAGGAAACGACAACGGTCCTGCTCGGTACACTCGCCAGAAAGGTAGGCTTATTTTCGATGATGGCGTACAGTTGCGTGACAAAGTATTTGTAACTTCGTTTTCTACAACAATTTACGAAGAAATAAGGAATATCGAGATTTCTAATTGGTTCGTTTATTAATTTTGTTGTACTGAAATTTTTAAGCATTCAAATCTCTGGACGTGAAAATTTGTATTTGTCTTCAAATTTATAGATTTTTTAATATGTATATTTTAATATTTATAGTTTCGCGAATTTCGCGTTTCTTAAAACTTAAGATTTTGAAATGGTTGTATCTTGAAGTTCCTAGGTTTCTATATCCATAGATATGAAAATGTATGTCTCTAGATTTCTAGGTCCTTCAATTCTTAGACTTGAAATTGTTGTCTCCAAATTCATAGATTACCAAATCTGTGTATTTTAATATTCAAATTCAAATTTAAAAATTCCTAAATCTTGAAGTACCAAAATAAATATTCCCAAATTACTAGGTTCCAAAATTCTTACATATGAAAATTGCGGTTCCCTAAATTCCTAGGCTCCAAACTTGCTATGTCCTCAAATTCATAAATTACCAAATTTATATCATCTAATATTCGTAAATGTCCAAATTTCGAAATGATTAAATCTCAAAATCCAGAAGTACCTACATTTCCAATTTCTTAGGCTCCTAAATTCCTAGATCTGAAAATTTCTATGTTTCCAATTTCGTACGAACACTAAATTCAAAAAGTTGCAAATTCCCGGATTTCCGTATGCGCAGAAACCCAAACTTCAAATTTCTTCCATCTCAAGTTCCCGACGCCTATGTCTTTTAATTTCTAGTCCCCAAGTCCCTAGATCAGAAGAGTTCCATGTTCCCAGGTACCCAAAGTGCCAACTCCACAGTTTCTCATATGCGAAATACAAAAAAATTCGAATCTTTATGTCCTAAAATTATTATCAAAATATTTTCGTGAATTTCTATGCCTCCAAATACCTATACACTCAAATGCCTACGACCCCAAATATCTATTTCCCCAAATTGAGTTTCAAATGTTTCCAAATTTCTAGATTTTGTAGAAACCCAAAATTTCTATATCACAAAATAATTTAGAATATAGAATATGGTATTATTCCATAATAATCCATAATTCGTCTATAAGTTCTTGAAATCCCGGAATCTCTGAAATTCAATAAGTGAAAGATCATTTCTTCCTCGGTTGTTATATTCTCCCTAGGAGAATCAGACTTGCGTTCGACTGTACTTCCTGTTTCCGTCGTGTCGCGTTCGTGTTTCTAGCTTCGTTGCTCGACTCTATAGATGTCGATACTTTGTTCGTCTTTATCGTGGCCTTAGGAAATTGTGCGGATACGCGCGGCATGATCGAAGTTTGATGTTTATCAGAAAATGTGGAAACGTGGGAGGGTAGGTGAATATTTTCACGCTTGTATACACACTTACGATGGAAAACTTGTTTGAACGGTAAGTGGTTTGATGTTGATACTTTAATGCGCACATGATAAATGATTTGGAAGAAAATTGTTATGTTTATAAAGGATATTAAGATATTGAAGTAAAATTTTCAAACACTCAAATTTTCAAATTCTCAAATTTATAAATTCCCGAACTTCCAGATACATAAATTCCCGGATTATGAGATTTGCAAATAATCAAATTACCAAATTGCCAATTTTTCAAATCCTCAATTACTCAAATCACTAATTTCTCAAATCCTCAAATACCTAAAGCACCAATCTTTCAAATTCTCAAATTCTCCACATGTTCGAATTTATACATTTTTCAACTCTTATCCGCCGAAATTCTCATCCCCCAAAAATCCCATTTCTCGTAACTTCCAAATTTTCAACTTTCCAAGCAATAGCAGAACATACGAAGAAAAATAAATTTTATAATTTTATAATAGAAGGAATTTTATAATAGACAACATACAAATGCATTCAATGCGACCACATTTCGATCGAATATAGCTTCATTGAAAGAATTAAGTGGTTATTTATAACATCCCAAAATATTAACAACGATATTAAACCGCTAGTCTCGTCGATTTATTCTAATGAAACTTTAATCATTTTTAGTTATTAACGAGTCGAACAAAATTCGACGAATTTATAATTGGAGTTATTGTTATCGGGAGCATCGAAAATAACTCGCTGATGTAATTCGCCTTTTTTTTGTTCGGGAAAATACTCGATCGAGCAAACATTTATATCATAATGCATTAAACTGGCAGCGGTCGACGGTGCTCGAACTCTCATCAATTCATTCCGGTGTAAGCCGTCTCGACAAAAACATGGATTTTCGCTTTCATACAGTCCCGTTTGTTTTATCTAAATTAACGCATTGATTTATTTCAACGAAACGAAAGTATACAATTTTTAGCTGGTTTCGACGTCGCGTGCTTTTCTCTGCAGTTCGGAAAAACGTATCATTTTATTCCCGTGATTTATTGCCTTTACATTCGTTCTGTACATTGTTCGCGGATAATATTGATCGTAACATTAAATCGATCATTCTTTCTTTCGCAACTTTTTGCGATTATGATATATGTTTTATTGCATTATATTATGATGTGCAAATGACTAAATCTCCCAATTTCCTAGTTCCTAAATTTTACATATTTTTGAGTTATCAATTTTCTAGATTTACAAATAAGTAGATTCCTCAATTTCATACATTTTTAATTTCCTATTTTCATAACACTAGAATGCCTGAAATCCCCATCTTACGTAATTATCAAATTAATAAATTACTAAATTATCAATTTTTCAGACTTTCATATTTCCGAATTCTCGGAGTCCCCAAATTTCCTAATTTTCTAATTCCAAATTTTGCATACTCCTAAGTTATTAATTTTCTAAATTTACAAGTTTCTAATTTTCCCAGTTTTATACTTTCATAATTTCCTACATCCAAATTCACGAAATCTCCGATACCCCTGAATTCCCAAATTTCCTTATTTCCAACTTACCCAATTACGAAATTACCAAATTAGCAGATTACCAATTTCTCGGAAAACATCCCAAATTTCGTTATTTCGTTTTGGGAAATGCCCAAAATTACAATCGGTCAAGCATCCCAAATTTTTCGACTCTCCAAATTTTCAAGCATTACCTACGCACTCACCTTTCAAACCTACCTTCATTATCGATAATTCATTATTAACAGTGAACTAACGTAAACTAAGTAACCCTGCTCTGGTACCGATACCTTGTAAATCTCTGGTCCTAGAGATTTGCATGGTAACGAAATACGTAGTTCGATATCCAGCTTCGGTGTTCCATGCTTCCAGCTTCCGTTAGCGTGCAGTATCGCGGAGACCGGAAAAGGTGAAAGGTGGTCGGTAACCGGATAGAATCGAGCCGAGAATACGTGTTTTCTACGCCTCTTCTTTTTTTTTTTGCGCACCGCACAATATGTAGATTCCATTTTTAACACGGCGCTTTATCCGTCGAAAGCAACGAGCATCGCAGTTTTTCGGGCTAACTCGGAAAATCTCTAGCGTTCGCACGAATGCTTTTGCGAGGACGCGAAATACGAGCGTGGATGTTGTCAGAGGATGGTTTGGGAAGTAGTCGAACGATTTAGATGGGACGGCAAGCAGGGGACGAGAGAGGGCGAATTTGGCCCGGCATTGTCGTTTTTCCGAGGACTCGATGGAGCAACGAGGGGTCAGACGTGTCCGGGGCTGTGCCACGACACAGGCTGGCGTTATTCCAGCGTGGAAAACATTTAAAACAAAACCTCGTCGGGCCCGAGTCGAGCGTTGTGCCGCTGGTTAGGTCAGGTATACGGATAGGCATTCATTACTGTCAAAAATATGCCTGGCTGCGTATTATCTACGCTCTTGCACATTCGTATTTACTCGACAGATATCGGACTGTCTTTGTACCCTGTTTCTACGGCCACATTAACCTTCGAACGCGTTCATATTTCGCTGAACTCGCTTGTACGTCGATACAAATTTTTCGTCCGATCGATCGATCGATCTTTGTGATCGGGAAAATTAAGGTGGACCGATACATTGTCTGATCTAGTAGAATGTTATCGGTTGTTAGTTTTTTATGAATTTTTTATTGATACATTGATTAGTCAATTTTTGTTAATATATGCAGGTACTTCTATACAGAGACTGTTAATATGTATATTGAACTTTCATCATTGAATACTCGATGGTATATAATTTTCAATTGAACAAATGTTCTTTTGAGATTTTCTGTAAGTCAGTTTTCAAGAACGACATCAAATAGTTATGAAAAAATTATTGACGAAAATTCGGTTCGATGTATCCTTTATTGTACTGTATGCCCCTTTTTATATTTCATTTTGTACCGTTCGTTTGCCACCATATCATTTCCAATAACATTTTGTAATTACAAAAGAGGTTTCATCAAGGTATGCATTTTTAAACGTTCAGTGATAAATAAGGGCTATATTTGAAATTCGTAATATTTTTTTAAGGTTGATCACATTGGTAATAGTAGTTGTTAATCAATTTCCGATTCTAATTACCGGTTGCTAGTTTCTAATTGAAATAAATTGCGATTCTATTCGAAAAAGAGAATATTTTGAAAAAGACAATATTTCATAATAGACAATATTTTAAAAAGGGAAAATATTGTCTTTTTAAAAAAATGTTATAACAGGCAATATTTTAAAAAGAGAAAATATTGTTTTCTTTAAAATATGTTCTTTTTAAAATATTGTTCTGTTTGAAAATAGAGAATATTTGAAAAGAACAATATTTCAGAAAGAGCACATTTTAAGAAAGACAATATTTTACAATAGACAATATTTTTAAAACATTTTAAAAAGAGAATATATTAAAAAAGACGACATTGCAAAAATAAAAATTATTTCAAATATCGCTCTGTTTAAACGACTTGATATATACAAACCAGTAACAATTGTAATATCATATATACTAAATATGATCATTTTCACGATGAAAGACATTCTAAATGCATGGAAGCATGAGCGTAAATCTTCGGTCTGGCGTGATCTAGCCGACATCAACTATAATGTTTAGTCGATCGATCTTGACGAATAGTTACGCCGAAACTTTGCAATTAGTTAAATTACCCCGATTAAAGCGATCACGACACGAGTTGCGTGACCCGTCGAGCAAGATTAATTAAACGAACATTTAGAGTCGAAGCGAATTTGAATTCAAAACCGTTGGCATAAATCCGCACCCTGCGTTCCAGTTTTTAGATGATCATAAACTCGCTATACGTTTCTGAAACCATAAATCTCGAATCTGTGAGCATAGTCTTACCTTTATACATTTAAAATTCGTCATTCACTCTTTTTCACCGACAGATGGGTGCACAATTATGCAAGAAAAAGAAGAAAAGGGGAAATGCTATACGACGTTATTTCGTACGGACGCTTTTTCTGTATTTAATGTCCTCGTTCGTCGCTGTTTTCTTGACGAGCGCGCGATCACGATTTCGCGTGCATCGCAATTTTATACTAAACAAATTATTCCGCGAGGAATGGCGTGCGAAAGACGCGAAAATACTGAACGCTGGTTGATTCAAAACCCGACTCACGAAATTGACGCGAACGCGTCGTTAAAACCGTGCGATTAAATTCCAAAAATAAATGACTGAACTAAAATATATGTCGCTAACCAAGTAAATCGTGTTTTTTTTTCGGATAAAAATATTGTCACGAATCGGTATATCTTTTAATGACAAAAATGTTTCTGAAATCATAAAATTTCCAATATTTTTCAACTCAGTATATTTACACAAAGCATGGAAATATAGAAACAATTGTAAAATTTCGATTCGACTAATTGATGAAAATTACGAACAGTACAATAATCTAATGTCGAAAAATGTAAATTTTATGCGACACAGAGTGAACCGTACATGATGACGAGACATCATAAAAATCGATATATAGTAGTATTTATGATACCAAAAATCAATAGGTAACTTTAATAGTCAATACATCTTATTACTAAATAAATTGTAGATCATTAATAATACATCATACATCACTTCAATAATTAATACAACTTATTAACAGTTATATGTATATGTATATAGTATATATATATCTTACATCCGTGTTTTAAATACGTCTTGGATGTATTTTAAAAGACATAAAATTTTGCAACTTAAACTTATTTCGTCGGTTCAGCCAACTAACTGTATTCATTTTTAGCTATCTTCAAGTGTTATAATTTTCGATCTTCAAAGTGACGTGCATTAAACACGACGTGTCCAAGGGAGTGATTAATATTCTGTTAAAGTAGTCTTGCTTTACCCGAAACAATTATTCGGGAAGCGTTCTATCACGATTATGTTAAAATATTCAAAACTAAAGACACATGTACGGACGAGAGGGTTGAAGCCATGTAGCGAACGAGTCACAAAAACGTAACCAAAGGAAACGTTCTCGTTATAACATTTCCAAGCAAAGCATAAACGCTTCTGGTTCGCTGTTCGCAACCGTCCTACGAGCCTGATCCTTTTTCATCTTCTTAGCCATTCATGCCAACGTGCAGTCGCGAACGGTCTGAACCGGTCAACGAATGCTGGAAACACTGGAGTCGCGACGTCGTCGGTTTTTTCGTCGGATTTTTTCGACGCGGAAGAAGAAAGGCGGAACCCCGTGAAATCCGTGGAAAAGGCGACGAAATGAGGGAAAACCCAAGACCGTAATCGCCGCCTCGGTGATTCGGTCAAGTACAGTTTAGCAAGAGTTAACGAGCAGGGTTGAACGCTCACGCGAGTAGGTGGCCCCGCGTATATTCCTGTTGCCCGTCTCCCGCGTCGATTTAAACTCTGTCGGGGATTTTCCGCTTCGCTCGTTTATTTTCCGCTTTTAATGCACGCGATACGAGCCCGCACGGACATAATTCCGACGCTCAGACCAAGTTTTCTGCACCAAACTGTCTACGCTTCGACGAACTGCGCTGTTTAATCGCTCTACTACACCTTAATACGGTTTATTGATCTACGAATGCCTCTGTAAGTGTATTGTGCATTTTAATCGCGCAGAGTAATTGACGTTTCTTGCGGAGGATATTTCTTGCTGGCTGCTCCGGAAATTTTTGTGGACGAGATTTCGTAGGGGAACGTGATGCAATAATACCTCCACGTGGTGGACAAATTATTTTTCAATTTCCGAATTCCATATTTTCATGTTCTAAATTTTTTAATTCTCAACTTGCAAAGTTCACAAATTTCCAAATGAAAAAATTTGAAGTATGTAGATATATTGCTAAATAATTAAAACTAATTATTCTGCCGATGAGATAAGTCTTGGATTCTACAGGGAGCGTGTAACCCAATCGATTTGATCCTAGATCGGTAGTTCACCACGAAAACAAAGAACAGTGATTCGGGTCAGACGTAACCACTTCTTCCGAGAGTAAATTGGTTCAAGGCTGAGGCAAGTCCAACCATGGAAATCGACGAATTAAATATGAATCTTATTCTGGATTGGAGAATACCTAGATAAGACAGAGAAGATTTACTCGGTGACTCAGTAATTTCTGGTTCCCTTAAATTGCTGAACGATCAAGGAATTCTGCACAGAAAGGATTTTTAGGAAATTTGTGATTCGTGCTGGAGGACTGTTGTGTTTAAAGGGGAGGAAATATAAGGAATAATCATATATGTTGAAAAGAGAGACATTTAATATTGCTTTTTATAATTTACAATTTTCGAAATTTCAACTATTGTGTCCCTAATTTTCTCGGTTTTTAAATTTTGTAGTTTCTAAATTTCTAACGTTCTAAATTTTTTTAATTTCCACATTTTCAAATTGACAGCTTCTCAAATTTCTAAATTCCTAAATCCCTAAATTCCAATTTCCAAAAATCTAACTCTCAACTTTCTAAGGTATCAAATTTTCAACTTCTGAAATTTCAAAATTGCCAAGTCCCTGAATGATAAAATGCCCAAATTATCTTATTCCTAAATTGCTAATTTTCAAATTCTGAGTTACCAATATTTTAAATTTTCAAATCTCCAGATTTCCAAGTTTCCAAAATATTAATTTCCTAGGTTTCCAAACTTCGAGTATCCAAAATTTTCGAATCCCCAGATTACCAAATTACCCAATTTTTACGAACTCAATTCACCAAACCTAACCAGACCCTCAAATGTTCATTCTTCCAATTTTCCAAATCCGAAATACTCAATTACGCAAATCACAAACATTTTTCCACGCGTGATTCCTGTTCTCCCTATACATATTATCGATTTCACAAATTGTCTTCTTGTGTATCATCACAGAGCGTGGCAATATAGCGAAAGTGTACCAAAACTCTCCTATTTCCCCTCCGCTGTATTCAATAAATAGAACGCCATAAATTCCCGAAGGTTACAAACTCCTTCGGCGGTTCGTATTTTATTAAAATCCTATTTGCCGTTCGATTTATTAATAATTCAGTCGTCCGTAGGTCACGAATGAAAAATTCATCCCGACTACCCGGAATATTTTTAACGTTTCTCGAATAAAGTTCAAACACGAATCGTCGTACGACCATTGCCGTAAATCTCTTTATTCGAAATCAGATTTATTGCCAATAGTTTACAAGAGCTTTTAATGGTAACTTTTAATTACGACCGAACAGTTCACGAGCCACTATAAAAAAAAAATATCGTCGCTTTACCGTCGGATATCCGATACATTTGCCGAAACTGTCTGGGCCGACTAATGGAATACACAGACCGTTAACAGTATCCGATTGGTCATCATTCTCCGAAGATGAACTCTCCTCCGCATCCTCGTCAGCCGGAAATCGCGTTATCCCATACAGAATTCATGGAATCGCTGTAGCCGGCAACGCCGTCGAAAGATTTCGAACGCTTAACAGTTCACGATTGATGAAAACATCGATTTTGAATGAAACTTTTAATCGAATCGCTATTGGATCGTTTCGCAAAGTATCAAACTTTAAACGGTTTCGATTTTCGACCACATCTCGCATTCTCCGTTTCCGGATTTTTAGAATACCTCTATGTCACGGTTTCGAATAATCATCGCCGACAAATGATTTTGATATACGCGAAAATTACACGTATGCTCGAAACGAACGCGATCAACCGATTAAAAAAAACGGATAAAAATTATCAAGATATTTTCATGAATTTAGATCGAATGCCGTGTTTAGGTTTTTTTGAAATATTTATTCTTTAACGAGAATATAAATTTATTCGTATATGTACCACACAGTGGTAGTCCGCACAATACAAATAGAAATAGTAAATTGAACGAAGAGTTAAAATTGACTGCATGGAATTTAACACGATAGGGTAAAACTGGATGTCCACACACTGTTATGGTTTCTTGATGACTGACCTTTCTTTCTCTGGTTTTTCATATTTTGGGAAAAATGCCATAAAACTGTGCCACTGTTTTCTTTCTTTGATTGTCATTCCTGACTGATTGTGTGTTGATTCGTGTGAAATCATTATGATTTCCATCAAGGTTAAATTCAGAGTGTTTCAATAAACACTACATATTTCTTCTAGCCCATAAAAGCAATACTCGAACGAATTCGTTGGAAATTACAATTTCGATCATAAATGTATCAAGCATGTATGTATTTATGAATCCAGTTATACCTCTGTGGCCTCTTGAAACACCATGTAATTTATTTCTCGTCAATTCATAAAATGCAACGTGAGTTGCATAAACGAAATATGTAACTCTACGAATTATGAAGTATATACTTTTACAATATTATACATAATGCAACAAACGCATTATTGTTATAATGCTTTGACGAATGTGCATGGTATAGACAGATATGTTATTCAAAATATAGATATGTCGAACAAATTTTATTACATTCATGAATACATCGAACAAGCTTTATTATAAACGTGGATACACCGAACAAACTATATTATAAACGTGGATTATAAAAATTTATATAGTGAGCAGGCTTTATTATAAACATGGATACACCCAACAAACAATATTTTACATATAGATACTTTGACAGATATGTATTATTATAAATATAGATACATCGAACAAGCTTTATTATAAACATTTATGTACCGAAGAAGTTTTATTACAAACGTGGATGGAGTTAACATATTTAACTCTACATTGTTATTGAAAATGTACATATGTGACACACCCGGGTGACCGAATATCAAATGCGAATCACCGTGTACGTCGAAGTAATCGATTAATTGGTAGGTGTCGTTTGCCGAAGCTGTTGACACAATTCGTGGTGATTGAAACGAAACGAGAAAGAAACGCGAACACGTGTCGTTAATGAAGCGTATTAAAGAGCGCTCGTATTTGCCAGTTGTCGGATAACGATGGCCTTCTAATTGGTGTTGCTTTTAATGCCGATCCCGAAGCAGCCACTTTTCCGCGTCTCCTCCTCCCGGATTCGTAATCAGCAATTTGCCAACTGATTATCGAGCTTTGCGACACTTCAAAACGGCAATTAAGCTTTCGCTACGGGAAATTTCCGAGCGTAATGTAATCCGTGTCAACGCGACGAATTAATGGCGCGGCGGTCAGCGAAACGCAACCGAGGAAATATTACTTTTACAAAACCTAGTTAACCCGAATAATTAAAGCGTCGTGCGTGACAGTATTTTGATTAGAACATCGGTGCATACTAATGTTCAGCGAGGCGACGGCACGCGGTTGTAAATTCGACCGGTTGATCGGCCAAGTAATTCGGGCCGCGATCGAATCGAAACTTTAATTGAAATCGGATCGATGTAATTGGATAAATTAAACGTTAATTAATGCGTGTATCGTGACTAACGCGATACTATCGCGCGATTTGAATTGCCTGAAACCCACACAGTGTTACGTTGGTATCTATGATTTCTATGGCGAGAACGAGATGCGCTAAATCAACGATAGAAAATCATCGAAAGTCCCGAGTTGAACAAGTGGCTACTAAACGAGTAGTTTAAAATATTAAATTTCAAGATTTTATGACTCCACGTTTTAAAATTGATAAATTCTTAAATCCTTAGAATGGCAATTTTCAGAATTACAATTTCGAAAGCAACACATCGTTGCATGAACATCAACGCGTCCACACATCACCAAATAATCGTCATCGTGTTCCTTTTCCAAATTTTGAAACGTTCAAATCCCTAGAATGACAGTTCCAAAAATTGTAATTTGTAAAATTATCGAATTACTGAATCATCGAGTTCCCAAATTTCCAAGTTTTCAAATGTTCAAATCCCTAGAACAATGACACCAAAAATTAAAATTTGCAAAGCACTACGACACCATATTACTACGTAACTAAATTACCACATTATCTAGGTCCAAAATTTTAGAATTTCCAATGGTTAAATATTTAAGTCCATGTGTTTCTAAATTTCTAAATTCTCAAATCACCAACTCCTCAAATTAGTGAATTCAAAAACATGCACCATCATAAATTTCTGAATTCCAAAATCTTCAAATGGATGAAAAAATTTTCCAAGTCCTCATACTCTAAATTTTACGAATACTAGAATCTCCAAGTTCTAAAATTTCAAAATCTTCAAATCTTCATATTCACCAATTAAAAAAAATCAATTACCGTAAAATACCTGAATTTTGAAATATTCAAATTCCTAAATTTCACAGTTTCCAGCTGCTCGAATCAAAAATATCATCAATAACAGTATCGTAAATGTTGTATACACGTAGAACTGTAGATATTCGTTCGATTTGTGCTGTAAACCGAATCCAGTTGGGATTTTCGTTTGCCCTCGAATTCCTTGTTTAATAGCTCGGACGTCCGTACATTAACTAGCATAGTCATCGATATGTAATTAAAAGTAACGATAATCTTCGCATTAACGCGTAATCTAACCTAACCTCACCTAACGCCCGTTCGTTTTGCTGGAAAACTATCTGGAGGTTAAATAAGGACCGACTTAACGCCGGCGTTAGGACATAAAGCAGAATCTTGGTAAGATAATGAAAATAAAACATTAATTTTTATGACTCGTTGGTCGATGTGCAACGGTGCTCAGAGTTGGTATTTTCTTATGATGTAGACATAATAGAGATTGAACTAAAATTATAAAATGTGAATGAATATTTTTTTATGGGCTAATAAAGGTTTATAAATATTTACAATGATATTATTAAAGTTCAATTATTCATTCTTGAGGGTGAAGTAGATTTGACGTTCAATTACGAACGAATTGATGTGGATGATAAAACTATGTACCAGGTCCAGTTAGATTCGGTTAGGTTCGATTAAGTTTAGCTGGGTTTGACTGTGGCATTGTTAATGCTAAGTTGTATCCGGTCAAGTGTAATATACTCAGTTTGTACAAATTAGGTTAGTTTAAGTAAAATGAAGTCAGGTTATATCAATTATATAATGTTAAATCAGGTTAGGTGAAAATTAGTTAAATTGACTAAGTTAGATCAAATTAATTCAAGGTAGGCAAAGCTGTATTTGTTAGAATTGATTAGGTGAAACTTAGTTTGAAGTTTGCACGAAAATAGATCTACGCGATGAAATAAGATTTTATATTCTGCATCAATCTTTTGCAATGATTTTAAGGAACATTAAGGATTGTCGATGTCAATAATTTATGAATATTCGGCAGCAAAATATTAAATTGTACTGTTAACAAATACTACCTAAGAGAAATATTAAAAATGTGTCCTAAAATTATATGGAAAATTACGATAATGTTGCAAAGCCTTTTCATCATTTCTTTGAACCCGTTTCGCCGAATAAAACGGGAATCACGTAACTCGGTTAGAATTTGTTTGTACGATACGTCACGTTTAAAATGGCCGGCCAAAGTCCAGGCGAGAACAGCAAATACCGCGGAGGGATCGTGCAGTATCGCAAAAATCTGCGAAAATCTGCAAACATTTGCGTCAGCGAGTATTCTCCGTCGTTGAACCGACACTTTATTAGGTTAATTCAATTTAAAGTTCCGGTAAGCGGGTACACAGAAGAAAGTTTATACGTCCGAGGGTCGAATGTCCTTTCTTCGTCGAGCGGGGGCGTCATAACGGTACACGCGTTTCTTCCTCTCCGTTGCGTACCGGAAGTTTTTAATTTTTACATCGGCTCTCTCGCCCCTCCACGGTGCACGTCGTTTACGAACTTCCCGTCTCGGAGGTTGCCGAGTGACTTTTTGTGTCACGCGCTTCACGAGCCCGGCGGGCCTGCAATATTAACAAATTTTCCGCGGGAATTCGTCCCCGACGTGCGATATCCGCGAGATCGGCCCGGGAAAACCGAGGAGAACCGTCGGGACACGGGGACGGCGGGTGGAGAATCGTGACACGGGGGTGGAGGATCGGTACACGACGGGGTGGCACGGCCCTTTAGCGAAAGTTCAACGTCGATACCGTGGCATCCCGAGGCGGGCTGAAACTTTTAACGCGTCTCGAACTCGGGAGAAAAAGACGCGAACGGCGTACAGGAATCGAGCTTCCGGCGAGAATTCGCCTGGAATGTCCGTTTCTCTGTGCCCCAACCTTTCCACCCCTCTTTCGCCATCAGCGACCCGAGTCGCCGGAAAATCAGTCATATTTCATGAATTCTTTTGCTGCCGGAGATTCGTCGTACTCGTCGCCGAATACCCTCGAAAGTCTTTCACCGTGTAACCCGCAGTCGGATACGAGAGTTTCAGACGTCAAAGGAAAATGTTTAACGAGAACCGACTGTTTAGCTTGGATTCGAGAGGCGAAGGGCGGTGTTGCTGGCCGCCGATGCTTTGAAACTACATTTTACGCGTTACGTATGCTGGCATAATTCAGTATGGCTGCGGGATATTGTCCACTTCGTGTAGCGGCAAAAAAAAACCGCTGGCGAAAAAAAGAACGCCATATTTGTGGGACACCCTGTATGTGTTGATTTATCAATTTGATTGATTAGCGATATGTTAGTTATTTATTAGTAATATGTTAGCGAGTTATTAGTGAAATATTAGTGAAAAATTAATGATTTATTAGTGATATAATATATGAATAATGTCTTAATGATACATCAATGATATATTAATGTCTATTTCAGAATTTGACTTCTATGTGACTATTTCTGCATGGCTATGCTTAAATATTTATTATTGCTCCAGGTTGGATTATCTATTTTCGAGTATCTATTTATAGGTGGCTATACTCAACTTCATGTAGCCATTTCCTTCAAGATACCTATTTGTCAGTTTCTAGGTAATTGTCATTAGACATACAGTCGTGGACAAAATTAAGTGGACATTGCAGACATGTCAAAAACTTTTTGTTTTGTTACAATGCTTTAAATAAATTTAAAATGTAGAACGTGAAATGCTTTTGTAGACTTGAAAAAACATTTATTTAATGTATATAATTGTACAATAAAGTTTTGATTTATAGGCATTGTTAGTTAAATTAAATTAACCTTTTGTTATTTATGATATCTGTCCACTTAATTTTGTCCACGACTGTATATTTGTAGACATCAATTTTTATCACTTGGACATGTTAGATACCAATTTTTACATTTAGGTTCGATTATGACTAGGTTGTGCACCTATAACACGTGAATTTCATTTTTAAGAACAAATAATTTCCTAAATGTTTCTCAACATACATAATCTATAATCGTCCCCTGTTATTTACAATGGATGATTGTCGAGAGTACACATTTGTTCAAGCGATGATGTGATACACATTTTTCAAGTAATCACCCGGAGCAATTATCACGAATAATCTTTCCGAGCAGTTCAGCTTCGAAACACGGTAGAGAATAACATGGACTTTCGAGGCACGCGTTACCCGAATTAACCAAGATTCCATGGCGAAATTCAATTTGAAAATTCGCTTTCCTCGTCATTGCCGGCTACTTCATATCGCGAGGTCTTCAGCCAAGCGGAACGACGAATCGAGAAACCGCTTTCCGATAGCATCGGCCATGTTCGGGGATCCCGTCGCAGCCGAAAGCAATACGAAGAAACGATTTTCCGTCCGTTTTCCGGGAAATTGATCGCGACCGCCAGATTGGTCGTTGAAGACGGGACGATAACGGTCGGGGTTAGAAGTTGTACGCAATTCCGGTGGTCACCTGTGCACGATGCCCAGTGAAACGCCTCGTCGAACCGTTGTCCACACCTCGGCCATGATGTAACTATCGTTGCCAATAGCCGTGTTGTTAACGTTCCCACAATTTCCAGCGTGTTTCGAGGTTCGATCGACACCGGCGTGTTTCTCCGTCGGTAGGTTAAGCCGCCCTTTGACCGAGGATCCGTTAATAGTTCGACCGTGTATCGTTATGATCCACCCCGCTGTTCCCCGCAACGACTGCTGGAACTCTAACGATAATTGCGCTATTTCGTAGTCTCGATCGATTCGTTTCGATAAATGGAATTTCACGGGAACAGAGGCGCGCAGGAGGAGTATTCCTGACCCTTTCGATGACCACGAAACATTCCCTGCTTCCGCGCCGATCAATTAACAGATCGGTTGCAGTTCACCGATTAAATTAGAGTTGTAAGTTTATGAATTAATACTGCGGACTCTGCGTACATCCCCGGTTAAGGATGTTCCCGAATAGCCCTATTCAGATGCTTGGAAACTCGGTATTTGGGAATTTGCTAGTTTGTGGATGCGGGAATTTGGAATTTGAGAATGTAGCGATTTGCGAAGTTGGAGATGGTAAAAAACTCGGAACTTGAGTGTTTGGCAATTTGGGGAATTGGAAATTTAAGAAATACGGAATTTGAGACTCTGAACTTTGGGAATTTGTGAACTTGGAGATCTGTACATTTGATAACTTTATGATTTGAAGATGTCAATATATATGAACTTAGAGTTTGAGGATTTGGAATTTTGAGACCAATAAATTGAGTAATTGAAAATACGATAAATTGGAAAATCGGAAGGCTGGAAAATTGGAAAAATGTTAAATCGGGAAATGGCGAAATGTGAAAGTGAGAAAGTCAAAGTATTGGTGAATTAGAAAATTGGTAAATCGGTAAATCGATAAATTGGTAAATTGGTAAATTATGAATTTGGAATCAAGGAGTTTTGAAACATAAATTTCTGAGAATTGAAAGATCTACAAGTTTAGGGTTTTGGAAAGGTGGAGGTTAGAAAATAGTAGTTTTGAAATTTGGTATGTTTAAAACTTTAATAATTTGGAAATTGGAAATTTTTGTAATTTTCATTGTATAATTCTGTAATTGGAAATTTCTGTTTTCAATTAGTAATTGAAATCTGGAAGGAGTAATCCTTATTACCATTATTCACAATCCTCGTGCTATCGTTACTAATTTATTTCGTAAATAATGCTTTCTGTACAATTCGAAGCTGGACCAGAAACTTTTGAACTTTGCAATATACCGTAGAAGCACGTAGCCTCATTTCGAGCGACAACCATGAAAATTGCGTTTTCTGCTCGGCGATCAGCCAATGGTTTAATTACTAGCTCCGATATATTCCTCGATATCGTGGGATCGAAATGGAATAGACCCGGTGTCGCATCTCTCTATTCGTTTACTCGTTATCGTCCGTTATCCGACGAGAATATTTATCGTAAATAATAAACGTTTATATCGCTGTTCGCATACCCAGCACGCATCGATAATTCAGTCGCTTCGATTAATCCGGAAGCTTAGATTTATTTCGCAACGTTTGATATTTTTCAACGAATCAACGAACTTCATTCTAGAATGATTGAGAACAAAAATCGTGATCAAACTAATATTTTGATTTTCAAGCAATTGTTTAAAAATAACATCGATTTTATATTCCACAATAATTCCAATACCGAATAGCTTTTGGTGTAACATGTTCTAATTAATCATTCAAAATTGTGTGTAATAATAAGACGGAATATGAAATGAAGCTAGGGATTTGTGATTAATTACTACATTATTATTGAATTCTGATTAATAAGTAACTACGATCGATAACTATCATCATAAACAGTCTATTGGGCGCACACTCTTACGTTTCTTTGTATTTAGTACATTTCTCATTGTTTCACGAAAGAAGAATCCATTACAGGATGCTTATAACATTATTAATTTTATTAAAATATAAGTTAATCATTAATTTAGCGACTGTAAATAAGACATTAGTAAAAATGGTACTCGTGTTACGATTTTGTCTACTAATACGAGAATTTCTGAACATTCGTCAGTAACCGTAGTCTCATGCGTTGTGTACAGCCGTAAGACACGCGTTTGTGTATCGAGTGGCCATGGAAATTGCGTTTCCATCGAGCGACGGTTTAATTATCGTGCTTGGCTATTTCCCTCGATATCAAAGTACCAGTTAGTAGTCGATATGAAATAGGTTGAGGGCCCCGTGCCAATGAGGGACCCGCTTCCTTGCAAATTTAATGCTCGCTCGTGAATATTTATGCGCGATGCATGAAAATTCAGTTGTATGAAGATTCTCGAACAACGGAAAAACTTCAAAAGATATGGGATACGGATCAATCGATTCCGATCCAATTCTTTTGATTATGTTCCATTGCCTCTGGAGGGTTTTTTCATGCCCCACATACTCCAGTGTCTCCATACTCCGTATCGAGCATCGTACACAAGCTAACCAATATGTGTGCTCAACGAAATTGACTACAACACGACCGTGTTAAATTCATATGTTCTAGACTTTCTGCAAAAAGTTATTTAACATTACATAGGTGGAAAAGTTGTTTCGTTTCGTGTTTTAGTTTTTCAGAATTTTTAAGTTTGGAAATATTTGGGTTCAATAGTAAAGGTGAAAATCTTGGAAATTTAAGAGTTTAAGTAATTAGAAAGTTTGAATTTGGGAAATTTTAGAATTTGGGAAATTTTAGAATTTTGGAATTTTGGAATTTTAGAATTTTAGAATTTTAGAATTTTAGAATTTTAGAATTGAAGATTTGAGGATTCAATAATTTAACAATTTTGGATCTAGTGCCTCAAGTACTTAAAAATTTAGAACCTCCATACCTGTATGATTTAAAATTAATTAACTTTATATATTTACTGATTTTCACATTTACTATTAACATCAGTCTTTGATTTAGAATAAGAAGCACATGGGTAATATTTTAACATAGGTGTATGTACATCACTGTTTCCACATACCAACTGTACAAAACATATAACACCGAAAGTACATTGATCGATACAGTGCGATATACTAACTAATCATTCCTACCAAATTCCAACAATGTCAAATTATCGATATTACCCGATACCTATATCGACAGACCTCCCTTCTACGACCGCTTCTGAACTCTTCGCATGACTCATACGTGAAAAATGTAAATCTTGCGTCGCATTACCTCAACGAAGACAGCGTCATCGCGTCTCGATAATTCGATAAAAACAGAAGGTGTCTGTTTTGCCGGGCTTCCATCGTAAAAGGCTTCCATTAACAGGTTCAATGTTGACTATTACCGCGTGGACAAAAATGATCGCTTGAAATATGAAAGTAAGACTTTCTTCGAATACCCACTTCACACGCAGACTTAACGACGAGTGAATTATTGGAAAATTGGAAGGTGAAAAAACATTGTATTAAATCTAACACTTAGATATATTGAATAACAAGAATTTTTACGGTAAATTTTACAAAGTTTCTTTGGACGGCCTATTTAACTCAAGATATTTGATCTTTACTGGTTGAACTTTGATTTTGATCTGACTCTTTATCAATAACGTTTCCTTCGTAGCAAATTTATTTTGGAGGAGGAGGTTCTTTGCAACGTCGTTTCTTATTGGTTACTTGAATTTTTGGAAAGACCTTGGGAAGTGGAAAGTCGGTTCACGGGGACTTCTATCAGACCCAGTTGGGGTGGTTTGACCTTAGTCAGTGCAGGCCGGTACTAGTAATAAACCAATTTGACCTTTCCCAAATGTGCTGGTCGGTGAAAATTTAAAAAATCCTTGCGAACAGTAGGTCACCAAATTTGTTCGTTTTAACTATTTCTAACACGTTCTGGGACTGGTCTTCGAACTACCCCTAATAAACGCTACTCTACCAGAAAATATTGTTCTTGTTTGTTACGCATTAACATTGACCTTTGACCGTACACGTAACTTCGCCGCGTTGGATGGTCGGCCTCGTGAGCGAAACAATTGTTGCAACGATAATCTGAACGCCGGCGAGGGTGGCTCGTTAACAGCGATGAGTTCCCCTGTTTCCTGTATTTCCGTCACGAGGAACCGGCACGAGGAGGCCACCAATTAGCTGCGTAAATCTTCACGCTTCCGGATGTCCGGGGATCGCGCGTTTAAACCTGTCGCAATTAGCGGCGCCAATTAAAAACGGAAATGCTGGGTCGCCGCGAGCGCCTGCATTAAAATCCGTACACCGGTCCTCGTGATATTTCGCAGCGAAATTTCCTGCCGAAAACATCGGTCAATTATTAGCGTGCCCGGTTGTCGTAATTAGCGTAATTATCGGGGCGTTTACCGTCGCGAAAATCTCGCGGAACCAAGGTCAACGAATTCGCACGGGTTTCGGCCAACAGCGTCGACGCAGCTCGTTTCCGAACGAACGAAACGATTCCTTGGGACCGTAACTCTTCTATGATTAATTGTATGACCAAGATAGCAATTAGGTGTAATTAAAACCCGGTTACGGCGGAGGCATTCGAGTCTGGTCAACCGGGGTGAAGTTTCACTTAACTTTCGAGTTTAATCTTTTGCGGTCCATTTATTCTGTATGAGACGAGGACGCGGAGATAACAGGGCCACGAAAATATACAGTCATGAAGTTATCGATACGACGCCCGGTAATTAACGAGTGATATACGATGATATTATATGTAACATCGTAGTTGCATTCTTCGCTGTTCCTATCATATTTTCAATATGCATTAACGATTTTAAACGCGTAATTAACACTGAACCTACCAAAGCGGTCAAAATGACCATTTAGCAAGTTTCTGATTTTATGTTACAAAGTATGTTGAGATGGCTCTTTTGAAATTCCTCTTGACTTTCATCGTGGCAAAGAATTAATGCGAGCATTAATTTATGCTTCATCGTTCGTTTATTTGTTTTTCGACTTTATTTTTAATTTCAAAATAAACGTGAATTACACGCCCGTACGTTTAGTATTAAGGACTTCTTCGATCGCGTGAAATCATGTAATACTTATGTCTTCTGAAGTGAATATTAGTTAACGAGTTGCGATGTGTATTGTATTCTATTATATAATTGTGTTCCATTCTTAAATTATGATATTATAATCTTAATTTATGTCTCTAAAATAATATATTACAATGTTTCTTTAATATATGATTAATTATATCTAATTACATCGTACAATTTTTTATTACAATTTTAATATTTTGATATATCATATATTTAAAAAATGTGGCTATTTATACATATGGTATGTATATGCAATTGATTAGTTACACATACTACATTATTATTAAAATGACATACTAAACGATTCACTTAACATAACTGAACTAACTAATTTAACTAACGAAACTTGCTACTTGTACACATACTGCATGTATAAATAGCCAATCGTGTATGCATCCTAAATATTTTAAATTGTAAATATTTCTATGACAGATATTTCTATGCAAATAGTACGATCGAAATATTGAACGAATAAGTTAACAATGCGAAAAGCATATATCTATTTTTCGTTTGAATCATAGAAAGAACTCGTAACAATTCTATAAATCAAATTTTACGTATCGTCAAAACAGCAGCGTCGAGTCAAAAGAGTTAATACCGCGAATGTATTTTTCTTTGCTTTTTCATGCTATTTTCTGCCATTGTCCTTTAGATATTGATGGATGCACGTGTACGCACGACTGGGAGAAAAATGGACGTGTTCCTTAATGTTACGAATTTAAATCAACGGATACAATGGACCCAGGACCGTGAGCTTTGCAGTTATTAGAAATGATACATGTATCGTACAACTGCAGATACAGTAGAATAGTTCACAGGAGTTACCGTCGTTGTTGTGCACCGGTGAATTCATTCGCTCGCGAAATGGAACTAAATTTATCGTTTTGGGTTGCAGTTTCACTTCACGCAAAAATTCAATAAATGGGAGCAAATAGGCTAGCTCTGCAATGTATTGTAGTTTTCAGAAGTTATCATTTTTAGGTGATTGTTAAAAAGATATTAATAGGACGTTTCATTAGGTTGTAAAACCTCATTAAAAACGAAGTAATCGCCTTTTAATGAGCGTTTAATGTTGAAATACGACAAAATTAGTTGACTTCGATATTTATGAAAGTATAAGGAAGCGTGAACTCGTAGTGAAACTAGTAAAAGTGTTAGAATTAGTAGAAAATAGTATTTGACGTAAAATACCTGGGGAGTTTTCACAAAAATCTCGAATGATTTTATTTTATTATTATTAAAATTGTCCGATGAATGTTCAGCCCATGCAATTAAATTACTATTTGAAATGAATCGTTCGATTTGCAAATGATTTGTCTAAGTTGAAGGAGTTAAATAAATTAGAAATAAATCTAAAACTATCAGAAACAATGAATGCATGAATTACATTGATGCATAAATTAACATTGATGCATGAATTAATTCTTCACTATTTTTTAATTTCTTATAAAAGAATAAATTGCACTAATCTGTCGATAAGGTTTTCCGATGTAAAGAATGCGAAACATTCAATATCCTGGCAAAAATGTAATATTGGTTAACAATACTGTGGTTTGAAAGCATGCATGAATTTAAATTATTTGATAGTCTCATCATTATGATGACTCAAACTTCGCTGCAGGGTTTCTCTTTCATACAAAAGGAAACTCGACTTTCCCTTGTAAACAGTAAAAACACCGGATCGACGTTAATCAAAAAGATACGATCTTCATGGGTCATAAAATCTATTTATCGTACTCGTACGACAATCTTTTGTTCACGAAGGAACAGTGTTTATACAAACATAAAACATATTTTCTGATAACAAATATTTACTTATTTTTATTATTTAATTATTATTTGTGAGAGTTCAAAAGTATATTTTCCTTCAAAATTGAAAGGATCGTGCGATAAAGGGTTACTAAAAGGGTGCGAAAATAAAAGCAATCAGCATTTTTCGTCGACCTTCAACTTACTAACACGATTCGGTTTCTCAACTACTCCATCAGTTTCACACGGTATCGGTGTTAATAATTTAGCGCATAAATACGCTACATAACTGTGAACAAACGAAGGTAGACTAAATGGTCCTGCACAGGTTTACGACCGAATAGAAAGAACGAACACTTTCTAAGTTTGCCTAGATATAGAAAGATCTTGTTTCGCGTAGTCGTTTCACTGTGTTCTCTTTCCGGGTCATCGCCTAAATTATCTTCCATCATGAAATCTTCCATTACTATCTCCTCTCCGACACAGTGATCATTTAAATTTGCAGGATACTGATTCATACCTATTAAGTTTGATGACAACTTTGACGTAACTCTTATCTCATCGATTTTAGTGATTTTAACATATGTTATAAAGGTTAATACATAAAGCATGAGAGTACGTAAAACATGTAAATACAAAAGTGATGGGACATATGCACATGTACGCCCACTCAAATAAAAATGATGAAATATGTGTATGAAAATGATAAAACATATACACACATTCACATAAAAATGATTAAATATGTACATATGAAATATAGGCATACGTATGAAAAGATGAAACATACATATATTCACATAAAAGTGATCAAATGCATACATAGCATGTAAAAATGGTAAAGCATGTTTCATATGCGCTAAAAGCTGATAAAACGTATACATACATGCACACAAGAGTGATAAAACGTGTGCATATACATACATAAAAACGATAAAACGTATACACATTTACATATAAGAATGATAAAACATGTATACATAACTACCAATACAACTACCATCAATATCATTTAACATTTCTATTAATTTTACATTTGATACTAACACGCAGAGGGTATATACGTTTTGTAAAGACACCCGGTGTATATTCTAGCGAAATCATAGCTTCGAGGTTCACAACGACAATTCGAAATCAGAAAACCGTAAGATTTAACAACGGTGCACAGGATAATTAGTGGGACGGATTTAATTTTTCTTCAGAATCCATTTCTGTGCAATTAATCGCTTTTCATGCAACCACGAGAGAGAGAGAGAGACGGGAAAAGAATGAGAGGACGCGATTCACCGCCGAATCCTTCGTACACTGAAATTACAAACACACACCGAACCGACATCAATTTCATCTATTGTCACACACGAACGATGCCGTCTGCTAAACTGCAAGAGGAAGCAGGAATTGAGATCAAGTGTGCATTCGCGCATTCATATATGTTTACACGAGCTTGCATGTATGCGTGCATGCGGTTAGGTGTGTCCCGTCGAGCAGCCGCTTGCACTCTGATTGCGTTACGTTACGCTGCATTTATCGCGTATTTTCGTCGTTAAAATATTGTGTGCCGCCGTGTTTCGTTCGTGCCTCCCGAAAATGTTGCTAAAAGTTTCACACATTTTAAATTGTAAACGTTATCACCGTTGTTTATGCCCCTTGCAACTTGTATCGTACAAATGCTGATATTCGTTATTGCTGTTTTTCATTTTTTACCAACCGTGTGACATTTCCTGCTGACGTCGTTTTTATTTGCTGATAAAAACACCGCGGTCAGGTTTGCTGCGTTATTTTGTAACGCTCTGCGGAGCTGATCGTTAAATTAAATTATTGATAAAAATTTGGTAACTCCAGGTTCAATTTTTAAATTTACTGATTTCGACAGTTTGCGAATGTTCACAGAAATTCGATGTAGATATGTTTACTTCTGAAATTTCTAAATTTTTCGATTTTCCCAGATTTTTACATTTTTCAACTTTCGCAGTATGTCAACTTTCAAGTTTATTAACTTCCTAAATTTTCACACACTTGGAAGGTTTATAAATTTTTTAATTTGGGCATTTGAGTTTGAGGGACACTGAATCTAGAAATTTCATGCTGTTATTTTCCAAATTTAAGGAACTCTTGAATTTCCAGACCGGAAACTACTTATCAACATCCCCCTCTTGTACGTCACTTGCTCACAGTCTCAAACGAATACAATAAAAAATGAACCAGGCACAAATTCAGTGCCCACTGCAATAAACATTACATGACAGAATATTTGATGGTTAAGCTGTACCGCTTATTTATGTCTCAAAGCAGTGATACCTTTTAAGACTTTTATGTCGCCGCTGAGAGTCCCCGAGGTGTGATTCCTGGTACGTTTTATGGATACTTGAGAACAGTTGACGCATCCCATGGGACATCATAAGATGTCGATCTCCCAAGTAATTAAGTGTATTCGCGAAAGATATTAGCTACTTCGGTGAAGTTGCAAAAATCGTTGTCTCGGAACAGTTTCATCAAGAAACTGTTGAAACTTCGCCATTAACATGCAACGAATCTATGTACTACAGAGAAATTTGCACGAAAATTACGTCGAGATTATTGACGAGTAAATAACCGAGGTTTGCTCGTTCCTTAACCCGTGACTCTAAATGCAAATAGGAACAAATACTTGTAGTAGAAGTTACTAGGGTACCAGTTACTTGATAACGAAAATTCTTAATCACGGGATGCAATAACAACAACCTTATTGCACCTTTTTATTTATTTTATAACATTTATATTAGCGACGTTGCAGTCAACAGTAGTAGCTAAAAATTATTTTCGCAGCATTTTATGGCAGTCGTTGTTTCATCTTTTGATTTCGTTGATTCGAATTCATATTATTGTTGTTCGTTTGGTCAGTGCTAAATATTTTGTATACCATTCACACTTTGTATGGGAGCATAAATTTGATTTAGGTGTAATATTGGAACTTGAGATTTGACATTTCTAAATTATATTATTTTTAAATTATTAACTATAACATCTTCAAATTTCTAAATTTCCAAATGATCAAATCTTCAACTCACTACATTTCAAAATTATCAAATATCCAAATTTCTAAATTTCTAAATGATTAAATCTCCAAATTACTACATTTCTAGATTGTAAAATATCCAAATTTCTAAATTCTTAAATGATCAAATTTTCAAATTTATAAATTTTCAAATTATCAAATCTCTATATGTGTAAGTTTCCAAACTACCAAATTTGTAGATCTCCAGACTTCAAAATGATCCAACATCTAGATTTTTGAATTATTCAATATAAAAATGTGGAGATTACCAAATTTCTACACTTCCATGTCACCATATTTGAAGATATCTGGAGAAGTCCAAATTACTAAATTATCAAATTTCAAAATGTCCAAATTTTATAATACACATTATTTTCTCCTCACAATAATATCAAACTGTTATTACAAATTACCCACCTGTTTAATAATGGAAGGTATGAAATCAACCCTTCAGTTTGAAAATCTAATCATATTCACGTTGTGCACTTTCAAATTAGTCTGCATGTGTACATACGCGTGAATATGGATCAGCAGGCTACCTCCACCTCAAAGTTCTCAACTACACCTAACTCTTCATCTGAAATTTGTATCCATCGTTTCTCAAACTTATTGTGCCAGGAAACAACATTATATCAGCCACGTCCGATATCACGTTGCGTGATTTCAGGGCGTAGAATCGTTACGGCTAGATTCCATGACTACAGGTAATCACTACAGTGTCTTTCAACGACGACCATAAAATATCGTACCTTAAGCGTTGTTTCTACACCGTTAATATCCAGCGTCGATTACAGCTTTCCATATTCCGATGCGCGCGATTATTTCCACTTTTTCCGGCGCGATCGTCAGCTTTCACCTCGTCGAATTCGTTTTCCATCTACGTTCTTAATTCCTCGAGTTCAAAAGCCTCGTGTCATCGTGTCCGCCACGTTTCACGCGAAAGCGGTCGATGACATCAACGCGGTCACGGAGCTTTCGAACTTTTGCTGGCTTTCACCGGTTCACCGTTCGCCGTCATTCGACAACGAACCAAAGAAAGACGCTCAGTGAAAGCGATTAACCAGATGGCAAATCCGTGTTCGACATTTCGCGTTAAGGCGTGTATTCAATCGCAAACAACGCTCGCGACATGTCTGCTAATATTGCGCAACGGCGCAGGGCTGATTAAGTGACCATGAGAACTCGTGGGTGCATATGGGAACTCGTGGGTGCGTATGGGAACTCGTCGATGTACTTCACATTCGAAGCTACGATGTGTCGAAAAATTACACGGATTTCAAATTTCAAATTTTTTAAATTTGGTGATTTGGAAATCTGCAAGCTTGCAGGTTCAGGAAGTAAAAAATGCGGAGATGTATGAATGTAGAATTCAGAAACAGAGACATGTGAGACGGTCCAATATTGAAATTAAGAGACTTAGAAATTTAAAAATTGAGAAATTTACAAACTTACAAATTCAGAAATGTGTACATTCAGATATGTCGAAATTTGGAAATTTGAGAACTTAAAATTTCTAAAAAAACTTGTGCATGAGATGAATTTCGTAAATGAATTTTGAACATAAAATTGACTTCATATAAAATCCAAAGGATCTAAAAGTTTCTAAAATAGACGATTCGTTTAGCAATTATTTTTTAACTATCCGCGAATATCAATGGTAGTTGAAAGAGAGAGCAAAGTATCGGGAAAATAATGTTCCCGAGATGTCTTAATCGCTTGTTACACGTTAGGAAACTATTCCGCCGAAAGATAGACAGAAACGTTTGAGCGTAGAGTGTTCTGTCCTCGGATGTGTAATTTCCGGAGCTATTTTAATTTAGTTTATTGGTCGACCGTGCCCCCTTTGCGTCCGTTTTCTCCTTCCAGTTTCCGTATTACGGGGCAATCTGCATCGACCGAAAATAATTTCCTTATCTCTCGCTCGAACAAAGTTAAACGCCTTTGAAAATTTGCGTCGCGGGATGGATTTTTAATAGAAACGGAAAGATAATTTTCTTACCGGAAGACATTACGTTGAGATTGGAAGTAATGCGGTCTTATGCTCTAGTGTAAATGAACGTTGAGTTTATTTTAGAGCATTATAACCTGGATTAATATATTCTCGAATTTTTCTAAACCTACATTTTTATGTTGTACAATATTTGTTTCGCATGTTGATGTATTCCCAAGTTTTAATATTTTATATGTTCATGTGACGATATTTTGATATTCAGTGTGTGTATGCCGCCATATTTTTATATTCCACAAGTTTGTACGGCTATGCTTTTATATTTCATGCGTTTGTGTGCCAAAACTTTTATATTTCCAAAGTTCTATATTCTCTCATTTCTTTATCAAATTTCTAGATTCAAAAATTCCAATATTTTTCATGATCTATATTTTCGAGTTTCTACATTTCAATATTTTCATTTTTCAACAACTTCCACATGTCCCCAATTACTATATTCTATTTCTATTCCCACATATCCATAACCCCACACTTCTGCATTTCTGAAATTCTATATTCCACTATGTCTATGTTGTTCACATCTCAAGATTTCTAGGTTTCCATATTTTCCACGGTCTATGTATACATACATATTTCTCTATTCTCAATATTAATTTTACAATAATAATTTCTGTCAAATTTTCGAGCGTATCTTAGACTTAACTGTTCCTCTTTGTACAGTGTGTGTGAAAAATAATAACCACAAACTAATAGTAATTAATAATAATAGTGATAATAACGATTAATAATAACAGTATTAACAATGATTAACTTGTAATAAGTACGTCGTAACACTCTAATTTCTCTAAATCAAAAATTCCGAAATTTAATAATTGTCAAGGAAAAACGAAGGGTGAACGAACAGTTAGAGGTCCGCGTGATCGATTTAAGAACAAAAGAAACAGAAAATGAAATTATTGTCGCGATAAATCACTGTCTCATTCCCTATCGTAGTGACTCTTATAATTCTTGGCCTATCCGGATGAAAAGAAATAGCGAACGAAACGCGATGAAAGGAATTTTTTCACCGGGGACGTCGCTGGCAGAATATAAATCTCGATTTCCTGGGGCCACCGGAGTCATCCGTCCAGGGCTTAGAGCACTCGATGTCTCCGATAAATCCGCAATGTAATCGAGCCTTCGCGTTGAACATCCCGGATTAGCCACTCGTCCGATATCTACATTGTCCCGTCTCCATGGACGCGAAATCCGCAGGAATTTTTGGTCCTTGAACGGGGCGCAGGGAAAGTCAATATTGTCGGAAGAAAATTGACCACGTGGTTGTTCGCGCCGCTATTTCTCGCCGCGAGCACGTACATATTTCTATGAAGGGTTTCGACGCAACCGGAAGCCCTTACGGATATAAGGGAAAGCCGGCAAAATTGTACGGCCGAGGGTAAATCTGCCTTCTTTAGCAAAAATATGACAAACACCGAGAGGAGAGGCTTGTTGCTCGTCGATCTTCGGCGATTTTGGGGAATTTTATCGTTTCTGGATAAATGTCGAAAGGTGGGAGTTACAACTTTTAGAAGACCGGAACTTGGGATATTTTTTATCCTGGAGAATAATTTTGAGAGGCGGGAATTTGGGAACCTAGAAATTTGGAAAGATGAAGACATTTAAACCCATGGATTTGAAATCGTGGAATTCGGCGTTGTAAGAATTCAAGGTCATGAAAATTTGTGAATCTATGAATTCGACGATTTGGGAATTTGGTAACTTCAGAATTTTTAAATGCCAAGTTTCAGAAAATTCTGAGTTTGAAAATATGAAACTTTAAGAACGTGAAACTTTCAGAATATGAAACTTCCAGCATATGAAACTTTAAAAACATGAAACTTCAAAAATACAAGAATTAAAACATTTCGAAAATTTGGAAACTCGTGCGTAGCAAAATAAAAAAATTCGTAATCAGTTAATCGAAAAAATTGGAGATGTAAAATTTTTTAACTAAACAATTGTCCAGTATGCGCACGTGTATTCATATAATGTAGGTCGCATCCTGGTGCACAATGGACGCGTTAAGGAGCAAACAAGCACGAAGTCGATGGACGAAAACTGGGATGATACATTGGCTCGGCTGAGAACAGTAATGGTAATAAACTAACCGGCAGCTACTCAATGTTGTTAATAATGTCCGGTAGCCGTGAGCAGCGTGACTCCGTAACCGTTATTACAACGAAAATCGAACAATACACGATCGGTCGGAGATTCGGTGACCGCCTCGATTATACGCTAACAGCGTCCCGCATTTCCGAGGCAATTAAATGCGCGCCTCGCAAAGTGTCGTTAATATTAAATTAGATTCGCGTCGCGCGAACACGCGTAAATTACCGAATTAAACTAAACGTTAAATTAATTAATTCGAGTGGATGCCGTAACCGCTTTGATGCCGTTTTAATTAATTTATAAGGTTCCAGGTAGTATCGGGAATTCGAAAGAATCGCGTCATATCCATTGATATTCGATTCAAAAACCCGGTATATCGTTCCATAATTCAAATTTCTAAACATCGCATAATCTTCCCGTTGGAACATTTCATCGTTAACCTACGAAGAGTTTTTAGAATTCCTTTCTGGAACACTAGATATACCGACATTAAATGCACTCTTACTTTAATAGTCACCATAAAGTAGACAAATAAATAAGTAGATACTAAACATCATCTAACATACACAACCATTCGTTATCTCAATAAAGCATGAAAGATATTTTGACAAAAATTTAGTAGTATAAAATGTCAAACCCGAAATTGGTCATTTTGACCATTTTTCATTGGTCAAAGTGGTCAGATGACCCTTCTACAAATTTCCTACATCAAATGACAAAAGTGCAGCTGGTTTTCTTGACATTTAAGCTGATTGTCGTCAAGATAAAGAATCTATAAATGTTCATCTTATTAATGTTTCATCGTTTGTTCATTTATTTTTCAACTTCATTTTTAACATCAAAATAACTGTGCATGCCTCGGTAGTTTTATTGTTAATTCCAATGCTAAGCTAGCAAAAGCAAAAATGCTCAACTATATTTTAAACTAAACAAGGATAGGAAAACAGTCAGAGGGATCTGGATTTTTCGGAGTCAAGAGACTTTATTGCCAGGCAAGGCCGTACAAGACCTTATAAAGTAAAGACCCCAACTTTCATTTAGATGTTCGACGTATTTGCATTCCAAAATTCGTAAGAACTAGACGTATTTTTCAAAACACGTTCTAATAAAGTCACACAATAAAATTATAAACTGTTTCGTTATTCTATCACGTATTTCTAATATACAATAACGAAAACTGCTAAAAACATTCATTGTATCGTACGGGTATTTGCAAAGATTAATTTCCTGTCCACCTATGTCTACGAATTACATCGTATTTAGTCCTCTTTAATACAACGGCCTTTGTGTAAAACATTTGAACCAGGCTTTAATATTACGTGTCAGCGACCAATTCGCAATTATCAGCCTGCGACTCGTACGTTTTCACGGTTCAAGTGCTCTGCAGCTAAAGGGTTAACTGGATTTAATCTTTGATCGGGGCTTCATTTTGACGAAGTTCCCCGGCAACTTCTCGCGTCTGAAGAGATGAATTTCTTGCTGCTTTCAACGATTTTGAAGGTATGTAAATCTCCTGACTCAAAATCGCCCGCAGCCAACGTTTAAACTTCAAACAAAAGTTGAGGATGAACATTTACTATTTTCTTATCGAAACCTGAAATTGCTGTTCTTTGTGCATCCCCCTGCAACATTTATTATGCCATAATAGCGTAATACGCGCGTGTATTATATCCAGGCATATACTCCTAGATTCTGACTCGACCTTTATACTTGTAGATGTCCCTAGATCTTGATATTCCTCGATATCTATTCACCTGGATCTCTATACCGTAGATCTCTACACACATGGACTGCTAAAGATCCATATACCTAGATTCCCTATAAACCTATATACACTTGGATTAGTAGATTCAGATATCCTTAAATCTCTCAATTCTTACATCCCTATATTGCTATATTCCTGAATGTTTATTCCGCTGAATCCCTGTATCCTGAAATTCCTGTATTCCTAGATTTCAATGTCCTTATATTCATCTATCGATATTTCCCTGTATCTCTAAATCCCTGTACTTCTATTTCTCTATGACCTTAGATCCTAAAATTTGGATGCTCCTATTATGTCCCCGTATCCCTATTACGCCTTAATTCCAGCATCATTATATCGTTAACGAATTATATTTTTGTATCCAAGGTCTCTAATTATTCTTGGTCCTCCTCTTTTCGTCCGTGCACATCTATCAAAATTTGTTTTCATTTGAAGTTGCACCGAGTAGAGTTATTGAAGTTCTGTTTTGTGCCTGTCCACAATGCCGGAACCCATTCGGCGATCTGTTGTTGTCAGGATTTTAATAAAAATCTTCATTCACGTGTCGCGCTTTCTCCGTTTTATTGTCCGTCCAAACTTCCTGTTGCACCGCATGCAATTAAACCGTCATCGTTGTTTCGACGTCGTTCGAAACTTTTTTGATTAAAAAAGAGTTTCGGTCCACACTTTGTTCGTTCAGTTTCGCTCATGTTTAGGACACGGCGGTGTTCGCAAACATCTGTTCAATTCCTGAATAGAATGCCACTTTTGATTAGTATTTCGTCTAATGAACAAACACGGATCATATCCAAAATCGTTAGGCTGCTCAGGATCTTATTGTGCCTTGCAATGATTCAATCACCGGTTCAATAATCTTTCGTTATTGGGTCGTCTCAATGGTCGAGCATAGACACGCATGAATTTTGTATCGGGGGCATTTAAAAATGGAATTCTGTTATATTCTATACGATGCTCTTATTTATGTTATACGTATGTGATAAATTTTCGCATATGAATCAGGGTGACATGTACGAAACACCTCATACGCTATTTTCGAACTAGAACTATATAACTGACTGTAATATAATTAAATTTATATATATAATGCATTATTTAATGAATATACGCATTATTTTACATATGTATACAGGGTGTCTCATTATAATCTTCCCATGCGATTATCTCGCTAAATATTCATTATTCGAAAAAAATGTTTAAAAGAAGTGTACACTGTTTTTTCTTTCTGCGTATATATATATTATTTAACATGATTAAATTTGAATTGTATGCGGTTAAATTTAATTTACGTTACCGATGTAATAGTCGTGATCGAATATTAGAATTGGAAATGTAAAAGTATCACGATAAATGGCCTTTAAAGGTATCCAAAAAGGTTTTGTGTATTTTTGAGTGGCAAGTTTAAGAATTGAATCCGAACGAGATTAATGTCATTGGAGCTTGTTTGTTGCCAAACAGCGTTCGCGACACAAGAGACAGTTATTCGCGGCGATGTTTCAGTGTAACCCCTCGTTTGCATAGCACGGTAGTCGCACACACGCGGATCGACTTCGTGTACCCGATTATAGATCACCGACCTCTTGAAGAAGCAGCCAGAGAGAGCCGAGAAATCGCATTATTGTCCTCATCTCTGTGTACTACCTTGCCGCGCAAGAAGCTCTCGCACCGTGATACTTACACGGTCTGAGGATTCTAACTGAAGTAGTCACCTAACGTTACGTGTAACGAGATAATGCAAACGAGTTTCGATAATGGCTCTGTTTTAATAGACTCCTTACGCGTCCCTCAGGGATTCCACCTTTCCACCATCATCCGAATATTCAACGCATTCTTTCACGTACGTACAAAATACATCCGTTAAATTATACGTTCGTTCTGTTTAAATATTCGGGCGAGAAAACCTATTTCGTTTCTAATAGTACGTGTTTATTCCTTCGTACATTGTCAATTGTTTAACTAACTTCCTTGATTGTTGCAAGATGTGGACATCAGTGTGGACATTCGTAATGGACATTAAACAATATTTATATTAAATAAACGCATAAAGTATCAATCGCGATTAGCATGTTTTATTTATGCTTCTAAAAAGGAGATCCCTCAAAAAGGAATTATACATACCTTACACATTCTTTTATATTTTAAATATGTCCTGTAAAATATACATACACGTAAAAGTTTCGATACCTGCATGCTCTAAATATATGCGATCACGTCAGAATGAATATTTTCATTTAAAAAGTGACGCGTGTACACTGCAGAACTTACGTTAACAAATTACAAATTAATTACAAAGTGTACAGCTACGGACATTTATCACGTGATACACATACGATGTTAAGTAAATTTGCACTGTAGCGTATTGTACTCGTGTATTTTTATAACAAACATAGTTTCAAAAGAATGAACTAATTGGAATCAGATATAACATCATGTAGTAACATGAAATAGAATCAAGGAATTGAAGATAATTATTTTTAACGAGATTCGTGCATGTTGTAACAGAGATAAAAGTTTATTTTGTATAGCGTCTGTAATTTGAAACGAGATTCTATCTGCTGGTTGGTTCGGTGAAATTAAATTTAACCAAGAAATGGAACGTTTAATATCCCTCCAACATGGCTACCAAATCAAACTGCTTATCTGATCGATAGCGCAAACATCATGATTATAGGTTTAATCACTGGTATCTGTACCGTAACGCGTTCAATATTTATTAGCTGTCCGCAACGGAAATGAAGCAACAACTTCAATACAAATTCACGCGACCGATAGTGCATCAATATCTTTACCGCAATCCAATATCAATCGTCAGAATTCTAAATTTTCCGGTTGATGCGCGTGCAAATTCACTGCGCGTAAATAGCGTTATTACGGTTGCGTAATCGTACGATATAAAATTACGAGGCCCTTTAACGAGCGATTAAGTTATTCTAATGATCGAATCATGTGCTATATTATTTCCTTTATATTGGAACTTTAGTCGCTGTGGTAGAGTGTTTGACAATTTGTAATTTTGAAATTTAAAATCGGCGAATTCAGGGATTTTAATATTTGAGAACTTTGGAACTTTGAAATTTCTGATTTTCGCGATTTCGAATTGTTTGAAATTTTAAAATTTGAAATCGATGAATTTAGGAATTTTAGTAGTTTGAGAATTTTCAGTTACAAATTTATGGATTTTGCGATTTTTAAGTATTTGGAATTTGGAATTGTTCACTTTTGGAATTTCGAAACGTTAACATTTTGGAATCTGTGATAATTTTAATTTTTGAGATTTCAAGATCTGCTGATTCCGAAGTCGATGAATTTTGGAATTTTGAAATTTCGTGATTGTGGAACTTCATAATTTGGAAATATTGGGATTTTGAGAGTTTGAAAGTTATGAATCTCGAACGTCTAAAATAAGAATTTTGGGATTTTTAGATTTCGCATTTCTTGAAGTATAGATTTTTAGAACTTTTAGAGTTTTAAATTTTAGAACTTGGTGAAGTTGAATTTTATGAATGTTAAAATGTTGAAATTTTGAAATTGTTGCTCTTGCAAATCGACTTAAAAATTATTGAACTTCAAAATTCTAACCGTGGAATTTTAAAATTTGTGGATTTTCCAATTTCAGAACCTCAAACTGAATTTCGAGTCTTCAAATTTCCGAATTTGAATCTTCTGAATGAGAAAGAACATAACACAATCCTTTCTTCTTTCATCGTGCATTGCCTCATTGATTCGTTCGTATCAAATCACCACTAAAAATACTTCGATATAATATCGAATTGCTTTCTAGAATTCGTCAAACGGAAAATATTATGAGAATTTTGTACCAACCAACATATCGCGTTAAAACACAGTCAGCTCCATCGTCAATAATTCCAAATATTCCATGCAATTATGAAAACATTCATTCAATTATGAATGAATTTCGTACCTCAAAGTTACGTACACCATTATGATAATTCCTCGATTGTACGTCATTAATTAATATCGGGTATGATATGATATTTTATACGGAAATAGCTCGAAAGTAAGTTATACATGCTGGTTATATCGTTTGCATTTCGCGATTATCGTTTCGTCCATATTTGGATCGAATTCGTTTACACTGTATATGGTATGAATATCAATATTCCATGTTCAAACATTTTTGACGCGGTACGTTCATATTTTTAAACGAGTTCGTTAATATACACCTGTAAGTAATCGTAACAAGATCCACATTCGGGCAGTCAGTTTATATCAACTGAAATCACAAATTAACTGCGATGAAATGCACATGCGTGGTATGATGGCTTCAGTGGAAGCACAAACGAGCATTTTGTTACATAAATGCAGGTTTTGTATTTGCATACGTACAAACGATTATCCAGTTACGATATGTAGACGTTCATTTTCTGCTTTTTGTTGCAGCATTGAGAAATAACGAGAACGCGTAGGAATTTACTACAGATTCTGTATCCGATTCTGAGAATTTAGAAATTATTCTATTGCGAAAATGTAGGAATATATTTTCTAATATATAAATTTAGAAATTTAGGAATTCAGGTATTTGAAAACTAGAAACTCGGATGTTAGGATGGTTATAAGTTCGAAAATTGAAAAATTCTGAAACTTAGGAATTCACGAATGTTGGAATTCGCAAATTAGGAATTTCTGAGATTTTGGGAACGAGAGATTTAGGAATTTAGGAATTCGAAAATTAAGAAATTCGAATTTTTGGGAATTCGTAAACTTAGACATTCGAAGATGTAGAAATTCTGAAACTCTGAAATTTTGTTATTACGAAAGTTACAAATTGTTAGACATACGGGAATATAGGAATTTGGGAATGTAGAAACTCCATCACTTTGATATTCGGAAAATTACAATTTTGAAACCTTAGAAAATCGAAAATTTCGAAACTCAAAAAGCTATAAATTCAAAATTTAGAAATTACATCGATTATTCTGATTAATAAAATGAAGTTGGAGATGAGTAATGGAGATGGTTCGTTTTTAAAACACGATCAATCAATCACCGAATCCAGGAAGAGATGAAATCGATCGGTATCCCATTGTTCGACGCTGCTGGTTCGTTAATTTCAACGAAATAATATTAAATTACGCTTCGATTGTTCGTGAAGCAAGATTCAATCAAATGAATTCTATCAATCAACAACATTCGATTTTCACTAACGTGTTTTACATTTTTATTGAATAATTGATATAGATTTACTGATGTACATTTGATACACATTTTAGTTATTCATTTTACATGGACACATTGTCTAACTAGAGTGAGTCCAATGAATAAATACATTCCATTACCGTTCGTTAATTATGAATATAATCCGATAAACAATTCTTCAAATTATTTTACTAAGATTTCTGGGAATTTACTGAGATTATGTGAAAATTTGTAAAGCTGTGAATTTTGTATTTGATTATTGGAGGATTTGGTAATATAGGAATTTAGATATTTAGAAATTCACGAATTTGAAACATTTTGTAATTTACAATTATGAAAAATTAGGAGTTTTGAAATTTCGTGATGAGGAAGGATAGAAACTTTGTATTTGAATATTTGGATACTCGGTAATTTTTTAAGAAATATAATCTTGAAGATTAGTTGATTAAAAAATTTGAAAATTCATAGATTTGTAATTTAGAAAATTTTATAAAACCTCCAATAATATTTTCGAAACTGCCGAACGTGGAATTTTAAACGCATCAAACCCTCGGATAAAAAATGCCGCTCTTGAAATACTTGTGGCCACCCTGCATTGCAATGAATTTTGAGTGTCCGTTTATGTTACACGGAAACGCCATCCGGATAAGGGTTAAAGTATCGCGTTTCTTTCTACTCTTTCCACTATCGATCTGGTTTGTTCAAGGAAAGGCCTTTGAACGTTTCACCAACGAATATTGTGAAATAATTTCATGCTTGACTGCGCTCTTTGATAGCCGATCGTGTAATCTTCACAACTCGTAAGTCGTTGCGTCAAGAATGCTTTCGATGCTCTACATATCAGTTTTATTGAAAGGGGAAATCATGCGTGTTACCAATTCGTAAAAAAAGGTAGCAGTTAGTTAATTTAGTTAGTAAATAAATGAAAGAAGTTGAATAAATGTTAGACAAAGTCGATGGATTCGAGGAGGACAGTGTTTCTTTGAAATCCACGAAGTGGATGATGTTCGTGCTCGAAATAAAAATTAGAATGTTATACAGGCACGACATGTGTTTAGAAGATAAAAAGGAATTTGGAGCGCGTAGTGAATCTGAAAAAAGAACGGTTGATAGGCACGAATAACGGTTCATTAATGGCCGACAAGTTTCGAAAGGTAAATGACTGGCAAGAACACGTCATGTACCACTCGATATGAGGGCATTGAGCTTTATTTTGTGAGAATGATGCGTCAAAACGAATCGTTCGACATTTCGGTGGCAAAATTGTAGACTTTCTTTGTTACATTCATCAGTAATGACAAATAGTAAATTAACTCATAAGTAAAAACTCGTCGAAATTAAAGAAAGGAAAATGTAAGGTAAATGTTGCCACTATAAAAATGTAAAATATCGCGACAAATAAATTTCTAAAAAATTGGGGTTGTCAAACATATAATTTCTCAAAAACTAGAGTTGTGGAAAATAATATTTATCAATAATTGGAATTGTCAAAAATAAAATTTCTCAAAAATTAAATTTGTAAAAAATTAAATTTCTCAAAGACAAAGAGTTGTTGAAAATAAAATTTTTCAAAAATTAGAGTTGTTAAAAATAAGACTTCTGAACAATTTGGGTCATCGAAAATCAATTTCCCCAAAAATTCGCGAAGATGAATAATATTTTTCACGTTCAAATTAATCGCATAAAAATTCATAAGATTTACCCGTTGAGTGTTACTACAAAAAAAAGTGTTAGTGCGAAAAAAAGTTGAGCCTCGGCGAATAGTGTTGGGGAATACATAAAATAATGATGAGCTCACGCGTTTAAAAGAATACAATCTCCAGGAACCTGCATCTACGTTTATCCGTAGAAAGTTTTCCGGAGGTCAACTTTCTCCGTTCGAAACCTGTTCGAGAAAGGAAGATGCGCCATTGTAAAAATGCGAAGTTACGTTCAAGAGGAAATCGCACCTTTGACACGCAAGAAACATGACTCGGATTTGGGTAATATTTAAACTCGTACGAATGCAGAAACTCTTTCACTCGTGCTAAGAAAATTTACAAATTAGATAATTCGAGTGTTAGACCTTTCGAAAATTTGGACATTTATAAATTGCAACTACAATTCTACGATATCAATAAGTACAAGCTGCGATATCGCCATATTGCAAACATTGATTTCAGAACCTGGAAATAAATTTCTTAAAATATTAATGACACTTCCATGATTACGAATTCTGACTTTCTACTTGTCCCCTCCTCTTTCACCGAAACTTCAACACAATGTCATATAATCACTACTCAACACAAGTAACTAACAATGGTCGATTAAAAACAAGACTGTCCAAATGAGAAATAACGTCATTTGAACAGGGAAATGTCTAATTACTGTAAGCAAACTCTTCCTGCACATTTTCTCGCACATTTCGCCGCCGAATTAATTGCAGAATAAAGCTCTTCGGAATATCCGACAATAACCAACCGGAAGAGTAAAAGTTTCCGATGCCACGGAACGATAACTGAAATTTGCGCCATCATAAAAGCGTAATATCGAACCGTACGCTGTCCTCTTTCACCGTAACATTCTTCCGAAACTTTAGCTATATCGGCCCGCGTGTGTGATCTCCGTGCTTATGAAGTTCGCCTCGATAAAATTACCTTTCCACCGTGAAGGTAACGGAACCAGTTAAATTCATCCGCTGAAAGTTTCACAAACGCGCACCGAATGCGCCACGCAAATGGCGGACGCGCGAAACGGGATACGCGAAAGTGATACCGAGTCATAGGGAATTAATTAGTGTTCGTCCTATCTACGCGTTGGCAGATTCTCGTTAACCGAATAGCAAAGGTACGATCGACAAGGATCGATCTAATTAGATGATACCATTCGACCATATATCACCGGAGTTCTCGTCAGTTTTCCATACGCTTTTCAGCCACGACACATCCCATCCCGCCCCTTTTTCCATGGATTTTCGCTTCGCTGACCGGGGGTGTCTCTTTCGCGTGTACAGGCAATATTCAATGGTGGATGGGCAAAACGAAAGGAAAAAGAAGCCCGCGTCTCTGCCGGGAACATCAAGTGGTCGTCCCGGTCGTGGCTTTTTCAGCGATAAAAATCCTCGTTCTCGTTCGTTCTTTTCTTCTGCTCCCAAAGAGAAGGTAAAAGTCGTATTTCAACGTTTTCATCGACATCAATGCGGCTTGACAGACGAGCTGCAATCATCGATCCCTATAAACCGGTTAGCCAGACGCTTTTAAAATACGACTGCCGACCGGAATATTATTTCGTCAGGGTGGCTTGCCTTTGCTGCGCGGAATTCTTCATGGTAGAAGACGAAGAGTTTCATTACGTGGTGTTTCAATTTTTGTAGATAGAAAAAGGAGACAGCCTGAAAATGTGGCGACGTTTCTGTCTTGTATTCGCTGATTACAGACCGTGGAATATTTTTTCATTTTCTAACTTGCAAAATTTTTAAATTTTAAACTTTCTTGATATCCGGACTTTCGATTTTTCGATTCTGAAGGTTCCACGTTTTCGAGTCTTTAAGTTGACGAGTTTTCAAATATCCAAACTTTGCTCGAATTTCTCAAATGTTTAATGTCACATATTCTTATTCCACTTCTTTAATTCGCAAAATGCTAGATTCTCAAATTATCATTCAAATTTTGTAATTCTTGTATTATCAAAGTTCCGAACTTCCACCTTTCTAAACTTCCAGATTCCCAAATCTCGTAATCCCAGACTTCCAAAACCCCAAATTTCGTATTGCCAAACTTTCAAATCCCCGAATGCAGACACTTAAATTTCATGCATAGAATTTTTCAAATTTTTCAATCAACTCTTCTATCAAATACGCGACCATCTGATATTACCTAGATAGATGTAAAGGGAAAAAGTACACTGTAGAAGGTAATTTTTTACCGTACACGTTTCTCGTTCTTCATGGTATTCACTCGTTGAATAATACGTTTTCGCGTACAGACAGGAAGCTACGAGTCAACACTGGTGCACTCATTGTTTCGACGAAGGTGCAACGATTAAGAAAGATAACGTCTCTCGAGGGAAATTCATTAATCACATGACCAACCGGATGAAAAAGTGATTTCGTTATGTTCGCTAGGTAAGCTTGACTTATATCCACCGGCGGATTTTTCGTGGGAATTGTAACAGGAAGAATCGTCGACAAAAGAAGGATCTATCCAGGACAATTCCTGTTGTCCGCTAAAACGTGACCATACTCGCAACCAGGGACAGAAAAAGTTATGGAATTTTTTAGCGGATTCTATTTAAAATATAAATCGTAGAATTTTTTTTAAAATACAGAAAATTTCATTCAAAAGTTCTTTAAAATGAAAGTTTGAATAAAAGTCGGTTAATATAAAAATAGAAATTATTATAATAACTGTTGTTTTAATATTCTGATACCTGAATATTTATTAACAAAATTTAATAACTGAAATTTGTAATTATTAATTGATACAATTGAAATTGGGACAGCGGCGACATATTTAATGCACGATGTTAATATTAAATTCATAATATGTTGATTATATTGAACTAATGGTGTTAATTTTTAAATAATTCTGCAGCTGGGTAAAATTTTGTGCGACAGGATCTTGATACATTTTGTCATAATTATCTCCCTGTATTTCATAAACGTATTAATGAAACCTGGGTAGTGACTAAAAATTCGTTAAAGAAAAATTTGAGGCAAAATTTCAATTTCCCCGGTCGAATTGTTAGTTACATATTTTTTTATGTAATGTAAATACATTGTTTAATAGTTCCCAGCGGCATGAACGATAACGGCAATGCAGAGAGATCCAAAAATCATTATTTTTATTGTTCCACGAAACTTGAAAATTTTCATATTATTAAGCTTCGTTTTAAATATTGCAAATATTCTGCTACTAAAACTGTTCCGAGCGCTCATGACTGTAATTACAACCTGGAAAACAACAGTCGTTTGACCCGATTTCTTTTTCACACGAATAACAGACATAAACGACGACCCAAATTACAATTTTCACATCCAAGCATTGAACATGTATTCTCAAAGAAGTTAAGATGCAATACATCGTCAATCACAACCGACATTTCGTCGAAAGTTTAGCGTTTTCGCTTACAACAGTATGGCGAGTGATGTTACGGTAAAAATTTAAGAATTCAACGGTGAGCAAAAAGAAAGAGAATTTCTGAGGCAGTGGTACCATGAGTTGACCCAAAAAGGCGAACATGATGTTGTGAAAGTTGGTACAGAAGATTCGACGTTGTTTGTTCAAGAACTGTTCTGTAACCCATATAAACGTACTATGAATATGTGCCTCGGATTTTGGGGATTTAAGAACTGGGAGATGTTGGAACTTGGAAATTTACACATTTTGAAGCATGGGAATTGGGCGATGTAGAAGTATCAGTATTTTCTTGATTTGGGATTTGAGGATTTAGATATATGGAAAGTTGAAAATACGCGGATTTGAGAAAGTTGAAGTACATGTATTTGCAGATTGGCGCGTTTGAGAATTTAGAAATTTGTAATGTCGGAAAAATGGAAATTTGAGGACATAGAAGTGCGTGTATTTGGGGATTTTTGCATTTGAGAGCTTAGATATTTGGAAAGTTGAAAACATGCGAATTTGGAGACGTAGAAGATGAGTATTTGGAGATTTATGCATTCGAGAATATAGAAATTTGGAAAGTTGAAGATATGGGAACTTAGGGATGTAAATATATCAGTATTCGGAAAGTTGAGCATATGAGGATTTAGATATTTGCAAAGTTGAAAATACAGAAGTTTGAGAACGTAGAGATATCAGTATTTGGAGATTTGCGCATTCGGGTATATTGAGAATTAAAAAATTAAGCAAGTGAAGAATTTGAAAATTTGCAACTTTCTGCATTTAGAAATTTGCAGACTTAAACTTTCAAAAATCGGAAATTCGAAGATTCAAATTCTCAGAAATTTTCAAATTTCAAGCATATAAAATTAACTGACAATGGTTCCTCTGCCTACCCCCGTCCATGCGTTGCACCCCAATCTACATACTAAATTGGTACCACCTTTCTTCCACATAACACCCACACGCCTTTCGTTTCAAAGTAGAATCGATAACGCAAACTTCTCAAATGTTCCTCCATACTAATTTACGAAGCACGTGACACTCGTACAACTCGCACACCGAAATAAAGGCATCGGTGTTCGAAAAGCAAATCGCGAGGCAATCGATCGCGCAATAAACGGTAAAGGTCAAAGTTAAAGACGCAGTAAAGTAGCTCGTTAAACGCGAGGGTATTGAAAGTTGCAAATTGAACCATGTTATCGTGGAGCACGTGTTCTTGGTGCGGAAACGCCGAGAAACGCGAGCTCTTGACCGCGCCGGAAGTAGCCGATTGTTCGGGTTAGGAATGCCAAATGGTTCCCCAAACTTTCCGTTGGAATTTCAAACGTGTTCGGTACACGTCCAATTCCCTCTGACATCCGGTACACGGAGCTCAGCCATCGACGTTATCGATAACGGATGAGAAGCTTGGCCACCACCGCAAACTCCATTACTATGGTTAGCCCAGCTAAAATTAACTGGCGAAATTAGCGATCCAAATAGATCCGCATTCCCGCGGGCCACCGCACAAATTTCAAAGCTCGCGCTCTCTCAAGAATTATGCCGGATCGATATCATACTTGGCCATTTCCATAAGTCCGCCACCTGGCTGAATGAGATTCTAATTTTCGACTGTTCATTAACGCGATCGCCGGTGTTTAACCCGTTCATTCTGCCCCGTTCATATCACACGCTTTAGCGGATAACTGAATTTCGGTCGCGCGGTGAATTGAACGGGTCCCGGACAGAATTATCTGTAAACAAAAGAGTCCTTCTCCTTTTTGGTTCATTAACGTGTTTGGGACACAAATTCAGGAATCGGGACTCTGATGATGGGTATATGATGAGTAAAGTATGTAAATATCAACATATTCAGTAAAGTAATTCGAGTTTGGAGGGAGGTCGATGAACGCGTGACTGCATAATATTTAGTATAATTTTGATGCGGAGTCAGTGAAACACTCGAACAGTGTGAAATAAATATAAGATCGAAATTTTTCCAGTTAATTATTGAATATTGATTGTGGTCGAAAAGTGAAACCCAGAGACCAGGACTTTTTTTAAGGGTTGATTTCTGAAACTATACGTTGGATTATTTTCATCTTTATTGGAATAATTTATATTGTGAGATTTTATGTTTTATTTATTTCTTGAATGCTTACAATAACATTTTCACGTTATATTTAAAAATGTATTTTGCGATTTAAAAATATTATACATGCTGAATGATATGATTGTAAATTTATTATCTCCATTACCCTCCACATGATTATAAATAAAATAATTTCTCTCAACAATTTCTGTAAAAGTTGAAAATACAATTTTAATTAATTACATTAGCAATATTAATTTAAAATATTAAACGTAGAGAAAACAGAAAATTCGATAATTTAATGAATCGGTACTTAGAGTTTTAGAAATTTGAAAATTTGAACATTTAAAGATATAAAATTGATTAAAATTGAAAAAAAAATTGAATTCAAGATTGAAAATTAAAAAATTTAGACGCTTTAAGATGTTAAACTTTGGTAACATAATCGCTTGAGAATCGAAAAACTTCTAAATTGGTTAATTTGGAAGTTTGCAGGTTTCTGAATTTGAAAATTTAGAAATACGATCGTTTGTGCAAATTAAATAATATCGATCATTAAAACTTTACAAATTTCAAACTTTATAAATTTGAAAATGCTGAACCTTACAAATTTAAATATCCAGAAACTCAAAAGTTACGTAATTTGAAGATCCAAAAATTCTGAGATATGATACTAGATCATTTTCGACCGTACTTGTCGAAAATTCTAAAAATGTACTAACCTAATGTTCTCCATCTCGTAATCTCGACTGCGTATCACTTCCGTGAAACTTTGAATCCAAGTTTTCGGGGTGGATCAATCGTTCCCTGCTTCGAAAATGTTCTCGAATTCCCATCGAAGTGTATCGGGGTCGGTAAAGTATGTCAACGGTTCACGTCTCGGCGACATGCAATTGAATGTCGCGATTCGCGATCGAACCAGACGTTCAACGACCGTCGACGACACTGACGAATGCTCAGATTTTGTGCATGGAACAAATCACGGCGGAAACGATAAAATTTTTACGAGGTAAACGTGGACGGAGAAGCGAGAGGAAAATTTGGACGAAAACGAGAAAGACGAGAAGACGATTTCGATGAAACGAGACGGAAGTATTCTCCGACGTGTACTTTGGATTATCTCGACTTCGAACGTTGTTGGGAATGCGCTCAAACCGGATTTTACTTTTTACGATTGTTTTCGAACTTGCTGTTACTTGGCAATCAGAAATAAGGGAATTATGCATTTTATGGACAATAAATGTTGTAACCGATTTTAATCGCTGGTGTTTGATAGTTAAGAAATTCTTCGAGATTACGTTTACACGCATATAGATAATTGAAACGATGTTTGTATTTAAAAATTTCTCTATTATTCCATCTGCTAGATTTACAATACAGAATTTTTGAATAAATTCTTCGCACCAAACTATGAAATTAATTTCATGGTTAACATTAGAGTAAGTTGCGTGAAATGTATCTGGCATCGATGACAAACATCGTAATTGTTAGAAGAAAAATTTTTAAAGTTGTGGGATAGAAGTTTGTATAATAATAAAATTCATGCAATAAATATATACGATAAATTAGACTAAAATTTCTACAGAATCTTAGAATGATAATAAGTACGTAAAAAATTATTAGTACATCGTAAAAAAAGTGTAAAGCAAATGCGTCAAACATTAAAAGAATAGTTGCGTCTAAAATACTTGCACGTTTCAAAGACAGACGACATCATTTAAAGATTAAATATGTGAGTAAACTGGACTAATTTTGGCAGATTATGGATATAATTAAATACGTAAAGTGTACTATAATTTTGTCTAGCGCTGTATCTAACAAAAATATGTGAAGGTCTCTGGCGGATGTAGATAAAAGTTTCAGTATTTATCTTGCTCGGAATAGGAACGTAATCTCCGTCGCTCATATGTAACCAGACAAGCTCGTACGTCACATACACGGTGTGACGCATGTTAACGAACGCGTTAATTAATCATAGAACGCATCATGATACGTAACGATTTCGTAAATTTGTAATACCTAACACGGTGGTACTATTTAGCGAACGATCTCGTAGTAATAGCTCGATTACTTATGTGACCTGAGATCCTAGCAAGAAGTTCGTACGTCACACATACTGTGTTACGCATATTAACGAGCGTGCTAATTAATCATCGAACGTATCACAATACGTAACTATTTTATAAATTTGTAATACAATGGAATTTTTCGATACATGATCTCAAATGAACCACACGGTTACATATGTGATCCGAGAATCCTATCAAGGAGCTCGTATGTCACACACGCGGTGTTACGAATGTTAACGAACGCATTAATCATTGAACGTATCACGGTAGCTAACAATTTTGTAAATTTGTAAAACGTGATGCGATGAAATCTTTTGATGAATGATCGCATATTAATATCACAGTTACATATCTCATCCGAGAATCCTAGCAAGGAGCTCGTATGTCACACACGCGGTGTTACGAATGTTAACGAACCCATTAATCATTGAACGTATCACGGTAGCTAACAATTTTGTACATATGTAAAACGTAACGCGATGGAATCTTTTGATACATGATCTCATATGAATATAAAGATTACATACACGTGATCTGAGAATTCTGGCAAGAAGCTCGTATGTCACACACGCGGTATTACGAATGTTAACGAACGTATTAATTATTGAACCTATAACTGTACGTAACAGTTACGTAAATTTGTAAAACGTAATTCGATAGAATTTTTTGGTGCATGATTTCATATTAATATCACGATTACATATACGTGATCCGAGAATTCTGGCAAGAAGCTCGTATGTTACATACGCGGTGTTACGCATATTAATGAGCATATTAATTAATCATCGAACGCGTTACGATAAGCAACGATTTCGTAAATTCGTAAAACGTAACACGACGGAACTTTTTGGCGAACATTCTCATCGGAATAGCACAGTTACTGGTGTTTCCTTTAACCCAGAACTCAGCCGCGAACGGGGCTACCAGTTTAGTTATCTCCGGCATTCAAACTGGCTGAAGCTCGCGTTACGTGCGCTCGTGCTTTCGAGCTTTCCTGTCGAAACTACGCGCGTTTAACCGAGTACCGGCGCCCAATGGAAACGAGCCGCCATTAAGCTCGGCCCATTTGCCGTTTAAACGTTCGTGAGATCAGGATTTCGCGACCATTCTCTCGTACATCCCCGTTTCACTTTTGCAATACAAGTAATATCGACCCCTACGATGCTGCAAAATCAACCATTAACTATGGTCATCCCCGTTACTCGCCTGATCGCGGTATCGGTTTCCCTTTACTAATTTCCCTTACTGTCCACATAAAATTGCTGTTCTTTCGATTTGCGGAAAGTAAGGTATATTTTGATGAGGAACCGCACCATTTATGCTATACTATCATCAATTTTTCAAGTGTCTCGTAAGAACACACAATAAATACTTATTTTTCATATGACCCGTGTTCTTTGTAAATATCTGCAACTGTAGAAGTAATTTGTAATTCTTTGAACATATGTATATCCTAGTGTGTAGATACACAATATTTTTGTCTAATATTTATAACCGACACCTGAAACGTGAGATCATAATTTAGATAAATCAAAGGAATACAATGGGAATAAAAATAACTTACGTTACATTTGTTGAAACAAATTAATATAGTTGCATACGTCTGATCGCGAAGTTATTCAGCAAAAATAATATTTACATAAAATGAACCTTGGGTAAGATAATTAAAATTATGTTTTAAGCTTGAAATACGCTATTTGCAAGCGTATTATCTTGCCTATGGCATTTGTTTTCTGTCGGTACAAAACACGTCTGAGAGTAAGTATGTCTGTAAGTGCGTAACATGTACTTGCCAACTAGATTCGTAAAAACAGAGAGCATACTGGTACGATGATTTGAGAAAATACAAATAATAATAATATTATAAGATAGAAAATCCCATGTATATGATTCCTGATAAAAATGGCAGTACCTGTAATTCACGAAGCAGCGATATTACTTTCAAATTGTATGTATCTTCAATTTTCACGAATAACATAAATAGTGCCTACATTAAGGCGATTTTTATCGCTCCATAGAGTTTAGGAGCATAAGAAAATGGGGTAACGAACGATAAACGAAACAATGAAAATCGAGCGATAAATATTTGCACGTAGCTACGAACTATACGTGCACGGTGTTTGTTGTGTCAAAATATTTGCCAGCGTTGTAGCGATAAAATCAGGTTGTTCGATTTTCATGACCGAGTGTTGGTCGTATGTTGCGGTCTGGTAGATTTTTCAAATTTCACGGGCAACGCTCGAGTATTCATGATAAACAGAACAAATCGGTCTATTTGCGTTTCCGCTACTATCAATATCGGGACGATGGGACAACAGTGGGTCTCCAGTAAATCGAACTGGTACATTCGTATAGCAACGTCGACGTGACGGTAATACGAAATTTTCCTTTGCTGTGGGAGCTTGCCGACCGGCACAACCCTAAATGCTTTGAATGCGAAGGATTTTAAGAGGAGCAGAATCACCGTGAATCATTATTATTTACCTAACTTCATTCGTTGCTTTCCTAATGACAAGGACACGTTCTTGAATTTGGTTGATTTTTAGTGAATCTTGAAATAGAATTGCTCGTCAGTGAAAACGTGTGGTGAATGTACATGAGAAGGAAAGCATTCTCATGATTTTCTGATGAGAAATTTATATTTATAGTGAAACGCGCAAGTCAATTTCTGAGGTTTTAAATATTTAAAGTCCGAGTTCTTAAACTTTGAAATTTCTAAATTGCTAAGTTCCTGCATATTCTCAAATTTCTCAAACTCTTAAAGTCCTAGTTTTCCATATACTTGAATTTCCACATTTTCTGATCTCCAAATTTTTAAGTTTCTAAATTCAAAAATTCACAAGTTCCCAAATTCTCAAATTCTCCAATTTCCAAATTAACAAATTTCCAAATTCCCAAATTCCCAAATTCCCAAATTCCCATATTCCCATATTCCCAAATTCTTAAATTCCTAAATTCCTAAATTCCTAAATTCCTAAATTCTCAAATTCTCGAATTCCAAAATTCCGAAGTTCCTAAATTCTCGAAATTCTATATTCTCAAATTTCTAAATTCTCGAAATTCCAAATTTTCAAATTCCTTAATTGTCGAAATTCCAAATTCTAAAATTCCTAAATTTCCAAATTCACAAACTTCTATACTTCTATACTACTTATATCTTGGGGTGAAAATTTCAAAATATGCTAATTCACTAATTTAAACCGTATAATTAAAGGATGTCCGATTTGGAGATAAAATGCTATTACTTCCACCGCAATTATATATAAAATATAATTATAATGTAATTATACGTCAAAAATATAATTTATTTTCGTTCACCACTTTCGTGAATATCATACATACTACCACACAACCTGCAATCAGTTAAGGTCACAAAAGAGATAAAATCATACTGAAACATAAAATTGAACTTCCCGTGTATAACAAAGATACCTTATTTAAATGGAAGTCCGATAATGCAATATCAGATGTTAATAAAACAGTTAATTTCTCTGTATCCTCATTATCATCGCCGAACGTGGAAATTTTCAAGTAACACTGACGGATTAAATGAACCGGTTCCATGTTTGTTTCTCGATCGTTCGTTTAATTCGCGCCCTGGCACCGGTGTGTAATCCACGAGCCGAGTTATGTAGATCCCGGGCTTATCGCTCCAGGATTTCCATTCTGTCTCATTATTAATTTCCATGCGTTAAGCAGCCAAGCTTGGGATTAGTTGGTAGCGTCGTTACACCAGCCGACGAAACTGCAGCATTTCTATGGGGCTCCATTGATTTCACGACGTAATTATTCCTGCAGGAATGTCGCACCCTATGTCGACGACCTACCATAACCCCTTCCGCCCTTAGAATTAAATTTCAAAAAGGCTTCTTACATTTAACATCTTCATATTTTCAAATTCTGAAATTCATTAATTCCTTCATTACCAAATTTCTGTATTCTCAGATCGTTGAATTTCCATTTTTGTTAATTTCCTAATTGTTATAGTCCTAATTTTTGCATTTTAAAATTTCTAATTGTAAGGATACAATAAAGTGTAGATCGAAATTTTCAAATTATGGAATCTCTGAATTTTACAATTTCCAAATTTCTCTGTTTCTAGGTTCACGATTTTCAACATTTGTCGATATCGTCAATTTCCAGATTTACAAATTTCCAAGATTTGAAATCTTTAAACAATGAAAAATTTTAGTTACTGAATTTGAAAGGAAAAAGATTCGAAGGTTTCTATGTATTGACATTGTTAAAGTACCAAATTTTCAAGTCATACAATTCTCAAATTGTCGAACTACTAAATCTCCCGGTATCTCATTATCTAAATTCCACCTTTCTTTAGTTTCTAATTGCCCAAACTCCTAAAGTCTCCAGTTTCTAATTACCCAAGTTTCTACACTCCTCAGTTTCTCTTTAACCAAATTCCTAAATCCCTGGATTCTCAATTTTCAAATCTGCATTTCTTTCATTTCCCAAGTATCCGGAACCTTAAATCTCCAAACCATCAAATTTCAAATTTGCATTCGTAAAGCAAACAGAACATCCCTCTCAATACATCGCCACGAGTTACATCTTAATATTCAAATAACGTGCATGTGATTTGCATTTTAGGCAAAACCACTTACTCTAACTCCCAACGCGAATAAGCGTCATCTCAAAATATCACCAATGCACCAATGTACCAGTCAACATAATAAATTAATAAATAAATACGCGGAGAATCTGTTTAGTTTTTATTTAATATGTTATCTAACACGAATATGAACAAACATAATTATAAAGTTGTGTATTACCCTTATACAGTGTGAGTAAAAAATTTGACCTCGTCCAAAGTGTATAACATAGCACTAATTTACGTTTTTTCATCTTTTCGTTGTAAATCAATTGGTTCTTTACTGGTAACAGCAATAAGACTCAAGAAATCACTGCATTTGATCAAGTCCTTTTAGATTGTTCATAAATCGCATCTGGACACCAGAACCTTATCAGTAGGGTCTTCTTTTACAGTTGTTTATTCGAGTCTAATTGTAAGTATTGCTGTAAATATTGCAAATTAATTCTAGCCAATATGAATTTAAAGATTGTTACCCTCACGCAATTTCCAAAAATAGAGTGAATCTTCGAAGAGACATTCTACAAACAAGCATCATACAAAATACATTATAAAATACGTCATTATAGTTCCAAGTCTTATACATTTTATAATTCCTACAATCCACATATTTGTCAGGAATCATTTTCGAATCGCGTCGTTTATTTATCACTAAATACTGTTGACATACATAAGTAGAAAAATTCTATTCGTTCGCACAACAACGCGAGTTCAACAACTTCGTACTCGCGAAGCACGTTCCACCTTCGGCCACGTTTTCTCCTCGTATTTATCTACCTGTCCGAATAGCAGCGTATACTATGAATTTAAGAAAGGGAAAAAACGTTGATAAACCCCCATTCCACTATTTCTTCTGAACGTAGCGTCCCATTTGAAGCACGACCGACCACATTGTTACGCGTGTCGCAACAGCAACGAAACATTCTCGCGAAAGCTCGTAACTCTCGTCCGCGCAGACGAACTTATTACCTGAGAAACGTAATACCCGTGGAAATAAAGCTTCCATTCAACTTAGCATTCTCGTTCCGGCCCGTATTTTTCTTACGCTTCTTAACTGCGAGAAAGAGCCCGTACCTTTGGATGATGAACGTTTGATAACGCGAAAGGAAACGTCGTTTGATAAAATGAACTGTGTTTAGGGATTTTAGAATTTGAGGATGTAGACATACGAGATTTTGGAAATATGATATACACATATGGCAATTTAGAAATTTATGAATGAAGAGATATTGGAATCTAGTGATTTGAGGATACAGGGATATGGACTTCAAGGGATCTAACAATTTAACGAGACTTCAGAATTTGATAGCTGTTAAATGTGATGACATAGAAATATGAAAATTTAAGGATTTGAGAATGTAGAGATATCAAAATCAAAGAAGTCAGGAATCTAGATATTCAACAAACTAAAGATACGGGAATAAGGTTACTGGAAGTATTAAAATTTAATAGTTTTGAGGAGTAGAAATTTGGGAATCTAAGGATTTCGGGATCTAAGAATCTCAGAACATAGATATTTGGCAACTTGAATATTTGAAGATCTAAAGAAATGTCTACTTAGGAAGTTCGATTCCTTTCTAAATCTTCTTTCATTCTCATTTTAAAAATTTGCACAGATCCTTCAAATTTTATTGTACTAACAAAGGACTTTCGTACTATAACATTGTTCCTGCCATAGAATTGTTCATACTATAAAATTGTTCGGGGTATACAACTGTTCTTGCTACAAAATTGTTTATACCGTAAAAATGTTCGTACTATAAAAATGTTCATACTAAAAAAATGTTCATACTATAAAATTGCTCTTGCTATAAAATTGTTCGTAGTGCACAATAGTTCGTACTATAATATTGTTTATACCATAAACATTTTTTTACTATAAAAATGTTCATAGTTTAAAATTGTTGATGCTATAAAATTGTTCCAGCTACAAAGTTGTTCCTGCTATGAAATTGTTCTTACTATAAAATGACAATGAACGACCCGAACATGTTCGTATCGTTATACGTGAACTTGGCTCGTCAGTTAAGCGTTAAGGCAGTGCACGCAACAGTCGCGAGAAAGTTTCCCGTCCGACGTAGTCGACATTCGCTTTTCCCGTCTTCGATTCAACGCGATCGACCCCGATATGCTCTTCCTGGTGGATTGTCCATGGATCACGGAGCAACGCGACGCCGGCGCTCCTTGTTCTATGGACATTGAAAGTTTCAGAAGGCCGGATCTCCCACAAATCACATAATTTGTATGCATGAAGTCGGAATGTAGACGCGTTACGATATCATGACTCGAAGTCACGGCTCGTCGAGATTCTTGCGAACCGCACGCAAATTTAGTCCGAGACCCCAATAGCGTCATGCTCGCATAACGAATGTGGACACAGACGGTTCCAGATTTTACTTCTGCCTCCATGTTTTGTTAGAACATCGTGTTCGAGCATTAATTCCTTGTATTTTGAACGCGACAAGGTGGTCAGTTCGACTATACACGTGTAATACACTCTGACTACTCTGTATAGTTGGTGGAAAGTTGCCTAATATGGCGACAGTCACTGTGTGGAACAGGTATTTGCTTCGACGAATTAAAGCGGGACCTTGAATAATTTATAAAATACCTGTTTACGAATATACCCGATTATTCGTTCGAAATTTTAATATATTTTCAGATATTTATGGTCACAGCTTCAGAATGATCCTAAATATACAGTTAACGCTGGATTTACGGAACCAATCAAAATAACGGATCTTATATTTCTTATTTTAAATTACGAACATTAGTAAGAAGGTTCGTTTAAATGTATGTTGACCTTCGTTGAGATAAATAATCATTGTGTAAAGCAGTTTTCGTACTATTTATTTATTTTTATAGATCAGTTTGAATTTAAACATAAGTGGGTATTAATAGTTCGTAAATGTTGGTTTACATTGAAATAATGTAAGTAATATTATGGTATAGGGACAATGTACAGGAATATTATTCCGGTGTGCAGAGTACGATTCGTGTTGATATATGCAAGATTTTTTTTATCTGCTTCTAAATAAAATTATGTAATTTCACATTAGTTTAAGTAAGTTGTATGTTCGAATTGTAGGCAAATTTTAAAACAATGTATGTTCCTTGCAAACTATCTCTACTTATAAATAGTTCTTTGCAGTTGTACTGCAATATAGGAATATACATGCAATATAGGAATATAGGAGCGAAATAGGAATATACATAAAATGGTATACAATATACACTTTCATACGAGTTCATAAGGAAAATGAACATTTTTCGAAAACTTTATTTCTGAAAGAAATTTTAGTTCCCATACTTTCTAATCGTATGAAAATTACCTAACAAATTGTACATAGTACAATTATTAAAAAATCAACAATTGTAATGTCATATCATTCATATCAACAGTATAATCATTAACGAGTAAATCATTAAAAATTACGTCGTGAAGGAAATTACCATCAAATAATGAACCCAGCGATAAAAAAGTTTCACGGAGGTCTGATCTTTTTCACCGATCTTGAGCCCCGCTTCAAATTGCTCGGAATTAAGGAGTTTCATTTCTTCCGGTTGGCGCAAATATTTTGCATGACGTCCCTTTCATAGCGGCGTATAAAATTATAACTTGTCGCGGCTGTCGAAAAAGAGCGTCATTTCAATATACTTTTTCGCGTAATCGCGCGTATTTATGCCGGCCGAAATTGCGTTTAAAACCCGGCCGTGCAGCATCGATCCGTGAAATAAATTAATTCCCGAATAAACTGAATTTTCGAGGGTCGCGTGTTATCGTGTTCGACGAGTTCTGCCGGTGAATTAGCTCACGGGCAAAAAGAATTATGGACAAAGTTGAGAGCATTGTAATTGCAGCGGTCTAGCGGGTTTATTCGCGACACCGGGGGAAAGTTTATACACCGGTGACGTGAAAAATGGAGGAAAACGGATCGATCCGGGATAGGAGGGAATGCTGGATGTTGGAAAATTTCGCGAGGGTTCGGCCGAAATTTCGCGCGGGATCCCGCGGAATCCTCGCGATTCGATGTGTAATTAAAAACGATCTACACCGGAATCGGCGGGGAAATAAAAGAATTATACTCCCGGTAATTGGAAAACGTGTGTCAACGAAGTAACCGCCGTTGAATCTAATATTTGATGAAAAAAGAAAATTGCTTTCCACGGTAACGCGAAACTTTTTGTCTTCTTCGTCGCGACACCGCCGTGCTCGATTCTCGAATACGGAAGCTCGTTAATTTCGCTACGAATGATCGATGTCTGGGAATATTAGCCTTCCCGATTGTGAAATCGTAACTAATGTTAACGCGTCGTTGAAACCAACGAAAACGTTTCGAAATACGGAGTTAAGGAATGTAGGAATTCGGGGATTTAGAAGTTTTGGAATTTGAGAATCATGGAATTTTGGAAATTGGGCTCCTGGAAGATTGAAAATTTAGGAGTATGCATATCTGAGAAATTTGGGTATATGTGAATTTGGGAATTGGAACTTCTGGAAGGTTGAACATTTGAGAATATGCAAATCTGACAACTTAGCTATATGTGAAATTTGAAATTTAGGTTTTTTCAAGTTTAATAATGTAGAAGTTTAATTTAGGACTTTGGGATTGTAAGAATCTGGAAACTTGGAAACATTAGAATTTTGAAAATTAGGATTTCGGCAATTTAAGAATTATGGAATTTGAGATTTTGTGAACTGTTGAATTTAGAATTATGGAATTTTGGAATTTCAGAATTTCAGAATTTTGGAATTTTGGAATTTGAGAATTTCGGAATTTGGGAATTTGGGAATTTGGGAATTTGGGAATTTAAGGATTTAAGAACTTGGAAATTTGGGAATTCCAAAATCTGAAAATGTGGAAGCTTGTAAATATGAGAATTTGGGAATTTATGGTTTCGGAAATTTGGGAATTTAGGAATTTCGGAAGTTATGAATTTAAGAAGCAATTGTATATACATCATAAATCTTTCCAAATATAAAAATATGAAATTGTTCTTGTCTCGATAATTCGATAATCTATCCTATGACAGAAATACTCGCAGGCTCATACAATCATCAAGGAAAATATCCCGGAGTCTCGTAAACGGGCCGATTCGCAGCCATATATCGGGACACGACTGCGTTTGATACAAGAGTATCTAGTGTCGGTTATATCATCGTGTTCCAGAGTGTTGGCCAACCCCTAGATAGAGGTTGTAAGAACGTTGCTGACAGGGTTGCATGAAGGCGAGTGCAAGGAGAGACGTATTGCGATGCTGCAATCCGCTTGACTGCGACTGTGACACGAGCGGCAAAAGAAGAAAGTAGGGCGATGAGCAGCACGGAGAAAGGCGAAAGGAGGGCGGTGGACATCGAAAAGGGAGAAAGAGAAAGGGATGAGGACGGATGCATCGAAACGGTATTTGTTGCGCACAAGGGTGAACAGCGTAAGAGGAGCGGAAATGTGTAAAGGGAGAAACAAAAGCGTCAGCATCGACTGCTAACGAGGTGAGAAAGGTTTAGACAAAGAGGAGTTACTTTCGAAGAATGGGGGTCGAAGGGGTTGAACGAAGCTGAAAAACGGGGCGAATGAGTAAATAAAACGAGAAACGAGTGCCACGAGCAAAGGAAAGTTAATTGTAACGTTGCTAGCTGAAAAAATTGTCAGGGAACGCAAGTTAATTTTCTTGGCTGCTTTAGATATGCAGAAATCGTTAAAAAATGAAAGCTGACATTTTCTTTTTTACCAGACTGGAAACTCGAGTACTCGTGGATCAAAGATTATGTTAAGGTACGCTTCTACTATTCTGCAACGCGATAATTATTTTACGTTCGACAACGTTTGCTTTTGTTACGTATGCTTCGAGGAAATTCTAGCAGGGAAATTGCTTGTTACTTCTACCCGTTAACGCATAAAGCACATTTGTATTTACGGAGAATCTTATCAACCCTCTGTTGTTTACTGCTGTAAATGTACAAACTAACATACCGTGAAATTCTTGTACTTTGATATTCGTAGACGAATAGCAAATTCTACAATTATAATCAATTTTTAATATTTTTTCGAAACGTCAAAATCAATTCACAATGTCGTAATTACTTCGTAAATAAAATTGTTTATTACTATCACTTGTAATTGACCAAAAGTACATTCCTTTTTAAATTCATACAATCATGCAGTAAAAGATTAAGAGTGGTGTTTTCTTATTCCACTGAGAAATACAATTTGTTCTCCTTTTCATTTTCTCCTTTTAACAGTGCGAAGTATATTGTTAGATGTAAAGAACTTATTCTCCGTTACAGAAAAAAAATAACATAGAATGAAATAATTTAAATTATATTTTTCCTTAACAAACTTTTGCTGCATGCAAACAACACCGAGCCCGTTTCTTCTTGCAACGTTCAAGGTTCGAGTCAAGAGAACACAGTCACGCTACTTAACCCATTATTAAATTCCGCACTCATCAACTCGTACAATAAATAAAACACAAAATTATACGAGTTGTCAGTATAATATCAACTATTGTGTTGTACGACGTCTGCTGATATTAAATTTCATAAGGATAAAACGATTAACAGTAAAGCTATCGACTTATCTAGATTTGGTCATTGATCATAACTCGGTTAGATAAACAGCCGGCCAGCAGCCTGTTAAGTTTAATCCAACCAGACCCATATGGTCTGTGGATGCGTGGCGAGTTTTTCGTCTTCGGCGCCGCAGAGGTTCTCAAACCGTATCGACATACTTTTCTCAATATATTGCGAATTATCTTATTTCACCTTCTATTTCCCGTAAATACCAACCGAAGCCTTTTGACTCAAAGAATATTCGACAAAGGAGTATTCCTCGACTCGATGAAGTAACCAGCAAGAAAGCTAAGATCCATTTTACTGTGGTGAGCACGGATCAGCACGAACGAAAGAAACTGAAATGGAAGGTGTTAGATGCTCGTGATTTTCCAAAGAAAGGGTGTTTGAGCTTTGGAGAAGCTTTGCACGTTTGTGGCTACAAATACACATTCTAACTCGAAGGACCACCCGAATAATTTAGGACAATCTGACTGATTTGATCTGATTTTTACCTACTTAACTGTCTGTTACTATGTTTGTATCTGCTAGCTGCCTGTTCTTCTGATTACAACGATCTGTTTGACTAACGATTATTTCTATTTGACTAACGACATTTGTCTACGTGACTAAAGATAAGTATCTGTTTGACTTTCGATTACTTTCTGTCGCTACTAACTGTTTTCAGGTTCAATGTCACCTCGGCAAAGTCGCCGTTGACGGTCATGAACTATCCTGGTAGGCTATGAAAAATATACAAAATTGTGGAAGGAACGAGAAGTACGCGTTTCATTAATAACAAATAAACTACGAGCTAGTTAGGTTATATAATCAGTGAATTCAACACACAGCTTCGATGTTAACACTAAAACTACCGAAGTATAATGTACAATTATTTTGATGTTAAAAATGAATTTGAAAAATAAATGAACAAACGATAAAACATAAATGAACACACTTATTGATTCTTTGTCTCGATGATAATCAGCACAGGTGTCAAGAAAACCATCTTAACAAATTTTGTAGTTTGAAGTAGGAAATTTGTGAAAGAGTCATTGGACCCCTTTGGTAGTTTTAGTGTTAAACCCGCGAACGACGGACAAGGAGGAACCGTTTCGATGGTCAAGATGGACCCGTTTCAATGACAAACTCGCGATCGACGGACAAGGAAGAACCGTTTCGATGACGAATCCGGAGTCGACGGACAAGGAGTATCGGACCCGTTTTGACGACGATCCCGCGATCTACGAACAAGTAGGACCCGTTTCGATGTCAAACCCGCGATCGACGGACAAGGAAGAGCCGTTTAGATTATGAACCCGAAGTCGACGGACAAGGAGGACCCGTTTCGATGTCAAACCCGCGATCGACGGACAAGGAAGAACCGTTTCGATGACGAATCCGGGGTCGACGGACAAGGAAGAAGAGGTCCAAACCGTGGAGGAAGCAAATAAGCAAGGGCAGCGTGGGCGAGCGAGTAGGAAAGGCACCTAGAGGAAAGGTGGAACAGGTGAAAAGGGGACGGAAGGGAAAAAAGGAAAGGCAAGATGCGAACGCGACTCGTTAAGCGGAAAAGAGAAGGAGAGATAACGCGAGCAAGCGAGAAAGGAAGGAGGAAAAGAGGCCGAGGCAGAGACCTACATATTCCGTGGGGCCAATGAGACGGCGCAATGTGGCGGCACGGTGTTCCTCGTCCTTTTCCAACGTGTTTAGCCGATCTCCGAACGAAGTACAGCGCAGCCGAGACCGAAGTAGGGGGATGGAAACGAAGGTAGCTGAACGGAGCAGAGCGCCAGACCGACTCAGTTGCCCACGAGCATTCGCCAGAGAACGAACGAACGAAACATGGCTGTCCGTTGCTTGATGAATAACGCGGGTGTCGTGCTCGCGACGTGTACGGTGTATCTGGTGTTCGCCGGCGTTCATGTTCTCGCCGATCAGTCCGGCTTCAAGGTCGAGAAGCTGTACGTGCCGGAGGTGTGCGACGCCAAATCGAAGATAGGCGATCAACTGACCATGCATTATACCGGCACGCTGATCGACGGCACCAAATTCGACTCAAGGTCAGTGACATTCCGACACGACAACCTTCGATCCTGAAGATCCCACGATTTCGGTTTCGGATCCGATGATCCCGCGGATCTTCAGCATCTCGCACCTTTCGAGCACACGTGCCGCGGGTCAACGTATCCTGATCATGCTCCGATCGCTTGGTTCCGCAGTTTTCGTTCGTCTTCGAGTCCCATGCTCGGCAGACTCTTCGTATTCGCTTCCAGTTTCGAAATCCGCGAGATTATAGCACTCGTGTTCCACATACGGATGCTACATCATCTGGCTACGTAGGCCGAGACGATGGTAACAATGACGGAATCGCTTGATTAGGGTCTTCAGCGAGGAATTCGACGTTCGAATCTTTCAAACGTGGCGGGATTCCGGAGTTTGAAATTATATGTATCGAGTTACGGTGTTTACATTCTAGCCAGGCGTTTGGAGTGTTCGATTCTGTTCGGGTGTTTTGAGTGGAACTTTGAACCGTCACGATGAATTCATCTGAATTTGTACAATTTTAATTTGGATGATCATCGTGGAGTCGCACAATGAATGATTAATACATCAGAGTATTTATACTTTGCTGGTTGAATTCACCATCTGTCCCGAAATATTCATCCGCGTTGTAATCTTGTTTGTAACAACGTGCTGGCTGAGTACACCATATGCTCCGAGATACTCTGATGTATTATAACCATGTTTGCAACGTTATATAATATTGTGAAATACGGAGTTTATACTTATCGGTGTCGCTGCAAACGACTTATCAGAGGTAGATTGTTTATCGGAATTTTTGTTGATAACCTTCGATTATCACCTTGGACAATCACTGTCTATGAGAACAATATTTTCCATGCAGAATCTGCAATGATCATCTAGTGTGAACCTGTATAACTTCGATTCCATGTTTTTCATGGATATGATTTTATGACGAGGTAGTTCTAATGTACTAGGAGTTATTCGTTAAAGAGACTGCACTTGAAAGAGTTGAACCCCCGATGCTTTAAGTTCTTCATGTGATATTCGACTATCTTTCTTAACAACGTTTTTGTAGTCCCTCAAAGTGTGTTGGTCTATTTATGTGTGTTTTCGAAGATGTTAGGTTAAAAAGCATATGTAGTACCTGATACTATAATCCTTTAAGAAAATAGGGGTGAAATAAGGGGTCGACAAGATTTGCATTTTACATGGAAACCGTGTTCTGTGTGATTACTATTTGTTTATTATACAAACAATCCGTATTATTTATGCAGATAATTTATACAGATTGAATCATCTCTAGTTTCAATGACGTATTAAATAATATTCAATTCAGGTGACACAGATAATTATCACTGACTAATATTTTACCACCGAATTAAAGAAATTTTTATAGAAATAATATTATAACATTCTTAAGAAACTCGTATGATATTTAAGAGGAAAGCGAGAAATCCACTGAATTTTGAGACAATTTTATGCCTATTACCTAATAGTTTATTTCAATTCAAATATTTCTGTGATGAATTATTTTTCATTTATTAAGTGTATGTTCGTGCAGAAAATTTAACGTGTTTAATGATAAGGGGGTTACCATCGATCTGCACCATAATTTCTGTATAGTCAAATAATTGAGATGAAAGGAATTTAAGAATAAAATTTCATATTAAACTTTAATATTCAATTTTAAGATTTAATTTTAATATTCAATTTCGATTTTAGTACCAGAGTTTAAAACGAAGTTTGAATATAAATAATGACATTCCAACATTAATATTGTATTATTTACGTATGATATGCCCAGTAAATACTCTGGATAATTACGATCATAGTGCGCCTTACTACATATGGCTGTTTTCACTGCGCTATTCAGAGCGTTAACCCCCTGCCTTTAATATCCAGTCATGTTGCAACTTACAATTCAAATGTGACGAATTTCAATCGTAATTGTAATGCGGGTATTTAAATTGTAAATATTCTTCTAATTTAATATTCATGGATAAAGTTGTTAAATATAAAGTACATAAAACATTTCGACTTTCCTTACTTTTCTTATCTTTACAGTGATAACTAGTTACTATGCGCGATACGGCTGATATTTAACCCAGCGACAACGTTGTAATTAAGTTCATGCGTTATCGTTATCGTATTTTTTACGAAACTTTGAAATATTTAACGAACTGTTGACCATTTTAAGTATTGTTTCTAATATCTTTCTACACAAAAGGCTCTGGAGAATCAATCTTTACAAAAAGAGATATCTATTCTCATTTAAATTCAGAAATAGGAACTTGTTTAATTTTTGAATTTGAAATGACTAAGTTGATAAATTTGGTATGTCTAAATTCTTAAATTTGAAATTTACGAACTCTTAAATTTGAGATTTCTAGATTAAAACATTCTTAATTCCAACTGCCTGTGTTCTCAAATTTTCATAAATTTTGCTAAGTAATAATTGGTTAATTTCTAAGGTTGAAAATTCGAATATTAGAATATATGATAAAATACCTTTGAGTTCTCATAAAACCACATTCTCTTAAATCTTTTTAACGCGCAACATAAACGTTTCTGCTTTCTGGTTTAAACGCATCCGCCACCAAACAGTTACTATCTCTTTAATGCGATAAGATAGCGCACTTCCGTTTGCACGAAATATATTGATATCAGTAAAGAACATGTCACTAACGGAATCGAAATTTCATATTCGGAATAGAAACGTTTACTGTGCATACGAAGAATAGTGATTCATTATCAAAGAATGTCAAGGTGAAATAAAACTACTGCACATAAATAAATATGTTTATTTGTTTCCTCTTGGGCAAGGTTTCATTACACGTGTTTCTAATGATGATGAAGATCAATGTTCAAGAATCCGTTCGTTGTCAAGTACGAAGCAGAATCTCTTGATGTCATAAAAAAATGTCTCCCTATAATTAAATTGCCTGATAACTCATTCTTTCTTTTATTACAGAATTTATCACTCGAGAACGTCCAGTTCTAGATCCTAAATTGCACGATTCATATATATTCTTTATCGATTTCAATCATTTGTACATATATTATCAAGGTCATCGTTCAAATTTTCAAATATCAAAATTTTAATATTCTTAAATTCCCAAATTTCCAAACTTTTCAAAGTCCCAAATTTTGGTATTTCCGAATTTTCAAATTCTCAAATTCCCGAGTTCCCAAATTTCAAAATTTTTTAATCACCCAAATTTCCGACCTCAAATTTTCAAATCCTCAAACACCTGAATTCCCAAATTCTCAAAATTCGTAATCTCGATATTACCAAATTCTCAAATTCCCAAACCTCTAAACTTCCAAATTCACAAAGTCCAAAATTCCTGAATTTAAAAGTTCTCAAGTTCTCATACCTATGTATATTTTCCTAAATTTCAAAAATTCAGATCAAGAATTTCAAAATTTCGTAGCCCAAATATTAGTATAATCTCATTTTCGCCGCACAATAATTTTTCTTTCGCACGACTACGGTGTTCCCCATGATTATCACCCTATTTTGCATAATTACTTGATCGGAAATCAGATTCTTAGATCTATGTACAATTTGTATCGCGACGCGCGACGGGGGAAGGTCTCTCCGCAAAATCAACTAATTTTCTGAATGGAATCAATTCACGATTCGTGCGTTCCTTATCTGAAAGCGAATATTACCGAGTCCCGGTATCACGTAGAGCAAGCGTTTCGAATAGCTTAAAGTAGGAACACTCGTAAGTCGTAGGCATTCCAAGCGACGTGCTCGGGTTTTGGATCGTTCGAACTGAAAGTCCGTCGAAACGATCGATATCCCTTCTTAAAATTCCGACTACTCATCGTAGTTGGTTCGTCCATTATCCCCGAAGAATTTGGAAGCGTCGCTCGAATCAAATTCGTGATTATTCCCCGATCTTAACCCCTTGACTGCTACGTCACTCATATTACCCACATCGCACGAAATTTGACAGCAACCTGTCATCCGTTTTATTAATTATGGGAGATAATATTAATTGTCCCACTACACGTCATTTAATCAAATATTTGAAAGTGTTTCCGATGCTGTAGGCTATATATCATGGACGTTGTATAATGTTCGATACGTTACAAGTACAAATACGTGGCTCAATTTATTAAAAATGGTACGAGGTTTAATTTATTAAAAGTGTAAATTGTATAAATACATATATGTTTACATATGTGTGAAAAATTGTATCATATATTATAGATACTGTACAATGTTCGATTTATTGCATGTACAAACAGGTGGCTCAATTTATTGAAAGTGTAAATTGTATAAATACATATATGTTTACATATGTGTAAAAAATTGTATTATATATTATAGATGCTGTGCAATGTTCGATTTATTACAAATACAAACACGTGGTTCAATTTATTATAATAAATATATGAATGACACAACATTCGATCTATTAAAATAAAACGTATTTCTAAATTTTGAACTAGTGACGAGCAAACAATTATAACTTTTGCAGATTCATTTTGTAGACCTCTGTAGATTTTTTAAACGACTGCCACATCATTTTTTACCGTTCGTTCTAGGTCAAAAATAAATTTTAAATTGCACCCCAAAAAAATAATGAAATAGTAAAATAGTTACTGATCAGAATTAAAACTGTAAGTTACAAAAAACAAAGTGTATCTTTGTTCGAAGTATTATTTATGGCCCCATTTCGCTTATACGTATAGCTCCTTCGTTCAGATGTTATAAATTTGCCTAATCGTTGATCGATGCGGATTTATCAATTATGGACAGGAAACTACAGTCATTTTCTCGAACGTACTGTAAGGGGAATACCTTATACGAACAAAATCGATTCTGTTTGCCCAGGGTGATCGATAACCATCACGTTTCACCGCGAAACCGATAACTGTCTTCTCTGCTCCTCGTTAAACATATTCGCGTGTAAACATGGCCCATTATCATGGGCTCTGGTGACCTTCATTCTTGACAGATTAAATAATCGCGCTTTCTTCGGCACGCCAATGGCACGAGGATTATCACACGGCTGTTTGTGTCAGCGAAATATCGCGCTATTAATAACGAGGGCTGAACTTAGCAGACCATGAACGAAGAATTTAGATTTGTCATTCGCCTCGGAGAGTTATGGTTTACGGTGTGCAATAATGGACTTCTTGATTATTTGTCATGTAATAACTCGTATTATGACATCGCGATAAATGGAACGTAACGAGAGAGATGCATTGTTTCTTTTCAACAACTTCGTGGGGGTGAAACTTCCCTCATCTAAAAACTAATCAAATACGCGTACGAACTTTTCAGAAATTCAATTTGTAACGGTTAATTACGCACCACCGTCATTCGCAAGTTTCTGAATTCTCATATTGTTAGGATTTAACACTAAAACTACCGACGTATAATGCACAATTATTTTGCAATTATTAATGCACAATTATACACTTATAGATGCTACATCTTCGTCATTTGATCCCTCTAGTAGTTTTACTGTTAAAAACTTTTGAATTTTCTAATTGTTAACATTTCTATTTTTCTAAACTTCTCAATCCCAGATATTTGGGGGTACGTCGGTGACATCTTTCGAACTAGAAATAAACCTATGACGCGCTACGATATTCTTTCATTTTTTACCTAATTTCAAGGAGAACATTGCACGCGAAAATCAGATTTATTCCACTACGTGCACACTGATTAAATTCATCCCTTACCGTCGTTCAATAAATTTATCGATAAACGAAGTTATTCGTCTCTTGCATAGACGAGGTCGCACTTTTAACCGTTGCTGTACCACGAACTATGTCATTCGCGAGAACGTGCATCATTCAAATTCGATATTATAAGCAGGGAACGCGATGAACAAGATCCTTTGTGGTCGCAATATCACGCGAAATTGTATCACGTGCGGATAAACGTCGTCGGCACTCGTGTTTTCACAACCATTTGGAAATCATCGCTCGTTAAAAGTTTCGCGAAACGTTTCACTTTATACTTGCGTTTCATAGTACGTCTCTCTCTCTCTCTCTCTCTCTCCTCTTTATATTTATCAGTATTTCGAAGCCGCTCTCATGCACGCCGCTTTGACGGTTACATTAATTAAAATGTAAAAAACTGCACACGTCGAGCGGACGAATCCGCCTTTGTGCACACGAATTCTTTTCTCTGTGTGTTGTGCGTATCGTGTGTGAACGTTTTCGCACGCACCGTATCCGGTGAAACGAAGTGTAACTTCCTGCACGGTGTATCGTAATTTCAGACACCGGGTGCCCGCATCGTTACCTTGTTGCCTGACGATTCGATTTCGATGATTGCCTAGCATTGTTCTTCAAGTACGATTTATCATATATTTCGCGGGCCATCTCACTTTTTCTGTACTGGAAAATGGTCCTGGTTCAAATTTGTAACATTTAAACATCCATGCTATGTATCGCAGTCTGGGAGTTTTACGTTTCAAATTTTCAGAAAAGAATAACAATTCAGTAGGATAAAATATCGTAATCAAAATCGATATGTTAATGCCACAAGTGATTGAATAGATCCGTTGATTACCACATATTGAGAGCACATACGAACTCCGTTTGTCATCTTTCCTTATACGGACATTCTAATACAAGAACATGGCGTGTTAATTTGATAATACATGAAGACACGTGAAAATACATGTGACATTGAATTTGTATTTGACACTAAAAATACCGGAAATGTAAAGTTACTGAGAAGTTAAAAATGAAATTGAAAAATACACGAAAAGAAACAACAAAACATAACTTAATGCAGGTATTAATTCTTTATTTTCACGGGACCGTGTTAACGTTTTAGTGTTAAAATCAACGGACGTTAAGTTTTACAATACACCTCTATTTGGATCGAATTTGAGAACCACAAAAAAATAAAATTCTATATTAAACAACTTTTAATGCACGACGTTCGCTCTATTACGTTGTGCTATTTTTATTCGAATATATAGAAGGACAATATGAGTCGAGAAACGATAATGATACTCGAGGCGAGCGTTTTGCCTCGTCTAAATTGTTTCGTGTGGCCGTTATTGGTACCGTTAATCGACGTGCTGCGTCGGGAAAAGTTAATGCCACGTTTGGGGGTCACGACAGGGACGATGAACCACGGTGAACACGGTTCCACGAAATGGACGTGTTAGTTCCGTCACACAGTCGTGTCCAGATCATTAAATTATCACGTTGAACGGCGGAGCTGTTAAAATGCACGTTGTGTAGTACCTTTATTTTTAACGAACCCTATCTACCTTATTTTCACGTTCATGCTATACTTCATTATTTCCTGTACCTATGGAAGTAATTCTAAGTAGACAAATACACAAATTTTTAATTATAGGTACATGCATATCCTGTACACAAATGTATAATGGATCCTCATAAAAATACGAACGGAATTTAGTAAACAGCTTTTATGGTATCCGACCAGCATTTATCCAACAAGATTTCATGCATTTCACAGAATCATTTGCAATTTATAATGCAACATGAATAAATAATGAAATCACTCAATAAATTAAGTTATGAATCTATATGAATATTTATACGTCTCCAAGAAATGATAGTCAAAATTATTTAATGACCTTCAATTGGTTTTCGTTCAACAGGATTTCGTATATTTAACAGAATAATTTACTATCTATAATGCAAGACGAATAAATAATAAAATCACTCCATAAATTAAGTTATGAATCTATATAAAAATTCATACGTCGCCCGTAAATGATAGTAAACATTATTTATGATATTCAACAGGATTTCGTATATTTAACAGAATAATTTACAATTTACAATGCAAGACGAATAGATAATAAAATCACTCCATAAATTCATACATCTCCCAGTAATTGTGGATATAGCATATAATATTAGGAAAAAATAAAACAATGATCCTGTTATGAAATGTTGCGTATATTAATCGGTACAAATATGTCTATATACATAATGAAAATGCAATACAGTGCACATTAAAAAACAGCGCAAAAATTAAAATTTGTCTATGAATACGATAAATCCGTTACAGTTATGTTACACGAAAGAACCGCTTTTACAATTTAGCAGTGAACGACACCATCGAAAGTTGTGCGAAGTAAAAAGTGTATAACGTAATTTTCGAAGTCTCTGCTGGTATCGGGCGTCTGAATTGATCCATTGATTCGACCATGTGCCTGTTTCTATGTAATACTCGCTTTTTACCGCGAGGATTCGTTGAAAAAAGACGAAAAAATCGTGGCGTACAGGCACTGAATTCATGCGTCCTTTGTTCGTCCATTAATGCAGCCAACTCTTGGATTGTTATGCAAACAATGTTGCTAACTGCCGCAGAAAAAAATTGATTTCGAGTTCTGTAACCTTTTTACCGGAGCGTGTCATATCGATTGACGTATGACTGTACATTGCGCTAACAACGGTCGCTGCATCAAAAAAAGAAACGAGAAACTTGGTTTTAAATAATAAACGTAACATCCACATCGAAACGTGTACTCGGATACAGTATTTTCTTATGATACAAATTTCGATCTTCTGATGTCAAATATGCGATTTTGAAAATTTTCTAATTTTAGATCTCTAACTTCTTTAATTTCCAAATACGGTAAATTTTAAACCTTAAAATTTCTAAATTGAAAAATTTGGAAATTGTTTTCAAATTCCTAAATTGTTATGTTAACAAATTGCTGAACGTCCATACTTTCAAATTTGGAAATTTCCAAGTTATGTAATTCTTAAACCCGAAACGATCCTCGAAGTCTAAAATTTCCAAGTTTCTTTAACTCCGGATCTTCAAATTCACACGTGTAGAACCGTACAATCGTACGAGTTATTATTCTGCCTTGTTAATTCTTGAATTATACACGACGATTAAGTTTCTCGTTTGGGAGCAACGTTCGCTAAATGAAACTCTAGATAACATGGTAATTTCGCCTGGTCACTAATGTGGGAGAAAATACCAGTTGATGAAAAGTGAATGGGTGGTGGATGATAAATCGTATGATGAATGGGCAGAAAGCGAAGTAAGTGGTCTGGTGATGTTCGAAACGCGTTTTAGACACTGACTCGCGGCATATTGTCACCTTCTCGAGTTGTATTTCGACGCACTGTATCGTCACGTGTTATACCGTTCCGCTTTGTATCGCCACGCTTTGTATTGTCATTCGTTGTATCATCACGCGTTGTATCGTTACGCGTTGTATCGTTACGCGTTGTATCGTTATGGGTTGTATCGTCAAATATTGTATTCTCACGCGTTGTATCGACACACGTGTTATTCTCACGCGCTAAACCGTCATGCGGTATATCATCATGCGTTGTATCGTTACGCGTTGTATGGTCACATATTGTACTCTCACGCGTTGTATCGTCACACGTGGTATTGTCACGCGCTATACCGTCACGCGGCATATCGTCACGTGCTGTATCGTCACGTGTTGTCTTGCCATGCGTTGTATACTCACGCGTTGAATTACTAGCCCTCACATTTCTACTCATTCCATGCATCGTATCGTCATACGTTTTATTTGCACCCGTTACATCTCCACGTATGAAATCTCACGCCACATTACCCCCCGTTAAGACCTACACGCGTTATATCGTAAATAAAGTAACTAACTACACAGCTACACAGCTACAACAAACATATTATAATTGTCATGCGTATAATTAGGTTCCATTTAAAACAATTTCATCCTGGAATATAAAAATACTCCATAAACGGTCACGAGTGTCCATAATAACGCGAAATTCGGTCTCGGAAGTAATTGTTGCAAATCTAAGAGCGTATATAATACGCTATTGGGGGTTAACAAAGAAAATTGTCCCTTTGGGAATTCACCACAGCTTGGTACGTTAATAATGGCCGACTTTTTTTTTTATCGAACACAGCTTCAGTATCGCGAGTTTATGGAACTTTTTCTGCTCCATTTTACCGCTGGAACTATCTCCCTTAAGAGGACCGTTCCTTTGAAAGACGCGCTCAATTCCTACGCTTCCACTTTGCAGCGCAAGTGGAAAACGAGTCAACGTCGAGTTGGCGCGATGATTAAAAGCGTCGTGAGACTTTCATCTCGGACGCCAGTCGTTCGTCGATTGCCACTCGTCCCATTTTGCCTCCAACGTATCCGCGTGTACTTCGCATCTTGACAATACGCTTCGCGGTTGCCTCGAGTACCTGTTTATTGTTCCGTACTTGTACGTTTCCTTGCTTTCATTTGGCGACGCTGCTTGCTTTTATCGCCGACCGAAACGTACGCTTCGTTACGTTATCTGGTTATTTGTTCGATAGCGGGTTCACTTGTTAATCGATAAAATCGTACGTGTAGCGACCTTTGCGGAGAGTCCTTGCTATCGTTGATTTTTAGCGATGTTCGGAAATCTTTGCGGGCCTGCAAAGCTGAAGATAAAATATTTGGAATTTAAAAGTTTCGACAACTTAATTTAAAAATGGATAAATTCATGGATTTGAAAATTTGAACTTTTGGCTCAGGTTGAAAACCTGAACATTTAAAAGCTTCAAACTAAAAATAAAGTAGGTACTGAGAATTTACAAATTGTCACGTGTACATATGTGTTCTCCAAAAGATACATTTTATGGGAATCGTTATGTCCCTACCGCCATAACGACACCACGTTGAATCCTCGTGCTACGAAACCAAGTCACATCCCAACAAATCCTAACATCAAAAAACCTCCAAAACGAGAATCGATTTAATAAAATCCCGGCAGGGTACTATTATACTAAACGGATCCTACAACCTCACAACGTCAAAAGCGACTGCACCACGTGTGGCTCCTCGCGAGCGACACTTCATATACGCTCCGATAATGCAAGCTAACCTTAAATTGTTCATCTATGATTCGCGTTCTCCGTTGAGCGAGTAATTTTCGGCTCAAACATTTTCTCGGCAAAGCGAGCCGTCGTTCGGCCCGGTTTTTGTCCCGCGAATATTCCGCTTCGCGTCGACGCTTTAATGTACTCTTTCCATCCATCCTTCGAGCGCGACACGCTTGCTAGCTCGTTCGTTTATCTTGCCTCCGCTTCTCCTCGTTCGCGTATTTCTCTCGAGGCGTGTCGCCTCGTGCATCGAGCAGAGATGTACATTTCTGAAGGTGTTCTGAATCGGCGCGTTGTTCGCGACCCGTGAATGTCGTTGACACCGATGGAAATAAAGGTAGGCACGCGGCGGATCGGCCGTCGACGAATAAAAAAATGAAAAAAAACACGACGGAATCCACCAAGCGGATTGCTCGTCCGCTGTTCAGGCGACTACGAGATGTTCGGTTCGATACCGGTCACCCTCTTTGCTCCGTGATTTATGTAAATGGCGTCCGGGTAGTCCGGCTACGCTCGCGACGGAGATATGCGGCGCGCGGATGATATGTACCGACTCGCCATGATATTCGTACAGTATCGATTAATGATCGCTTTGTACGCGAAGGGAGTTGCACAGTCAACGGCTGGTTCGATTTCTTCGGAGACACGTAGAAACTTTTTTCATTTTTGGCGGGTGTAGGGGAATTTGGAGGTTTTGGAAATTTGGGGATTTGGAGATTTGGAGAATTGGGGATTTGGACATTTGGAGATTGGATAGTCTACAAATATGGGGATTTGCAGATTTGGAGAGTTGACAGTTTACAACTTTGAGCATTTGGAGATTTAGTGAATCGGTAGTCTACAAATTTGGGGATTTGGAGATTTCGAGACACGGTAGTCTACACATTTGGGGATTTGGAGATTTAGACATACGGTAGTCTACAATTTTGGGATTATGGAAAATTGGCAACCTGAAAATTTGGATATTCGGAAACTAGAAATCTGAGAATTTAGATATTTAAAAACCCACATTAGGTATTAGAAGATTTGAAGATCTAAAAATTTGAAGTGTTTGAACTCTGAATTCAGAGATTTGGTCGATTTAAAAATCTTGAGTCTTAATCATTCGAAAATTCGGGGTTGTCGATACGAAAATTGTCGAGATTCGAGAATTTTAAATATTTCAGAACTACTGAAATTTGAGAATTTTATAGAGAAATTTGAAAATTCTATAGACACAAAAATCCCAAAAATTTGATAAATTGAAAATGACGAAGTTCGAAAATTAGATAAAGCAAAAATTCAGAAACATGAATAAAATGATTTAGAAATTAAAAAATTAAAACATTACATATCTTTTGGTCCCATCGACCTAACCTGATGAATGGGAGACCTTCACAGCGTCTCCCATTTCTTTTAAACTTACATCCTTCAGACGATACCAAATATAAGGAGCAGAGACACTTGTATCATGGTACCAAATGTATTCATATTACTTCTAACCCTAACGGCCTCATATCAGTTGAATCTACCAAGAGAAATATACAGGAAAATCCTAGGATGAACAGTAACATCCCTCAAATTTATGCAATGAAGCTGAATACCGGAACGTTTTAAATTTTACTGTTTCGATTCCACAAATGTTCCCATATTCTTTGCATGTCCGTTCGTTTTCTTATTGTCGCGCTCTTTTTCCTTTCCTCCCCTTTTTTCTTATCTACTTGAGCGAATATCGGGTTAGAGGTCTGGTTTATCGAGGTTACGTCTGCGTCAGTTTGTAGCGCACAGTCGTTCGTTTTCCAGTTCCCTCGGGTTCTTTCTATTTTACCAAGAGAACGTGTATGTACATTGAACGCATATATGATTCCCGTCTTCGGAAACCTTCGCGATTATGCAAAGCGTTGTCAGATTGTCGTATGTCATTTGCAATGCATCGCTAACTGTCGATAAAGATTCGTTTCGTGATTCGAATTGCCTAGGCAATTTGAAGCATCATTTCTCTAGGCTGATCGTGCCTGTTTTGAAGTAGCTTCGATAATTCTATGAAAGCAGTATTGTGTTCATAAAATTATTAATGTCGAAAAAGATTAGCATTTATTTTAAGTTACTATGAGAACCGCCGAGTGTTCAACTATTCGACAAGTTGGAAATTTATCAAATTGACGAGTAGAAAAATATGGAAACTATATTTTCAATTTCACAAATCTGAGGTTAACAATTTTCGAACATGGCATACACAAAATTTAGAATTCTCCGAAGCTCTTTAATTCGCCTAATTTCCAACTTTCCACCTTACAAAATATCAAACTTATTTACATTTAAAGCGCAAATTTACGTACTCGCTAATGCAAAAATTCCGTGTACAGTTAAATAGAATCATAAAGGTAAATCGTATTGCACTCACGAAACTAAAATACCCTTTCATTAGTAATCCTTGTACCAAGAATATAAAATTTTGAACACCCGTTCTATAGAGTTTTCAAGACACTTAAGAATGAAAAATATCATGCGGAGAACAAAAGTCATGCATGTTCGATTTAAACAAGTATTTTCTACGTTATGGAAGAAAAACGTTATGTAATTATCGTCGGTAATTCGCTGATTAGCCAAACGGCGAATGCTTTTGACAACGATTGTTTTGTGCCACGTTAACCCGATTGTGCACCGAGATGTATAATTGTATCTAGCTTATTTGATCGTGTTTGCTGCACATTCATAGGATGTTACACGCACGGCTGCGAGCGCGTGCTCTCCTAATATTAACAGACTTTACTGCGGTTTTCAGTCTGATCTCGCATCATGAACGAAATTGAGGCACGTAAAGTCTAACGATATTTAACGTACAGAAAGAAAGGCGAGTTTACTCGCGTCGAGATTGCTGCTTATACGACGCGTTTTTTTCTTCGCGTTTTTATTTGCCGCTGATTAAATCTCGACCTAGATTGCAGCATGCAATCGTGAAGAGGATTTCAATGGAATTCACTTTCGCTTTTCTTTGCTTGATGCTTTCAAACGTATCGATCGTGACTTTTTATGGGTGCCGTAAGAAACAAACGTGCCTCACGTAGTAACGTGGGTTCCTGAAGTCGCGTGGCACTGTTGTGGAATTTGGAGATTTAAGGTATTTGAAAATTTGGAAACTTTTCACATCAGGAAATTCAGCAATTTGAGAATTTAAAAATGTGGGGAATTGAGAAGTTAGGGTGTTGAGAATTTGAGGATGTAGGGATTTCAGAATTTGACAATTTTGAAATTGGAGAATTTAGAAATTTGAGAATTAAGGAATTGGAGAATTTAGAAATTTGAAAATTGAGGAATTGGAGAATTTAGAAATTTGAGAATTGAGGAATTGGAGAATTTAGGGATTTAGGAATTTTGGAATTTTAGAATTTTAGAATTTTAGAACTTTAGAACTTTAGAATTTAAGAATTTTGAATCTTTGTACTCGATGTACTTGAAAATTTGGGAATCCAGCTATTACAGATCAGAACGTTAGTATTTTGAAAATGGAGAATTTGAAGATGTACCGATTCGGAAATTTGAGAACAAGAAGATTCGTAAAACCGAAGAAATTGGAAGTTCGAGAATTCTGAAATGTAGTTACTTTTAAACTCGCTATAGAAACACGTATATTCGAGGATGCGAGAATTTCGAAATACAAGTCTGGTGATTTAAAATCATAAAAATTTGTTAAATGTAATAATTAAAAATTTTATCGAGTGGGAAATTTAAGAATACTAAATTTAATGTTTAATAGTAAGATCAACTGGGAAATACATAAATTTATTAAATTTGATATTTAAATATTTAAGAATTTCAATTCTTAAAAATTGTACATAAAAACCTTGTAACTTGCATTCTTCAGATTCGAAGGCTGAACTATTAAAAACGATAAAATTAGAAACTTTCGTAATTCTCAAAGATACTTTCCGAGAAATACAAAATCTGACGGTTTGAAATTTCCAAATGGAGAAATTGACCGGATGCTCATCAGTGGCGGCGGTTTGCATGTCACTTGCACGTCCATGCACGGTTCACGTGGACGTAGTTGCCCGTCACTGATCTATATCGATCAATACTTGTACTGTTACGTACACATTTACCCAGTCGATTATTTCGTCTCGTCTCATGGATGCATAGAGACAAGGCTTAACGTCGTCTATGAATCGACATCGTGTAGGCGAACGACGCTACGAGTCAGTGTAGATCCTTATGCATGATCCTTATTTAATTATACAATTCTCGTTATCCCCTGCCTTTATCCTGCATTAACGTGGTTCGACGATTTCTATCCAAGGGAAACATTCGGCCGATGTTCTGCCGTGTTCCATCGATGATGTGACTGATTCTTGCAGTTGGCAGGTCGTGAATCGTAATAATTGGGTTACATGATCGATGAAAATTGAGTCCCGTCTGGAAATGGGTTGTATCAATTTTACATAGCTTCGGTGGATTGATCAAGTTGGACAGTTGTGAACGGTGTCGCTTGTTTGGGGACACTTAACGAAGGGTCGCTATGGAAGATACAAAACTGACGAACTATACCATCTGTAACCCTTCAAGAAACTTAAGAAACGCCATGAGATCATAACGAGTGAAAACGTATTAAATTTTTGTAAAGTGTATCGATGACCTGATTTTAGACTTCCTTCGAATTTTATTTTTATATCTTTAAAAAGATATAATCTCATTTTTCATTTGCCTCATTTCATTTTCTGGGTCCAATGCCGTGTATATGGCAGGAAAAAATTATCTTATTATTTTTATCAGTCTTATTGTTGTCATAAAACAAAATTAAAGTTAACACTGAATTATGACTTAATTTCAAATTAAGTCATTCTATTACCCCGAATAAATTTTCATTAAAATATATGCACATATTTTCTTTCCTATGTTTGCTATAATATGTTGAGCCCACAGTTTCTCTTCGCATAGCAAATAGCTTGGACCTGGTTTTAAGTATATTTGAAATTCTTCCGGGCAATTAAGGATTAATATTGAGAGGCAGAGGTCGGCTTGAAATTGTACGTCTCTGAATTTCAACGTCATCAACGTAATGACTCTAAAGGAAGTAATACTTATGCGAAAAGAACCACGACTAACCTCGGAGACCTTGAAAAATTTAACCTTAACGCAAAAATATTCTTTGCGAATAATATTCATCGTATTCAATCTTTGACATCGTTCGAATCACATGCAAAATATTCGTCTCTTACAACCATAGATAAATCACGTTCCAAGGTGATGTTCTAATGGACACCTTTATGTGGACCACTTTGCATGGTTTATGTTTTCCTTGGAAGTAAAAAGTGTCTGTACATCAACGCGCGAGAATAAACGTCGATCCCACTTTGTCGAGCACCTTCTTCGTTTTCTTGTTACCGCGTAATTGATCATTTTCTTGTATACGTCACGGTACAAGCGTTTTCTTACATATTGCACGTAACGACGAAAGTTTCGCGAACAGCGTTATAACTTTCTGTAAAAAAGTTGCCGGTTATTTGCTGGCGGTTCAATCGAGCTTCGGGTGTTCATTACGAAACCTGTGAAAACGTCGAGGTTAACCTAAACTGCTGGAAAATCGATGGTGTGACGAGAACCAAACGATTTCTTGTCCTGGTGGTTCAATATCTGCACGTTCCATGAATTTTATGTCTTTTCGTAAGTGTTTCTCTGTTACGATTTCATACATTTTGTATCGAATGAATGTTATGCTCCAAATATCTTTATCGGTGATTAGCACTAGATTTGCGAACGTGTAATGACCAATTATTCTTAAAAATATTTTTAAAATAAAACTAAAGTAGAAAAGATAATAAATAATGTGTGGTACGTAAACTGGTTTATACGGTGATCCTTCTTCTTGGCAAAAGTTGACATACATTTAGATAAAAGCTTCTTGATAGTTTTTGTAATTTAATATAAGAAACGTGTTATGTGACATTTTTGTCAGTTCTGTAAATGTAGTGTTAAAGTAATTCCTACATATTAGTTATCTTTTATACTTATATTATAATGCAATTATAATAATTTATAATAATTATAATAATTTGGAGATTTGGTAGTTTAAAAATTTGAGTATTTGGAGATTTAGAGATGCGGTAGTCTACAAATTTGGAGAATTGGAGATTCGGTTGTTTACTAATTTGGGGATTTGGTGATTTGGAGATTCGGTGGAGCACAAATTTGGGGATTTGCAGATTTGAAAATTGGATAGTCTACAAATTTGGGAATTTGGAGATTCGATAATGCACAAATTTGGGGATTTGGAGATTTGGAGATTGGGTAGTCTTCAAATTTGGGAATTTGGAGATTCGGTAGTCTACAAATTTGGGGATTTGAAGATTTGGAGATTGGGTAGTCTTCAAATTTGGGAATTTGGAGATTCGGTAGTCTACAAATTTGGGGATTTGGAGATTTGGTAGTGCACAAATTTTGGGATTAGGGGATTAGGAGATTCGGTAGTGCACAAATTTGGAAATTTGGAAAATTAGCAGCTTGGAAATTTGGATATTCGGAAACTGGAAATCTGAAAATTTGGAAACTTAAAAGCCCACAAATTTGGGTATTAGCAGATTTAAACATCTAAAAATTTGAAGGGTGTTTGAACACTTTACAAGTCAGAAATTTAGGAATGTGAAGTTTCGAACATTACAGGATTCAGAGATTTGGTCGATTTAAAAATCTTGAGTCTTAATCATTTGAAAATTATTATAATGCCATTACAATATATACTAATTAAAGATGTTAGCTATCGGAACAATAAAAAAGCTAATAATATTTAATCGTGTTGTTTTTTAAACATCTCTCGCGGATGTAGCGATAGCGGGGTTCCATTTAGCCAAGAATGGTATTTAGCTGTATGAATTTTTTCCATAAAAATACGAAGAGTACGCAGTTATTTTAGGCCTTTGTTCGTGGAGTATGCAGTCGAGAGACAGCCAAGTTATACGCAGGGAGGGAACGTATTCCGCATTAATTTAACCGGCACCACCGTTACGTATCACGCGTATTTAGCTAAAACACACCTCTGCATACTTCCGGAGGCTTCAACTTTCTCGGCAAGACTGTGCTACGGCCGCAATTATTAGCTGCGCTGCGAAACTGGAGGGTACAACGGTATGCACACGTTCAAATGAAATTCGTAACTTAAATAAACTGCCTGAATTAACAAGATCGTGTCTACGATGATTCTTACACGAAACCCGAACTTTTATTTCGCCAGTGGAGTCGTATTTTTAATGCACTCGAAACAGCAATATCATTAATGCCACCTTCGCAGAAGTTCGATGATCATTTATTCTTAAATTGCAGTCGAAGTGGGAAAATAAATAAACGAGGGATGACGTGTAAATTATTTTTAGTTTTCTCTGAGCAAACGTTAACATTTTGACAAAAGCTTCATATTAATTTCTGTAATTTTTGATGAGATAGTTAAGGTGCGCCATTTTAAAGAGTTTCGTAAATCTAGCGCTAAGATGATCGTATCGCGAACGATTTATTATGCAACTTGAAAGTTTTTCAAAGAAAATTTAGATGCACAATCAAAACTTGAGTATCTAACTATCCTCAGATAGATACAAGAACAATACGTGATAAATCTTGCATTCTTTTTTGCACGCGTTTATGATGTAACAAGTTATAAAGAAACTGATTTAATAAAATCTGTTACGTTCAAATTGATTTCGAATACGTCAAAGGTATATATTTCTTGAATTATATTAAACATTAAAGCTCGCAGTTTTATAGTTTGCACGACTCTACGGGAAAAATAAACCGGCAAAGTGTTTACACAGCCCACCAAAATCGATATCTCGATCGAGGAGTAGCACGCTACAGGGAGCTGTTATTGCAAGTGATTTATGCTTGGAAAGTAAATTCAGTTGGATACACTTTCCAGCATGCAAAGTTATAGTTTAGCCGTATTTTTCTCTTCTAAACAGGCTTTTAACTAATAAAACGATCTTACGAAAGTCGTTCGTCTATTTCTTGATTTCGCTAGAAAATTTGGTTGTTATTCGAACGGGAAATATTTGTTTTCATCGTGTCATGTAAACAATTATGCAGACACGATTTCAGATATTCTCGTACCAAAACGCCGATTACTTCGACAAGAAGAAGGGGTTTAAAGTTATAGGTCCATGTATTTTGACATACTTGTCGAGAAAAATTTGTTTGAAAAAAGCTTTTACCGCGATGGGAAATATCGACAATTTTTTGTCAGTCGACAAACGTACAATTGACGTGTTTTATTCTGCAGTTGTCTCGGTCAAATGAACTTCGCTCGAAGGCTCAGATTTTCGCGTCTAAAAGCGACATCGTTTCATTAAGTGACAGAGAAGACGTTTAAATGCAGAAATCAGATATAAGCATTTTGAGAATTACGAGTTTTAAACATTCTTTTAAATATTATTTTGATACTTTTTAAATATTATTTGAATATTTTCTTATGTAAAATTTTCAGCGGAAAGATTTACGCGAAAGGAGATGTACGATTCTATTGAAAAATAAATTTATCACCTCGAAATGTCATAAGGTTAATGATGGTCAAGGTATTATACATATATGTACATATATAACGGTATAAACGATAACCTTGACAGAATCTGCAAAGGTTATCAAAATTGTTAAAATCCCTTCGCAAGTATTTAGAGACTCCAAAAATACACATATAAATTACTCTAGATATTATCGCTGTGGGATTTCAAGGTTTCTCGTTTATCTCTGAAAACATGGCCGAGTGACTATTCACGAACTGTCCCGTTCGTGACGTATGTTCATGAAGAGTTACTCAGACCTTGACATATTTCAAGGTCGTAGAATTTTACGAGACTTTAAATATGCAGAAATGCTTTCTTTAATAAGCCTGAGAATTAAAAATTGTTTAAGTAGCATGATTTTGGTTATTTATCCCACAAGATATTAACATTATGCGTTCTCCACACGCTACATGTCGTGCAGGCTCAACTACACCAGAAGGGAATAAAGAATAGTATGGGTATGTTCACGATGAGTAATTTCAAGGTCATCGAATTTGTCCACATTCTTCAGTAAATAAATAACCATCAATGCTTCTCTTAATATACATGAGAATTAGAAATTATTTAAGTCGCATGATTTTGCCAATTCACCCCACAAGATATTAACATCATACGTTCTCCACACGCTACATAACATGCGGACTCAACTACACCAGTATCGGTTATGTTCACAAAGAATTACTCATTGTCAGACCTCGACATCTTTCAAGGTCATCGAATTTGTCAAGATTTTTCACTAAATAAATAACCATCAATGCTTCTCTTAATGAGCATGCAAATAAAAAATTGCTTAAGTAACACGATTGAGGTAAGGTGCTCCACAAGGTATTAACATCACGCGTTCTCCACACGCCACATATCGTGCAGGCTGAACTCCACGAGAAGGGAATAAAGAGAAGTATTGGTTTAAAAGTTCTGACGCGATGGGAAAAGCTCGATCGTTTCGCGAGGCAATAAAAGCTCGCTGACCAGCGTTTTCCCGAACGCATTAGGAAACCGATGCACGTATGCACGTTCCCATTCACGGGATCAATTATTCGCGCGAGAGCAAGTTGGCCGACGGGACATAGAGACCCATAATTTTCCAGTGTTTGTTCTAACCGCGAAGCAACAGCGCGATCGAAGGATCGCAAGCTCCCGCGATGTGGGCTGTTTGGCGTGCAGGCCACGAGTAGCCTAGTCGATTACCTTGAAAGTTCATTCGTGAAACGGCAGCTTGAAGGGCCGATAACGAGGAAGCAAGGTACGATAACGTTATCGTACTTGGCGAACCTTCGTCGTCGTCGTCGTCGTCGTCGTCGATAACGCGAACTAGCCACGATGTGTGTTCTAAACCTGTTATCTCATCGTGCACGCTTTCCTGTGCGAAACCTAACATCGATCAGGAGGATACGTGCCGATACAACGTGAAAAAATGTGGATATATTATCGTTCGTCACGAGAATGTTATTGCAAAATGCGTTGACGGTATTTTTCTCGTAGACACATCAACGGAAGTATAGTGTATTCGTTCGAGTAGGATAGAGTCATTAGGATGTTGGTTCAATTGATGGACTTTCAAGGAGAATGTAGTTTGGGTGTATTTGGGATTCTTGTGTGAGACGGGCTAGGTCATCGAATTTTGTTTATAGTGGCACTTACGTGTATTAGGTCAAGTGGTGTTTGGAAACTTGAAAATCGAATTTGGGAATTTGGAATTGTTGAAGTTTAGAAACCTGGGAATTGAGGAGTTGGGTATTTAGGAATTTTGGAATTTAGAAATTTAGAGAGTCAGAAGGTTGAGAATTGAGTATTTAGATATTTCGAAATTTAAGAAGTTTAAAATTTGGGAATTTAGAAACTTGGAGAAGTGGAGAGTTGGATAAATCGAAATTTGAGATTTGGAAATTTAGGGAGTCGGAACTTTGAGAATTGGGTATTCGAATATTTCCAATCTTGAGAATTGGATATTCGAATATTTCCAAACTTGAGGTCTGGGTATTCGAATATTTCCAAATTTGAGAATTTAGAAATTTTAGAATTGGGGATTTAGATATTTTGAAATTTGAGAGTTTAGAAATCTTAACGTGGTGTATTAAAAATTTTAGAAGTATAAGAATTTGAGAACAGTGAAGAGTTTGCAAAATTAGTACAAGTATAAAATCGAGAAGCAAATATCTAAAAATTTGGAGATTAGGAACTTAGATATCCAGAAATTGTTAAATTTGTAAATTTGAAAATTAAAAGAATACGTGAAAATATAGAAATTCAGAAATTACAAAATTTGAAAATGTAGTGCATATTGAAATGTATATTAGAATGTATATTGAAAATTGCTTTTAGTATTGAAAATTCTTTTCAGTATTGAAAATGGTAATTAATGAAATTTTGAAATTTTCCTACGATACATTCACATTTAATTACGATTCACCCATTTATTTACACTCAGGAACAAAAGTATTCTATTTCGTTTTTTCACTTTAGAAACGGGAAGGGAAATTTTGTCATTGATTTCTTGAGTGATCAAACCTCCATCGTTTTCATTCAACGTAGAAATAATTCAAGCGCGTGATAACGGTTCTCCAATGTACTTTGGCTCAATGCTGTTGATCCAATGGAAATTTCAATTAACCGATCGGTGCACGCGAAGAGAGGATCGGTGCCATAATTCCTCTCGTGTCCTCTCTGTCTACTTCGTAACACTCGTCTCGGTGCGAAGAACATAATTATAACTGCATTAAATGAATAAATAAAAATAATCCATCAGAGATATTGAAGGAACCGTAAATTCAAATCCCCTTTTTGTTGAACACTTTTCATGTAGCTATTAACTGCATACGTTACGAATGTCGTAACTTTTATAAATCTACATATGATATTACGTTCTTAAATAAAACTAGTACCACACAATTTTATGATTTTATGAAACCATGTAGTTTTACGACATTGTCGGTATTATTCTCTATAAACGTTTGAATTCAACTATTTTCAATAAACGTTCGAAGTTAATTTATTTCAATTTATTGTACAATTTCTTAAAACATTCTTGAAATGACTTGTCTGTATTTATAGTAAATATATTAAAATATGTGTCACATGTGAGAACACTTTTTAAAGAAATTCCTAACGAAATCGATCTAATCAAAATTCTGATATCGATTCAATCTTCGAATGGACATCTTCAACTCCAAATCAAAATGCCAATATCAATTCCTTTCATAAAAATTCTACGTACACAGATATTTCCCGAAACGAAAGACACGGGTTCGATTATTCGAAAGGACGAAATGTAACTATTTACTTCGACAATTGGGTAATTACTCGAGGAATAGGTAATTATCTTGTCATGATCAGGTGACCGGTCTCTGAAACGGAGTGCATGTCGTAAAGTACACACAACTATCTGCTAGAATATTCCGACGATCGTACTTACCGATGGCTCGTGGTTTACTGCGCACTCCATTATGTTGATAGAAGGACAATTAGTCGGTGCATGACGTTGACATCGTAAGCAACTGGGAAATTAATTGCAACGCTGATACGAGCGATCGACAAAAAGGTAACTCGGGTGAACGCGAGTCTCGTCTGATAATAATTGCAGTTGAAAACACCGACACCGAGGTAATATTTAAAACCGCTATCACGAACAGGATGGAAGTTATAATCGCGTTTTATCGCATAAATACCGTGGAAGACCGGAAAAACAGGGATTCTTCGAGTCTTACTTAAATATTCACGCTTAAAGACTCTCCTGAATATACCTTGTTTCGTTTTCGTATTTCTGTAACATTCATCGAACATTACCTCGTTGCATTGTACATTTATATTGTGAAAGTGTCTCTAAAACGAATCAAACCATGTTATCGAAGGATACAACTGTTATTGATAATATAATAATGATATCGGTTAACGATTTATTGCTGATTGAATGTCACATGTAATATATTGTAGACGGTTGGGCCCCCCCTTGGTAATTATACTTACAATAGGATCAAAGAGATAGGTCTGCTGACAATTTTATTAGCGCGATTATGGAACATCCCTGACACGAGTCATATACACCCTCCAAAGAGTCTTCTTTTGAAATCAATTGTTGAAAGTCAGTTAGTCATTGTTCCTCGTGAGTCATACACCCACCACATAATAAATACCTATATTTGATCCTAACAACTACGGATATTGTTTTTGTTTATTTCTTCTTACAATATGATTTACCCTACAATGTGAGAATATGGTAATGTACATAGATAATTGAGTTTGCACATCAGTAATACACATAGTGCAACTATAAATCTGGCTCATCAGGATATTATTATGAAAGTAGTACGATACCGACGTTATTTATCACAGACTTGAGATATTAACACGTCGACTGCCACACTGAAGCAACTGAAAATTGCATTAGTATTTTCATTTTTAATAAATCTTACAAAATATTTTCATAATATTTTAATTTAAGAGTCAACCATATGTGGGACATGTCAGTCAAACACTAAACCCACCTGCGTATAATGCACATTTACATTGAAATTAAAAATGAAGTTGAAAAACAAATGCACGAACGATAAGACACAAATATAAAGTATACATTAACGTTTTATCTCGATGAGAAACAACAGGAATTTCAAAGAAACCACCTTAATGTACTTCGTAACTTAAAATTAGGAATTTGTTGAGTGGTCATTATGTCAGCTTTGGTTGGTTCAACGTTAATAATCCACGTTATCAAAATTTTTACAGAGAATTGATTTCGATACGTAATTGAAGGCTGTCTATCACGCGTTAGTATAAGCGATTCAAATTTTGTGGAATGTACGAAGATCAATTCTTGCGGGTTTACCTCGATTTCTTGGTTGTCGAAACTGTCGAGCATCAACCGCAAAAGCTTGTCAGCGTCTCCGGTGTTTTCATCTTATTTTTGCTTTTTGACATGATTCCACGCATCGCGACCAACATACACAGAAGCAACTAGATCGTAGAAGCTAGAACCGTTCGGTCGGAACGCTCCTTTCGAGTTTGGGGTATATTAATCTTTCTCGGTGGATAAAGTTCTGCGGATTGTCAAAGGGTGCACTCGTGCCTACTTTGGTCAGCGTATAATGGTGTCCTTTGAAGTCGCGATTTCAATGACAGAAAAGCAACAGAAATCGTACATCGATGGCCGCTGCTTGCGGCCAAGTTTCATCTTTATGACTGTCTACTGTATCGGGAATCGAAGCTCGCGCTTCAAAGAAGAATATGCACTTAGACAACGACGAAGGTTATTTATTTATTGGCGCCGGTGTTGCGAAATCGTGGGATTCAGGGACTTTTTGTAGTGACGGATTTTGTGATTCGAAGTTGGAGGTTTAGAAAATAAAATGTTTGAAAATTTTAATTGTGAATGTATGTATATGGGAAGTTAGGAATGTGGCATTTGGAAACTTGGGCTTTTGGGAACTTGGAAATTTGAATTTGAAGATTTGTGGATTTGACAGTTTGGAAAGTCGTGAATTGGAGATCTGGAAATTTAGGAATACGGGATTATAGGTATTTGGAAATTTGGAAATTTTAACTTTTAGAAATTCGGAAATTTGGAATTTTCGAATATGAAACTTTGGAAATTTCGAAATTGGAAAATTTGAGAATTTAGGAATTTGGGGAATTGGAAAATTGGAGAATTGAGAATATGGGAAATTGAAAAATTGAGAAATTTCAGAACCTTGGGAAATTTGGGATTTTGGAAATTCTAGAATATGGGATATTTGAAATTTAGAAATTTAAGAATCGGGAAGTCGCAAATTTGGAAATTCAAGAATTATAGTATTTGTGAATTCACCAATTTCAGAATTAAACAATAGAAAATTAAAAAATTTGAAGCTTCAAATATTTATAAAATTCGGTAAAAAAAATGCATTAACCAAAAATTAAAAAGAAATGGAGAAATTTCATAATTTTAAATTGTAGATTACATTACTTTAACAAACTGACACAGAAAATTCTATCTCAAAATTTCTACCATAAATTTATTTACCTAAACAATAGAATTCCGATATATTCAACCAGAGTAAAATGTTTGATCCTTCACGAGACCATAAACTTATTGTTTGGTGAATTCGTTGACTTTACCCAAAGATAAGACAGGTTATAGTTTCTAATTGTCGAATAATAATCACGGGTGCCATTACTCAGATAGTGATAGGGTGGTATTGGCTTAAAGAGCCAATTTGTAGTCGGAAGTGCAGATGTGATATTACGATACGTTCCCATTAGTATAGAGCTGTACATATTCGCCTGCGGTGAACGTTACATTAAACGCAATTTGCAATATTCATTTATCCCCCTTTGCTTGGTATCCTTTGTCGGAGGTGCATGGTCGATCTCTAGCTTCTCCTTTCTTGAAATCTGATTTTGCATTTCCGGTATTATATCCAGATTCGCCTGTAATGTGAGGGGAGATAATATCATCACTGCCTATGTTTCTCCTGCATAGGATTACTTCTGTTTTTATTAAAGAGTTGTAAAAGATTCTCGAATTCCTCACTCAGAAATTGTTAAATTTCTCATTTTTTTAACGTTCAAATTTCCAAATTATCAAATGATCAAATTTTCAAGTTCCCAAATTCTCAAATTTTCAAGTTCTTTAATTCTCGAAATTTTCAGATTTTCAACTTTTCAACTTTTCAAATACTCAAATTCCTAAATTCCCAAATCCCCAAATTCTCCAATTCCCCAATTCCTAAATTTCCAAATTCTCAAGGTTTTAGGCTTCCAATTTTCAAATTCTCAAGTTTTCAAATTTACAAATTGCCAGAGTACCAAATTATAAAATTTAAACTCACAGATTTACAAATTCTCAAGGTCTTAAATGCCCAAAATTCACCAATTCCCAAAACCCCAAATCCTCAAATCCTCAAATTCCCAAACTCCCCAATTCTCAAATTTCTAAATTATTAAGTTTTCAGACTTCCGAATTTCCAAATTCTCTAACTTCCAAATTGTCAAAGTCTCAAAATTTCCACGTACTCAGGGTTTTAAACTTCGAAATTTGCAAATTCTTGAATTTCCAAATTCTCAAATTTAAAAATTCCCAAATCTCCAACTCATCAAATCACCAAATTCACAGGTGCCCTTCCCGCTAATAGCCCGCCAAGTTTAAAGTGTCCCTGGTTCGATGTCTCGCGTAACATCGTGTGTTGACCTAACGCATAAACACGGTAGTCAGTTCCGTTCGCGACGGCGTACGAGAAACGGGGGATGAAACAGTTTCGCTATTTCATTCGCGGTGGCCTAGCTGGTCGGTGGCATTTTTTCCTCGGTTACAGTTCTTTGCTGGCGGAAATATTCTTCGCTGTCCGTGGCCTCGTACACGTGCCTCGTTTGCCAAAGCCTCGTTCTTTCCGTTTCTTTCTAACATAGAAATCTATTGCAACCGGGAACGCTCGCGAAATAATTAGGAGCCATACATCCTGGTGAGCTCGGTTCTCTTCAGCTTCGTATTTTTACCGGCCGTGGCTTGTTCCTTTGCGTGTCCGCCTCCATTTTCGACGTTTCCGCCTTTTATACGGACTCGTTCAATTACATTTCTGCCCGCTGTATTATTCATCCGACGGAGCGAGATAAACTGGCCCGGGCACGATTATAAGGCTCGTTTCCACCGTCAAACATTTTCCAGGCATAATCTTTGAAAATGCGAATCGAGTGCGCTGCCTGTTTCGGATTCCGTTAATTCTATGGTGCGCACGATTTTAAACGAAGTAAGTATCCGAGTTTCGCGGAATTGAATTTTAAATAAACAGAACTAACTAACTGGGTTTATTAAACTATATGGATACGAGAAAACAAGTTCTGAGTTGCTGTTTTAGTGGGGTAAAATATCCCAGCCTGCATAGAATGTTAAGCAGAAGGTGGGACGATTTTTAAACCTTTCTCAAAAGACAACTCACAGTAACCATTTTGTTTAATATAACAATTTGAGTTGTTTGAATATAACAAGAGTATTTTTTAAGCAGACCTAGAGTGTTGTGCATATGATGTATAAATGTAGTGAAACAAATATTTAACATTAGAGAGAAATAATCTTACAATAATTCATCAAAACGTTCAAACATATCTTCAAGCGTGATGGATTAGCCCAACTGACCCCAAAGGGCCAAACGTAATTTTAAAAATGTGTACACGTTAGTTGCTGCTTCGAATAGTTTCCACTTGGTGACAGAAAAATTCTTCCATTTTATTCTACGTGCATCTAGCTGAAAGCTAAATAAAAACTGTCTTATCACTTTTATATCAACTACTAACAGCTTATATAATTATTTTTTATTTCGGTTTAATTTGTTCAACTTCAAGTTTGATATTTGTATGCAGTCGAATTTTAATAAGAACTGTTAAAATCACTTTCCTTGAACCGCTAACTTGTATCGACTAAATGATAAAACTATAATAATTTTTATATGTATTAATAGGAACGAAGAGAACTCATGCTATAAAAATAGCATTAATTGATAAATAATTAACAAAATATATTAATGAATAAAGCTAACAATAATTGTTGGTATTTTTTATATTAATATATTCTAACGAAACTTATTGATTTTGTTTGATGTAATAATTAGTTTAAGATAAGAAAAATTAGTGTTTTATAATATATAGAGCGAGGCAACAAATAATCTAATTGGTTTCTGGTGAAACAGGGTAAACATCTGTGCGCGAACTTAACGGCTGAAGATGACTTCATAAAAGTAGTAAATAATTGCGCTTTTAATTGCTGTTTGCGGGTCCGTTTGCGCTCGAATCTCATCGTAGCTTCAGGGAAACGAGTTTTTAAGTGACGCCCGGAAAGTAATTCCGACGAACGGCGTCGAAACAGCAACGATCAACGCGCTGCGGTTCTTTCTTCGCCAATTAAACTCGCACCCGTTCGTCAGATAACTAAACTACTTAACGAAAAACTTTCGGCCAATCAGATTATTCGTGAGTTAAGCCCGCTTCGTCGATGTTCAGACCATTTTGTCGAGAAACTCCGACATTCGGGAGTTGAGAATTTAGAACGTTTCATAACTAGGCAATTTGAGAATTTTGGAAATTGGAGAATTTAGGAAATTGGAAAATTTTGAAATTTGAGAATTTAGAGACATAGAGAATTTCGCTGTTTGAGAATATAGGAACATAAGAAATTTGGGAACATGGAAAATTTGGCAATATGAGAATTCGGGAAAATCGAGAATTTAGCAATCTGAGAATTTGGGAAATTGGAGAATTTGGTAGTTTGAGAATGTAGGAACATATGGAATTTGGGAACATGGAAAATTTGGCAATATGAGAATTCGGGAGTTTGGAGAATTTTGCTATTTGAGAATTTCGGAAAATTCAAAAATTTAGGAAAACTTGCCGATGTAAAGTTTAGGAAATTTGAAACTTTGGGAGCATGAAAATTGAGAAGTAAAATAATTCAAAAATTAAGAAAATTTTTTACGAAGCTGATGAACCTTGTAATGTAAAAATTTGCAGTTTAATAAATTTAATCATTTTAAAATATAAAAACCTACAAATTACAATATCCAAGTCAAATTAACTATCAATGTCTTTCAGTACTGTCCACATAAATTAAACCAAATTAGTAACAAACCATAAATTATAAACTGCATTAACAATCTATGATTCGTACGAAGGTATCATCTCAATATAGTCATTCGATCGAAATAACATCGTCTCACACGTTAGAATTTTCATATTAAATAATTCACGCCAAGTGGAAAAATAATACCGCTGCTCAAGAATTCCACGTACGATGGAACATTAATGAACCCTCATATCGGCCGGTTGCTTTGAATTTTAAGCGCTTTTCATTAAATCTCGTAGCACATTAGCGAACAACAAACGCACGTGGGTTCGCTTTCAAACGTTCGTTTGTCCGCTGTCTCCATTTATTCTCTGGTTGTCGGCCACTGAAACAACGACAACCCTTTTAGGCGAGTTTTCTCATGAGGAAAAACATTTCCCATCGTCCATACCGCCTTGGCGATCCTGTTACCTCCTATATGTTCTTTATATATTTATTCTCGTGCTCCCTCCTTTCTCTGCAGCTCGTACTTCAGCGACTTCTTTCTTCCCCGTCGTCTTCTCAGACTTTTTCATTTGCCGGCATAGAGAACGGGAAAACGAAGGAAAGTCGGTACTAATTAAATCCAGGGCCGTTGCGCAAGAAAACGAGGAAACGTCTCCGCATTTTTCCATCGTCGTGTTCTGTCGAGTCTTGTTTCTTAATTAAAAATTCAACCCGCCGCGAGGACATTCGATTACGATCCGGATCGACGTTGCCTGTTCCCGGAGGATAACGAAGGGTGTTACCCTCACGGTTGTACAAATAAAATATACTGCCCACGATAAACCCGATATCTTACGAAAATGGCCGGTTATCTCAGATTTTCTTCCCCCATTTTTTTTTCTCTTAAAATGATATAATAATAATCTAGGTACGCCGTGTTGTAGATATATGGAAATGGTTTTAGGGATATGAGGATACGAGGATATATGAATCTGGGAATACGAAGATACAGTCATCTGGAGATATAGATGTGTATCGTGATGTAGGTGTACGGAGATATCAGAATCTTGGGATAGAGGGATTATTAGGGAAAGAGATGTTATTAGGGATTCAGTAATCTAAGAACGCAAAGATTAATGTATTAACGATATAGGAATATAGTGACCTTAGGATGCAAGGATAATGAGGCTAGGAATCAAGGAATGTAAAAACCTAAGGACGTAGTAATTTAGTAACGTTTGATGTTAAAAACATCCGAATCTGTATCGTGAATAGTTCGCAATTAATTATAAACTGTAGAAATGTGAACAATGTAACATCGCTTCGCATCAAATAGATTTAATATCCGCTTCGTGTCCTTATCATGGAAGTTAAGCCGCGTTAGACACAGTTAATACTTACCGGTTGATCGTGTAGAAACTCAATATGCTACTTGAATCGATAGTTTGGAACCCACCTAGAACCTCTCCGCATGAAAGATCATAGTGATCGATATGGACCGAGATAAGGATAGAAAAAGGAGAGAGTTTATGAGAACGGTTTAGATGGAAATTGAAAGAGAATTCTCATATCTCAATCTTCTTTTGGGTCTTCTTTAATAAAGGAAAAGGGACATATTGTTGCCCATCTGTCATATAGCGTTGCACAGTTCTCATTATTACACCAAAAGACATGTTCGTTTTCGCAATAATTTTTGTTCCGACTTCGATAAAAAGAGAAAATCAAGGACAACGATATCTTGTCTCAACGATCAGCTAAATTTCACGTGATTATATGTACGGACTTATAAAGAAAACGACCTTTTTTTTCGATAGTATGTATAAACAATTATTTCAGTAAATTCTAAATTAATATTTTATTCGTAAATATATTGGATAATTTTACAATAAATTCACTTGAAATAATTCATTATTTCTTGCTGCTATTTTGTTATTCAAATAAAGTGTTCTCAAGTGTCAATTAACAAATTTCCTAATTATTCACTTTTCGAATTATTGAATGTCTGAGTTTTGGAAGGTCTTAAATTTATAAACTTTCTATTTTAAAAATTACAATCTTACAAGCGACCGGACTTCCAAACTCGAAAATTTGATGTTTGTACATTTCGAAATTTTCGAACATACAAATGATGATGTTACAGAATTTTTGAAGTTTAGATATGAATATAAATTTCTCTTTTCCTCCAGAGAACCGCGTTTTATAATTTTGCAAACGTATTATTTATGCAGTCCCCAATCATTGTAACAAGTGTAAATTTGCTATTTACAAATCGTGATGATAGGAAACCAACGAAACTAAATCGAACATCGTCGACTGTGATAATTAGGGAGACGAAAACATAAACTCGCGAATTCGTGAAGCTCGCTGTTGTTCCGCCAGAAGAAATACTCGCGAGTTCGATTCGCGTTCGATCTACGTCTGATAAGCCGACAACGATGAAGCTGTTATGCTAATGACAAAGTTCGATCGATACCTGAAACAAGCTACCTCTGAACGAGAACAGGTAGCCACGCTGTGAACAGCTTTATTACTTGTAGAATTAATTAATTAACCCATGCAGCCACTAAGCTAGTGTACAGTAATTAATGGTGCCGTGTAACGTATCAGGTAAATACGTAATAACACTAAAGACGCAAAGAGAGAAACCGATAGCAGAAGCAAAATTAATCTGCCCTGAAGTAATTAAATATTCACTTCGTTACTATATATCTACAATTTAATCGTAACCTCCAGCCAAATGTAGCTTTAATTAATGTAAAATCTAAATCTAGATTTGAATCAAACGAGAAATGTTCATAACAGATGTTCATTTTACAAATACGACATCAATGTGGCAGTTCTCAGTACAGATTGGATTAAATGTTATCTAATTGAGATTCGTATATTAGATCAATGTTGTATAAACTGATCCAACAGCCCGGATAATTCGATTTGTTTATTTGCAAAGTGTAAGAATGAAAGGAATTAAAGTGGGATGAAAATTTCGGACCCGATATTTGAAACCAACTGCATCGAGCGTCCTGTAAGGTTAAAAATGTACTACTAGATATCAAAGTGACAGAGAAACCGCATATAAATTAATAACCGAGACGATTCAACGTCTTCATCCGCAGAATATGAAGACTAAAAAAGTCAAAATCAGACAATAGTTTCTGATCCGGTATTTAAAATTAGCTGCGTTGAAGGTCCTACAAGGTTCAAAATGAACTACCAGGTATTAAAGTGACAGAACAACTGCGTAGAAATTAATAAATAATCGAGACGATTTAACGTCTTCATCCGCAGAATATGAAGACTAAGAGAGTCAAAATTAGACTAAAGTTTCGGATCCCATATTTGATAGCAGCTGTGTTGAACGTCCTACAAGGTTCAAAGTGAACTACTAGGTATCGAAGTAGCAGAACAACTGCGTATAAATTAAAAAATAACCGAGACAATTCGACGTCTTCATCCGCAGGACATAAAAACTAAGAGAGTCAAAATTAGACAAAAGTTTCGGAGCATATTTGATAGCAGCTACGTCGAACGTCCTACAAGGTTCAAAATGAACTACTAGGTATCGAAGTGACGGAGCTACGGCGTCGAAATAAATAAAACACCGAGACGATTCAACGTCTTCATTCGCGAAACATAGAAATTGAGGAAGGCAAAATTAGACGAAAGTTTCGGATCCGATATTTGATAGCAGCCGCGTTGAACGTCATACAAGGTTCAAAATGAACTACTAGGTATCGAAGTGACAGAGCTATGGCGTCGAAATAAATAAAACACCGAGACGATTCAACGTCTTCATTCGCGAAACATAGATATTGAGGAAGGCAAAATTAGACGAAAGTTTCGGATCCGATATTTGAAAGCAGCTGTGTCGAACGTTCCGCAAGGGCGAGAACGATCCACGAGGTATCGGAGTAACAGAGAAATCGAGAATGAGCGCATCCCTGTCGAATTATTCACGATCGGGCGAACGAGACGCGGGAAGAAACGCGAAGAGGTAACGATTTTCGAACAGAATTTTCATCTGACCGTTAGATTTGAACATCGTTCGCATACGTAAGGAACGCTCGAACGGATCGATGGGTTGCAGGAGCAGCCGAGACGGAAGCTCGATATCTCGTGGGAGCAAACTCAGCGAGTCCTGGCTATTTTTCCTTCCTTGGTCGAAACGAACGTTATCCTTCCGTTTCCTATGTCTCCTCCTTCTTCGTTCTCATCCGGGCTTCCGTTAACTCGCTCTCCTTTTCGGATTTCTACGTCCAATTCCTGCTGCCCTTGCAACCCGTGCCGTTTCTAATACCCTTTTACCTTTACGGCTATGTCTATTGTTACCACGATACAACGGAACGTGAAAAATTGCGGACAACGTTTAGAGATCCTTCAATTCTAATCTCCTCGAAAGGCTTCGTTACAGAAATGTTGGTGCACCCACGTCGTCTACGATGTGCGGCAATTAAATAATGAGACCGTTCCCAGAAATGTCATTTATTGTAAATAAAGTTGAGTTTAACTTTTATCACTTCGACGTACTTTTCTACAATATTTTACACCACTGCATCGTGTCTTCCATTGTTCAAAACAATGCTGTAGTTCATCGGTTGTCAACATCTTCAGAAAGTCTACCATATTTGTTTTTACATGTTCAATGGGCAGAAAGTGTGTTCTCTTGGATGCACTTTGGACTTTTGAGGACAAGTCACAGAGTGCACGTGACATTACATTATCAGCATACACCTCTTCTTACAATTGCAAACATTCAGTCTCCATTTTTTGTATTTCAGGAGATATTTCAGGTTAATTCGCTGCTCGACTTGAACGTCAACCATGATCGCGGCACTGTAATGCAAAAGTGATTACAATTAACCCTTTGCATTAGAAGACATTTTTTCTGGCAACAGATAGCAATTTTAAAACTTTCTGATTGAACGGTTTGTCAAATACTTTCGAAGTTATTGCCATTCTATTATCAATTGTCGCTATTAGCTGATTCTTTATGTTTATACGCCATATGAGCAACGCTATATAGATTCAGTAAAAAAATATTTATTCCAAATTGCTGTATTAAACAATGTGGCGAGTGTGAGTCACCTTTGGAGTGCAAAGAGTTAATACCAAAAATGGAATAAAAGCAGACAAATAGACAAAAGTACGAATCGTTGTTCCAGAAGTATTAGAATCTGCGATCTATTAATGCAACCTCTCTTGAAATTGTTGAGTGGTGGAAAGAGCATAATCTCGTTATTTAATTGCCACGCCTTGTACATCAAGAAACTTCCATGTGGACCGTATCGCGTTTAAGCAAATAGCTTTTCGAACGTGACAGCTTCTCTGTTTGATATTTTTAAAGATCGTTCTGCAAATAGCCTTGGGAAATAATACATCGATGGAGGAGCGTCTTCACTTCTTGTCGTATTATTGGAAGTTCTCATTCTGCGAAGTGGTCACTTGGGCAAAGAGAGGTTTTGAAGATTTCAATTGTACCAAAATGTCGGCCATTAAAGAGATTTTTAATCTCCGAGAATAAGCTACTGTGACTGAAATATCAGAAGTATATATAAAGTGCAAACTGTAGATGTTGGTAGAACTTGTAACTTGTAGATATGTAACAGGGTAGCAGAATGGATCGTTGTGATTTTTAACTACATTCATAACAATAGCTATGAAACTAATATAATAAGTAATTCATATGAAAATAGAGTATTCGTCGTAATCTTTATATTTGCATCCTGTATACAAATTAAAATATATTGAAATGTATATATTTTTGTATATGTATATATGTATATATTTAACGATATTGAAATTTCAAACTAAGGGAACAATTTAAATGTAGTAGATATTTTAATGTCCACTATTAGAAGACTCTAGATACATCTAGTAAATATATACGAATACATTATTATCACATTGATAATCGACATTATTGTCACTTAAAATAAAAAAACAATTCAAATATGACATATATAGTCGATGTGCACCATTAGGAGACTTTCTTACATCTTACAGATATATATGAAATTAATATAATCATGATTTAATATAAAAGAATAATTTGAACGTGGTAAATACAGCTAATTTCCAGCACCTGAATAATATCTTAATCTAGAGATCTTCAATATGTTAAAAATATTTAATCAGCATAGCAATATGTTCCAAAGCAGTCGAATTCCATATTTAAATCGCATGCACTGCCCCAAATAAAAATGTCCAATTCATACTAAGCGACTGTGGCAGATTTATCGAATCAGGTTGTTCTAACTTGACAGTGCGTCGTCGCATAGATTAATAATTTATGAGAGGAGCAGAAAAAGGCGATAAGCCCCAGAAGATAGTCGCTCGCAGAATCAGCGTTTGTCGCAAGTTTTTCTTTCGAATTCATGTAGGCAAGCAGACGGTCTCGAATCATCGGGAAAAGAGGGAAGCTAAGCAAACAGTTTGAGTTTCGTGTTCCGACACGAACTTCTTCGAAATTCAATTCCGTCGCCTCGCTCCGATCGACATTGTCGTTCAACATTTACGCGCGAGAAGCTGCTAGTCCCCGCGAACCGGATAAAATCGACGAGGAGCCATCTTCTCGGCCGCCCGTTCGTCGTTCGCGAGTTTCAAGCACGCCCGCCGGCACATAAATTAACAAGAAGCTTCCGTCGAATCAAAGAAACTTCCTTCCGATCGTTGCGGCGTGCAACGACGAGAGCCCGACGGAACTTTCGACGGCGCAATGTGTCCCGAATTGCTTTACTGCGAATTATTCGCCCGTTGAGAACCGAGTGAGACACCGTGCGCCACGGGAGGATCGCTTCCCAGGGCGGATCGACCGCGGCAGCCTTAAAGTTTAATCGTCCTGGGCGCATACGTGTCGCACACCGGCCCGGATAAAGCCGGGGCGACATCTGCTTCGCGTGAAACGAGCAACCGGTCTACGAAGAACAACCAAGGAAACATACGGCGGCGAAACTGGAAACGGCACCGAAAGTCTCTGAACGAGGACCGAGTGAATTTTTGATATCGCCTGGTACGTCTCGACGTGAACAGTCGACTGCCACGTACGCTTCCTTCGGTTTAACGAAAGGGTTTTGTACATTTCGACGTTTTTTCCCGATTTTTTTGAGAAACGAATTGGGAAGCTTCGAATTTTAGCGGCGAACGTTCTCTAAGTCTGTAGACTAGTAAGTTTGCACATTTTTTCATACGCTGCTTCGCTGGTTCATCGAAATACTCGAATTTATGGAGTTCAAAATTTTTCGGTCAATCAGATAGAACCAATGTATCAGTCCGTTAGAATCAATATATCGATCAGTTATTTAGAATCAATACATCGATCAGCCACTTAGGATCAATACGTCGATCAGTCAGTTAGGATCGATATATTGATCAGTCAGTTAGAATCAGTATATCAGTTAATCACAAATATTCGGGATGCCCTTCAAGTTCGATCTTATAGTGCCTGAATTACAAAATTTCTCGCGTCCCAAATTCTTAAGTTCCCGAATCCTCAAATCCCTAAATTGTTCGGTTCTCGAGCGTCCCATTTTACTTTAATCTTTCACTAATTTAATCTCGAACAATAGGTTCGAAATACTTTAAACCATTCGTCCGGAATGGTCGGATGTCCTACGTACACTCTGCACGCGAGAAGTGAAATTTACGATTTCGAGAGACACGAGGATACCTCTTTGGAGCATAGGAAAACGTTTCGGGGAGCTGCTCGCCAACGGACGGTTTTCCTCGGGTAATGTGTCCCGAGCGGCCAGAAATGTTTTCTTGGGAACGAGAGAGAAGAAGTACGAGCAGGGTGATGAGGTCACGTTGCATCCTTAGACCGGCCTTCGTCCTGCATATCAAGGATCGTGGATGCAGCATGCAGCTGTAGCGTGCAACTGCGCTTCATCCTGCAACCCTAACTCATGCGATCTCGATACGAGAGACGGATACTTCTTTAGTTTTACTCGAGCCGCCGGAGATATCATGGCGAGTCATGATTCAAACACGGAACAACCGTGCCTCGCGTTCGTGTCATCTGAATCACGAATTTCGCGTGATACAGCGGCGGAAATCGAGTTAACGTATTCCTGCCGTATCACGTGTTTCCTGCGGCGCCGTAGAAAATCGAAAGCTCGTAAAAACGGCACGATACCTCGGACATCGAAAGCTTTATTCTCCTTCCCGTATCGCCACTCGTGTCTGCTTTCTTCCTTCCTAAATTATTACGCTTTTTATGTCGATATCGATTCGCGCTGAAATTTATACGGACTCAGGATCTTAAGTTGCAAAAAAATTGGAAATTTACGAATGCGAGAATTTAGAAACCCTGGAATTCCAAATTTTGAAATTTTTGTGGTTACTAATTTAATACTGAATTCTTTTTCTGCACTCTGCTCTCTGAATTGCTTATCATATTTTTCTTGTTTGTTTTCAAATCCTTAAATTCTATCGATTCCAAATTTCAACTTCCTTAATCTGAAAATTGGAAGCACAGGAATGTGAGAATTTAGAAACAGAAATTCCATACCTTCAAATTATAAAAGTTACATTAAATTGTTATCTATGTTTAAATATAGGTTTGTAATTTAAATACATATATATGATTAGTGTGGATATATAATATTATAACTGACAATAAACTATTGTTAGTTATTTGTTACACAAATACATTACACATATATCGAATCGACGATTCAAATAAAATAAAGTGGTTCGAATAAAATGAACTATGACAGAAGCTTTATTAGTGACTACATATGTACGTACGTACGTACGACATCCGTATATGTATACTTTATTTTATAAAGCAATATTTTTTGGCATGATTTATCAGCTGAGTTTTATATATCTTCCTGACGGGAACATAAATATTGTTTACGATCTACGTTGTTACAAACAGCGATATATACCAGCGATGTATGAATGATTTTTACACGTACAACTTTGACGATTGTTCTTTCCCCTTTCACGGGATACGCATAAAATTCTGCGCTTTGTTACCTTGCTCTTTATTTCCATTTCCCCAAATAGCGCTTTAAATTGCACAAATCCGACAAAAGGATTTATTTTGAAATGAGGGAGATGATTAAAACGGTTCAACTTTTTGCAATTAACTTTTTTTGGCAGTACTGGATTAAACATTGCATTTCAAACATTGAGAAAAGAATATTTTATAGCGATGTAATGATATCATCGTTTACTTTTTAAATCGAACGTGCCAATATTTGATCTACTAAACAATTGTCTAACAGAATTCGTAATAATATTTAACAAACTTTGTCATAATATTTAACAAACTCTCCGTGCAATATGTTACTTTGTGTTTAACTTCTGAGAAGCTCTGTCACAGAATATATTTACATGAATTACAATTTTTGGGGCAATTTCAATATGTTCATTAATTCGAAATCTTTAGAGCAGGATAATATTTGTAGCAAGGGAAAGGTTCTAATATTATCTCACTGTTAATAAAATTACACAGATAATTTAGTGTCTTTCGTGTCAGGGTTAATTTAAATAAATCTATAAATCTTACAATATCTCTAAAGTAAGGGACAATATAATTTAAGAAATAAAATGTATTAATAAAATATATTTATATATATATTATTAGAATCTAGAATATATATTTTAGATATAATGTTAGTCCATTTTATCGATGACCAGTTTCTTTTTAAATAAAGTAAATTCCTGTATACGAGCGAGTTTATTATTTTATATAAGAAATAAATGAAGTACAAGATCATGTGCAGTAGTTAAATGTAGATCTAAACAGTATTTAAATGCTGTTTTAACGCATACGTATGAAAATTAATGCACAACGACGAAACTTTTGTATATCCATAATATCGGTAATTATTATAACACGAGACAAGCAAATTTCTGCGGCGTCCACAGGCACCCATAACACCGAAATTGTTAATGCAACTCTTCGTATGAAATCCCACCACCAAATTGTGTCACACCAACAAGGACACATCTAACGTTCCGAACTGCACCAGCAACAACCTAGAACGGTATAACGAGTTGTGGCACGAAAGGATCCACCAAAAAGTCCCATGAGTGCAAGTAGATGAAACGACGTCGACATCCGACCCCAAAACTACACCGCAACGAGTTTCACCCTAATGATTATAGATCATCTTAGAGTCGCGCTGTTTCACCCTTACGCGAGGATTAATTGCATCAGACTATCTAACCTTGACGCTATTACGTCGTGTTAAGATGAGTGAATTAGCGTCAAGACGATTGGGCGAAAAGACAGACAAACATGTTATAATGCTGTGGTACACGAATGTGTTTGTGACGATGTTGGATAGGAATGTACAAGTACCGTGTCGTGGTGGATACTGAGTTAATATGAAATTTTTGTGACAACGAACCATTGAACTGTGAGTTTCATGCATCACAATACTTTGATAGGTGTTACTTTGTAATTAATGAATTATTTAATTTCTGTATTTGGAAATTTTGAATTTTCACTTTCGAAATCCTCGCTTTTGAATGTTCATGTTTCAAAATCTTCATTTTCGAATTTACAAGTTTGGAAGTCTTCATTTTCGCATTTCCAACTTTCGAAATATTCATTTTCGAATTCGCAAGTTTTTAAATTTTCATTTTCCAATTTTCAGCTTTTGAAAACGTCATTTTCCAATTTTCAACTTTTGAAGTGTTCATTTTCGAATTTTCAGGTTTCGAAATCGTCATTTTCGTATTTTCAACTTAGGAAATCTTCAGTTCCAAATTTCCAACTTTCGAAATCTTCATTTTCCAGTTTACAAGTTTTAAAATCTTCATTTTCGAATTTTCAACTTTCGAAATCTTTATTTTTGAGTTTCTAAATTGCCAAGTTTTTAATTTTAAAATCTTTAATTTTCTAAAATATCTCAAAGTTTCAAAACATTAAATGTCCAGATTTCAGATATAAGCTGCCATGATTCGCAACTTGAGAAGTTTGAATCCTATCTCCTAAACCCTCCATCTCGTGCAGTGTCCACACCACTGCCCGGAAGCTCCCCAACGATCACTCGATGTGCCCATCACTGTTGCACACGACCGATTCAGGCTACTATCGACGAAGTAGACGAATCGGCACGAAGTAGAGATGGTGGATCGGAAATATGTATGTCATCCATCAAGAACTTCAGTCGTTGAATGGTGAAAATTCTCCACTGCGCTAAACAATTCGGTTTAATTGAATAACGAATTCGCGAACCATTTCATTCTCGACCTCTAAGCTTTCTCCTCACCTGCGAATCGAATCGAGCCCGAAACAAAATTTATGCGATCTTGGCAACGCGATACACGCTCGTACACGCGAGGCTGATTTGTGGGACACGTTCGAAAGTCTGTCGCGGAAACTCTCGACGGCTGGTTCCGATGACCCCGACACGTGGAAAGTGTTTCTGGCAGAGATGCATGTGTTCGAATCGTTCCTGAAACGATAAAAGTGTTTTCCAATCGTTCCTCTTCTTACTTTCTTTCTCCTGGTTATCTTCGGAGAAAAAACATTCTGCTTATTGGAGGTACTTAAAGAAGATGCTTCGTTCGATGGATAACATCCTACATTGTTGGTTATTATAGGGTGAATTTATCTGTACGTAACACTTTCATAATGGGCGTTATTAGAATTGATCTTAGATATTACTTGTATGTAGATTAAATATATTGCAAATAATATGTTGGTGTTATCAAAAGATTTATGTAAAGATGAGGCATCTTATGTTGATCATTTTAAATTGCAGAAATAATCCGTTTGAAATATCAATTATTCGTTGAATGTATCAGGAGACATCAAATATCCACTGCTACAATATTCAAACAAACGAAGAAAGTTAGAGTAACTAATGGCCACTGATTAGATTGACTAATGTTATGTGAGTTTGTGTTCAGCATACTTTGAGTACGTAAACTAAAAATAGTAATAGTTGTCATATTTAAACTACAAGTGTGTCACGAGACAAACTCTTCAAATTATAAAAACAATTTTCTTAATATTCTATTAAGATGCTCGTGTATTAACTTTCGTTGAAATAGAAAGAATTATATAAATCAATTTACGCCTCATCTGTTATTATACTTCATTTTCAAAGCAAAAGTAACCACTCGAACATCGTCAGAACCCAATATTAACCCCTTTCTGCATGATTGCTGGAAATTGCTGAAGAAAAATATATGTTGTTACTTTCGATGTTAGTGTTCAAGAAAAGTTAGCAGATTTCAAAAAATCATTTTATTTTCCAAAATTTCTTTATTTTATTTCTGGTTTATTTCTACTCTAACATGCACGAAAAGATTGTGAACTATCAAACCAAGGAATAACGACTGTTTTCGTGGTTTGGCTCAGATATCATCATGCAGTGAGGGGTTAAGATAAATATCTTCATGTGAACATAGCATATCCATAACCTCTACAAGGGTAGATGGAGAGTCACATAAGTTACTCCACGTTCCGTCCCTTAATATACTTAATTTTCAAGCCGAAAGTAACTACTCGATCCCCAAAACCCAGTATTAAAATAAATATCTTCACGTGAACACAGACCATAAAGTGGATCATAATGGTCCAGAGGACCTCGTCTTCGGTGCACTCGATCGAAACGGCACGAACGAACGAAAGCGATTAATCCGACAATTTGCTGTTCAGACGAGTACATAACCGTACATGTTGTCGCACGGTTAGGTGAATCGAGCGGTGTTCGTTGAACGAGCAGCCACCGTAGACATCCGGTCCGACTCCTGTTGCAACCAATGCGTTGAAAAACGCACGAGTGCACGATACAAACGACGACACATGCTCGTGTGCAGAAGAGCCACGTAAAAGAGGCAAGGGTCGCGGTCTCGGTTTCTTTGATCGGTGGTGCATCGAAAACCGCTCGGTGGAATTCGGCATTTCGATGCATCCAACCACCGATCCTCACGGTTGATGTATATGCAGTTACGTTTTAACGGTACCTCGAGCCTAGCCGACCCTCGTGCCGGCGAAGTAGGCATCTCTGATGGCTGCGGAACTCGCGTGAAATAATTAACAACTCTTGTAACGATGCGCGTTCCTGAGCCTCGCAACACGCTCGCTCTCGAAATTTCAACCCTGCGCTACAAACACTTGAAACATTCAACGTCAACGATTTCCAAACGGTGCCGAGCCGTTGTACGGTACGAAAATATCGACGAGCATTTTTGATCACGGCTCGATGCGTTGCATTAGCTTTTTTCCACGGTTTTAATGTGATACTGAAAGGGCACTTCGGAACGAAGGGCAGTTGACGAGGTCTATGCACGATCGATGAGTTTATAATGTCAAAGTTTGTATTGTACATGTTATATTATACAGTTTGTGTTATACTTTTAATGACGCTGATAGAGGTCTAGGGAAAATGTTTCATAAAAGTTATTATGACATTTTAAGGTGTTGAAATTGCATTTTGCGCGTTCTAATCACTGCGTTCTCATTCCCTTTTTGTTTTACTTGTCCGCTGCATAGTGATTGTAAGCCACGCACGATGTAAAACTACGTTTAATAACTCAAATATATCTAGTTTCAACATGTTATTTTGTTCTAGTTTATTTCTCATACCTATATAACATAAAGAAAATTCGAAATTTTCTAATTATTTGTTTTGTAAATTTCCATATTGGTGAATTTCTGAATTTTCACGTTCGAAAATAAGGAAATTTTTATACTCCCAATCTTGACAATTTCAATAATGAGAAATTTAGAAATTCAGGAACTTAAGAGTTTGGAAGTTTGAAAGTTTGAAACTTTGAAATTTGGAAAATTTGTAAATATAAAAATTTGTAATTTCTAAACTTCAGAATTCCCATGTTTCTCAGTCACCAATCTTACAAATTTATAAATTCAAAATATTTAAAAATAAAAAATGCGAATGTTTAAAAATATAGAGATAGTTGAATTTATTGTTTTTATACTTTACCTTTTAATGAATATTAACCCAAAGTCTGTCATATCGCACAAGAATCAAGGTAATATAAAAATGAAGCCTATTACAGTGATCGTGAGAATTATTATTGGATTTTATTACCGTTTTTTCAGCGGTTTATTCATTCTAAAATGAGTTTCAATGGCTCGAAAAATTTTTACGAATAAAATAACTCCTTATACCCGATCCATTATCACGCTTTGCGTTTTTGTTTGTAATCGGGTTATAGCCGTTATTTCTGCTATTCGTTGCATCGGTTAACCCTATTTAATTCGTACGTTTATTATTTTCATAGAACGAGGACGGAACAGCGGCGTTCCAGAAATGAATCGTTTAAAGAGCACAGAACGAAAATCCTGTAAACGATGCATTCTCGATATAATTGCAATTTAAGGGTCAATAAATAATTGGAATTATTAAACGCTAAATATCAAATACGAACGAATCGATTTAAACGAACGCCCTTTGCAGCTACGGCATTTTATGGCCATTCGTACAATTTTCAATTTATAATTTCATTTGGGTTTTCCCTCCGCATGTAATGAAACGAAGTGATCCATTTTCAAATATAATAAACAGAAAGGAGCAATTTTATGAGTCGCTCGAAAAGGACTATGAAACGTAGTCAAAATGACAAGTGTGTAAATCAAAACTTTGAATTAATCGTTCTTTTACTCATATTAAAAGAATAATTGATGGTATGTTGTATTGACAGAATATTAACATAATTATGTTGTATTAACATAATTGACTATGTCTTTTTGATTTAATAACGAACACGCGTTTTTTTACCATGACCTGTAGTAAGTTTGTATAATGTTGTGTATCTAACTGTTAGACAAGATGTTTTCATACAACACAAATTTCCCTTGCAAATGCTCGAGCATCGTGTACAGAGGATTAGCCAGGACCTAAGCTGACATCTTCCTTCAGAAGTATTAGCTGTTTAACTACTTAGGTTCGTTGTAATCCCCGTTCTAGTTAACGAGAGTTCCCCATGGTTCCTCTTGATGGTATAGACATCGAAGTTCCCGCATCTCATTAAAATTGAAATATCTTCATATCCTGAATCCCAAGTCGCTCTGTAATTTGTATCGGCATCGTAGAAGATCAGCCGCCAGTTTCTCTCATCCGCTTCTACTGAAATGCGTTTCCTACGATTTACGGTGTCGCGATATTAATTACGGAAATTTTTATTAATTCCGTCAGCAAATTGTGAAGATTTTGAGTCGTTCGAAACTTTGAACATTTATTGGACATTAAATAACAAGGTTCATGGATTGCAATGAACGGATCATTGGAAATTAAAACACTTTTCAGGATCAAATTTTTAGAAACAAATTTTTAAGGTAAAATTCTTAGAAAAAAATTTGTATAAGGTCCTGTTGATTTTTAAGAGACAAGTTCCTAGGATTTAGTAATTTTATGAGGCGTTTAAGTCAGTAATCAACAGATGAAATGTTTTTAACGGAAGTGGTGAAGATGCAGGAATATTTCATACTTTACAATTTAGACATATACAGGTGTCAAATTTTCACTTTTATCAGTTTATGTATGTACATGTTCATAGAATTGTAAATTTGACAAATTAGAAATTTTAGAAATTAATAAATTAGTAGTCTGGTGATATACAAAATCGGAAATTTAAAACATTGGAGTGTTAGGAATTTCGAAACTTAGAATATCTGAGTTTTTGACGCACCAAAACACAGAAATTCAAAAATGTGCACAGCTATAAATCTAGTAATTTGGAATTGTAGAAATTAAAAAATATGGACATTCAATAATATAAAAATTCTAAATCCATAAAATATTTACATATCGCAAACGTACACTTCCACCAAAATACTCATCGATTCACCCTAATAATTTGATAATTTACATAGCTCATAGCGTGACCTGAATAATTTGATAATATATATAACTCATAGCGTGACACAGATAATTTGACAATTTACATAAATTATGAATGACTATTTCAAGGTCTGTTCAGCGATGAAAACTTGGAAGACAGGTTGAGAATAACGGATGAAAGTCAAACGTCGAATCGTCGATGTCGAATCATACGATAGAAAGGTATTTCCACGTGATGGTGTTTACTTGGGCCGAAAGTGGCGGAAGTGAGCTGCCAGTTAGTACACACACGGTTTGCCTTCCGGCGCGTATCTTACGATGACTGGACACTTTAGCTTCGTTAGACAGCTGGTTGGTGTCGGATTCATGAGAACTTTTAGGGAAAGTCCGTAGTTTGTAGTTGTTCGTGGAAAACGCTTGAGCATCAACCGTCTAGTAACTTTCACGATTTTACGAGTTCCGCACGCCGATGTTTGTAACAAAGCCACCGTTTTTAGACAATTTACAGTACATTCGTATGCCATGCATGTGCGTTACGGTTAAGCGTTGTTCGTATACGAACTACGAAAAAAAAGTTTTTCTGGTGAAACGATTCATTTCCGTTTTAACATTCAGATGGTTGTGATGATTTTATAAGATGGATCGCAAAGGATCTACAAGTTCATTGTTATAAGTTTTTTTTACTTAGAAAACAAATTTCTAGAAAACTTATTATATTATTGAATACATTTATTAAATTTACCACGTGAAATTTTTGTATATAAGTTGTATATAAATATATATATATTTATTACTATGCAAAATTAAATAATATTTGCAATAAAAATTTCATGTTCTTATTTATTTAGAAAAATTTATTCTTTAGTCTTAAAAAAAAGAAGAATAATTTCAAGGAAGAAATCAGGTTGTTGAAACTTTTTCAAGCGAGTGTTGTGGGAAAACAGCAAAATTAAGTTAGAAAATGTGTACACGTTTTCAACAAAATTTTGACAAAATTAGCTTAATAAATTAAATGTAACTTAAACATAATTTATGCGACTGATAATAGGACATACAAACTCGATAACAAGTCGAGGAAATCAGTAAACTGACGGTGACCGAAGTTGGTAAGATTAGGTTGGATGCGGGTTAGTCGATTAGCAGGCTACGAAAACGAAGGTTCTCGTAGCATTTGAAATAAAATTATAAATTATTCTGAATCGAATTGTTTGATGCGTTATTTTATAAATCATCGATGTTCTTCACCAAAGATTTCGTCTTAGCCAATGTCCAAGGCTGCAACTATCTCCGTTTCATAGTACTCAAAACACAATTTCCTCTTCGAGTTTAATTCGCTCGCAAATTATAACACAACTATTTCCTCCGACACGGTACAATAACCGTCGCAGGCTGAATTGCAAAACATCAAGAATCAAGTGGGAACAACGAAGAGTGAAAATGAAACCTTGTAACCCGTTGTCGGTAACAAAGTTCATTACGGCGGCCGTCGAGAAAACACGATTTCTTTCGGAAATATTTTCCAAGCCGCGAAAATGAAATACAGTGCAATTAGTGCGCTCGAGGTGTTTCGCCCTCGGAAGAATTGCGGCCCCGGACATTGAATCATTCGACGGTTTATCATTCATGAGCCACGCTAAATGCGGGCCGCGTCGAATGAAAAAGCCGTTTCGCATATTAAATAGAATAGAGGCCGGTGAACGCCGCGAGAGGCCGACTTAATTTTCGCGTCTAAATTACGTCTTATCGCGTTTTCTGGGTCGTCTTCGTGGCCACGCTTTCTACGGCGTTTAAAAAGCGGTCGCACGGCCGGCTTCCGGGACTTTCATTTTTTCTCGATTCGAGACGATCGATCGTCGTTCGACCTTACCGGGGCACTGGCACACCTGACGAACAACGGATCCGCATTCCTTCTTCCGCTTTCACATTTCTTTTTACGGTCCATCGGGACCATCTACGAGTTTCGGACTAGACCAGGCATGGCCAACTACACTGTGCAACAGCCAAATATTAGGTCGAGTCATAAGTAACTTCCGTTTCTTTTGTCACACGTTTCGCTTTCATTTAACACTAGATTTACGGAACGAGCCAAAATGACTCAAAACACATTTCTTATTCAAAATTATAAAAATTATCGACAAGATTGGATCAAAGAGTATGTTAATTTTTGTCAAGATGAAGGATCATTTTATAAGTCAGTTTCTGTATCATAGTTTATTTATTTTCTTTGTTATTTTGGTTTTAATTCGAAAGTAAATGTCCATTACACGTCCGTAAATCTAGTGTTAATAACGAAATTATATTAATTTATTATACTGGGTCTGGGAAAAAATTCGTAACGTTTTTTTTTTTAGTAAAATTCAACTGTTTTTCTTATCGTGTGAAAATGATTTTATTTAAACCAAATATGCTCCATTATTATTAATAATGTTTCGCCATTTTTCGGGTAGAGTCATGTTATCAGATAAACTTGCATCTCCAGGTCGAATTTTACAAACCAATTTCTAATTGTCTGATCAGTTGTTAGCCCTTCACCATATACATTGCATATTTTCTCCGCTGTTGCCTTAGCACTATTGTCTTGCTTAAATTCCCAGAGCGTTACTTGACGAATATGCACTTTTTGCCTCTCCATTTCATAGATTAAGAAAAACAGTTTAACGTAACGAGCATCACACAAAACAGTTGACCAAGTTGATTAACCGAATCTTTATCTATATAAAAAATACGTGTGACATATTTTCTTGAAAACTATCTTTCACATGTTCCTTTGTAAGTCATAATAGCGAACGTGCGTCACCTATGGAGTGCAATGGGTTATCATTATTATTATTTACTTACTCACCACCCAGAAGCACTAAATGTGTTCCAGTTTCTTTACCTTTGGGACCCGCTAATCAATTCTCGAATTGCTGACAGCTTCTATTTAACCCACCGTATTTCTTCGCTTGTGTCTTCGCGCAAGTTGCACAGAAAAACTTGGCTCGCGTTTATCTCGCACGAGATGTTTTTTGTGCGGGGTGTGTTTTTTTCCATCGAGGACAGGGCCGAAAGGGTTAAACACAAAAGCCGGGTTGTGGCTCGATCGAGGCGGTTAACGCGTTGCCCGGTCATCTTCATCCGTATTCCGGCGCCGAACTCTCGCAACCCTGGCAGATCTATCGTCGGGTCGGGCTGACGCATCGGTGCACCACATCTTCGTGGTCGGTGGGCTGTGAGCCCGTGTACGTGCCCCCTTGCATATTATATTATCGGCGGGTTTCCTCGATTCCAGCAGCTAACATACCCCGAAAGACGAACACTATCGCGGGCCCGTTCCATAAATTCCGCGGGTTAAGGAGGGACCTCCGTGTAGAAATCCGAAATGAAGCCGATTTTCAATAATTTTGTTGAAGGATAAGGAGTGAATAAATATTTCGATGGTTTTTAGAAGTATTTAATTAATACTTCGACTTCATTTTGGAATTTCTTTGTTGAAATAAAATACACAATGCCGGAGGTACAGTCTGTTGAAGCATCATGAAGCGACTTTTAAAACGGCGTACACTCTAGTGTCGGTTCTTAGTGTCCAAAACGCCAAAGCGAAGAAATTTTATTAGTATGTAGTTGTAATAAATGGATGAATCTAAGATATTGAACAAAAATTAAAAATTGGAAGAATGACAGACCTTGGAACAAACAGTTTAACGTTTTATAGAAAAATTGTAGTCTTATTGCAATAAGAAAATGTTTATTTCCATGATCTTAACTTACTGTTAGGTTCATCCAGAAGACATAACTACCATTAAAATGTGTTGTTATGCTTTATTTCTATTTTAAGCAACTGATAAGCTTATTCTAGATTCTAGAGAATTGAACCTTCGTTTTTGTACCGTTCAGCTACAAAAGCTTCCATCGATCGCGTTCGTTTCACGAATCGATTTCGGAATAAGCCGAATAAAATACAGCATATTTTTTCCTCTGATAGGATAAAAAAAATGATTCCACTGATACCGAGCGAGAATAGCATCGTGATCAAATTTTTGTCCAGCCAGCGGAAATCCTCTTTTTAATGCATTATCGTAGATTATTTTGAAAATGCATTGAACGAGAAAGGTTCGATTCGACCGAAACGTTTTCATATCTGTCATGCAATGTCCGATCTCTTCCTCCGTTTTCCTCTCTCTTTATTTTTTTTTTCATTTTGTTTTTATATCGATTTCACGCTAGTTTGAATACAGCTACCCGTGCCAGACCATAAATTATATACTTGTCTATCGAGCCGCTGGCAGAGATTTATCGCAGTTATCCCAGATCGAAGTTCACTCGATGTAACAACAATCCATCAGGGGTGTGATTAATTAATTAAAGCAAGGAACGCGTGTATTGTTCGAGCCGGCTCGTGTCCCGGGCAAATCACACGATTACTAGGATAATAGGTCCTAGACACTGATGGACAAAATTATACGACACCTTTGAAGACCCCGGGACAGACATTGAACGACTACTGAAACAGATTTATAATTTACATAACAATCGTGCGATTTTATTTGGACAAAATTGAGATAATTTCTTTGAAAATAAACCGAATACACACTTCTGTGTATCAATATCTGGACAATTTTATATATTGATAAATTATGAAATCAATTTAATTGGAAACTTCTAATGCAAGTTTCATAATTATTGTTTCGAATGTTTGTATAAAATTACTGTGGATTAAAAGATGAAAATTCCCAAATTTTTATATTTCGGAAGTTTGAGATTTTCAGATTTCTAGATTTGCAAGTTGTATAATTTCTAAATCTCCAAATTTTCATATTTCCAATTTCCCGTATCTTCGGTTTCCCAAATCTTTCAATCTTCAAATTTTCAATTCTCTAAAATGCCCAAATTTTGAAATCCCGAAATATCAAATCTCCGAATTTCTAAATTCCTAAATTTCTTAATCCCGGAACATTCAAATCTTCAAATTCCTAAATCCCTGAATCCCGAAATCTTCAAACTTCGGAATGTTTAAAACTCGAAATTCCCAAATTTTCAAAACACCAAATTTCTAAAAGATTTTTAGAAAAATCTAACACCTCTTTGTATGACTTTCTTTTTATAAAAAAAAAAATGAAGGAAATGAGCTACACGTAACTCGACGAAAATTGTATTTGCAATTGGTTATTTACGGGCATAGCATCACAAAGGGGCACGCATAATCTATGTAGTTGGCCAGTGTATTCACGAATATGGGAGATTTATCATCGTTAACCGCATCAATATTATGTTTGCCTTGAATCTCGACCGAGTGTTAAACGAGGAATATTATGTGCAATTTATTCGCGTGTCCCAACAACCGACGCGCGTGACAGGGAAATTATCAGGTGTTAATACAATGTCACTCGATAATCGTTTGCTTATACGTCGATACGAACCCACTAACAGCTATCGAAATAAAACTGAATACTTCATTGCGTTTAAATTATCGATTTATCGCGTTATAATTAAATAATCGTCAGATGTTATAGCTATATTAATAAATACCTCGTTCGGCTCTATTCGTTTATTCTGTATTGATTTATGTTTAATATTCACACGGAAGAGTGTTCATGGAAAATTATGATTTTTTATTGAAGATTTTCGCCGGAATTTATTTTGTACAGGCGAAACACTGTACAAACTCGGCGTTGCCATGGTTCAATAATAGAACCATTAAACTTCACTTTATGAAGTACCGTTTGCATAGTAAATATCAACCTAATGAGTTTCATGCTTCGCCTCGATTTTCAGAAGTTATGCAATTTCTCTTGGCAAGATAATAATTTTGGAATTTTTGAATAATGCAGGATCTACCATTTATGATCATCAATAAATTCTCGAAGTAATATAAACATAGACAAAAAATATGTAAATTTTCAAACTTTTAAACCCAATCCGTACACTGTCATATTTTTAGACTTCTTCCTAGTCCCTTAATTGTAAAGTCTCTAAATTATGAAGTCTTCAAATTCCTATATCACTGACTCCCTATATCAGTGCATCCTTTTATCCCTGATTCTCATCGTCTCAAAAATCTAAATATTCCCAAATTAGTATTAGTAAATTAATTCTTTGCGCTCGAAAAGATTTTTGTCATTGATAAGTGAATCTGGAAAACTGCCTAAATGTTTAATCAATTTTGTGGAAATTGTTATATTCTACTATTAATTGTCGCTGTTGTCCATGTCACTATATTTAAAGCTATCGTGTACAACACCGTATATTTCGTTCAAAAATATTTATATAAATTGATGTATCAGTCAAAATGACGAATGCATGCAATCGAGTGCAATGTTCTAATGTCAGCCCCCAAATTTATATCCCACAATGTTATATCCTAAATTTTCAGACCCTAAAATCTTCAAAAATCAATGTATACCTTCCCTCTCCACGTTCCCCAAACTCGATCTTTGAACGATCCGTATCGCAGACGAACACGAAGACAGAAAAAAAAAATTAATAAACCCGTCAGTGATCGACGATCCTTCGCTGTTGAAATCGTGACTAAATCCGCGGGATAAGGACATGGTCTGGTGATGATGGGCATAATATCCTTTCCTATATCCTTTTCCGAGATCCGTGAGCGGAACGCGTGATCCGTTGGGAACGAAAGGAGAAGAAGGGTAAAGGATTTCGTTGGGCTAGAAGCGTCGGATCACGTCGTGAGACGGGTTAAATTGACGGGATAACGGGCGATCGTGTCTGAAAGCTTAAAGCCTGCCACGAAAGTGATTACCGGGTTGCTGTTCGTTTTATATATCTATACATAGGCCCATTCCATCGTATAGCTCATCATTAATAAACCGATCGAAGTTCGTGGCGCGAGTTAAAAGCCTGTGCTAACGAAGATCCGCAAATCTTAACGAGTATCTACCGTTCGAAATTAGCGCCGAAACTCGATCGTGACTCGGGAATTTCGCTCGATACGCGATGATACGACTCTTAATCGTACATCCACCTTGGCCACGTCGACGGTAGAAGGTTTCTCCTGATCGACCACGCGTCGGAATCGCGAAACAAACTGCCGTTCGAGACTTATAGACATATACGCGATGCACTTTTTAGCGATGTTTGTTGCCGATCCGCGTTGCATTCCACATCGAAGGCTGGGATCTTCCCACTATTCGGATATCGCGCTGGAAAACGTATCGGATACAATAATTCTGGTGTTCGGATATAGCCGAGACCGTGGCGGAATACATTTGCGAGAGGTATACGGGACTAAGTAATATTTTACCGATACGTTGGCGCATTCCGTAGAAAATGCGGAGCGAATGTGTATTTAGATTTTTTATTTTAGAACGTGCCTGTTCGATGTTCTTAAATGTTATACTTTTTAATGTTACATGTAATTTGTATATTTTAATGTATGTCGAGAATGAAGCTAAACCTTTGTACTCGAAAATTTTGTTTTAACATTCAAGATATTCGGAGAGTTCAAAGGGTTCAATGAAGTGAACAAATGTGCATACAAATTACATATTTTTTGTAATTTATAAATTACATATTAACTTTAATGAGAATATGTATTAAATATTAACAACGTATATTACGAATTTCAAAATTAAGTGTTTTGACGTGTCTTCAGACTACTTCAATTTCTAAATGAATGTTTTTCCTTTAAATTGTGGACTTAATTTGTAGAACATAAGTAATGTCGAACATTAAACGATTTAACAAGTTTTCAGGCTACTTCAGTTTCCAAATAAGAGTTTCTTTTAAAATTGTAAATTTAATAAGTGCGCATAAATGGTATGGAATATTTTGTAGTAAATTTTGTCGCTAAAATTCGAGGAACATTTATTCGCAGAGACACGAAAGTAACACGAAACTTCAATCCTGTATCGCAGCCATTTTCAGTATTTACGCGTTTTACACCAGTTATTATCGCGCTCTAGATTTTTAGTGCTTCTAATTATTGCTTTACCGATATCATATTTTACAAGCAGCAGTAAACCTTTCCGTTTCGATGACATTATAGCTCCATGAATAAACGTAATATCCAGTTTCCTGTAAATTATTATGAGTGTTATGGTGCCAGCTACTTCCATCAATGCATAAAATTGAAGTACCAGGTGATAGGATGTTCGTGTAGCAACGTACTCATTAATTATCGACTCGGCTACCGGAGTAATAAAAAGTAATCCACTTTGAATCCGATATTATGATTGAAATACAGACAGCTAATAGGACAAGGTGTCTAAGGTTTGATCGTAATCACAGACATTTTTATATCGATTGATCCTTAATTTAATTCATTCGTCGTTTCGTATATAAATAATTTTGCGATATCTATATAAGTACAACATTAAATATACGAATTAGCCAGCGCAATTAGGAAAATATCAATATTAATTTATTATGATCAATTTAAATGGACAACGCGGAGGCTTGATTAGTTTGCCGTGTGCCCGTTGTTTGAAGTGCACTCGTGCTTAATTAAATCGACCAATCGATATTTCGTGATTGCTCGATTGAGATACGCCGCTGGCCGGATATCCGGTGACGATTCTTAATACCGTCACCGTTTCGGAAGATCCCCACTTTTAAACATCGTTCGTTTCACTAAAATTTTATCTACGTTCTAAATATTCGTCGCGTAACACGCCGCCAGTATTTTTATACCTGATTTCCACTTTAAGCAAAAGTCATTATCCTTCAGTAAATTTGTAAGAAGATATTGAGGACGATTAAGGCAAATTGTCTCTCTTCGTGATATTTCAGAAATAGTAACTTTCGTTATATTTAAATGAAGCTAAACTCTGGTAGCATCGTTTATATTTCTCTTGATAAAATTAATTATTTAATCGTACTTTCTTCGTTTTGTCTTCGACCGTGCATAAGTAAATATCTGAACACGTGAACTAATAAAAGTGTAAATAGATGAATTACTGTTGAAAACATGCATGCACCGTGCGAAGATTTAATTTTCATCTCGATTTATCGACCGCTAAGAGAACAAGTTCTGTGCGAAGAACACGATCAAACTTTGCGTTGCGCTTTAACAAAAGTTTACGTTTGTCCCAGACACGGTTCTACAGAAAAGAAAATAACCCAGGATAGAAAGAGGTTAATATTCTTGCGATAACAATGTTGGATAGTCGAGATAAAAGTATCGCGACAATAATATTACGCGGTTAAGGCAACAATACCGTGATAATAGTGGTTTTCATTTCCGTTGCAAATATCGGTGGATGGTGCACGGTGACAAATCACCGGTGTTCCTCCATTAAGAAAGCCGGAACAGATATTTCATTGTTATCTATGGAATGCATTATGCCAGATACACTTGAGTGTCCAGAGATGCGATAAATTAATACGTAGAGACGGTATCTGGATGTTACGTGGGTCGATATTAACCCGAATGTCGAAAATTCCTATTCATAAACGAATTTATGCACACACATGCACTCGATAGAGGGATAGTTTACAACTTGTCTAATGTCCCTAACAAAACCCATAGAAGTCCTCTGGCGTTAATTGCATTCCTCACGTTACGATGCTTCATTTAAGGTTCCCTGTTTCCATCGGTTCGCCTTAGATGTTTAGAATTCAACGTGTAATTAAAGCCCGAAATCCACCTGCTTCTTGATCGCACTTGATCTTCGTCGGGCTATCTCCAAACAAATACTCTTTGAAACTAAAATACTCCATAATGGATCAGCTTTAATGATAGTCCCATTAGCATTCAATGTATCTTCACGGTGAACTACAAAACTGTGTTCGTGGATGCTTGATATGTATAATAGTAACATTAATAATAATTATTATTTTGTCACGTTGAAACACAAAGCGGTCTGTCGGATTTATATAATATTAAATACTGGTCGGTTAGTTTTATGTAACTTAGCCTTGTTAATATAATTTTTCTCTTCATGTTAGGGAAAAAGCTGGGTTTTTCGAGTATATATCATTTCTTATTTCGTGTAGTTTTGTGGGGTGAGCTAATATCCATTCCTGATTCCACGTGTTTAGAATTTTGTAGAATATATTTAATACAAAATTTATTTTGGCTCTCAGCAGCCATAAACGATTTTCACCTGTCTCGACCGCGAACGATAAAAGCAACGTATGTTATTGCTTCGGATCCACGGAAGTTCGGGTTAAGCTTCTGTCCCCGAAGTTGGTCAACTCTCAAAGGAGAAACAACCGATCTTCGTCATCCGACGAGTGGGCGATCCTTCACGGCGATTAATCTCTCGATGATAAAACGCTTTTTTCAAAGGATGCTTTCGTAGGGAGAACGCTGACCGCCTGAAGGTCCTGAGGGAAGGAGCCGGGCGAATAGAAGTGGTCGGCGAAAAGCCGAAAGATCGAGGCAAAAAAAAAAAAAAGAAAGAGAGACGACGAGAAGGAAAGAAAGGCAGCGATCGAACGAGAAGGAGTCAACGAGCCGCGGAAGCTAGCAAATCATTTTATGAACGGGACGACGGAGCTGGATTGTTAACCCTCAGGCTTTTCGTGCATCCCCGGGAACACGCCGACTATCGAATAGCTGATGGGAGCAAATTGGGAAGAAAGGCTATTGGCCGTGACGAAAGTTCGTTTTCCTCGACGACCGTGACGTTGTTGCCTGGATAGAAAAAAAGCGCCGGACTATTCCCCGGCGCGAGGATCCTGTCTTCCCGAAGGTTGGGTCGATTCGATTCTCTGCGGAGGAGACCGGGATCTCGTCATTGACAGTTCTCCACGCTGACTGTGTTACAGCTTCAGTTTTTACGCCGCCATTTTGTCGATAGACCCGGGGTTATCTGCGGCCTGTAATGACACGACTGCCCCTCGATTTCGTTTGTTTTCCTTGGATTAGGAACTATCTCCACCGATCTACTATTTCACCTCCACTGCGTGGGCTGTCAATTTATGTATTAACCCTTTGCACTCGAAGGTATTTTTACCGATAGCAGATTTCAAAACATTGAACTTTCGTAGTTCACTTTCTACTTTTGTAGAAGTAGATGATGTTTTAATCTTGTTCAACGAATGTGAAGACTTCTTTGATAGTTACCTGATTATGTGTTATAAGCATATCATTGAATACAGACTTGGATATTCGTCGATTTCATTGACACTTATCTGACACCTCAATGATCTTATTGATTTCATTGACATCTCATTGTTCCCTCCCTGATTTCAATCATCTTCAAATTTGTTATACACCATTTATCAAGATTCTTAAGAGTCCTCAATCTGAACAACTGTTTGGGAAATGTTTAACAATGAAAATTCTTCAATTTGGACTTTCGAAAATATGAAAATTTGGACTTCCGTTTTAGGTTTGATACTTTGATTTGTAAATTTGGAACTCGTAGACTTGTACTGTTTGTGACGTTCAGATGTTACAATCTATTGTAATCTATCACATTCCTATCATAGTCCACAGAAATTTCACTGGAATAATTCTTGACCGTGATCGAGTTAAATTGAAATTCAAACTTCCGTATCGTTGGAGTTCGAGGTTCCGTTTCGCCTGAATTTCTGCCCGATTTCGATAAAAGCGTATAGCAAACATTTTGAAATACGCATCGCGGACGCAAAATTTAAACGTCGGTTACCTGACGGTAATGCTCGATGTCGAACCGTGTCGCTGAAACTTCCGTGACACTTTATTACCCTCGTACGGACAGGTATCACGTTGGTGCCAGGTCGTGCAAAATTTTGTGGCGTACAAAATTTCCACGTAATTGTCCGCGTCGTAAACAGCGGTACGTGTTGCCCGTGGCGCGTACCCAGGGCAAAAATCGCCGATTCGATTCGGTTTACGAGTTCACGTGCGATCGCGTGACAGAAAATTCCGGATCGACGCCGGATCCGACAAAACGGAAACGAGAAACGACGGTTCACGGAACGTAATAACGAGCCAGCGATTCGTATCGTTGAAAACAAGAGCTAACCGTGATTTTCGATTCTGGAACGCGTGTGCCATTATGCGAATCGTTGCATTACACCGAATCCACGATTTTCGAATGCTCTTGGCAAACGCAATTATGACACTACGCATAATACTCGAAATAAATGCGGTGAAACTTGCTTATACAAAATTCCACGGGAACGAGGGCAGATTTTGGTACGTCAATATTTCATTTTTCGTGTTACAAGTTGTTTTGTAAAGCATCGATACTCGAAGTTAGCTATGATTTTATCAAGATTTTTATTGTAATTAAGTAAATAGTTCTGGAATGAAAGAATTTCTGAAGTGGAGGATTTTTAAATTTTTAAATTGAGAAATACGAACATTTATAATTTAAAGGAGATGAGAATTTGTAAATTGAAAGACATGCAAATTTTTAAATTGAAAGATATGAAAGCTTATAATTTGAAAGATATGATAATTTCTAAATTGAAAGATATTAAAATTTCTGCATTCGAAAATACCACTATTTCTAAAGGAGAGACTTTATAATTCTGAACATTTATGAATTAAAATATGTCCAATATGTGCCAGAATTTATTTTCAGCGAACTTTAACTAGTTCAAACATCTTCGTTGATTTTGGAACTTTAATTCGGATCAAAATTCACGATATTTTTCCCTGTGGGGATTATATAACTTCATTAGAAAGGATAATCAATTTCGAGAATCGTGGAATAATTTCAAGCAATTTGACCTTTAGATGATTTTGCAAAAAGAACGTCATATTTGTATCTCCGAAAATGATAATGAATATCGGTGAACGATAGACTGCAGTAAATAACTGACAAGTATTCTTATCTGCATATTTCACTTAATCCGAAGAGATTCAGACAAAGTATCTCATGTTTCGAAGAAAGTTTAGTCGTTCTTCAAGAATGAATGAAAGGACATAAAGTTTTTTATGTTTCTCTTTAAAATGCTCGAAAGAGGAGGGGAGAAAATTCAGGGGGAGACACGGAAAGAATCGCGACAAGTTATGTGAATAGTTATCAAAGTCCATGATTAACATCTGGAAGTTTGAGCCAGCACGCGGATTGCCTACCGTTAGAGGCATTTCCATACAAAATGAAATAGATTATGCTGCATGTTAAGTTGGGAATAACTTGGATTAGCTCGAAAGTCGTTTCCAAGTGGGGTTTTTCGTGGTGCTAAATATTCCCGGGATACGTTAATAATTCTATTTATAAAATATTCAACAATGATTCGCGCGTGTTCGAAAAAGCAGATTCCTGTTTTCATATTCATAAATCGTGAAAACCGCGTGCAACCGAATAACAAATTTCGTTTCTTGAAATAATTTTACAATTGTTCAAATCTTATTTCTCATAAATAAAATAATATAATTCTATATGCATTCTATACAACTTTGATGCTAACGTTCGGAGTTTAACGTGTTATGTATATTTTCAAAAAATTGGTTTGTTGTTATTTCAGAACGAAAATAGCGAAAGTAAAATTAGTCCACAACAAAAGTAGCAAAAGCAGAATTAATCAGCAGCAAAAGTATTATAAGTTTTACTAAGTTGCACAAATTAAGATCAATTTTCCTGCGACCTAGAAAACTTGCATACGAGATATAACTCGATTGTTTTACTCGTTATTTTCAATTAAATTAAATCCTTTGCACTCGAAAGCATTTTTAGTGTTGGCAAGTGTGAACTGTAAAACTTTGTGGTTTAAAAGTTTGATAAAGGTTTTTGAAATTATTATTCTTTTATTATTCGTCACCAATATTGATCTGTTTTACTATGTTCACACATCACCTGTATAACAATATAAATGTAGTGTGAGGTAATACAATTTTTGCATTAAATCAAAGAGCGAAGAAGCCCATTCACTACAGAGGATTAAACATAAACTAATTAATATAAAATACAATTCGCGTCGAAAACTCGAGAGCTGCGAAGCAAGCAGTGAATTTGGTTGGAAAGTAGCGATATAAGTAACAAGATTAGTTTGCGTTTGTCTGCTGAAGAGGTCAAACAGTATGCTGCAAGGACGGCGAGAGTGTTAATACATAATTCTTTGCGACGAGTCACGGCGAAACTGTTTACCGACGATTACGTGATTCTGTATTAAACCAACAGAATCTAGAGACGCAGTTAGCTACGTGTCGCTTTCGTACGCGAAAGCTCGTTTAATTAAAGCTCAAGTATTTCATTAAGCAGAACCGGGTACGTGGCTTGTAGCGTCTAGCGAGTGCGTAACGGTGGCTGCGACCGATTAAACGGAAGTGTATCCGCGAAAACGGAAGCAAGCTTCTCGGTTTCCAAAAGTGGATGCTCGAACTCAGATCGAGATAATTGTAAGACGTCTGCGGAATGGAAAAATCTGCAATCTTCTAACGGACACACGCGAGAGAAGGCGATTCTGTTTAACAAAAGTCGCAATTTCCGTGTTCGTTCATCCGATTCGTTATGTTAAAATTAATATTTTATACCGCATATTATGACAGTACAAAATTAATTTTCAGATTGCATTAGATTTACAGATTCAACGAACCAAATTACAATCATTGTAATTAAATAGTAATTTTTGAAAAATTTAGCTAAAAATGCTATTTATTAACTTACACACACCTCAGAAACTTTATATTTCTGTTAACTCTATCAAATTATCTGAAATTGTATATTCACATACATTTATTATTTTTTTGTATATTTGATTTCAAACTAAATTGTGTTGAACACATAAATTAATCTTAAATTATATTTTTAGATAAAAAATTTGATAAAATTACAATTATGTTGAAACAAAACTTGTATGAATATTCGATTTCTGAGCTATAAAATATTTCTTAAATGAAACATATTTGTTTATACCAATATTGTCGTACTATGCACTATTTTTTAATTTTATATACAACTAAATATTGTTCCTGCTTTACTTCATTTTTCTGATTATAAGAAAAATCGATTATTGCCCCGTGATAAAATAAGCAAATAATTGAAAGATTAAACGCGATAATAGTCCTCGATCGACAATAATGAGAATTTTCTTCCATCGTTCTCTGTGTCGATAATAAAAATTCATTTCGCAACACCGTAGAAATATCGCCGACAGGGTGTCGTTTAATATCGATGGAAAAAACCAGGACCGCGTGAAAATCGAAAACGTTACGATTCCAAAAAAAAAAAAAAAAAAAAAAATATACGCATGAAAACGTATATTTCCGTTCGGCGATTCTTTTATTTTTCCGTTCGGAGAATCGTTGCTCTATTTGCGCCCAGACAGAAATGTTCACTCGATTATCGGAAGCAATACATAGAATTTAAATTGAACGTCTGTACAGAAGGCGGCGGTCTTTGACAGCTTCGATTCGAGGCAACAAAACGAGAAACTCGAAACAAGGTTTCCGCCACGTCGGGATAAAAGCGTTTTCATTATTTTCGGGCCGAGCGTTACCATAGCGATTAATACGATGTAACGATCGATCATAATATCCGCGAATATACAGATTGTCGCGACGGTATCGGAAAAATTTTCGCTAACTCATTCACGGCGTAGCAATTTTTTAAATACAAAATAATTCTTCATACCGTACCGACCCTCTCTCGTCTTCCGTGATTATGTCTCTTGTCTCTTACTACGTTATTGATTCACTACTTAATATCTACTAACTGCATGTTTTATTAAATTAAGCCACCAATTTTTATTTAATGACACATTATGCATCTTTAATATTAAGTAATTTAATGAAATAATAATATCGTGTAATTGAATTAAAATTTTGTATTAATGAATTTACTTTATATCATGTTACTGTAGTGTAGAATAGCGTATGTATAATTAAATAATGAGTACATATAATAATTTATAAAGTCTCTACTTAATGTTTTGGAACATGTAATTTTCAAATAGCCTTTCTTCTGAAACATAATTTTTTTCCAATTGTGCGCCCATCGATTTTTAAATTAAATTACATTAAACAGCTATACATAATTTCTTACGTCATCTTGAATTAGTCATTTTAAATGTTGAGAATTTGATTTCAAATTCGTTGTAAGCAACAGATGTCACGCATGAATCATATGTTTTTAACGAATTTGTATTATAAGGGCTGAAGACCGTAACAAAATTTACAGTTTTATCGGTGTGTTATTGTTATAAACATGCTGGCTACAAACTTCGTGTCGAATACGCAACGAAAGGGTTAAAACATCGCACTAGTGGCGATCTCATCGCTGTCGCTTCTCAGAACTGGGAGTACTCGTACCAACTTACGATCTAAAAACGAACGATAAGGCTAGAAAAAAACGAGCGAAGTTATAATTAAGATCGTATCGATCCTCGAATAGCCCTCTTGCATCGTGAATGTCCCTTTCTCAGGAGACTGCTAATTTCATTCTCGATAGTCTCGGTTAAGGCGCAAACCTTTTGCCGGGGTATAAACAATTCAAAAACGCCCTGATAAAATCATGAGAGTACTTTCCACCGTGACTGCAAGCCATGTTCATTTACCGCTAATAATTTTTTCAGCGTATATCTCTCGGCACAGTCTGCGTTTTAACCCATGCTTTAAGAACGACGACTTCTCTGTCGCTTCTTGTATGATCAGCGACGAAAAAAGCAAGTTTAAACTTTTATCCGCGATAAGAATGAAATACCACGACACTAAATTAATATATTGGTCGTGTTAATATATTAATCGCGTTAACACATCATTTGTTTAATATATGAAACGTATTAACACATTGACTGCCACACCGAAGCAACTGAAAACTGCATTAGGTAGTATTTTCATTTTTAACAAATCGCACCAAATATTTTCACGATACTTTCTTATATTTACTTTCTATAGCTCCAAATAGGTAATTCGATTATTTCCAGTTAAAAAGGTGAACATATTTTGAATAATACAGCTGTTAAGTCTGTAGAGAAATTTGGCTGTTACCCATATATAGCAGTCAAAATGTTAAATTGAAAAGTGAGAGATCATTGTAACCTTAAAACTTCCAACTAGTAAAAATATCTCGTTTCATGTTTCACATTTCAGATGAAAAAATTTTGTTCTCGTGCTTTCGTCGAAATGTTAGTCATATTTTTTTTTATACGAGGAATGGTTGTATATGTTAATATTTGTTTCGATGTATACACGTTTAATATTCAACTTTATTTTCAATTAAAATGAACCCGTGCAAGCTGGTAGTTGCGTTAAATGCAACGGAGGATGTATTTTCGGAGATCGTGTTATTCATGGAACTATCGGGATAAAGTTCGCTGATACGATCAAAAGTATGTTCTGAAATCCATATTGGAAGTAAATTTTGTAGCACCCATCTCGTTCGGGCGACGGATTGCAAGCCGGGAATCGTCAAATATTAATTTGCGAATGCATGGAAAAGCGGAAGATCGATCGTCGAAACTTTTCGACTTTCGTACTTGTTCTCTAAGGGTTTCAATACCATTTTTAGCTAAGGTTTTATTTTTCTCCGCTGACCCCTTCTACCGTGCTATTCAATTACCATCTGTTCTTGAACATTTTATTTGGCAAAATGTAATTGAATCGGGGGTGAAACGAAATTGAAATGCCTGTCGTATCGAATTCGGGGGAGAAAGCTTCTGTTATATTCATTCATCTTATTAACGCATCGACCGCTATAGTACGATCACGTACCGCATAGTATACGAATTATTAAAGATACGCATTAAGCAAATCATTAAAGATATGTCAACATGAATTATTGAAGATATTTAAAAACGAGTTTCTACTGTAACGTTTAAATTTTTTATTTCAAATGAATAATAAGTTTTCGTTGTTTACAATGTTTAAAAATATACTTTTTTAATGTGTACATGTAACATTGAAAACAGATTTGAATATAAATTTACAATTTGTGATGACTGAAAAATTTGATAACCTAGTATGACGGAAGGAAATAAGACAACAATTTAATGTGGTATAAAAAAAAAATGATAATTTAATATGACACAAAAAGACAAAAATTTAATGTGGTATAAAAATATGATAATCTAATACGATACAAAAAGACAGTAACTTAATATCGTATAAAAAAATGATAATTTAATATGACACAAAAAGACAATTTAATATGGTATAAAAAAAAATAATAATGTAATATGATCCAAAAAGACCACAATGTAATACGGCAGAAAAGAACGATAATTTAACATGACACAAAGAGACGACAATATAATATGAAAGAAAATGTTCACAATAATTTTCATAATAATGAAGTATGCATTTATGTCTCGTAAAATACGGGAACTGCACGGTACATTATTTGTCGTAATGTGTTTGCAGTATAATGCAACGAAGAGTTAAACAACGCGAAGCGTAAAATAATACTTACCAACGGGTAAACTAAAAACGTGAACGATCGTTCGGAAAGTTTCTTATTGAACACGATGCAGCGTCATTCGTCACAATTATCCTGGCGACGTGAACGGAGGCGTCACGTATCGGCGCAGCTCGTGAACGGCACAAATCCATTTTTATTCGGCGCTCGCTGGACCACGTTTCGAAAATACTCCACGTTAAATGACAGATAAATGCCGCCGGTGTGCCAGCATTCAAACTAACCTGTCTACGAGAAATTAATACCACGCTGGGTGCATTAATATCGCTGCAGCGTGTGGTTGCTGCTGCAGCTGCAGCTACGGCGACAGCGTGGAATATCTATCGAGCCTTCTCGTTTCGTTGTAACGTCATATTTCGAACCGATGTAATCTTTCTCCGTGGTAACGAGCCGAGAAAGCTGATCGTCCGACCGATCAGAAACACGCGAAATTACGCGCTGGAACAACGTTGCGTTTGTTGGTTGCAATGAGGACAGCCAATTACAGGGATGTTGAAACCGACGGTACTAGATTGTTGTTTAATCGACCATTTTGAAACTTTGAAGGTCTATTTCGATTTGATGACTCTTTCCGAATACCGAAACACCGTATAGACGTTTCGTTGTTTTTAATATTTAGACACTAAACGTAGGTGATTAAATATGATAATATTATAAAAGATATACGGTGTGCTCTTTGTGTCACGACAGCAATGGCTCTTTTGACCTGACCTCGTTTAAATTAATTATAACCTCAATTCAAAGCCGTTTGTAAAATAAGGATACTTAATTTATTTAACGTAGAAATGTAATTGAATTATATTCTTTATTTTAAATATGATACGATTTGAAAATTTAACACAATTTTGTAAGATAAATCTACATGATTTAAAAGTGTAACATTCTTTGTTTAAGATATCTGAATGTATAGCTACTCTTGTAGTTAAATAAAGTATAATTAAAAATCGAAAATAAAAATGACTGTGAATGCTCTTTCTTAAATAATTGCGATTCTTTGACTAATTGAAATGTCCATATAAAAGTCAGTGTCTCTTGATGTACATGAAAATTTCATTGCAATTATTCGTAGTTTTATAAGTAACAGATTTTTATATACTTTATTAATAAATAAGAAGTCTTTCTATTTTTGACACTTGTATTATTTCCAATCCAAGAATGTATAGAAACATTACTGAACCGGGATTTGAACCTAGATCTTTCGCTTGTATAAGACAGTTGCGATCACCGAGTCTTTGATTAAGAAGGACTATCATAATAGTCTTTCATAAACCTATTCGTTCGTAAGACCATTATTGTGATCGTTCACCGAGACTAACGTTACATACGAATGGTCACCATAATGGAGGATGCACGCATACTAAGTCCGTTGCTGACATTCAGAGATTCTTCAAACTTGAAACCCTTCAATCGGATAATTAAATTTTCAGTAAGATTTATCTCTAATTCACCTGTTTAAATATTTTGACCAGGGATAAATAATTGTCATCAAATAAAATAATAATTTCAAAATAATGAACGATTAAAGCTTCCCTAATTATACCTATGAGAAGACAGAAACAGGGCTAAGAACGACATCATATGAATTAAATATCAAAATTACTTGGAATTATAAAGAAGAATCAGAAATTTCGTACTCTGTACTCATTTTGTTTCACGCTGTCCCAAAATCCCCAATTCGAACACTACTTTTGTTTTCAAAACTATTAAGAGTAACTGGCAATCACAGAGCGACGAGAGGACACCATTGTACACCGGAAACGATGAAGAAAAATTGGTTCGACGAACTGTCCGCGTTTTTTTCCTCACCAGTTTTTGTTTCCAATTAACTTCGATCGCTTCCGCGCAAATTCAATTGTTCCCATCATCGGCACGATTGTTGGATTCGTGCAAAACGCTAACCCCAGAATTGTATTTCTGAAAATGTTATCTCGATCGCGAAGCTTCGATTTTTGCTGTGGATACGCGCCCCGATTCTACGAATTAACGGTCATCTATTTCGACCAATCGAGAACACTATCTTGCTCGATAATCGAACGGTGTCTCCCCTCTGACGGCAGGAAAATTGACGCTAACGAGGTGCGAAAAAGAAACCGAATGACGTGTAAAAGTTTTCTACAGATTTCCAATTCTTAACATTTACAGATTTACAGGGGAGTGCTCTAATTTCTAAATTATCAACTCTTCAAGTTTGTTATTCTTATACATACAGCGATAGAATTTTGTGATTAAAAATTTCTAGAAGTTGCAATTTTCTGAATTTTCAAGTTATCAAATTTATTATAAATTTATTATAAATATATAAATTGCTGTAAATACAAAATTTCTTACTTTGCAAGTTTCCTATTTTCTAAAAATTCTCAAATTTCCAGATTCCAAAATTCTCAAATTTCCAGATACCAAAATTCTCAAATTTCCAAATACCAAAATTCCCCAATTTCCAAGTTAATAAAAGTAATAGAATTCAAATAACAGAAGTATAAAATCTGTTCCAGTAACAGTAACGCTTCCATTACAATCAATGTATTACTTTCAGAAAAATGCAATTCTTTTACAAAGCATCTCCCTCACAATACCTCCGTTATTACCCGAAGCAAGTATCTTCGTATATTGTTGAAAATTTTGTCCAACGTAAGGAAGAAGAGGAAAAATGCGATTGCATTTTGAAAAATACTGCAAATAGCGATTATGGGGGTTGGTACTGGAATGGCGGTGTCCGTGGGTGTTAAGGTACGATGGCTAGACACCGGTTTAGCGATCGTTCGTCGTTTAAAAGGCTGGCTTAAAGCTCGGTGGACACCAATATTCCTCTCAGGAATATATGCTTTGGAGACACGGAAATCCAAGCAGACAACAAGAGCAAATGGCCAGGGATACGGGAACCATGAATAAGGGTCGACGGACTTCTTTCTCGGCCGTCTGGAAATTGCTTTCTCTCCAGATTTCAAAAGTCCTTTTACCAGACCGAGCTAACAAGGTTGAAATTTTCTTCGCCGTACACAGAACGGACAGACAGCTAACAGCAATTTATATTATCATTAAAAAAAATCAAGAATGTTTATACCTTGTAGACAAATGTACCATCTTACATTGTCACGTTACGCACAATATAATGTAACAAATAATATTGAGTTTTATCGTAAATTTTTTGCTACAAAAATTTATGCCAATGTATGCACATAACCATATAGAATGCTATATGTAGTGAACGTAATGTACACTATATTACACCTACTGTATGTATGTATACGTATACATTGTATGTATGAAAATGTACATGTATGTATATGCATGAACATGTACATGTATGTATATGTATGAACACGTTCATGATTGTACATGTACATACTTGTATCGTAGATTGGTTTCGCTAATATGGTGTAAATTGTTTGTGTTCAATTTTAAAGATATTAACCATAATGATTTATCTTGGTCCTATTTTATTATGCACAGACAGTTTTTATTAACAAAAATTTATTTAAATTGCTTTCAAATTGCTGTATTTCTATGTTCGAGCACAATCTTTTTCTTCCCAAATGAAGAACTGGACGACAAAACCTCTTGACTTTCTAAAAACTGAAGTGTTCGAAGGGACGAAAATAGATGTCTATTGTATTGAAGAAACTTTGGGTGGTCGCCTAATTTGCTCGATGCTTATTGTAATATTACGACCTAACATCTAATATTACAGTAAAAATTCGACGATACATTCAAATTACAGAATTTTCGACAAGTGCAAAGAAAGAGTCCAATTATATCGGCGTGATCCTTTGACAGCCGTAAAGTCACAAGGGGTAAAGCATATCGGTAGGACGAGAAGTAGTAAGATCGATCGGTGTTTCGAGCATAGTCATTGTCCTCTTCGTTCCTCTCTCGACGTGTGTCGTAGTCGGACGACACCATGGCATTGTCTTCCGCCAGACAATCCACGATCTCTCGCACCTCCTTTGCCGTGGCAAGTCCGCTCGGTTAATGGCCGAGAAATTATTTCCCTGCTAATTAACCGAGCTTCACGAGAGGTTCGCCGGTTTCTCTTCGCTCCTGCGCGTTCTCCGCCTCCCCCCTCTCTCTCCGCGTCCTCCGCCAGCCCCCTCTCTCTCCGCGTCTTATTCCAGCGTCCCCTGTCCTCTTTCGTTTCGTCGTGTAATTAAAGCGCGACGGTAATACGATCATTTTCGGCCCGTCACCTTCCAGAGACGATTCGCTCGATTTCGCGGAGACAAAGACACCGAACGATCGCGGTAAATTAACGTGTTTAATCGCGTCGACGTCAGCCATCGCCTCCCCCGAGGCTCTCGATTCTCCCGCTTTCCACGGCAACAAACTGGCAAGCCGCGAAAACGGATTTCCGCCTTCTTTCGTCGTCCTCGTCAAACAACCGCCCCCCCCCCCCCCCCACGGCACGATGAAAAGTTGATTCGACGACGGGACGGAAAGTTAAATTGAGAACTTTCGGCTCGTTCGCGGATTTTCTCGACGACTTGCGGAATTTCGAAACGGAATAATCCCGATGAACACTTCGGGAACTTCGAATTAAATCCTCGACTTGTTTCGCCCTGTCTGCGTTATTGTGTTACAAGGATGACCGTGGCTGACATATTTGCATCGTCGCTGACCCTCGTCCTTATTGCTAATTGACACTTTCGTAAGACAAATTTCTACAATTTTTGATAATTTATTCATTTCACGAAATTTTGAATAATCATTCAACTTTCTTCGTAAATTGATTGATTTGCGAAGAACAAAAAAATTTCTTGAATGAAATCGTAAGATGGCGTATCATCCTTGATTGAGAGACTTGGTTGTTCTTATTTAGTAGTCAATGATGAGATTCAAAAATGAATGTTTTTATTTATATAATTAATCTCTTTATGTCAAAATTAATGACGAGACTGCACTTTTTATTTGAGATTTCACAATGAGAGATTTTGTTAGATTTTGGGACAATGAGACTAACAATAAGACTTTATTCATTTATTAAGTAGGAACATTATCATTAACATCAAGTGAGTTGCTATCTAGCCACAGTAATAATTATAAATTATTTAATAATAATAATTCAGATATTCAACTCAATGGATGCACCGTATATCTTACTACCTAGTCTCAGCAATAATTAAAAATTACTTAATAAAAATAATTTAGATATTCAACCTAAGGGAGGCACCATATATCGTGTTGTTATATTAACAAAAACTTGTTAATTTTTTAAGTTGGTCCGCTTCATTAATCCTTAGATCCATACATGTACACTTTGATTATTATAAGATTTTATATTAACTATTTTCGCTGGATTGTCGTTCTAAAATAAGATTTCAAGTGCAGAAACAAAATCTCTGAATGTGAAGGATAAAAGAAGAACAAAAATACACGTTTGGTATACGTTTGCACGTTGATACATGTGTTTCGCGATGGGTCCATCAATACCGGAAAACTCTGTATACGTCTTTAGAGGAAGTAAATGATTTTGCATTCGGTACCACGATACGAACGAATGTTTATCACCATGCAGCAGAAAAATTGCACTTCTCTTGTAATCTACAGTTCCATTTGGTCGTCGAATGGAAACGCTGAAATTTGAGCCATGGATTTTTCACAACTGCGATACGTATTACAACTCCCTTGTTCTCTATGACAAAAGCACTTCATACGCAAACTGGAAACGTTCGTTCATATGCATTGTTAGTTTTTGGAATATTCGGTACGAATTCTCTCGGCTTGCTTCTCGCAATTATTTCCAACGCGAAATAGAAGCGTCTCTCTGAGTGTTGGCGTGTTTCGCAGTTTCAGCTTGTTTCCGGTACAGAACGAAACTTCGTCGGGGCGAAAAGAGCTTCGAGCAACCGATACATGCATGCGCGTGCATACATTTTTTTTCTCGATATTTCGCGTCGTAATTGACAACGTATATTCTGATTGTCGTAGGGATGCTCGTTCATAAAATTGTAGTCGAACGTATGCGGAAAGTCGCGTTTTCTGAAGCAGCCAAATGAACTCTGTGAACGAGGGGGAAAAAAAAAAGAAGCGACATGGCGCCGTTTAAAAAATTGCTGCGCGCCGGTGTGGACAGAAAGCGAAACGATACAAAGCACCGTTTAATCCCGTAAAGTTTCCACGGTGCGATTTACATTCTGCGCCGGACCATCGGCGCATTTATTGTCCGCAAAATTCGAAACGGCCAACCTGGACAAAGTTGCCGGCGATAAAATACCGTTTGTTTATTTGCTTCGTTTCGTTCCGTTTTCAAACGGCACGATAATAAACCTAAAGGAACAACGCGCTTTATCCCGTTCATTCCAGGGGATAGAAAATATTGTGCCCTGGAGGGTACAATCTACTTCAATGAAAATTACCTACATATACTTAATTAAAATACTTGCGATACTGTGATTGCAATGAATTGCTCGAATATTTACTTTCGTGCATCGATTCGTGATTTCGTGTTAGGAATTCACGAGTCTATGACAAAAAATATGAATACGTAACTTTGGGTATTGATACAGAAAGAGTTTTCAGAAAATTTATTTACAAAGTACTATTTCATCGGACTTCATATTTTGGGTATTAACAAGAAATACATTGTACATTATTTTATTTGTCATTTTTGAAGTTATGTAAATAGACAGGAACAACGATATGGGTAGTTGAGAGAACAATGCATTTTAAGACAATAGGTCGGGAAATGACGAGAAATGTCACAATTTAATGAATTTAACGAATATCACAATTTAATGAATTTAATGAATATCACAATTTAATGAATTTAATGAATATTACAATTTAATGAATTTAATGAATGCCACAATTTAATGAATTTAATGAATGCCACAATTTAATGAATTTAATGAATGCCACAATTTAATGAATTTAATGAATACCACATTTTATTTACAATTTAGTCGCAAACGATACAATGATCCAAGCATGTTTTCGATAAAAGCTCTCGGATGAAATCATAGATATATATTACGTGCATAGTACAAATATCTTCCTTCATATTTTTTTCTTGCACCAGCTATGACGACCGACAAGAAATAATTACATAGTTTTCTGGAAGTAGTATGTAACTTGCTGGTACCGTACAGAAGATATGATAATCTTGTTTGTCTGTAAGTTGGTAAATTCGTTTCGGAAGACACAGCTGCAACGGCCATGATGTCGTTGAAAGCAGCAAGAGTAACTTAATGGTCGTTTCTCAGAGCCATCCGCGTCCCTAGGGGCGTATGAAATCTTAATATTCCTTATTACCGTACTCCTAATTAACGGGCCTTGGAGCCACTCGGATAACGTATTTCTCATTTCACCTTGGCTAGACTACGGTTACATTATAATGAACCCTTAAATCCGATTTCCTGAAGTATTCCGTTTTAGATGATGTCTGATGATCTTTGATATTCCAAGGCCGAACGCATCCTTTAAGCGATGGTAGATATTTAAAATACTGCGATCTTTGATATTTTATTCGATATCCCTTAGATTTCTATTAAATTTCGATTTCGTAGTTGAATTTAATTGTGCGAGTGAACATCGGCTCACGTGTGGAAAATTCAAAAATGTAGTGCTTTTGTAAACATTACTTATTTTTCTTGCTAGTTAATCAAGTAATCTTGCTTACGATATTGGTGACAGAATAATATAAATATTGTAGACGATACACCGAAAGGAGGAACCTTCGTAAAATTATCACATCAGATTTGCCCCATCCGATTTCAGCCACCCCATTTCTTTACCTAAACAAATTTTCACCGTTCGCATTTTTCTGTTTCAGGTAAGCCGAAAGTCTGTTATACAGTTGTTCCCCGAGCACGTATCTTCGCGGGGTAAGTAATAATTCAGCAGCGAGCGTGTCGCGCACCCGTCAAAGTCCATCCGGTGGTCGTTCGTCATGGTTCATCCCCCCCCCATATCCTCGTCATGAAACCAATCCTTCTAAGGGTACGATTTACTCGAGTGTCGCTCGAAAATCTCTCGGTTGTTCGCGCGATTCATCGACGACGCGCGATCGCGGCCTGGTTGCTGGCTCTTCCCGGTGTTTCATATTTATGAACATCCCTGTTGATAGATGGCAATAGGGGCGGAAAGGAATGGGCGAGGGGTGAAGGATTGAGAGAAAAAAAGAAGATGGATCTCGCTATTTCCACCCCCATACGCGCACCGTTTTCACATTCTCCGTTCGCGGACATGGTACACTCGGGTGCAACTGCAAATATGCATTACACCTACATTTCAACTTCCGATAATTACTTGGAACAACAGATCTCTCGGTATCCATTGACATTACCTTGGAATATTGACCGTACTCCGCGTATTGATCTTGTAATATTTTGCAACACCGACGCTTTATTCCTTCACTCATAAACAATGTAATTCTTCACTCGCACGTATTTTAATTCTTCGTGTTTAGTTCGTGATGCACGAAAATCGTAAAGTTTCATTTTGTAGTACTTCAATGTTGCTACAACAATTTTTCCAATACAGTTTCCTTGTAACATTCGTATCAATACTGATGTCCCAGTTGTCAACAACATAGGAGTATCAAAACACGTGCCTAGGTTCACATGTATGTATGCACGATAAAAGAGAAATTAAAGATACAAGTTTATGCAGTAAATTCAGTAAATCTTTAACAAATGACGAGTACAGGATTGCTCAGGATGATGATCCTAATAATAAATGTCAGGAAACTAGACGTCAGGATCCGGTCCGTTATAATTACCAAGTAATTTATACGTGTATCCATAAATAATTATCGAACTTAACCCGCTTAAAATTTTGAAACGCCGAAGAATCCCGAGAGATCGAGGCTCGTCGTCCTTGGTAGGCGTATTATCCCTAGGGAAGTCCAAGATTTGCTGGCGACTGTACGCTTTGTCTGGTTTCCGCCGCCCTCTCGCGATTATTACCCTCTCGAAGTCTGCTGCAGCACCAGGTGCAGCTGCAATGCAACGGTACGTCGTCTCGCATCCATGTCTGATACTCGACCTCCAGGGAGATTTCATACGGCGGAGGTTGCCGGCTGCCTTTTCCCGTCGGATATTCCGCGAAAGTCCCCGAGAATTGCAAATGTTTCACCGTCCCCTCGCGTCGTTCCACGTTCCGCTACACCCCCGCACCCTGTACGCCCCTGGCCCACCAGTTTCGTCCCGCTTCTCGCGTTCAACGCCTTTTGTTCGCACCACGACGAAGCAATGGCACTTTTCGCCACGGATATGGAAATTTCATATACGCCGAGCTGCTCCATCTTGTCGGCTGAGGGGTGCCGCCGGTCATGGATACCTACACCCCCCCGGAAACCCTGGCTTGTTCTTCTTTAGAGGTAATGCAATTTCTCGGCCAACTTATTGCGTTCGTCTCGTAACATCCTTTGGTATTTTTAAAAGGTTTCCGCGTTTCTTCGAGTTCTGTCCTCTCTTTCGGCGCGTTCTTTGGGGTTGCAGCATCTTCACAGGTTAGCCACTATCGTGTCATCTGTTGATTTGTATGGAGATGATCTGATGGGGTGTGATTAAAAATATTTATTACAGAAAATTTTAATGTCGGTTATTTAGGAAAAAGTGGAGAGAATGTAACACCAATAATTATATAAGTATCTTGATACATGAACCCATCATGAACTAACGCCTATATACCGGAAACATTATGAATATTCCCAGAAAATCGAGTATCGTCATACAGGCGGTATGACATGATATTTGAAGAAATAAAAAAATATATGTATGTGTATATGAGTAATTGTTTATTTTTTTCCTTAGATATACATACATATATACATATGTGTTTATTTCAGCCTCTATAATTTTTCTGTAATTTCACTTCAGTATCTTTTTGCCTGGTCATATCTGTTCATGTACTGCCTGTTATTACAATAAGAGCGATCTTAATTACACTTTTATTAATTGCACTTTTTCTCGCTCTAGTATTAAAGCAATTAATTTATATAAAAAATTGATCGATCTGTTAGTCATTGTACTAGAAAAATGCTCTCGTTTGTTAAGAGTTAAAAATGTCCATTGGTTATCTAACCTCGAAGGCATTCAGATCCCACAACCTATACCTGATATCCAAAGATATCCACAGATATCCAAATACATTCCTGCGCGCAGGAAGCGCACTCAGCTCGCCGAAGCATAAAGTGCATTTCCGTGTCAAGGGAGAGTTCGTCGGCTTTCGAGGAACAAAATTTCGATGAAATCTTGAATATTCGGCAACGCGTCGCTTTCAAATCAGCCGGAAAATCATTGGGAAATTCGCCGTTCAATCGGACCGGCTGTCCATTCCTCGCGAATCCCGTCCGCCTATCAAGGATTTGCATACGCGATGATCGTCGACGGAATGGAAAAATTTGTTTCGCAGAATGGTGGTCACCAGGAAACGCGCGATCGTTAACGGAGATCGAGGACGACTATACAGGACGTCCCACAAATACTGCATGAACCGGAAAGGGGTGATAGGTGAGGCTATTACAAACAACTTTTTCCGTTTGCCAAAAATCGAATGAGGCTTCAGTTTTAAATTATTGAAGAAAAACACTGACCAATCAGAACGCGATAATTTAAGTAAGAGTCGGCCGATTTGTTGAGTTACCATCGCGATGCCCGTATGTTTGTTCACGACCACGCTCAACTCGTGCCTACACTCCCGCCTCTGAACCCGCGCGATTCTCGGGTTCTTATTAGTCAGAGTTTTGCCTTAATAATTTAGAAGTGAAGCCTCATCCGATATTTTGGCAAAGGAAAAAGTTGTTCGGAATAGTCCCACCTACCTCTTTCCGGCTCCTACAGTATTTTGTGGGACACCCTGTGTACCGTGCGGGGGTGGTTTTCATCGAAGTTAATAACGAGCGCGTCTCTATCGACGCGGACGTACAGTTTGTCGTAAGATCGGGTATATTAAGTATCCGTATATCAGGCGGTGTTCGTAAGATCGCGATTCGTCGGCGAACGGCCGGCAGCTTCCCATAAAGCGATTTACGAGCGTCGCAGATTTACCAGGGCGAAATTGCGCCCCGGTGTTTCCCACGGATACCTTCTTGACTTACGGCGTCTGAGGAATATCATTTTTCCCGCTTAAATCGGCCGACCGCCATTGTTCCAGCACAAACGTTGGACGCTTCATTGCATGCGTCTTTACGGGCGTCGCGTCGCCGATATTAAATAGGGATTACTGTTCACTCCTGTATAACGCGAGCTCTTACAACGCGAACGACTACAACGTGACGAAGGTATTGTGACTACTGTTTTGGTATAATGCGATTCTTCTCGCAACGTCGAAAATTAAACAGGAATTACCTTATTCAAGAATTAAATCTGCTCTGGAGGTACTTACCTAAATTGTATTGTTCTCTTAGACGTATAAGGTGGTCCAATTACATTCTTGTTAAATTGCAACGAAGTATAAAATTTGTTACGTACATTACAGTTCCTTCTATCAACATATGTCTATCGTTTGTTTTTAAAACATTGTTCTGTTTGTTTTTAAATTGTTGCCCTATTTAATAAGAAGACATATGTCATTATATCAACTCATTTTATCAATGATATTAACTATTACAATCTTCAAAATCGCTGTTATAAGGCGTATAATCTAATATTTTTAATACAATGATATAGTATTCTGCCACACCATAAAGTCTTACACCCCGTGGAAAACATTTAGTACATCTAATTCGCATCGTTGGAAAATGTTCAAATCTTCTGTAGAATGTGTATAAATACACATTAATTATTTGCATTACTCAATTATTCAAGCAAATATAAAATATGGCATTTGCAAAATTACCAAATACAATATCCTATGTTTTACGTTATCGAGGATTTTCCTTATACAAAAATGAAATCCTGCTTCTTATAAATTCGTCATGATAATGAAGTGTGACGTGATTTGATCTTCATCCAACGTTATGTGATTTTATGTAGGAAGTAAGAACACTTGATATTATACATTAAAATGGATGATGTATTACGATAATACGTTATACTTAGCGATAACGTGAAGGGACAAAACCATACAAGGGGCTTCATCTGTGGACAGCTCTTCGGGTGAATTAAGTGAAGACCATTGAGTCTAATGGCTTCAGGCGCTAACCGGAGGTTTGATCGCTTCTGGGTGATTCTAATTGATTGATGACTGCCATCCAGGAAATCTAATAGCTAGTCAGTTACCCCATTATGCAGTGTCGTCTCAAAATATCGCATCGGTATTAACTGATTATATCGAATAACCGATGTTAATTTATTAACCAACCATTTGTTTCGCTCCCTGAAAATTATTAGGTCTTAACATATTGAACTACATCGAATTTTAATGAGCAGTATCGTTATCCTCTCAACTTCTCGAGTGGTATAAATGTCACTTCAAATTTAATATAATCAATAATTAAGTAATTAAGAGATAAATGTCAAGAGAAGTTCTAAGAGTATGTACTATTAATATTAATTTAATTTCACGATGTAACGAACTATATGTATAAAGTACATATAATACAATAATTGTATGATGTAAGTATAATTATATGTATAATGTAAATGTATAACAATGATAATACAAATTGCAGAATAAAATAATTGTAATTTACATAATTGCAATAATAGCGTTTTCATTACGTTACTTCGAGTGTTGACAACATTTTAATGACATAAAGGGAAGTTGTGCGTATAAGTGGATTTATTAAACAGTCCCATAACGCCTACTCGCCTGGTGCTGGGATATTTGCTATTAGCAACGTGATCCAGCTAAAGGAATCGATTATTAGCCATAGAAACTGCGGGGAAATAGAGATTCAGTGCTGTAGATGGAAACTCGGCGATTGTGGAAGGTGTTACCGGAATTATGCATTCCCTCTGAACTGCTCCATTTCTGAGATCTTGTCATGAATAATTATAGACTATCGCATTGAAGCCTTTTATACTTCTGCATTTCATACAATTCACGTACTGTCAAAGACTTAGGCGAATTTACACTTTAATACCTTATCAGAAAAACTGTGTTCACAAGTACGTTCCTGGAATTTTAATGGTTGCCCTCGAGGCCGGAGATACCGCCACCGATTATCTATAAGTTTTTGATAGCATAGTGATAATTTCATTCGACTACAGCCGATTTTTTACTCAATTTCGGTTTCTACGTTAATAATTCCAGAAATTTACGATTTACGAAAATTTGGGAATTTGGAAATTTGGAGATTTGGAGATTTGGAGATTTGGAGATTTGGAAATCTGAAAATTTGAAAATTTGGTCATTTGGTCATTTGGTAATTTGGAAATTCGGAAATTTGAGAATTTGGTAATTTGGAAATTTGGAGATTTGGAGATTTGGAGATTTGGAAATTTGAAAATTTGGTCATTTGGTCATTTGGTAATTTGGAAATTCGGAAATTCGGAAATTTGAGAATTTGGAAATTTGGTAATTTCATAATTTGGAGATTTGGGGATTTTGAAATTTGGAAATTTGATAATGTAGTAATTTAGTAATTTAGTAATTTAGTAATTCAGTAATCTAGTATTTGCTAATTTAATAAATCAGTACACTTATATTCATAAATATCTCAGTTCCTAATTACAGAACTGGAATCCCATCGCAAAATTTCTTATAACATTGAACTATTCATAGAAACAACGTCATTCGGAACTCGTCCCTCTCTTTCATCGTTTCGAAACAAGCTCACTTCGACAGGCACAATTATACCGACAATCTAGTCCTGCGCTGTTGTATACGTTCCGAAGTCGAGCGATAAAGTAAATCGTGTGTGCTTCGCAATTAACGACGTTCACAGGATTCGGATGATCAAACGAGCTGTGCCAATTACGGTTCGTCGCCTTTAACAGGGGCAACGATGGAATATTGCAAGGCATGAGTTAAAGGAATGAAGTTGACGGTACTCGACTTCACCGAGGGACTTATATAGTAGGATGAGATGTTATGTTGATTATAACTAATGTATCTTTAATTAGTTTCTAACGGAATCAAACGATACAAATTATGTAACACGGAGGAGAGTCTAATCACAGTTATTTTGTGATACTCTCGCAATAATGATACTCTTGTATTCTTTATACATGATACTCTCTTTTGATCACCGAATTCACGTATGTATTTAAATAAATGTACATAATTCCTAAAGAAATGTATATCCACGTGTTTCAAAATCCTTCAATTATGATGGCATCGACGGAACAGTATTCTCAAATAAAATAGTTCATCCATAGGGTATCGAGATTGTTGAAGGAAAGACTATAGTTGAAAATTTACGAAGGTCGAAGGAGGCAAACAAGCTAACCAGATGGATTCATATCAAGTTCGTGGCAGTGTTTTCCACGGGACAACGGATTGGGTTACAAGGCTCGGCAATGGAAGCTGGGCAACGTGGCCGTGTTAGGATTTCCCATGCGAGGCATACATTACGTTACGGTGCACCATGAAATATGCAACGCTATCTGCTAGCATGGCCGCAACGGTACGACGGTCCGCACCCTATTTCCGAACCGAATGCTTCCTGTGTACACGAACACTTGCTTGTCTGCTGGATAGAAATCGAACGACCACGATCGAAACAGCATCGACCAAGATCTCGATGATTCTCCATGGAATTCCGCTGCGGACCAAAATTACCCGTAACGTGGTTCATATCGGTTTCATGGTCACCAACCAATTTCTTCCCACTTTCGCTCATACAGTACATATCCGCTCATTTTTGGAATTTCGTTTTAAACATACGACTTTGTTCAGTCCAATCGAAATGTTCTACATTACTCTCAAGTTAATTTGATAATTATTTTCCATGCAACAGTATATTCAACACTGTTTAATCAAATTTCAGACTGTCTAATGAAAATGATTCATATAATTTTATGATCAAATTGGTAATCGTTTTCCAAGCAACAGTACATTCAATATCGTCTGATCGAAATACATACAGACTAATTAAAATGATTCATATTGTTTTACGATCAAACTGAAAATATTTTTCATTCAACGGTATATTCAACACCATCGTAATCAAAATGATTCGAATCGTTTTACAACCAAACAGATAATCATATTAAACGCAACGGTACATTCAACGCCGATTATTCAAAATGCGCGCAGTCTAATGAAAATGATTCATATAATTTTATGATCAAATTGATAATCGCTTTCCACGCAACAGTAGATTCAACACCGTTTAATCTACATTCGTGCAGTCTAATGAAAATGATTCATGTAATTTTATGATCAAATTGATAATCGTTTTCCGTGCAACAGTACCGTCTGATTAAAATTCATACAGTCTAATCATAATGATTTTTATCAGTTTCTAAACTGATAATTACTACCATCTGAAATTCTATTCGGTTCCATTATTACAGCTAAGTGTCTGCATTAAGAGAACGGAATACATCATTCTTTGTGACATACTTATAAATTTCATTGAAAACAGGGATCAGTTTGATTAACGCACGTTTTACGATAATACGATGTCGGAGAAGGTAACCTACAATCATTGTGTTGTAGTATTATTAGCGTCATTGAGTATTCCCGTGTTCGATTCAGAGTTTAATTGGTTTAGTTAGTAATAAATTTCTGTTCAATTTGCAAGTGTTCTATCGGAGAGGTTTGTTGATTAAATTGACTATAGAGCAACGAAACTTCATCCACACGATGCCTGTTAGTTTCAGCATAAGGTCTGTTCGACGAGGCTGTGCAAAATTGAAGTGACGGGATCGATAAAATGATATGGTCGCTATTTTTAGTATCTGTCGATCGGTATGTACGTCGATACGTTGGTGTAGTTTGTTTCTAACCGCGATAGTCGGATTCATAGATACTAATTTCAATGATGCTTAAGAAGAGAAAAAAACTTTCTGGTTAGATTTGAAATCAAGGTTGTCTTACTAGGATAATCGTAGTAATCGTTGTCTATATACAATAATCGTCGAATTTATCTTGACATCAGCCTCAACTTTGCCAAATACAAAATATTGAATTTATGAAAGCTTAAGATCTCATTTTAGGTGCATAACTTATAAATGTAAGATGAATGAAAGAACACAATGATCCATGTCAACTTTAATGACCCAAAGAGCTTTCTGAATTCAAGATCATTTCAAATACCAAAACATAATAGGTTGAATTTGTATCGATATTAGCTACAATTCTGCAAAGTCTAATATATTGAAACAGTTAGTTTAAGCCCTTGCACTCAAGACGAAGAAGGTGTAAAGAGATTTGGAACCCCGAGAAATTCGGCGAAGAATTGCGATATCGTGAAGCTACATTGTTTATTTAAAATTGTTGCATTAAGTCAAATGCGAGTCGCCTCTCGAGCGCAAAGGGTTCAGCTCGTCCGTGTATCGTTTATAAAAATTAGTATTCAACTGATATTTTTAAAATCGTGCTAATATAAATGCTGGAAGCAGCAACCCCAGTTCTACCATCGACGTCTGTCCATCTCGCGGGTCAATGGAAACCCCCCGATTCCCCCACATTCTAGAACGTTTCTAACCCTATATGTCGCAACCCCTCCAGAGAAGTTATCGCGTTCGAGTAGCAGGGTCTCGCGGCGACGTTCGCGGTAAATCATTCGGATTCCTTTAGGTAAGAAGAGCCTTTTTCATCGAGAATCGTGCAAGAGATCCAATTTCCGCGCGCAGCGTCCCGCCATTTTGCTTCCGGCTCGACGACCAACGATACAGACGAGGTCGTTGGATTCACGAGGCCGGGGTGGTCGCCGTTTAATCTCTCCAATTGAATGCGATCTTGTAGGCCTTTTTTATAACCGGCTTCTCGGCGATTCGACGAATCGAAAGCTCGCCCCGCATCGTCGGGGACCACTCGAGAGACGTCCCCTCCTCTCGTCCCCGTCCACAGGGATCGCATTTTGCCTCGATATCAAATTGTAACGACGGATCCGCGAAGAAAAGGGAACCGGTAATGGATTTCTGAAAAGTTTCCGTCCACGGCAGCGCGGCCATGGGTGGGAGTGGGGGTGCGGGGGCGGCCCTTTGTTCACGACAGACTAAGTTTCGGCTCGCGGAATTAGTGGCTCTTTAATGGGTCCCGCGCGAGCTTCGCCAAACTTTCGCCCCATTCATGGCGAAGGAAAAATCCGAGACGGAAAGTTTCTCTGCCGATTGAACGGTTGCGAGCGAGAAAAAAAGCGGCGAGAACCGAAGAGCATCGGATTCGCGAGACCAGCGATCAGTAGTATGAATCGTTCTTAGTCGGACGATCGTCACGGATCGATGGGACAGAATCGTCTCACTCGTATTTCGGTTTTACTCTTCCGTGCTTTTATGCACGGACATCCACACGGTTTTCTCTGTACGAACACTTTCTTAACCCTTTGAAGTACCGTCACTGAACACGTCCTAGTTTAAGACTGAACACAGTCGTAGTTTAAGACTAAGTTTTAAACTACGACAGTGCTGAATGAGACTTTCGTTGCTCGAATATGACACGTATAATATACATCTTCAACCCATTTGCTGCCACGATCCTCAAATGAGGATTTGAGTATTCATTTTTACATACATTTTTCTTTTATCACTTGCAACAACGTCATGTTAAATAAAATGTGTATTCCACGAAGTTGCCATAAATTGACAACCCACGCAGTGGAATTGAAATAAAAATTTGGCAGTTAGTGAATTAATATGGAAAGACTTACAAAATTATAGATAATATAGGCATTTACGGAACTTTATGTTTAATCCTTCACTGCGGTACGACTTCGGAGTAATCCATCAATAGTGACTAGCGACCAAAACGTTGTTTTAAACGTTTCACCTAAAACTTAATGAATAAGGTTTATTGAAATTTATTTGGATTTTTTTCCTCCACATTCAATTACGAAATGATAACCGACGACACGAGATAGTTTCCGTGTAAAATTTCCGGTCAACAATGTGTTAACTACGTTGTTTGTCTTATGTTTTTGGATGTATTTTTGTTTCTTTTCGACAGATTCTACTAACAACTCTCAAAGAGCATATAACAAAAATGTATAAAGCTCGTTGTCAGTATTCGAGGTGTTACTTTTTCCTTGAAGCGCTGAAACAAAGTTTTTAATTTTAATGTAACATATAATTTATCCTCTCCAGCTGTTTAGTTATTTCCATTTTCAAGTGGTTTCATTGATCGACACTCTAACCAGCTGTCGGTTCATTAACCCGTAGTCAAGTCCATTTTGCATTTTACGATTCTCGACTATGAAAATTACAATTAGACTCAATTCGAACATTCAACCGTATTAAACATATAAACAAGGTTTACCATATTTGAACTGCGAATGCATCAGGACTGTAGCTCATCATTATAGTACAAGGAGTTAAGTTGAATCCGGTGCACATACAATTGATATGCGGCATTATCTGACGACAGTTTCTCGAGAACGAATCGAATTTTTGAATGCAATAAATTTCGATTCCGTGGCACCGAAAGAAAAGCAAGGTTTCAGAACAGCAACCCGACTCGATCATGAACTGTATCCACTGCGAAGCCAACCATCTACAAACTCTGAGTGCAGAAATGTGTATATTGTTCGTGCACGGTGTCTGACGTAACAGAAAATCGTATCGTGAACTGGAACGTTCGAAAATTCAATTTTAAATTGTTCCTCCGCGGGTATCTAGTCTCTTCTCTTTCTCGTTCATTACGCAAATTGTGCTTGTTCCTTGAAACTCGTTTCGAACGGAACGCACGACCCGGGACTTAATTACACGTTCGACAAAAAGTTGTAACAACCGGAAGTTTCGATTCGTTCGTTAACGTAGCGGTATACCGTTAAATATCCCGATTAAAGTCGTTTCCGAACGGCGGAACCCGATAATGGCGGCGACGGTAGTTCCATGTTTTCCGATCGCGAATTTTTGGAAAAACGAACGTCGCCGCGCGCACTTTTATCCGCTAGTCATTACTGTAAATTGAATTTCAAATATTCATCGTCGGTGAATGAATTTTGCGGGGCTCGGAACTGCTTCGTTCGAAATTCATGGCGATAAATAAACGATAGGGAATCGAGTTTCTTCGAGGTTCCCGGAAGAAACGGCGGAGGAACATGCGACTACGAACGCGAACGCACTTTCCATTGTATGGTAAATCATATAAATGATCGGTTCGTTATTGATTTAGGGTGAACTGTACGTAAAGTCCTATCGCAGTTTGCATAATAAAATGGTACAGTAAATTTCAGACTGCCGTAGTTATTGCAATGCTTTCAGGAGATACATCGATTTTTGATGCACGTATTGGAATTTTTCCCGAACGCAGTACTTTTCGATTATTGTTACATCGCGTACTCGATAAACCTTGCAAAAATACAGCCAGTCAATTCTGTAAAGTTGCAGTTTGGTCTTTCTTTCGGTCGTTTCTCCGTTTTATTTGTCCGTCATTTCTTCTTATCCGTTCTCGCCATGAACTCGTTAAACTCGTATTTCGCCACGCGGCAAAGAAGCGAGGACCATTTTCACGAATAAAACGGTACTTTCTAATAGCCACGAAATCAGTTTGCCAGCTAGGGCAAACATCGTCGGCCAACTCGTTCGAAAAATGGTGCACAAAGGCGAGCAGCTCGTTTCGCGGAATAAAACTGTGCACCTCCGGCCTTCCTCCTAGTATCGTGTTTCCCTTTCACGTGTAAATTCGAGTTTAGTATCGTTCTGATTCTTTGGACAAGCGTTTTGCTCACTGACGGCGATGGTACCTCGAAAACCTCACCGTTTCCCTTTTTCTCTCGTTAACACCTCCATCGTTTGTACATGAAATTGGAAAAAATTTATTTTCTACGTATAAAGTACGTTGCATATATGTATATTATGTATATCAATACATGTTTTACGTATATCAACAGTAGCCAAATATATGCCAAAATTAACGAAAAACTATCACTCCAATTTATAATAAATAACGAACAGAAATATTAGGATGTCCCATAAGTTTCTTCCTTTTTTGATAGAAGTAAATATACGATATTTATTGTTTAAGATTGATTTGCTGCATTAAATATGTATTATTCTTTTCTATCGCCTTCCTCCACACTTTTAGGAAACATTATTTATTTTTCCTAAAGTTATTGGATTACTTGAAAAATATCCTGCAAAATGCGTTTTTATGTCATCTCAAAGGAGGAAGAAATTTATGAGACGACCTAATATATTAAAATCATCCACATCGAACAAAGTAAGTTTTCACTGCTTTTAATGAAATGATTATACAAGAATGTGACATGCAGTGTTATATGAGAATGCACAAACACTCTGTACGAAAATATAGAATGACTTTGTACAGTTCGACAAACAAACCGCGATAATGCAAAACCTTTATGCAGCAGTGTAAACACTATTGATTTCCATGAAACAGACAACATAGAGGTGATCATTCGCCGCCATCGCTTTGACACGTAAACCGGTGCGATTCGGCTCAAAAGCATAACGTTTCAAAATGGCCCCGTGGTTTCGCGTCCTCGTGTTTCTGTTTCCTTATGGCGTTTCACTGAATCCGCACAAGCGCCGTTCGTCTTATGTTACATCGTCAATTAAATTACACGCTTTGCGGAAACGACTGACGAAAGTTCAGCGAGCGTTCTATGGCCGTTTCGAAGCGCACACACGTTCGTCGCGTATTCGGTCCAACGGGACACTTTTAGCCGACGAGCAAAGCGTATCACGCGGAAAACACTGTTTCCCCCGATGGAAACATCAAAGTTACGTTTAGTATAAACGGTATTCAAATGGACGACGGACCAGAACTTAATATTCCCTTGATATCAGCCGCAGTTCATTTGTAGCTTTCGACTAATAGCGGCGAGCGCGTTCACTTGTGTTCGTTTGTGGATAAAAGGTGGCGGAAAATGTAGTCTTGCACGTCGTTAATGTTCGTCGTGGATCTATTTTATTTCAGATTATTTTTTATGTAGATGTAGGATTTTATGAGTTATTTGTTTCGCTTGATTTTACAAGTAGATCTTGTTTTAGTTGATTTTATCAGTAGATTTTGTTTTAGTTGATTTTATCAGTAGATTTTGTTTTAGTTGATTTTATCAATAGATTTTGTTTTAGTTGATTTTATCAGTAGATTTTGTTTTAGTTGATTTTATCAATAGATTTTGTTTTAGTTGATTTTATCAGTAGATTTTGTTTTAGTTGATTTTATCAGTAGATTTTGTTTTAGTTGATTTTATCAATAGATTTTGTTTTAGTTGACTTTATCAGTAGATTTTGTTTTAGTTGATTTTATCAGTAGGTTTTGATTTAGTTGATTTTATGAGTAGATCATTCGAACATACCTCATTCAACGAAATTTTTAAGTGTTTTATCTGTATTTACGTGATCACAATAAAACAGTCGGTAAAATCATTAGCAGTAAAACGGCCAAACGCAAAACGAAATATACGAAACAAAATTGATCAAGCATCGAAAAGACCTCTTGATTAATGCAACGGAACCAAACACAGTGAAACATAGCGACATGAAAATTTGAAACGCTCGCACCATTAAACAGAATACCGATCGAATGAATTTTGTGCTCTCCGTCGCGCACATACTCTCGCCTCTATCAAACAAACGTTATTATACGCGAAACCGAGAACAGCCATTAATTAGTGCGTATCAGATTGGGATAAAATATAAAAATCGACAATTACACGAGAATCGTCAGAACAGAGATTTCGTTGCATCGATCGAAACAAATACTGTACAACTCGGTTAAATGATATTATCAATTATCACTACAGTCCCGACACTTGTGTGCACATAAATATCGCTTCGTAAATCGATCTTAACGCGACTGAAACAAATTTGCTTACTTGAATATATTCTTTATGAATACATTAAATACTATGTATCTAGTTTTGCAAATGGTTTAACTAATTTTGCATATGATTTATTACATGAAGGTTTATTGGATAATCCGCCCAAAGGTAAAATTCTAAAATTCCTAAATTCCCAAATTCCCAAATTCGCAAGTTCTCAAGTTCTCAAATACCCAAATTCCCAAATTCCCAAATTCTCAAATTCTCAAATTCTCAAATTCTCAAATTCCCAAATTCTCAAATTCCCAAATTCCCAAATTCTCAAATTCCCAAATTTTCAAATCCTCAAATTCCCTAATTCCCAAATTCTCAAATTCCCAAATTCTCAAATTCCCAAATTCTCAAATTCTCAAATTCCCAAATTCTCAAATTCTCAAATTCTCAAATTCTCAAATTCCCAAATTCCCAAATTCCCAAATTCTCAAATTCCCAAATTTTCAAATCCTCAAATTCCCTAATTCCCAAATTCTCAAATTCCCAAATTCTCAAATTCCCAAATTCTCAAATTCTCAAATTCCCAAATTCTCAAATTCTCAAATTCTCAAATTCTCAAATTCTCAAATTCTCAAATTCCCAAATTCTCAATTTCCCAAATTCCCAAATTCCCAAATTCCCAAATTCCCAAACTCCCCAATCGTCTTTCATTAATGAAGTTCCGAACCTCCAAGCCTCTAAAATTTTTGTTCGAACCAAATTCGAGTGTAATCCCACCGAATAGAATCGCACCGCTGCTAATCCTCTCGAGGCTTCCCCCGACGCTATCACAATTCATTAGCTCCATCTTGGAAACACCTTCTCGTCTCCTAAAATCTTCGATTTATACATGGGTCTGCTTTCTGCGAAACGCTCGTAACGAAGTATGTGTCCGTAAGACACGGTATCAAGGAACTTCTGGTGTGGTGATGCGTTCTCCGGGCCAGCCACGAGATACGTCGTGCCCTATGGCATGGTGTTATCACGAAGGAGGCGAGGTAACTCTGCGGGCTGCTTATCTCGAAACACTTGGAGTAACTCTCGTGTATCTTAGTTCATGTATACAACGCGTTGTAACCGGCGACGACTACGGCAGCAACAGATACCAGCGCAGTCTATAAATTAATTAGGCTAAGTCTTCTGTAAGACCTGAAAGCCGCCCAGCAGACCCGTCTAGATCTGCATTAAACCACCTACCCGGTGTCTTCGTCTTTCTCCAGAATTTTGCCGCAGTGCCGTTAAACCTTTCCTCTCTGGAGGTTTTTGATTTGGTAATTACTCTCGTGATTGTCGGTTTTGTTGCTACCTTCGAGGTGCTTGTCTCTCTGTCGTTTCCCCATTTTGTAATTATACTCATGGTGATTTTCTGCTTCACAGTTTTTGACTTTACAATTATCTTTATGGTGATTATCTCTGTCGTAGTTCTTTGTTATATAGTTACTTTTACGATGGTTTTCTCTCTCAGTTTTTGGTTTTATAGTTACCTTCATGGTAGGTGCTTCCCTTGTAATTTTCAATTTCATAATTAGCTTTTACTACAGTTGTTCCTTTTCCCGGTTTTTGTAGTTACTTTCATAGTGGTTGTGTCTTTCGCAATTTTCGACTTGTAAATCACTTTAGTGATTTCTCTCGTAGTACTCAATTTTTTAATTAAAGCGAATTTGCAATTATTTATTTGATTTAATTAAATTCTAATAATATTTTAATTAAAAATAGATGTATCATTTATAATCCGAATTAAATTGCTATTTAATCATTTTTATCAAAGTATAGTTTATACCTTGTTCGAATAAAAGGTTGGCAAAGAGAGAAGAAAATCGTTCGAGTCGACTCTCATTCCTGTAATCAATCTTGAAATTTCTCAAAAAATTAACGTAATTGTGTTTGCACTGTAATGGAAATTACTAACCAATTGTAATACATTATTTATCTCCATGCAAGAAATATTTATATTTAATATACAGATTTACATATGTAGGATAGGAGGGTAAGGAGAAATTATACGAGTGCGTTTTAATAGAAAAGAAAAAGATTACCAATATATTAAGTATTAACAATTAATTAAGTAAGAATACACACACTTCGGACGGCACTGCTTTCCGACCGAAGCTACACGCTAGCACACCAAATCACGATTGACTCGCAGGTCTCTCGCACGCGCCAAACGCCGTTAAAACAAAAGACGCTCGCTAATGGAAAAAACCATACCAACGGTCACTGCATGGAAAAAACCCATGGTACCACGTGGAAAAATCCTACACATATATGCATGTAGAGTGCAATGTAATTGTTGCATTTTAAGGATCTTTGTACAATAAGCACAAATAACAATTTACAATTTGTTAAAAGGTAACATATGACACAGGCAATAACAGAATATGTATTTCTTTGTTTCACGATTATTCTATCAACATAGAAAACAGCCATTTTATCGCGGAACGTTGTAGAGTCACAATTTTCTATAAGCAATCATCACGAAACAACTTTATGGATTTCAAATATAGCCATGTCAAATATGCATTTGAATGACCCACATGTACAAATTTTTGCACTGACTTAATAGCTACATTATTCAAAATTTGTTCACTTTTCTAACTCACAATACTCGCATTCGGTACTTTAAATCATGGAAAATAAATATAACAAAGTACTGTGAAAATATTTGGTAAAATTTGTTAAAAATTGAAATACAACCTAACGCAATTATCAATTGTTTCCATGTGGCAGTCAACGTGTTAATATCGCAACAAAACGAGGATGTTGCAGTTCCCTGACCGACGTTAAGCATAGATTAGATGGTTGGCGTAGGTAACGTGTGATAAAGTGAAAATATCTTGAGCGGCGAGAGGATTGGACCTATCAAGCAGCTGGCTGGGATAAGAAAGGAAGGGCCATTTTTCAGCAACCACCTCTTCTTATCTGAGACCCGGAACGACGACACCGTGTAATACCGGTACTAGCGGTTTCTATGCATTCATAAGATATTCATAAGCGCGTCGTCTCGATTCCCGTAGCCGACAAAAGCCGGACCAACGACCAGCCTGATAGTCGCATAAAGAATCCCGGTGATAACGCCGCGTGAAAGAATGTAGGAGCTTCTGTCGAGAAAATGATAGAAATCTCACCTTGAACGCGAACGAACATACCTACAATAGTTGAAACGATGTTTAATTACGGTGGTTAATAAACATTCCTGGCTGCACCAAGAGATGCGATAAGTTTGGAAATGAAAGACGTATTGTTTGTGCCAGCAGCGACGAGTTTATGGTTGGTACACAAATTTTGTTGTTGACGATTGCAGGTGGTAGTTTATTCTTGTATTTGTCCTATTTATAGTCGTAAATTTTCTTGGTACCCTTAAAATGGTTTGAATGGTTTTTTTAATTTGTATGAGGTTTGGGAATTCGGAGATTGTGGAATTATAACGATTTATAGATGGAGGAATTGTACGAATTTGAGGATTTAGAAAATTTGGACAATCGAGGGTTTAAGAATTTGAGATTTGAGAGATATAGGAGTTCTGAAGATCTGAAGGGTCGAGAATTTGTGAAGTTGGGCTTGAAGTTGGGAAATATGGAAATTTGAGGATTTAGATATTTGAGAATTTGAAGATATCGAAATTTTTAGGTTTTGAGGACTCGAGGATTTAAAACATCGAAAATTTAGGGGTTTAAAAGTTCCGAGGATTTGAAAATTGGGGGATGTGAGAATTTGGAAATTGTCAAGTTTGAAAATTCTAGGATTTGAATATTTGAAAATTTTGGTACTGAAAAATTTGAGAAAAGTTGGGAACTTGAGGATTTGAAAATTATCAAGTTTAAAAATTCGAGGATTCACTTCAGAAGTTAGATACTCAGATATTTAGAAATTCTGGAAATTACAAATTTGTAGGATTTGAAAATTGTGAAATTCTCAAATTTATGTATTAATGCTTCAAAAGGGAGTTTGAGAATTGGTAATTTGAAATTTGGGAATTTCTGTATATTTAATAATCTGACAATTTGAAAACCGTGGAATTGCAGAATTTTAGAACTTGAGAATCATAAATTTTGGAAACTCGAATACTTGAAAATTTGACACACTGGAAATTTGTCTCCGTTTTATGAATCTACATAGAAGAATGTCCAGAAGCTTTACGGATCAGAGAATTCTGTGAAAGGAGCTTTGACCGTGTCCAAAAGCTTCATCCGGGACTTAGTACACAAACCAGCGTTGTTGCTTCTTCGAATAACTTCCGGTGCAAGTTCAAAATTGTGTCGCGCAGAAAGTTATGGTAATGACGGTGTCTGCTTTATTTCTCGCCATTAAAGAGCGAACTAACACCTTAGAAGGAAATTTATTGTCTCTGCTCACGAGCTATATATGTCTCGCTAACTAAAAACAATAAAAAGGGATTCTACTACGAACCACATCATTTAAATGACATTAACTTCCACAAACTTTTGTTATATGTTTTTATAGTGGAATGATATCACTCAGAATTCATTAGGCTAACGTTAAATTATCAGGCGAAATTTATATATATTTATCTTAGGAAGATATAGCTCTGGTTAAAGATATAGCAAAGTTGTGAGTCTATATATTTGCAAACATCGAATTTCTAAATGATTGTATTTAAATATTTGCAAAATTTTGAATTCTGGCATTCACAGACTCTCAAATTCCAATATTTCTGAATTCATGGACTTTCAAATTTCTACACTTCTACTATTAAAAATCATCTAATTATTGAATTTGTACCTCTCTATCATTATACCTCAAAATGTAGGAATTTATATAATGATCGAGTAAAATAAACGGAAGGAACAAAGAATCAAACAAGAGTTATATTTTGACCACATTTGTGTTTCGCATAATTTTGATATTTAAATTATTTTCACGATAAAATACCAATAATTTTGAAATTAAATTTTCAATGCCCATTGGAAAAACCTTTCTATCGTAAATGTATGTTGTGAAACTCTTATAAATCATTATCGTGTCACTTTAATATTAATGTATCCGACACAAATGGTACACCCGGTATGTTCCATAGTTGGGCGATTTGTCTCCGAATTTTAAAAAAGAACGTTTCGTTCCATCAATTCTTCGAGCAGCTGCGGTGTTCCGGAAATTCCTGGTCATCGAGACAGATGATTGTTTTTCTCACGTTATTGATCGAGAGGGAGCGAAAGGGAATACAGACAGAGTAACGTTTAAACTCGCGAAACACCGAGGACATTTTAAATCCCGGCTAGCAATTTGTTCGACGCGCCAAGGGAATCGAAGGAATTAGTCATCCGGGTCAAACGCCAAACTGGAGCCCGGTACACGGCGAATGAAAGCCATTTTCAACTTAATTACTGGAAAACTCGATAAGTTAGTCCCCGCCCCCGCTGCCCCTTTTTCACGTTCGCGATGTGTCGCATCGGTTTTCGATCTTTACACCGTTTCCGTGCAACGCCAACTTTTCCATTAATGTTTCAGCACGGACGATGATCGTTATAGTTTTTTCGATCGAATTAATCCCGACGTTGTTTACGGACGAGGGCTCCTCCTGCATATTACATCGCGAGAATGGATTTCTTCGTGGTTCCGCCGTCCCCGGGGGATGAACTTCTTCGGGAATTGCTTTCCTTTGAGCCAGACACTCGGAAATATTGACGAATGTTTTTCCTTAAGGAGCTACGGGCGACTTCCTGCGAGTTAAAGAGCTTTAAAGGAAGCCGGAACGTTTGCATTGATCTCGAAAGGATCCGTTTCCTTCGAGGCAATCGTTGCTTCCTTTCAATCGGGACGAAAAGAAACCTCCTCCGGTTCTCGATTAACATAAATTAACGGGGCATTGTAGTTTACGTTCGCTGATTCCGTGCGACAATTTTAATCGATCCGTTTCTTTTTAATAGAAGTATCTTGAGTCCGTTGGGTTTGCTTGTCTTCTTCGTCAAAGAGATCGAAATAAAGGCTCGGGGGTGAGGTTGATGCAAGGGGCTGATTATTTACGCTATCGATTAAATTCATGGATAGAATCAATACGAAATCATTCTAAAATATAACAATTATATATTTAAAATATAACGATATTTCTAAAATAAAATAAGATGTTACAAAAAATGTATGTTACACGTAAAATAAAATATATGGTTACCTTGTACATGTGAAATAAAATGTATGTAACATTTTACATTTAAATAAAATGTTTCTAAAATATGAAATGATCAACTATGTTCAGCTAAAAAAATCAAGTTATATGTTTCAATTATATTTTCATAACGACTAAATAGATCGTGCATTTAAAATAAGATTTAACGCAATTAAAGGATTGGAACCCTACTTGTACATACATTTCCTAGGTGTCCCAGATATACACTAACGTCGATTTTAATTGAACGATATTTCTAAAATAAAATAAAATGTAACAGAAAATGTATGTTACATTTTACATGCAAAATAAAATGTTTCTAAAATATGAAATGATCAACAATGTTCAGCTAAAAAAATCAAGTTATATGTTTCAATTATATTTTCATAACGACTAAATAGATCGTGCATTTAAAATAAGATTTAACGCAATTAAAGGATTGGAACCCTACTTGTACATACATTTCCTAGGTATCCCAGATGTACACTAACGTCGATTTTAAATAAACGATGTTCATAAAACACAATGCGCGTGAAACATCAACAAGGCATTAAATTCAACAGAGCACACAAAGTTGCAAGCTTCGTGAACACCATGAAATAATGAGGGCTCGAAAGCACCGAGGGGAAAAAACTGCTTATGAATAGCGGAACGTTCGTAGTTAGTTAACAGCGACTCTAAGCCGAGGTATCGGCGCGGTGAATGCAACCGTTGTACCACCGAAACAATACTCGCGTAAGTAGCTTAAAGCTACTTTCAATTAGTCCTGCACAAACACGGCGAAGTTACAAAGACGCAAAAAACGGAACTTACCCCGTTGTCTGTTCGCTGAAATAATTCGGGCCGCGACGCGGTTACAAAGTCTAGCGAAAAGCAGCCATTCAAATTGAATTAAAAAAAAATAACATTGTCTCCCCGTTCGTTGTTGTTGTTGTTTGGAAAAAGGGATAACGCGGCCAGAAAGAAGGATCCTCCGACACGCAGACGAATTTAAACGTCCGCGAAACAATGAATTTATTATGCCTTGTTATTTGAATTGCAAGACCGAGTTAACGCGGTTGGCGGCCATTAATTTCTCGATGAAAAAACCGACGGACTTCCGGTCCACGTAGCGGGATACAAGGCCGAGGTAACGTTGTATAAAGCCATAGAAACGTTGAAAAACGAGAGAAAAAGGGGTGCAAGACAGCGAAGGAGCCGAGTTCCTCCGCGATTATGGTATTTGCATAGAACCGCTCGTACACGCACCGGGGACATAAATCGTACTCTGCGTGACGAATGTGGACGAAGAAGAGAGGAAGGAAACGGAACGAGGAATGAATGACAGGAACGATACGGATCAATGACGGAGACGAATGTTCGATGAAAAGATAATGGGCATTCTCGCAAGAAAAACCATATCCGAGAGTGTAACTCTTTATCTCGTTGCTGTGTTTTATGACTGGTATTATGCATACGTTCGCCAGGTTGCAACGTGCGTTTCCTTCGAGATAAGTACACGTAAACGCGAAGCTTTATCGGTTCGGGAACCTCCATTGTTTTTACCATTCAAACTTTCGTTGCTTCGAAATTTTTTCGGTTCCAAGTCGACTGTTTGCAGTTTTTAAGGTATCCAGACCTTCATATCCATAGACTTTCGAGCCTCAAATCTTACAAAACCTCAAATTTTGAAATCCCAAAATTCACAAACACCCTTCTCTCGAATAACAATTCCAAATGGATACCCAAGTACTCAAATTCCTCTCAACAAACTAATTTACGATCTTTCAAATGTTGAAGTAATTTCTTAAATTATCATTCAAAAAATAAGAAAATTCTAAAAAAGTATTTGCAGAAATTTAAGAATCTATGATCTTGTAACACGAAGTTGAAAAATAAATTAATAAATGATGATACATAAATCGATATACATATTAATTCTTTATCTTGATGTGGATCAAGGTAGATTTCAAGAAAACCATCTTCACAAATTGTGATATTCAAACTACGACATTTGTAAAACGGTCATTTGACCCCTTTGGTAGTTTCAGTGTTAAGCGAACAATGCCTCAAAAGAACGTGCGAACTATGCACCTTTTCAATTCACTTTCATCTCTCTGCAGAATACGAATAATAGTACGTATCGAAGAAAACAGGTAGAACCGACGAGAATTCACAAACAGAGGAAGAAAACAGAAATAAAGTTACGACTAGGGATGGATGGTACAGAGGCTAGAGCGAAAGAAATAAAGAAAAATCACTATGAAAGAATTTCGTTTTCTCGGTCCAGCCTTCGACTATTCCCCGTTAACATATCAAAGAATCTGCAGCGATATTTAAATTTATTCCTCCTGCCAGACCTGTGTCTACGTATGCGGCACCCTTTCGATGCTCTTACGTATCGAAAGCATGCTATAAACATACATGCTGCTCACGGTATATTCATGGGACGGTGACTGGGAGGATCGAGCTTTTCATAAACAGCCTTCAGTGTGTTTCGAGGTAAAAGCTCGTTTCTCTCACGAGGTTCCAACCACCTACTCTTAGTCCCTCGTATGAGCGCGTGAGTGTGTGCACGCGCATGTGTGCGAGCGGATCAGCCAAAACGACCCAGGTGGATTTTCCATTGTCCTCGAGTGTATGATAGATTGATTGGAAACGGGGGCAAGTGTTCGATCTCGTCCGTTCGCGTTTTTTTTTCAATCCCGAGATAAAGTGCCGTCACGTATCTTTGCAATATTTTTAAACCTCGAAGAATCTCTTCTTTTACGAGGTTCCTCCTCTTGATACCTTTTTATTAACTTGGGAAATGCTTTCATGTGCTTTGCTTCGGAAGTAGACAAGTTTCAACGAATTGGAAAATAATTGAAAGGGTTACTGACATATGGAATACCATTTTAGACCATTGCAGTTTTTAACTTTGTTATATTACACAAATTTGCGAGTAAAATAATCCAAGTATTATCCACATATTTTCGAAGTTTATGATTCCTCCAACTTTCTATTTTTTACATCTAAAACAAGATCGTTCATGAAATTATTATACTTCAAAGATTCTATAATTTGAATCACAAAAATATTGGACAAACAATTGGAATTGTATAATACGGCAAATAAAAATGTAATTAAGCACAAAATAGCAAGCTAAGTAAAGGACATGAAGATCGTGAATATAAAAAAATTAAAATAAAATCATCGCAAACTGTGAAATCAAATTTGAAACATTACAAACTGAAGTATTAAGAGCTTCGCACAACGATTAAATTCGCAGTTGTGCTTGAAATAAATTCATACCCAAATTAATATTAAATTACAGGAAGATGGAAAGCAAAGGTTCCGTAATTATTCCTCATTACCCTCTGAGTACTCGTTTTTAAATCATTATACATTTTACGAATCACTTTGCCCCGCGAACTTTCATCTCGAACGTGGCGCTGCTCGATCTCGCCTCTTGGTATAAATTATTTTCAAACAGCGTTCGCCGAGAGATCGAAATACGAATGAAAATTGAACGCTTGTAAAAGTGGAGCAGCCTCCGCCGAACATATTTATGCGACACGTAGAAATTGCATTTCAGTCGGTCGTCAATTACCGTGAGAACGGGCACGAAATTTTAAAAGCTACGAAAGCAGCCACAGGGGGTGAAACTGTAACGAAATAAAGCTGAATAATTAACGCGAATCTGCGTCATCTGGTGCACGTTAAGCAGCCGAACCATTGCTAACCCTTTCCATACGTCATCGCTGCACGATACATAATCATTCGGTTGCTCTCAGTCTCGTTGCACATTAAATGAATGATTTCGAGATATAGAAAGATGTCATGATTTGATGATGTGAATTTGTATAGTGTCGAATTTTTTGATATCGAAATGACTTAATTCGAACATATGCAAGTTTTCTAAATTTGCAAATGTACAAAGCCGTAAATTTACAAACAACAAGTTTATTATTCTCAAGTTTTCACATTCCTAAGTTTCGGAATTTTCAGAACCATAAATGACAAACCTCCAAATTTATAAATTTACAAACCAATTTGCAAATTCTTAAATCAGTAAATGTCAGAATTTAAATCTGTAAAAGTTTCCAAATTTCTTAAATTTCGAAATTCAATCACTTTATTTTAAGAGAATATAATTAAACTATACATATACAGTACACTTCATGATATTTACAGTAAGCAAAAATTTATTTTGCATTAATATTTAATTTTTCAAATGCAATTATTATAAACTAATTACGTTTGTCAATACCTAGTTGATATATCTTTTGGCCAACTGTAAATATACCAACACCTATTAAATATATAACTATATTATGTATAAAACTATAGAATAACAAAATTCTGTTACGTAATACAACTTCGCTTTATTAATGTACGGCAAGATTTCATAACGCGCCGTATATCTTTTAAATTAAAAAGAATGTAGTTGAATCAAATCAAAAGATTCGTATCAATTCTTACAAATCGATGTACGTATGCAATGTTCACAATTCGTGTTCACAAATGCGATTAAATATACAGTCGGATCTGTTAAAACAACAAGCAAGTTTCTCGAATGGAAACAAATCGTATTTGCATATTCCCTTATTTATTTCCAGTCTCTCTTCTGACGCATATCGCATGAGTTATTATCGATGAACGTGCACCGAACGAACGAAGAAACGACGCGAATAACGTGACTGCAAAGACATTAAAACTCGAATAAATTCATCGTACTTTCGTGTCAGATACTTTCTTGCTTGATGTATACATCTGCAACAGCGACCTCCATTCATTATATTAGCTTCGAACGACATTCACGATCGTCGTAAGCTGTTTAACCATCTTTAAACGCGAAATTATAAAATTAAACAAGCAACTGCAAAATCCTAAGAAAACCATTTCACGATTATATGCGAAGCAGATTAGATCATATCCCGTGTATTGTGTATTATGTATGTGATCTCATCCCATGTGCAACGTATGTGATCGTGCCCACTGTAATTTAACCCTACATATATGGACGATAAATGATTACACCTTTTTAAATTTAAATTCAACTGTAAAAGTGATTAAATTCTAGATAACTAGCTCTCATAGTAACTCCTTATTTCGACGAGGGTTAACTTACATTTGAACAAAAGCTTTCTAATATTCATAATTTAAAATAAGAAACTTGATATCCGTGATTTTTACAGGTTCCGTGAATCTAGTGTTAGTAACGATAAAATAAACAAGGAAATACGGGCGAAATTGCGAAATGCAATTACTATGAATAATGGCAATTATGATGTATTCGATCAGAAGATGTGTCAGTTACGAAAAATGTTATCGCAATATCGCAGCTGAAAAACTGCTGTCTTAATAAATGAGCAGTGAATAAAAAGCATCGAACTCGATCGAAAATAACAGAACCTGACATCCACCTCTCCAATAAATCTCCATATCGACGCGCAATTAATTGTACGTACGAACGATGAACAGCAGAATAATAAAGTTGGAACAGGGAACGAGAGAGTATCAGGCACGATAGGGGAACATAAAAATGGAGATAAATTTATCAGAACGGCGCGTCCGATATCTTTTCAATTAGAGGCGTATCGGATGAGTGGCACCCTACCATAAACAGAGGGTGCACCGTTAATCTTGTCGATGTCATTCGCAGACTCAAACGGCTCTAATTAAGCGGGGAAAACAACGGGTTTACGGTGAATAAAATGAGAATTAGGTCGAGCACATTGACGTTCTTAAAAGCCCACCCATATTCATCGTGAACGACGCGGTGGTTCCATTTGATGCGCGAGGGTTGTACGCTACAAACAACGGCCAACTTTATTTTTGACACACTTTTTTTTCACCATGTTTCTCGGCGGATATTGCGTTCTCATGATTCACCGATTATAATCGGATCGATGTCGAACGCTTGTTCGATTGGAACGCTTCCGTGTCACTTGTTTTAGGTGATTGATTGAGGTTAGGTACACAAGGGTTCTTCAAAAATTTGTTTCGAAGAAATGTTGCTTCGAAGGAGGAGTAGATAAATGGTCGCATAGGAATTCGTGAGCAGCGAAATGCATAGTGCAATTCAAAATACTCTTTAATGCAAGAAATACATGAGTTTCGAACCTTGAAATTTAGAGATTTGGACTTTTTCATTTTAGAGGCGTCGCATATTCGCCGTTTGATTTAATGTAACAATTTTATAATAGAAAACTTCTTTAAATTATAGTATACACGCGATGTATGATCATAGCGAAACAGACAATATTGGCGATTAATAATAGAAGAATAATAATTTCAAAGAAATTCATCAATCTTTTTAACTAGAGAGTTTTACAGCTGCTATTTTCCAAAGGTAAAAATGCTTTCGAGTGAAAAGGGTTAAACACTTTTCGAAACTTGGATATCTAGAAAATTATGGTGTAAAAATAAGTCAGATAAATAGATTGGTTGAATATATTTTAATTCGTTTATTACTTACAATAAATTAAAAATACATTTACTATGCACTCTGCGCTATTGCAGTACGTTTGATCGAAAACACATTTCTTGATCCATTCTGTAAATTAATTAAGGAGCTGCATGTAAAAGAAATTAAGTATGCTAAGGGTTAACATCCATCACTTAGTAAATTCAATACCGTTCAGTCACACCGAATCATTCCTTGAAGGGTTGACACCATCGATTTAATTAATATTTAATTTACCCAGCGCGATAAAAATCTGAATTTTCCTCGGCATCGTAAATACTTAACCTGACAGATAATAAAACCTTAATTTCACCGTACCACACTCCCCAAAAAAATCGTGGCTCGAGATATTTCTTTCGTAAAAACTCGTCCCCGTGTTCCACCCTCCTCGATTTCATTACAACGCCGCGCAAACTCGACGACAGGGTATTTATTATTAACATTAATGTAATCAAACTCGTGCGACGACTCGATCTCCTTGACACACGATGTTTCCACGTGGCGTGGCGGAGCAGTTTCTGGCCCCGAAACTTTTCCTGCTCCGTTGAAAAACGTGGAAGCGTCTCACAGGACCGGGACGGCGTATCGGGAGGCGGAGGGCTTCGTAAACTGGCAATATCCCGTATATAGCAGGTGCTAGCGAAAGTTTCGTTTGAATATTTAAAGAGCATGCTACGATACGCAGAAAAGTTTCCTACGTCCGACCGCAACGGGCCATACGTAAAGGATATTCGAGGAGGGAGAACGAAGGACCTCGTCGAGGGGTTGATCTTGGAATTTTTTATCCCCCCGTGGTCAGCCGTCCCAGAGCAATTGTTTCTCCTTCTCGCTCCCTCTCGTCCACCTCTTCTTCTTCTTCTTCTTCTTCTTTCGTATTCCCTCGTGGCTCGATGCAACCCGCTTCTTCGTCCTGGTCCAGCGACTGGCAAAGAAGGATGTTCATTCGCCGCACGTCAGGTCTTTGGACGTGGCTCACCTTTTTCTATCTTCTTCCTTTTTTTTCCCCCTCCCTTCGTCCTTGACTGATGAAACTCGAACCCGTATAATTCGTGGCTCGCGAGCGTGCTTCGAAGAGATGCCCTTCTTTTTCTCCGTTATCCGTTTCCGCTTGTTACTGTGCTGGTACATGTACCGAGAAATGTTCCTTTTTTAAGCACACTCGGGTGCAACGTTCGCTTTCTTCGAGGATGAGTGTTGGATATGCCCCGCATTCGTCTTCTATTTTGGGAGAGAATCGCCTTGAATATTTCGGAATTTGTGAATAACCATATTGCTCGATTTTCAACTTCATAAGTCGAGTTTTCAAAAGTTTGGGTTTCTGTATTGGTAAAATTTTCTAAAGTACTACTGTGAGGATTATAAAATAAATATTTCGATTAAAGTGTAGAGCGTTCCAGTATCCGCAAATAACCTTATAAAGAGTTTTATTCATTAATTGAGAGACATTTATTTGTTAATTGATGAGAGTCGACAGAGAGTATCGAAGAAACGGGTTACCGAATATTCCAGAGACTTGGCCTTTCATTTTTAAACTCGACTGGCTATGGTAAATGGCAATCACGCGCATAATTCACGGTGTTTCAGTTACACTCGACCTCGCAGGAGCAATCGATGGACAAAAAGCTTTTAATAGCAATTATAACATTTTCAATTTTTCACCATAGCTCTGGTAGCATGTTTCATTCTTTCCGCCCTTTTTTTTCCATTTCCAATGAATGTGAATACAACGCGCGCTGTTTGCCAGGAAACAATGACACTACAATATGAATTAAATTGTATGTTTGTATAAAATTCCAATTTCTCTTGGTATCCGGCCGACACGAATATGTTGACCGATTTTTGATCACGTAACTTCGTATTTTCATGATACGATTCGCGCAAATAGACAATCACGTAATTGAGTTGTTGCGATGAAACAAGTGGAAGAAAAATGCAAACCGATTTGTTTTTAACGGGAAATGATGCGAATTCCACGGAAAATAGGACCTGATTCAATTTCCACGCGGTTGAATCGGTACGCATTAATTTCCACGCGTTTCATCGCCATGCATTAATTTCCACGCGTTATACAGGGTGTCTCGCAACTCGCGTAGGCCCCGAAAAGGGGTTGTAGGGGAGGTGATTTTAAGTAACTTTTTCCTTCGCAAAAATGGGATTTGGGCTCACGTTTTCAAATTATTAAGCAAAAAAAGCTATTCTCGCGCTCCAATTGGATTGCACCCATATGTGGATGACACTCAAATTTCTATACAGATTTAATAGCCATATTATTCAAAACTTGTTCACCTTTCTAACTGCAAATACTCGCATTAGTTACTTGGAACTGTGAAGAACAAATATAACAAAGTATCGTGAACATATTTGGTAAGGTTTGTTCAAAATGAAAATACTAATTAATGTAATTTTCAATTGCTTTCATGCGGCAGTCAAGGTGTAAATAATTTGAAAACGAGATGCCTAGACACCATTTGTTGCAAAGGATTACTTAGAATCACCTTCCCCGAAACCTCATTTCGGGACCTACGCGAGTTACGAGACTTCATGTGTAGCCCCACGTTGCATCCACATACGTTATTTCATCGTGCGTTGTGTCATCACGCGTTATGTCACCACGTATTAGACTTCCACGCGTTATGTCATCTCGTTCGAACGGAAAATGTATCCGAATGCTAAAATAAACGGGGAGATGCCGTTTTTTTTTATCTCCATCGAAAATGTTCCCTCCTGTCGCTTACACCGTTTACCATTTTCAGCTGCACGCTTATCGACACAGTGATTTATTTCGTCTGGTTCGGTTGTCCTCTGTCTCTTTCATTTCGTTCGTGATTGAAAGGATCGTAAAAGGAATTAGTTTCATGATATTTGCTCCATTGGAACGCACTTCCCCGTTTCCACGGTTCCGTTGCGGTTTCTCCTCTTCTTCCGTGTCTCATTGTACTCCTTCGCCCTCTTCTTTTTCTCTATTGTGACTTTCTCTTTTCTGCGAGATCGCATTGTCGCTCGCCATACCCTTTTCTTCCACGGCTTCATTATTTTCTTTATTCTCGGTTCAGGCTGCGCGTTAACCGAGTATACTCGTCTATGGATTATCCGTTTTCATTCGGAGGATTCGTATAATTGCTTGATTGCATTGAATGGTTTGAACAGGTTATTCATGCTTTCAACAAATGCGATTATTACTTTGCCCGGTGACGATCAACCACTCTTAATTGCCCAAATTGCAATTCATTATTTGCCCCATATACTTCATGAATTCAACATTTAACGAATTTATTTACAGACAAAACATTTTATGATTTTTATTTACAAATACATTTTAGGAATCTATGTACAAATGATACATTTTACGAATCTGGGTACGAATAAAACATTTCACCAATCTATTTTCGAATAGAACATTTCACCAATCCGTTTACGAACAAAACATTGTATTCAACATTATCAAACATTGTTAAGCATTCAACATTATTAAACATTCTGGATATCTCCGTGTGCAGTATGTTGCTAACACGTGTATTAATAAATTTCTATGTAAAATTATTATATTTTATACACTCACAAACTGAAATGTACTCAAAAAATACTTTCGTAGATTCGCTTTTTAATTCAAACGACAAATGGCTGACTTTGAACCTATATTCACCAATACGATCAGAATAGATCAAACGTGTATTTTATGATCACAATCTTCGAAATTAAATTGTTGTTTTTACAAAGGAACATCCTGAAGGTTTGACTGTATGACACGGTGCTTTATTTAACGAACGACTAATATTTTGAAAGAAATTATACCGAGAGTTATCCCCGACGTTACTCGTACAATTTCCCTGCTTCATGCCGGTTCAATTAAATGCAGCCGAGCGTATTTCGACGTTTCGTAGAATCACCGTGTAAAACGCGGTGCATAAAATACTAACGAGATCAGCGCAATCATCACGTTGGCAGACGTCGAACCTCTGTCACGACAGTAAAAGCTTGCACTTACGAGAGGATGGTAGTAAAGCGGCGGTGGCCGGGTCTGCTCGAGAGATCGTAAAACGTTACCTGTTAATGAAATAATTAAACGATCGTGGTACTTCAATCTGCGGCGTCTATTGGTCAATCTCCTGAACTAGCTTCCGTTCTCGAAGCAGCGGAAACTGATGGCGGAAGATGTTTATTACATCGTCAACAACCTGATCTTGATCGGGGATGATTACCTCGTTGAAGATACCGTGCGAAGTTCGGGTTTTTGCGTCGCGAGCGAAGTTGTACCACGAATTTTGCGTAAAAATTGTACAGAAGTGTATAGAATGATTTAGAATGAGATGGAGATTGTATAAAATTGTATGGACACGTTAGACACTCGAAGCTGATGCTTTATACACATGTAAACAATTCTTACTCAAACATGATATTATTGTTTTGTTCACATATGCTAGCGATCGTCAGAGTTCGTCAGTGTAACTTCGTTATTATGGGTCAGTGAATGTTTCTCACGATTATTAGTGTTATTTATTGCTTGTTATAGTAGCTGTTTTATAACTTCACGTGTTTGGAATTATGGAGGTGGACGTTTTTAGAAATTGAGAAACTATCAAGAATCATTTGTGAGACATTTTTCTATAACATGTCTGCTTACTTTTCCTTTATTAATATAAAGGAGGTCAGGTTTCTTCAAATTTTTAGTTATTCTTTCTCTTTGTAACATATTATTTTTAAACCTCTTCCTACATACAAACTTTTATTTTTAAATGTCTTCTCGGTTATAAATAATTGTTTCAATCGTCGTGTCAATCTTAGCGTGATAATTTTGAAACTGAAATCGTAGAAATGATGTCAGATCTGAAATGTAACTTCCCCCAGTTTCGCTCATTTTACCTTAAAATCCAAATCCTCTTATGCCGGAGAAATGAACAGAAAACTGATGTAACCAAACGGAGAAACGTTCGAGATAACGGAAAATGTGCAATCGATCGAATAAGAGTGTAAACGATCGAATAAAGTATTCGCGCGAAAAATTTCCGTATTCTGCGAAATGCTAAGCTCTCGGCTGACTATAAAGTTGTATGTGCGTGAAGTTTCATTAAAACTGTTAACGAGGCAACGGAATATAAACATAATTCTGCAACATTCGCGCAACTTTTTTGTATTCCTCGTTTTGTGTTCCTCGTTCCGTCAAATATTATTATTACGCTTAATTAACATCGCATTAACGCGAACAAAGGATAATTTTCATGAGTAAAAACAGATTTAATAACGCCTTCATAATGAGAAATTGAATGAAAAGCATTTTTGTTATTCAACGTTTTATTGAATGGAGCACGGGACAAAGGGCACTCCATTTTTTTCGAAATGTAATTATTATAATAATGAGTTTGCGTTATCGTGATAGTATATCGATTTTCATCTGAAATGTCTCGTGTTCATCGACTGCATAACATTCATTTCTTTGCATAAAATTCATTATTCATTCGTTCGTATGAAAGTAATGATTCATTGTAATAAATTCGTACATTGCTTCAAAATTAAAACGGGCATAATGAAGGTTCATCATCGTTTAAATTAAACTGCAGCTTGCTATTATCTGCGATGAAACTCCTCGTTACCAGTTTTCGAGTTCACTGTAATTCTTTAAAAAATTTCAATTATTTCCACGGGTGATGGCGACTACGTCACGCACACTATACATTCCAATATTCTAACTATAGGATATTGTAAATTAATGTTCTTTTAAGTTCATTATTGCTGATCTTGTTGCTGAAACGTTGTTGATTAGAATTTGATAAATAACAATGTTTAATCAACATTAACATAGTTTGAGTGAATAATCGTTGCTATGTAAATTTAGAAATTTAACAATGCAGTACTTCAGGAATCCATACTTTTCGATATTATCAAACAATAATTAGGTTATGCAATTGTTTTCGCACAAATTTCCTTGTAAAATGAAAGGGGTGAAATTTTATCAGGGCCTCCATGGGCCCTTTTTTACATGCAAAATTCAGAAACTTGAAATCAAGGATTTTTCATAATGTGGACATGGAAAGATTTTAAGATCTGGAGAGTTAAACTTTTGGAAATGTTAAAATTTCACGGTTGTAATTAAATGTCTAAGAATTTAAAAGTTCCTATGTAGAACATACAATAATTACTTAAGAAATCAGAATTTACCATTTACATCTTATATCAAGCACCAATAATTGTCAACTAATCATCTATCAGTGTTACAGTCCCGAATTGCAATTTTCACAGGGGATCCTAATTCGACAACCAAGGGTTGATTCACAGAGAGTGTTTCATAGAAATAATAATTTACAGATTGTATTTCAACTTTCGTTGTATCAATGTATTTACGAGTGCACCGTTACACGGAAGATATAGTAGGGTATATAAAACCTGATCCTAATTCGACAACCAAGGGTTGATTCACAGAGAGTGTTTCATAGAAATTATAATTTACAGAACGTATTACAACTTTCCCTGTATCAATCTACTCACCGGTGTATCGTTCCAGAGTAGACAGTAGCGGACTATATGAAACCTGAAATTCTTCGCGTATCACAGTGCAATTACCCTTTTGCAATGCAATTATGCTCGAAGCTTGGGTCACATTATTCTGCGCGTCCAGCATCGCGACGCAGCCAAGTAACGAGTTGCGTCGCAAGGATTTCAGCCGAGAACTCTGCATAATTTGTTTCTTCGTGCGTAAGAACAGCGACGCAATATCGGGCCAGGTTTAATAGAACGGCACTTAAACATCGCGGATGGAATTACCCACTAACGAAGTTCCAATTATTCGGCATTTGGTCGGAACATCGCGTCCCGCTTGCTTCTTCGATCGTCCACGTAAACGAGAAACGTCGATAAAGCGTAACGAGCGGAAAATTTTCCGTCCAGATGATCGATTAATTCGCGATTTAAATTTTCTACCGTCTACCTTTTACGTCAAATCTCACACCACCTCGATGAATCCTCGTTAAACTCGACGGACACCGATTGCGCGACCACGAAAATATTGATTTCGCACCATTATTTTGCATGCTGATAATTATCTTCCGTTGTTAAGGACTGTTACTTGTGACAATTAGGGGCGGCGGGGAGTCGTTGATTCCCTCGTTTTGGGATTTTATGCTTTAGTTGTAATATACATATATTCAGGTGTATATGAAAAAAGTTTCAGCTTTTGCTTGTTGGGAACATGGCTGTGTGACGAGTGTATTAATTTGTGAATTCGTAAATTTGAATAGTTTTTATCTTTCTATATTGAAAATTTTATTGGAATTTTATATTAGAATTTTTAAACTATATTATAATAATTATAATAGAAATTTATACGTATCTAGATTTGTTGGTAATGTAAATTGCTGGTTTTTACATTTTTACATTTTTACATGTCTACATTTTTACATTTCCAGATTTTTAGATATCCAAATTTTGACATTTCTAAATTTGAAACTAGAAAGTTTCAGAACTGGTAAATCTAAACATTCAAAGTTTGGAAGCTCGTACATTTATAAATTTCTGTATTTCTACCAATTCCAAAAATTGATAATTTCATCAGTTCTGAATCTAAAAATTCAAAGTTTATAAATTCTTTTTATAAGTCTACATTTATAAATCTTTTAACTTCGCAATTTCTAAATTCGAAAATGAAAAATTTCGAAATCTCTATTATGCAAAAATTCCGGAATCCTTATAGATCTCCATAATTCCACAAATGCGTATAAAAAGAGTGACCTATATTAACATATTCCAGCAACAATAATCTATAACCGCGTAAAGCAAACTATTTGTTATATTGCAATATGGAATTAAAAGGATCCTAAGAAACAATTACAGCGTTGCCTCGTTTTTTCCGTGAACGGTAATCGAAGATACAGATGCTGTTCTTGTTGTCCAAGTAAATCTTGAAGAACGCGAATCTCAAGATCCATCCATTGAAATTCGTTTTTCACGAGAGAGCAATTCAGTAATATTTCAAGCGGACCCCTTTCTTTTAGACTCTCCTTTCAGAAGCTCGGCTCTCGCCGATGCTAAAGGTAAACTTTTGGCGGCAAAGTCGGTCGATCTCGAGTTTCCTTTGATCGAGGTATCCTCTTCTCCTGTCATCCATTTTTCTCTGTGCAAAGTAAACGACGTTCGATCCGCCAACAGAAGACCACGACACTTTCGCGAATTCTTCGTCGATCGATCATACGTACGATCAGCTGCACAAAAGTCGACCGACGCTTCGTTGAACACCTGTGAATCGATTTGTATATTATTCCCCTAATCTGAACCATTTTATCTTGTTGAACGTGCCGGTACCCGACGTTCACACATTTTAAGTCGTGTAACTGACATGTATCTAATCGCGTCTTATAACTGTTGTCTGAATTCACTGAAGATTTTCTGATCTTCTGAAAATGACAGTAGGCGTTGATAGTCATCGTCATGCATGGAAAAATGAGTAAAAATTAATTAAAATTAAAATTCGTGGAAAATGGTTGAAATTTGAACAAGTAGATATACTTTGAGTGCTAATATTAGTTACATATCGAGTGAATAATTTTATTGAATAATTGATACATGGAATGACCGGTTATATGTTGCAGATAAAAATTAATTTTTTAATTTATAAAGTGTGATATAGTCGATAACTATCTCAAAATTGTATTCGTGTTACGTCGATTTGATACTTAAAGTTTGATGCCTAATTTCAACATTTATTTAAATTAACCACGCTAACGTTCTTAGTACAAAGTTATTCGTTGTTAAATAATCATCTTATTGCACACTGTATAGAGTAATTGTTAAGAGGATGTTTTTATAACAAAACTCAATATGGTAATATACAGATTACACAGTTTTCTGCAAACTTTAAGTTTCACGAGATTTCAAAATCGATAATTCGATATAAAAAATTTATCACAATTGTTATCTCTTTGCTAATTAAATGTTATCTCCGTATTCGATCATTCTAACAATACATCAGTTGTTTGTGTTTTATTAAAAGAAGAACACGAAACGGCAATAGATAAAATAAGTTTTTACGTAGTTTCGATATCGCCGACAAGAATGAAGAAATGTATCGTACGCTTTTCTTAATACTGAAGGCGTGAACTGTCCCGAGTTGATGAATATTCTTAAAAATTTTATGAATCATTCTCCCCCACGAAGTTATCACTTTTGCAGACGAGGAACTCTTTTTACTCTAAGGATAATCAACAAAAACCAGTGCATATTAGATAAACTATGGAAAAGAATTTTTTACAAGGTCTGGTAATGTTCGAATAAAGCGTAAAAAGTTTTTACTTCCGGGATATTCAGGTTTTTTTAATCAAGTCTTAACATAACCTATTCTAGAACTGAGGTCTCGGGAGAATACCTTGAAATAAGTTTTGCAATAACTGGAGATGTTGCTAATAATAAATTTAATTTTAATTTCAAAATCCAACACAATGTTTAATATTTAGATTACACGATGTTACACAATGATTGCATATCGTATTTAACAAGAATTTAATGTATGAAAAAAAAAACATCAGTGTAAATAAGACATACAATATCATATGATGTCTTAATTGCTGTTTTAATAATAAATATTAATTGTAAAATTAATATTCCCGATGTCATTAACAGTCTCGATTCTCAAACACTTTTCACAGCTTGCCAAAAATTATTCTTAAAAATTTTAGTCACTAATCTTTACAATCTTATATTAGTTATTGAATCTGCGTTGCAACTCTACTTTTTTGTATTGTAAATATAATTCAAAATCTTAAATCATCATCTGCTACTCTACTCAATGAGGTTATGAACTTAATTCCAGACGACGCAAATCTGATCTCCTTATATTTTCGTTCAATCTTCCGCAAATAATTCGTTTAATACCTCAAAGTAACTTGAACTTCGTTTCAATTCGATTCTACCAGACCGGAATGGTCCGGATCTTCAGAAACTTGTTTGAGAATTAAAGGACAGAGATTTGACTGTGCTTTTATACTTCCGTTTCGATCTCTATTGACACTTTTATTAAGAACTTTGCCGCTGTAGTCGACTAAACCTGACAATCACAGTTCCGATTGCTTAGTAATTTAGCCGGTAAAGGAAGAAATAGAACAAGTTTCTGCTGTTCGTACACGTTCGAAAAAGATCTGTTTGCATTTTTATGATTTCGCCGGGATCGGCACCAAGGTGCTCGTTATGTAATTCATGGTACTTCAATTATTCTTGACTAATGACTGCAGCAACGATCTTTCGATGTAGATGGAAGAGTAATACGAGTTGCTGGAAACTCTGATTCTTTGAAAATTACTGGACGAAATGCCGTCGAATGAATTTCTACCGATCTTGATGCACTATTTTTAGCGTTAGCACAATTATTTCCTACCTTGATTACGTTAAATCAATAGTGTCAACTGTTATAAAAGTTTTTAAGGGTTTGTTATGAAGAACTTTCTAAGGTACTCTTCAAGGAAAATACATTATAAGAATTATACATATATATATGTTAAGATAAATACTGCTATAGTGATAACATTCTACCATATTCTTAGAAAAATGAACTACGATAAGATATCTATATTTATTCTATAAATATTTGTATAATAAAACAATAATTTTTGAATACATTCTTTGCGGAAAATACATCATAGTACTGCACATATACATACATGTATTTACATAAATATCGTTCCAGCAATATGTAACTTTCCGCCATATTCTTAAAAACAAACATGCTACTATAATGTACGTATATTTAATATGCAAACACTTCCGTAATAAAATACTGATTTTCCAACGCGTTCTTCGAAAAAAAATGCATGAAAATAATGCGCATATATCTACATAATACATAAATAACAACCTACATATGTAATTACATATTTCTACGGTAAAACATATCTTCGCAGCACTTTCCATAACTAAAATATGTTAACATAAACATTTGCAATAGGCTATTTCCTAGCTGCTGTTTAGCCGTTCGTGTAACGAGCCACGTTTGCAGCTTTTTTTATGATTAGAATAAACAAGACAGAGCAGAGAAAACAAGAGAAATAGGCGATGAAGGGTCGAAAGGACGCGGAATTACGTGCAAGCTCGTGGATACAGGGGAGCTAGTAGAAACATACCTGCATATCAACGTGAAATTCTGCTTGAGATTCTTCGTGTGCCATGGCATAGTTACTCGTTGCACTCGGAACTCTATCCGTATTCGCGTGTGCGCCCGAGGTCGTTGCAGAAGCGGTATAGTAAGCGGTTGCGACGCGAGTCGGAACACCTCAAACGAGTCCGAGAACGTGTCTGCACCGTATCCTGAACACTTTTTACCTTCAACTTTGTTCACCCATACTCCACGCTGTCTTATTCCTCTTCAAAACTTTCTACTTCCTCTGTTTTATTCAACAATTTTCAGCTGACGAAATTCCGTTTAATTTCGTATATTTTATTTAACATCTTTTGGTTGACGAAGTTTCGTTCAGTTTCCTCTGTTTTATTCAACATCTCTTGGATGTCGAATTTAGTCGAATTTCGGCCATTTTATTTAACACCTTTCGGTTTACGAAATTTTGTTTAATGTTGTCCTTTTTATTTAACATCCTTTAATCGACACGGGTTAATTTTATACATGTTATTTTGCATTTTTTATTTGTCGAAATTTAATTTAATTGCATTCATTTTATGTATTGTGTTTTTGTTGACGGATTTTAGTTTCGGCCACTTTTTATAATATGTAAGGTATGTTGTTATTTGGAATTTATCATGAAATGTTTAAACATTCAAATTTTTGTATTTCAATATTTCTGGACCTTCCATTCTACAAATCCTTAAATATGTACATTTTTATATTCTGAAAATAAGAAATTTTTTAAATTTTAATCTTATGAACCTTCAATTTTCAAGATCCTCTACTTAAATTCATAAATCTCAAATTCCTACATGAACAATTTCTCTTCCAATTTCCAAAATCGCCAAATTACCAATGCTCCAAATTTAAAACCTTCAAATCTCTAAATTCCTAAATTTCGAAACACCTAAGTTTCCTAATTCGAGTTTTCTTTACATTCAACTTCCTAAGTCCTGGATTACATAAATTCTCACATTATTAATTCTATGAATTCCGAAATCCCCAAATTTCCCAATTCTCTAACTTCCTAATTTGCTAATTTTTTAATTTAATTTTTTAATAACTCCCTAATTTTCTACTCCACAAGTTCAACACCCTTAAATCCCCAAACCCCTAAATTCACGAGTTTGGAAATGCCTAAATTCCCTTGCGTCCAACTTTTTTCATTTTTGATTTCCTAGATCCTCTGTTACCTAAATTCTCAAATCCCAAATTCCCAAATCATCAATTCCATAAATTCCCAAATCCCCAAACCCCCAAATTCCCGAACAAAAGCACAAAGTCCCGTAGAATTAACGAAGGGGGAAACAAAGCAAGTAGAATCGCTGTTCCTTTCACGTTTTGAACGTGTATAAAATCGTGTCAGGCTATCGCGTTCTGTCTTCTTGAATTTGTCCGCTTCTATGGGAATTCTCCCGCGTCCATTTTACGCCCGCCATCTTCAAATGTCAGTCAGCCGATGAACTTGTCAATTCTCGTTGCCGACACGCACGAAACGATCGACTGGCATACGTGCACCCGATTTTTCGAGACTGCGATAGATTGACACTTCCACCATGCGTCCTTTTTCACGAAAAATATCGATAATAGAGCCGAGTCGTGTTTCCTGGACTGGAAGACATTGAAATGCAACGCGTGTACACCGTTTCGTGCCGTTACCAAGATTTATACGGTTTCTGTTCTTTCAAATTTTATTGCTGGGAAAATAGTTGGTAGTATCAGATTATACAAAATTTAAAGAACCTCAGGAATTTAGTATTTACAAAGTTTCACATTTGTTGGTACGAGTTTAAGTACTTTCAGACATAAAATTTACAAATTTCCATGTCTACTTGCAGGTCTATTTAGGAACTTACGAACCCTCAATTTTATAAGTTCGTTAATTTACAGGCAGTCAAGGTTAGAAGTATTTAAGGTGGAAGATTTTCATATCTAGAATCTATGAAACCTTCAAATTTCCAAATTGTTTCCAAACAATTTACACTCTGTAAAATCCAACAGTTTTCAAACCTGCAAATTTCTAATCTTTTCATTATACATCCTGTAAAATCCAAGAGTTTCCAAGCTGCAAATTATCAACTTCAAAACTTATAAAATTTGGTTAATTAGTTAAAATTACGAATTTCCTACGTATTTAATTTACACCCTGTAAAATCCAAGAGTTTCTGAAGCTGTATATATTCAACATCAACGATTGAAAAATGAGTTGTTAAATATTTAACGATTAAATACTCTTACAATCAGTCCTGACTTTCATTGGCCGGTATATTTTCATAACTAGAATCTACAAAAATTACAAATTTTCAATCTGTTCAATTTATACCCTGTAAAATTCAAGATTGTTCAAAGCTGTAAATTATCAACTTCAAAAATTGAAACATTCGGGTTAGTTGTTAAATGCTTGAGGATTTTTACCATCAGACCAGAGTTTCTCCGATCGATACAAGAACGTTGAACAGAATCCGCCATCGCGTGGATAATAACGCGGTAAAAATCCGTTGATCCTTCCAAAAACGGGAAATGATCGTATCGTAAAAAAATTGTCGAAATGGAATTGCGTCTAAAACGTTCCCGTGTATTGTCTGTTGCAGCTTCGACAGAGATCAGCCGTTCACATTCCAGCTGGGAGTTGGCCAAGTTATTAAAGGCTGGGACCAGGGATTGGTGGATATGTGCGTGGGCGAAAAAAGGAAGTTGACCATACCGCCGGAACTCGGATACGGAGAGAAAGGAGCCGGAAACGTAATTCCTGGAGGTAAAGTTCGTTCCACGACGTTCTTGCTGTCCGTTGCCCCGGCAGTTTCTTATTATTTCCTCGTGCTATCGGATAGAAATTAGTTTTCCCGACGAACGGTCGGTTTAATGAACTTTACTCGGAATTCAACCCGCGAGAACGTACAGACAAATAAAACGTGTAAATATACGGCGTATAAAATGTAAACACGACAGGAGATATATTTTACGCTATCGCCTCGATTTATGTCAATATTATCACGGTGGGTGATATTGCATGCAGTAAAACTGCATGGTCTTGATACGATATGGGTCAAACGATATTTATCGCGTTCTGAAACGGAAGCGGAGACCATTGCATGGTCTCAGGACTGACAAAAGATCGTTCAAAACGATATTCATCGCGTACTGTCGTATATTTGGAGATTTAAAAGTGTAAAAGTTTTCTCATATGAAAGTCTAAGGATTTTAAAGGTTTCAAATATTAGTTTAGAAGTTTAATAATTTTGAAATTCGTGGATTGAATTTGGAATTTGAGAATTAGAAACTTTGGAAAGTGAAATATTTTTAATTCAAGATCTGTAAGTGAAATATCCTGATTGGAGATTTGAGAGTGCAGAAACCTGGACATTTTTCAACGCTAATGATTGAGGAAATTAGGATATTGTCACATTTTCGAATTTTGAAATTCAGAAAATTTTAAATCATCAATGTTGGAAATTTACAGATTCGAACCGTAGAAATTCAAAAATGCATACGTCTGATCGTTTTATAATGTAAAAACTAACTTTCTCAAATTCTTGCATCCTCGAGTTAAGAAATTGGCTATCCATCAATGTCCAGATAATTATTCGCCGCGTCGTTCTCGAAATCAGCGAATCAAATAAATTTACACAAATTAACATAACAATATCGAGCGACCGACTTTAAATATACAACGACGAAACTTTAGATAAATTGATTAATGAACCGCAACGTTATTGAAACCAATGCATCTGTTACACATTAAATTATAATTAATTATGGAAGTTTACGCGCTAATTGCAATTAATGGAACAAAACCTACCGTTTTGTCCGTGCGAGATTCCATGGTATCGATACAGTAATTAGCACGAGGGAAACAATGAAAAATATGGAGCGAATTTGGTCCATGGTCAAAGAAAATATTTTCGTATTTTTATACGCTCGTTCTATTCGGTGTAAACATTTTCCCGCGGCTGTACTTCGGTTTTGGTGTAACTCGCTAGATTGAATACATGTACAAACAGCGTTGTCTCACCGAGCAACAACCGCAATTTGTTGCCGGGCTTTTATTCGAATAATTGTAACGCAAAAAAATTCGCCACTCCCGAAATATGGTATTAAAACCACTATTCGCAAGTTCGTATGACACTGTGATGGAAAACCTATCGTTACGTTTTCCATGTAGTTTCGTCGACGAACTTCAAATGCAACATTTCTCGCAAACTTTTATTGGATAATAAAACTTCGTTCAAAATTTGAAATATCATTTAAAAAATTCTCCATTTTATGATATTCGGAATGTGTGTGGGTACTTTAATTACAATCAGATCTGAAAAAGTTAACTGATTTGAGATAATAGGAGGGTTTGGTTTAAATCGGATTTATAGTGTTGCATATGTGGAAAAATTCTCGTACACGTAATCTCAATACAAAATGGATAAAGAGAATTAGAAATTTTTTAAAATACTATACATTGATCATTCGAGACTGTATCGCATTATGGACGTTCATTATATTACCGTCGATATGTACATAAGAATGTATAACCTTTAGAATTGGTAATATATTGAGTTGTGAAGATGATCTTTTTCAATTTTGTGATAAAACGCGTTTTGCCAAAAGTGATGAAATGTTGGGCAATTTAACACGTGGTAGTATAGAGTGTGGAAATTTAACGCATGAAAATTTAACGTAACAAAATGTAATTAGTGACAATATGGAGATATAGTGCGTGGAAATTTAATGCATGGCAATTTTACTCGTGGCGATGTAGCACGCACAAATTTAACGCGTGAAATATTATTACAAAGCAATGATATGCGTGACAATTTAAGGCGTGGCGATATTACGCGTGAAAATTTAACACGCGAAAATTCGACGCATGGCAATTCAATGAGTTGGAATTTTACGCGTGGAAATTAATCGCATGGAAATTTTACAATTGAGAATTTAATGCATGGCAATGCAATGCGTGTAGAAGTTTAACGCGTGAAAAAAATTATTATATAACAGTGCAATGCGTGACAATTTTAAGTCGTGGCGACATTACGCGTGGAAATTTAACGCGCGAAAATTCGATGCTTGAAAATTTAATGCATGACAATGCGATGCGTGGTAATTCGACGCTTGGCGATATAGCGCGTAGGAATGTAACGCGCGGGAATTTAATGCATGGTAATGCAATGCGCGGCAATTTAAAGTATGGCGATATTGCGCATGGAAATCGGACACATGAGAATTTAACATATTGCAGCGAAATTTGTGGCAACTTAACGCGTGACGTATGCATTTACCAAATAAAATTTGATCATAAATATCTACTACACCTACAGTTGCTTTATTGATTGGATCATTCGCAACTACATGCCCGAAATTAATCGATAAAATCGTAACTCGTGATACATACCGTTTAAAACGAATAACAGTTAGAATGGGGTGAAAGATTTCGTCTAAGCAAATTATCCGTCGATTATATCTATTCTCGAAGGAGAACGAACGAGATCGGTGGTTGAATCGATACAAAAAGGATCGTTAGTATCGTGATCGAACTAAAAAATGCAATTGCACGGAAATCCAATAAAGCGTCAACCGTTAAATCGAGCACCAGCTATCCCCGAACGACTCGGTTAGATCAACAGCGAACCGGGTTAGCTCATTTTTTTTCGGGAAAGCTTTCCCGTTGGATAAATCGACGGCTTCACCCCGAATATGCATATATCGCCGATCGAAATCGTTTCTGCGTTTTATGGAGAGCCGGGTTTTGTTTGGCGAACCTTTCGTATCGCGAGAAGAATAGATCCAGCTAGAATAGATAAGCTCGCTCGATAATGTTGAATAATCAACCTTCCGATATCGGTTGCACGAAATCCTACCTTCATAAATTCTTTTTGATTGTGCTTCGCAACATTGTTCACTGCAATGGTGCTTTTTTTATCACCGAGTCGAAATTTTTTAATGTTTCTATTCCTGTAAGAAATATACGGGGTATTTTGTTTAGAATTGTACAGTAAATAGTTGGTTAAAGTGTTGCGTTTTTTAATTAATTTAGTGATTCTATTTTGGGTATAATGCACGTGATCAAATTCTTGAATTTCAGGATTATTAATATTCTGTAGTCCCAAATTTCTCACTTTTAAAATATTCAATTTCGAAAGATTATAAATTTTCTCATTTCTTGCCATTAATATTGAAATGTTAAAATTCGCAAATTTTTGTATATCGGAATCCCTAGCTCTTAAAATTCTTAGATCTTCAAATTAGTGTAACGAATAACTCCTATGTATCCATAACCGTGGAACGTCGAGGCCCAAAATCTCCAAACACCTTAAATACATTTTTCCTCAAATTTTTGTATTTCCAACTTTCTGAACCGATACATCCATAAAACACACATTTCTGTGTTCCCAATATTCCTTTATTATCAAATTCCTAGATTCCCATATACGTAAATCCTCAAATTAAAAAGTCTCCAAACGCACGCGTCTCCAATTTTTCACATTTACAATTTCCCAGATCTCCAAATTTCTACATCATCAAATCTATAAAACCGCAAACTTCATTATCCCTATATGTCCCTAGTTTCGCATATCAGTAAGACCCTCAAAGTCCACAAATTTCACAGACCCGAAATTTCAATATTTCCCGATTCCTACGTACTATAATTTTTACCTAATCTACAGATGTTTGAGTTTAAAAAAAATCCCTAGATACGAACAAGTGACTCCCTTCCCTGCTTCCGTTACGATATTTTTCCCGCGGAAGTGATATTTGCTCTCGACCATCCGTTTACGATGTTCGATAACAACAGCAATTACTCGGACTATTCTCAAGTTTTCGCGTTCAATTACCGCAATGTTTTGACAACAAAAAATTACACACAGTTTCTTTGTGTCGTAACGTTGTTCGTGGCCCTTTGTTGTGGAAGAACGTGTGACGAGAAGTTACTACGTTCGAGAGCTCCGCAACGGGAGCCGAGTAAACGCGGTTTATGCGTTTTATGGTTAATTAACTTCTTCACCGGACAACACAGGTTCACTCGTCTCCTTTGTGAGAAATATTTGCGGTACGACGTTTAAGCTGCAGCGAGAATATTTGTTGAAGCTCGTTAATGCTGGTCCGAGAAAATTTTTTTTTTTGAACGAACGCGATGCAGTTCAATAAACGCTCCGCGCCATTATCTTTCGCGAAAAAACGAGTATAATTGTTTTACCGGACTCTTGAAAACAATTTTGCGGTTAAACAATCGAACAGATCCAGGTAAGTTCTTAATTCGAACGTGCTTACCAACTTCGTCGCTTTTTTCCCTCGTTATGATGGCGATAATTCGTTCTCTGAAAATAATTGCTTAACGGAATGAGGGTCGTGAAAATTCACTCGGCCGCCATGGTTAATTAAAACGGACGGTGGAAAGTATACCGAAACAATCGAAAGATTTTCGTTTTTGAACGTTCCGGAAATTGAAAGAGCACGGATTAGAAAATAATAGAAAATGTTCCATGAATTAAAATAAACTGGTGAATTATTTCGGATGTTCGCTTTTTTACGAGGCACAGTTAATGTGAACTCATTTAATGATTCGTGAAGGATAAAGTGATTCAAGTAATTATTTAATTGTTTTTACTGGTTTAAATGCTATATCAAGTGTATTTTCATTTACAACTTGGTCCCATTAACATTTAATAAACCATGAAGGAGAAAGTGAGTCAAGTCATTATTTAATTGCTCCTACTAGTTTAAATATTATATCAAATATATTTGCGCATATAACTTAGTACAATTAATATTTAATAAACTACGAAGGATAACGTGATGTTAGTAATTATTTAATTGTGTCTACTAGATTAAATATTATATCAAACATATTTTCGTTGATAGCATGGTACAATTAATATTTAACAAACCGTGAAGGACAGAGGGGTTAAAGCAATTAATTATGTAACTATTGCTATAAAAATCGAAGTAGAGAGGGGAACGACACGTACATTCGATGGTCCGAAATCGAGGAAGAGAACTGTTTCTTCTCGGTACAATGAATGTAAGAAGAAGAACAAGAGAGAGGAAATTGCGCACGAAGGAAAAGAAATTTGATTCCATCTATCGTCGATGTTGCAACCAGTCGAGAAAGAGAAGAACCTTTTCGAACGTTTACCACTGTTCCAAGTCGAGATGATAGTGATTTGTTCCTTCACTTTTATTGAGCGGCACATACGATAGGTTCAAGTCGAAATATTTTATTCGGGACTTGACTTAAACATCGATTTATAAAATACTGAGATATTACACGTAAATTTTGTATTTTTACACTCGTTTGCATTCACTTGGCATTCATTCATGTGTTGTACACACTATTTTATGGTATATATACTAATATGTGACATATACATGTACTTATGTAACATAATATACATAACTGAATATTGGTATGAATATAATTTTTTACATTAATGCCCTCTTACACAATTTTTTTAACTTTCACATGTGCATAATTGAATCATATATTTATACATTATTTCATTACTTATACATAATAAGATATTCCTAATTTTGTACATTAACGCGTTGTTACGCAACCTTTTCAGCTCTAAAAAAATATATTATCGAACTATTACCAGTATAATAATAACGAGAAGAAAATCGTAGTACATAGATATTCTTTTTTAATTTGTTTGAGGAAAAAGTACATACTACATGAAACGAGAAATGCTTCAAAATTTAATTTAAAAATTTTCTATGATATGAGGTTGAAAAATCATAATTTGCATTAGAAAAAGTAACAATATTTGTTGAAAAACTTAATTTAAAAAACTAACAACATGAATAGATCTTTTGTCGAAATTGCTTAAAAAAATGTATTAAAATTGTTTACAGGCACAGATTGTTGAAATATCATGCATGCTATATCCCCAACGATTTCCAGCCGTGCAAATAGTAATTAGAACTATTTACACGGTATGTAGAACGTGACACGGCTTAAAGTTCGAATGTAACAAACTAAATAGTACATATGTATAGTGGAGCTGAATTACAACTTCTGTAATTGGAACTAGAGTTATAATTTAACTTTCCAACAAATGTGATCCTGGTTTGTCATATCTCAACTTCAACTTGTTGCACGAGTGTGATTCGATATTCTGACGCAGAGGGTTAACTATATTTTTCATACAAATTACTAATTGCAAGTTTAACGATTACGCTTGAAATATTTGTCGTTTATTTGGGGAATTTTGTTCCGTTATAATCTTGCTGGTTAATTAGTGAAATTAATTTATTTTTATATTCACTTTTTATTGTTGCCATTTTTGGTAAAATAGCAACGTTATTTAAAAGATAAATAATTATATTTGAGAATTTGGTTTCATTTTCCTTCCATTTAAATTTTGTGTAAATTTGAAAAAAAATGATCACCAAAATTTGAAAATGTGTAATTCTGAAAACTTCTGCATTTAAAAATGTTCAAATGTCTAAACTTTTAAAATCGGAGACTATAACATTAAAAAATTAAAAAATTAGTGAATTAAAATATAAATTCCTAAAAATAGTATCTATAATCTTTAAAAAACCTAAATTCCTAAGATTTAAAAATTTGCAGTTTCTACATTTCTAAGTCCTCCAAGTTCAAAGTTTCTAAATTCCTAAACTTACAACTTCGAAAACTGTTGCCATCACAATTTTCAATCCCAAAAATTCATAAATTTGTAGCACCGAAAACATAAACCCAGTTTCTTGCAAAATAAATAAATATGAATTGGAAGAAAACTTATCCGACCAAATATATAATACTTTGAATTCCAAAATTTTCCGCTCGAATATTGTAACTAGCTTGCAGTTCATCGAATACAGACGCGGGTCGCTAAAGACCCCAAAATAGTCGATGTATTAATTGCCAACGTTCTTTGGAGCAATATTGAACCAATAGCGCTCCCGATCGTTCAATTTCCAGCAGCCCGACGCGACACACCGCGCTTTGTATTAATTGCGCCCGTTTAAGTAGTGAATAATTGAGCGGCATATTTCATTAGAACACAGTTTAATCGCGATGGGACCGTCCATAATTAATACGGGACACGCGTGGCTGGTGCGCAATTCTCTTGGCTGTGTACGGTTCATTAAATTTTCGTGAAAATTTCGCGCACGAGCGAGATAACCCTCTCGTTATCGCCGAAAGTGCAGCGCGGTTCATGGCGTTTCGTAATCCGGACAAATTTGTCATTCTTATCGGGAAGACGGTTTCCCGAGGACAACGATTGCGTAAGAATTATCTGAACGAGACCGATCGGCCATCGCGTTTCTCTGGATATTAAGAGCGAACAATCGATAACGAGCTTCACTTATTTATATCGATTTTATCTTTATCGCGTTGACTGCCACATGGTAACAATCGAAAATTGCATTTGATAGTATTTTCGTTTTTAACAAATTTTACGAGTATTTTCAGTTATAAAGCTGAACATAGTTTGAATAATATACATACATCTTAATACATCTGTATAATTTCCGATTTTAAGAAAGAAGGGATACTTTTTCAAGAATTACGGATTCATTGGTTTCATTGATTTTAAAGAATAAAAGTTACGGAATTGAACGTTTTTGCGATTTTTAAGTTTAAAAAATGTGGGCAGATGAAAAACATTCGAATTTCGAAAGGTTTAAATTTTTTAGCATAGGAACTCAGAAATGTTTTAATTAGTATGATAAGAAATAAATCTTGGGACTTTTAAAGCAAACTTATCAACCTTGACTCTTTCAAAACAAATAATTAAACCTAGACACTTTTAGAAGGAACTATTAAACCCAGACACTTTAAAACAAACCATTAAACTTAGACACTTTTAAAACATATTATTAAACCTAGACACTTTAAAACAAACTATTAAACTTAGACACTTTTAAAACAAACTTGAAAACCTCGAATCTCTTAAATCAAATTTTTACTCCTAGACACTTTTAAAACAAATTATTAAACATGGAGACATTTAAAATAAACTTTTAAACATAGAACTTTTAATGCATTCAAACCGTGAAGCCAAGACATTTCCAATCTCTCAAATGAAATTTCGATACGATGAAATTTAGAAATAGAAACTTTCAAAATAAGAGGTCCTCAATCTCTAAACTATACGGATTCACAAGTTTTCAAGCACCGTCTCTCTTCGTATCATCGATTACAAAAATTGTCAATTGTCAATTGTGACGAGCACTTCGTGGCCATATAACGAGACTCCTCAGATACGAACAACTTTTCCTGCTAGTCTCCTCGCTATCTCAATTGCTCGACGTCCATCCAGTTACCCGGTTCTCGAGGAAAAGTGTCAATAATTCGAGTATGTTCGCAATTTCCTCGATCGTTTTAAACGAGAAGAATCGCGATTGGTAGTAAACGTCAGCAGCGAGGGTCCCGTCATACGTCATCGAGGAGGTCTCGAAATACGGGACAGGTTTTTCGTCGGGAACAGGGATCGTCGACGGGCAAATAATAGAAAAGCCACGGCAATCGTCTTTCGTCAGCATTGACAGAGATGTATTGGATTTTTATTGGGTTTCGAGCAATCAATGCGGCGAACGCGTGTCGCTCGTTCGCAAGGATCAGTGAAACATAATAGAAAATCAGTACATACGCGCTGGTAACCATTTTCTCTCTTTGCACGGCCTCGTTCTTTCCCCGAGCTTTTTTTTTCTCCGCGGGAAACGTTTAAACGTTATTAGGCAGAAACTCGAGATCGGCAATTTCGTTTGGAACGGCCGGGAACGTGGCCACTGTTATCTGCCAACCAGACATTTGCAAGTCTGAGTGGAAAGTTTTTGGATCGCGTTCGAAAACGAGGCTGTTACTACGGCTCTGTCGTGAAATATTTTATCACGAAATCCCTGGACCGTGGACTTCATACGAAACTGAATTTTTCGCCGTCCGATTTCGACGGCCACCGGTAATTCGCTTTAAATGCTAGATGTCGCTTTTGAAATTCATTATTTGCGCTCAAGTTTCTCCAAATACGTTTTTGGTGCTTTTTTCGAAATACGTCGGTGTCGCTGTTAGGTTGGGTTCTTCGCTCTTAGATTTTTAGGATCTGGGGATTTTGAAATTTCGGAACGTTGAGACTTTGGAATTCCTGAATTTTAGAATTTTTAATCCACGGAGCTATGGTACTTTGGGAATTTCTGAATTTTTGATCCATGGAGCTTTGGGTATTTTAGAATTTCTGAATTTAATCATTTTTGATCCATGGATCTTTGGGATTTTGGTATTTTAGAATTTTCGATCCATGGAGTTTTGGGATTTTGAATTTTTTGATCTATGGAGCTTTGGTATTTTGGAATTTCTGAACTTTAGAATCTTTTATTCACGGAGCTTTGCGATTTTGGAATTTTTGAGTTTTAGAATTTTTAATTCATGGAACTTTGTAACCTCGAATTTCCAAACTCCTGATGCTCCGAAATTCCAAAATTTTAATCTACGAAAATCTCAAAAGTTAAACAAAAATTCAAACTTGCATCAATACAAAAATTGAGAAACCACAAGATATTTGAACCTCTACCAATAAATGTATGTATATATAATTGAACGTATATAAATGTTCAGAAATGTACGTCTATAAAAGATCAAAAGGTGATCACAAACAGTTTCGAAATCGAATGAAGTTTATTCGCAAGCGTACAATTATGGACGCATTTGAACGTCGTTTGTTAACGCGATGATTGAATGTCAGTGATGCATTATTTATACGGATAATAAAAGGAATTAGTGTATAGCGTGGAATAATTATCACGCGTACTTAAATTCCAACGAAGCTACGAAATGTGAGGTGTCACGGTGTTTCGATTAATTAATGAGAAATAAATCGTTTAATTAAATGTTTCGTTGCGTTGCACATTTAAAACGCGGCAGAGAACGGTAATTAAAGGTGGATCGAATCGAATTTAACGAGACAGCAATTGTTGCCTACGGGAACGGTGTCATTTGTAGTTTTATATCCTCCCTGGGTGTTTGTAAATTGCGTTTAATCGATAATTAAAGCGAATGCGACCAACTTGAGAAATGTCCACTGAACGAGAGCTTGTTCTGTGTAAGAAGACGAGCAATGTTCTTTGATTGTTTGATGTTTATTCTGTACGATAAACAGAAAGTAGAAATTTGTGAGGGATTAATTAAAATGTAGATTCGTTGAATTAATATTTTTATGACACATGTATATATGCAAGGGACTCATTATGTTAGGGATTAAAAAATTTTCAAATATTCGAGTGGATTTTAAATTTCCAAATCTTCAGTTTCATTATTTTTGAAGTGTTCACGTTTTCTGATTTTTACATTATCAAATTTTCCATTCTACAAGTTCCAAACTTCCAAGTCTTCAATTTCATAATTTTGAAATTGCTTGGATTTTCTAATTTTTGAATTCACAAATTTTCCAATCTGCAAGTTTCAAATTTCCAAATCTCCAATTTCACAATTTTTTAACTGTTCAGATTTTCTAATTTATATATTTCCAAATTTCCTAGTTTACAAGTTACAAATTTTCTTTAGGCTTTCGACAATATAATAATTTAGATTTAGAATGCTCGAAGTGCAATGTATTAACATAATCGTGTATTTTTGTTTTCAGGTGCTACTTTATTGTTCGATGTTGAATTGATCAACATCAGCGACTCTCCACCATCTGCTAACGTGTTCAAAGAAATCGACAGCGATCACGACAACCAATTATCCCGCGAGGAGGTGAGAACAATGGCAAGATCCCTTTTAATTTCTTTTCAAGGGTTACTTCTGGTGGTGGTTTTAGCATAAGTATATTTTTAATATTTATTAGGTGCACCTTATCACATATCTTCATTTTGAACGTGTTGAACAAATATTGAAATCATATTCGACATTTAGCAACTTAAAGTATACCTTTACTAACAAGTAATTTAGATTAAATATTTAATAAAAATCTTCTAGTATCAATTCTACAATTATTCAACGCTAGTAATTTAAAGAAATCAATTTAAGATGTATCAGCAATTATAGTTTTAATTATCTCCTACCTTATTACTTACAGTTTTTATTATCTTTTTAATGTCATTCATAGTTTTTCATTCATTATTCAAATTACTTTATATCTATTATTTCTGTTTAATGTTTATTTTTTACTGTTTAAAATATTATATAACTTTTGAACGACTTTGAATATCAGTATATCCATAAAAAGGCATGTTTAATTATTTAAATGTTGTTCGTGCTACAATTTTTTCTGACGATTTAGTAAAGAATCGTCTGACAGTTTCTTTCGCCTAGCAAAATTGATACGAATCGAAGCAGAGACCAATCACGACATTGGAGCTTGCTAGCTTTATCTCCGCGTGCAAGTGCAAAGGATTAACGTGTACACATTGTACAGGGGAAAGAGTTGTAGCTCGAAACGTTTTTCACCTTTTTTCGACCGTAACAAACAGGAGCAACTAAATCCTTTGCCATTTTTCCACCGTTGCCGTGTCCGCGTATGTAGATGCATTTTGATCACTTTGAAATATCGTGCAACTTTTCGAGCGTAGATACATCGCAACGAAGTGAATTTAAAACAATCCTTGCAATGTTCCGTCTACGAAAATTTATCATAGAGAAGAGTTACTCGAATAAATAAATGCTTCGTTCTATTTAAATTAATTTGCAATTATTATGTCACAGATCATAGTATTAAATAATACGTTTCAACTCGTAGAGTCACAACTGAATGATTTACCTTGATATTTGAAAGGATATACTTTTACCCGTGGAAATGGAAAAAATGGAATTAAAGTTTCGAAGGTTTTGGAGCACGTTAAATGCCACGCTATTGTGGAAATGGTCGAATGCAACGCGAAAGGGTAAATGCTTTAACCCTTTTGTAAACGTAAAGAGCTAACAGAAGAGTCAAATGCTTTGATCCCATTTTTGAAACCGTGGGTCTATATACTTTTGAAATATCAATAAGCTTCACTGCGTCGTAAAAAATCTTACTTTAGTTTTAGTATGAATTTGATTTGTTAATTTGGAAGTATTGAAAGTTCAAAATTTGGGATTTGGGAATTTTTAAGTTTTGATATTGCACATTCGAGAAATCAGATTTTTTGCAACTTTGAAATTTGAAAATTTCAAGACCATCTTGGTAACTTTTATCTTTGGAACTTACGAAATTTGAAAATGTAGGAATGTGGTTCGAAGATCGGAACACAAATATAAATTATATTTATGTACACGAAATTAAATTATATTTAAAACATGCAATGTTCTTATTGCTCTTCGCATTTGATCAATATTATCTATCTAGATTTGTTTTGTTAAAATCAAGAAATTTGTATATTTCGAGGATTTCTTTCACACATACTTTATTTTCATCATTAGTTCAACAAATTACCACGGAGTGTACATAAATCGTAACAGCATACATATACCATCACCTAATTAAGTAACCTAGTAAAAGTTATCTAAACTAATCCAACTGCTAATATATTTGTATACATCACCTTATTCTTACGTCTCACAACTATGTGTCCCACATTAAATGACACAAATTATAGAGATTCTGTTCGGTCTATTAATTTTCGACATTTATCGGACCGATCCTATTCAAAATGAAATACTAATATTTAATATTTCAAAGAAGTAATAACACTTAATATTCGGAAGAAGTAGTAATATTTAATATTGCAAAGAAGCAATAACATTTAATACTCTACAGAAATATTAGCATTTAATATCACAAAAAAATAGTAATATTTAATACTCAATACACAGCTCCTCCCATAACGATTTATAACTACAACCACCGTTCTCCAAAAATCCAACATGATCGCGTAATTTCGCGTAATAAGTGAACTGATATGATACAAATTGATCCATAAAATCTGATTCACCGAAACTGAAATTGTCGATGCGTTTGCGCAGGTGAGCCAGTACCTGAGGAAACAGATGATCGAGGCGGAGCAGGGTGGCAGCGAGAACGAGGAGGTGAAGAAGATGCTGGCGGACCACGACAAGCTCGTGGAGGAGATCTTCCAGCACGAGGACAAGGACAAGAACGGGTTCATCTCCCACGACGAGTTCACCGGGCCGAAGCACGACGAGCTCTGAAGTCTTCGTGCCGCGTCGCCGCGTCTTCGAGCACCGCGTCGCCGTCGGCGTCGTGTCTCGCGCCACCACGTGTTCACATCCGCGCGGAATCGCCTCTTCGAGTCCTGTCCGGTCCGCGAACATCGCCACTGAGTATCATCAAAGACCGCCGATATCGCGTCGATCGATCGTCCGATCATGGACCGTCGAACATCCGCTTCGCCTATCGCTCGGTGCACCGACCTTCGACCTCGAGGAACACGAGAGAAGCCGAAGAAACGGTTCTCTTCCTCGCTGGGACGTTTCTCGCGCCAGCTAACAACCTCCACGTGGTTCGGGCGTAAACTGTTTCGCTGCAATCCCTCATCGCCGCACTGCAGGAAATCTGTTGACGGAACAGCGTCGACCTTCTCGAGGAACCTCATCTTCTCCTCCCGGGACTCTCGAACACGTTCGACGTTGAAGAGGATCCCGAGGAAGGGAAACGAAGGGCGCAACAACGATCACGCGGACTCCGACGTGTAATCGTTGTTTGAAAAGTTTTCGATGCGAACACGCCTTGAAGAGCTAACCGCGAACAGTGGTTGCGTGCTGGTTGAGATCCTAGCGGGAAACGAGGCTGTTTTACCTAATATAATTATATATATATAAATATATAAATAAATATAAATATAGATAGAAACAGAGAAAAAGAGAGACCGAGAGGAAGGAAGAGAGTGAGAGAGAAAGGTTGTGAGCGAGACTGTGAGAAAGTGTTTTTTCTACACGACTATAGATGTTAGCGTATATCAATTAAGCGCATCGGCGTAACGGTGCTATGAATCACACGCGAAGAAACGATCTGTCCTTGTCTCGAAAGCTTTTTCCTTTTTTTTTTTTTATTCGATCCTCTTCCCTTGCACCCACCTCCCCCATTTTCGTGAGCAATCAAACCCCACCGGCATTCTCGGTCACGAATGTCACGCGAGAGACTCGCGAGAGGACCGACAGAGAAAACTCGAAGCGGGAAACGGCGTAAATAAGAAAATAGAATTAAAGAAATTATTCGAGGATGCGTGGTGGAGATGAACGGCGATCGCATCGTGGCGATCTGTTTCTTACACGATCGTTGCTATCATTATTACACTTTTAAACTGATACGTTTTTATTACTACATTATATTGTATGTTGTTAAAGTTGGACGAAGGTTAATTAATAAATCGTGTGTCTCGAGCACAGTTTGTTATATAATGTGATTTGTTTGATTTCCATGCCCGCTTTTAACCCTTTTAACCACATTGATGGACTGCTACTATGCAGCATTAGGATGGGTACAAATTTGAGGATTTAAAAATTTAGGTATTTTGAGAACTTTAGGAGTCGGGGGTTTGGAAAACTTGCACGGGTGAAAATTATATGGTAATTTGTAGACTTGAAAATTTGTGAATTTGACAGTTTGACAACTCGAAGATTTGAAAATATAAGAATTTAGTAATTTGGGAGTTTAGGAAATTAAGAATTTGAGAATTTGAGAATCTGGAAATTTGGGAACTTGGGAATTTAAGAATTTGAAAATTTGGGAACTTGAAAATTTGTGAGTTTGGGAATTGGGGAATTTGGGAATTTGGGAATTTGGGAATTTGGAAATTTGTGAACTTGAGTGTTTGGGAGTTTGGTAAATTGGAAATTTGGGAATTTGAGAATTTGAGAATTTGGGAACTAAGGAATTTGAGAATTTTTTTAATAAGAATAAACTTTAAATTAGAAATTATCTAAATTTGCAAACCGATGAACGTATTATATTGAAAATACAAAATTACGTAGTTTTTAAGATTACCAAATTTTAATTTTCAAAGTCTCAAAATTTTACATCCGCAAATCTGTTAATTACGGCATTTTTAAATCCCAAAATTTGAAACCCTGTAATCAAAATAGCTTGTAGATTCTTCAAAAAGAAAACTTACCTTCCTATTCTCAACAATTTTGCTATCCTGCAGATGAAATTAACTGAAAGTATAAATGAGTAAATAGACGGGGAATAAATCAATGACACGGTTAGTTTATTGCTGCTCTCAGATTTATTTCAAGAATCATTCTCGCAGAAAATTACAATAATTGCGCACACGGGACGCGCGATAGTAAGGTGATGATTAAATTAATTAAGTTTCTAAGTTGCTCCTCCCGCAGAACAAATCACACCGTTTATAAATTTTCTAGGTATCGAAATACATTACCTACATATGTATCTGTAGAATTGATTGTTGATCACAATTCTGTTTCTTTCATTAAACGCCATATGAAAGACAATATATTATTTCGAGAATGATCGTCACTTGCGATATTCTATTAATGATTAATCATGGTCGAGATTTTATCGACGCGTTAATTGCCGTAGTAAAAATTATTACTGGGAGTATGGAAAATATGAAATTCCGAATGTTTCGAAATTTTTTAATTTTCAAGCTTTTTACGTCTTCGAATGACTATATTTCTTAATTTCTAAAATCTCAGATCTTTTAATTTTTCAATTTTCAAGCATCCAAAATTTCTATGAGTCATAATTGTCAAATTTCCGTATTTCGCAAATTTCTAAAATTACAAATTCCCAAATTTGTCTTTTTTCGAACTCCCAAGTTTCCAAATCCTCGAATTTCTAAAAATTCAAATTCTTAAATTCCCGAACTTCTCAAATTTCTAAGATCCTAATTTATCAAATTCGATGAATTACCAAAGCTTAAAGTTTCCAAATTCTCAAATTTTTGAAGCTTCTTCAATTCACTAAACCCATCAAATTTCTGAAATTTCCAAGTCCAAGAAGTCTTCAGATATTTCAGAATTCGGGAATTTAAAAATTACGATTAACCGACACCATGACATCCTTAAATTCCACCACGCAAGCTTAAAAAGTATCTCAACCCCGACACGATCCACCATTAATTTTCCGTACTGCCTGTTTCCGCATAAAATATATAATTCTACAAAGCTTCCACGGCAATTAACGCGTCGTATAAAAGTGTTAAACAAATTGAAATCGTTGATCGACGGATCGGAAGCTGTTTCAGGCACGTGTTGATACGATTGTCCATTTATCGTCTCTGTCGTTCGAGTTCAGAAGTGAACGGGAATTCTAAAAGAAGTCTTCCCTCTTCAATACGAAATTGATTCGAGTATCGCTCGGAAATGTTCTCTATTTTGTGTCGGAGCATTTATTTCCAGGTGACTGTCACCGTGGAAGATGCATCTGGAAAGTTTCCTTTTTTTTCGCAGGAAGAAAGATGGAGAGGATATAAAGTTTCGAAGTTGCCGCATTCGCTCGCCGAATACGCTGACCCGTAAGCTTTCTTCCGCCGCGTTCGAGTTCACCGGAAGTCGCACGAAACGAGACTTTCCCGTACGAATCTTCGATCTTTCGTTATTTATTATCGTTTTTACCTCCGTCGACGGCACGGGAAAATCGAAGAACGAAATTATGCTACGAGATAACGTTAAAATTTGCCCGATTAATTTCGACCGTGCAACCATGACAGCTTCGTTAAAAACAGCCGCTCGTACGACGATACACGCATTTTTTTCCTGGCGTCGTTAATTCGCGACGTTTAATTAACTCGGTACGCGACTTTGTCGAGCGTTTTACCGAAAATCTGTCGTTCGAAGTTCGACGAAAATCGTCAATCAACGATTTTCAATTACGCGCACAATTTTTGGTGCACGTGAAAATAATGTCGCGAAGAGAACAATTTTCCTGTTTATGTTACAATCGACGTTGCCAAACTTCGTTTCGCTTTGTTATATTTACAAGTGATTCGTTTAACGTTGATTGAACGAAATGACGATGTCCACAATTGCACGAGCACGATAGCATACAATTAATTAGGTTCTATCCCATTAAAATACTGAATATTTGTTAAAATTTTCGAGGTGCGTTTTTCTGAGATATTCGTGGTTATGGTTGTCACGACACGAGACAGTGCATCGGGGTTTGATGAGGAAAATCTTCAAGCGTGGAATGAGGAGATTCGAAATTTGGGAATTCGATCGTTTCGAATTTGGAAATTTGGGGTTTCGCGTTTTGGGAAAATTAAAAATTGGGAATTCGAAGGTTTGACGATTTGAGTATTTAGGAGATTGGAAATTTAGCAGTAAGGGGATTTTGGAACTTGAAAATTTAGAAATTTGAGATTCTAGAAAGTTGATAATTTAGAAATTTGGGAATTTAAGAACTTGAAGATTAATAAATTTGGGTATTTAAAAAGTTAAGAATTGAGAAATTTGGGTATTTAAGAGGCTGAAAATTTATCGATTTAAAAATTTTAAATATTGGAAATTTAGAAATTTGGGAATCTAGGAAGTTGAAAATTTAGAAATTTGAGGATTGAGATATTCGGGTATTTAGAAAGTTGAAAATTGAGAAATTCGGGTATTTTGGAGGCTGAAAATGAAGCAATATAAGAATATAGAAATTTGGGGGTTTAGGAAGTTGAAGGTTGAGAAATTTGGGAATCTATTAATTCCGTAATTTCTAAACAACAAAATTGGAAATTACGAAAAGGCAAACTTGAACACCAAAAATGTTCGAATATAGAATTTTGGGGACATGAAAATTGTAGAATTTAAAAGTTTAAAGATTTGAACTTCGTTAGTTTGACAATTTGGAGACCCGAATGTTCGGAAATTTTGTCACTAAAATATTCAAGAACACGAAACTCTAGAAAAATATGAATTAAAAAATTCGTAAATTTAGAACTACGGACATTCCGATATTTAAAAAACTGAAAATTTCGAATAAAAATCTCTTCCAAATTTTTACAAGAAAGTCTCGTATCTGCATTACTCCACACGTTCCACATACAACCGACCGTGTAACCATATACAATAAACGTATTCGCACGATATATCCAAATATCAGATGAAACCCACAATAGTTGATCTTTCATCGCCAATTCGCTCCGACACAAACTCCATCGTTCACAATAAAAACCATGACAAGTACATCATCAAAAATCAACTTGGTTGATTGTTTGATGTGATTACCGTCACATGAAAACATACTACATGTTGTCTACATCCAACTAGTTAAAAAGATGAACGAACGACAGCGCGCAATAAATTCCAAAAATAGAATCGGAGGCCTCGATTTCTGTCGTTGACGACAGATACCTGATAAAACCGATACCTTTCTTTCGATATACATAAAGTTCGATCGAAATATACATATATATATGCATGTAGATCTATATATATAATTCTATTGACGTATAACCTTGGTGTGTGTTTGCGATTCCGTTGTTCTTCTCGGGTCGAGTTCGTAGGTGGCACCTTGATGAAATCGCAACATTCTGGCCGTGTCATTTAACGTCCGATCGAAGTTTCGATGATCGTACTGTTTCCTCATTTCTCGTGGACGAATCTTAGAGAGTTCGATTTTTATCACAGTCAGTAGCTCTTGATGTAGGCGGCGATGTGTTTCTTCTCCTCTTCGGAGAGGCCGTTCTTCAGCGTTCTACGCACTGCACATTTCATACATAGAATTATTATATTTGATCGTATCTGGATGGCATTCGAGCATGAACATTTCGTGTACTTTGATTCTCAAGAAAATTTGACATCACAGTTTGCGACGCATTCATAAAATTTCGATGATTTTATGTACGGTGAATTATTGCAATTATTTTTAGTTGTTGGTATATACGAGACGTTCTGTATAATAGAATATCGATAGAATATCGTATAAATTCTACTTCGTTTTGTGTGGACACTTTGCTTCCTACGTTTTACAAGCTTTTGCATTCCGTACTAAAAAAAATTTGGTGAAGGTAAAAGCTTGGGAAATAAAGTTATCTTAAATTTTATCACGTAACTGTGTTTTTTCAAGTGAAATACTCTTTTGTACAGAGATTCCTCTCGTTATTCTACGTAAAATAGTTTTGGAGTACAACTTCGAAAAAGATGATTAAGATAATTAAAATATTCACAAAATATTGACAAAAATAAAATATTCTGTACGAAAAATTAAAATATTTCATAAACTGCTGACGTTTTTATACGATACCCCACTTCTTTGTATAGAAAATTATTTATACATATAATTGATCTATGCATAAACAATCCTCGTTTGAAAAAAACAGGTAAGTGTAAATGCCTCTGTTCTTTGATATGCAACTACGATGCATTGTTTATATCAAACTTTGGTATGCATAATACATAGACGGAATGATTTATAATTTAACTATTTAAAAACTATTTAATATGTGAGTAATATGTTTCTAACGTATTGTTATCAATAATATTTCTAAGGTATATTATTATAAATAATATCTCCCGAACGTATCGTTACAAATACTGTTTCTAACAGATATTATAAATAATGTTTAAAAGATATTCTTATAAATACAGCCTAAACGATGTTCTTATAAATACAGTAAAAGATATTATTACAAATAACACATCCGAAACGTATTATAACAAAGAATACGTTTAAAATATATCATTACGAGTAATACATAAAATACTTGTACACGAAATGTTCATTTACCAAGCAAACAAAAATAAACCGTTCAACGGGTCAATCATAGGCAAACGTTTCAAATCAAATTTGCATGCAGTAAAAACGGTAATTCATCGTCGAACACTGTACACAAAGTTATAGCAACTCGAGTTAGTAAATCGTAAGAATGTATTAAGCGACTTCGAACGATGGCAAATGATATTCGAAAAATTTACAGTGACAACGAAAAGTATTAATCGCGAACATTTTAGGGATTTCGAACAATGATTGATCAAGTGTAGATTAATTCGACATTTATTGTTAATACGGCGTGCACCTGCTGATAACGAGACAAATGAATGGTTCGAGCTTGCACATATAATTATGCATAGTGGTTAATGGATTCGGAAAATTATCACGGGTATTTGCCGCTTTTGGGTCCAATAATTCTATAGCTCTGATTATTGTTATCCAAATATTATTCGGTATGATGGAAGCGTTAAGAATTAATCCTCAAATTTTTCGCTTCACCTTCGATTTTCGTTCCATTATCCATTATTCGCATTTCTTGATCATTGTACAAATTTTTCCATTTCTTCAAACAATCTTTTTATTCAAATTTTTTAATATTGTTTGTGAGAATCATTTATACGTCACAGGGACATTTTTATAATCTTCAGTTCAACTTTTAGGTACATTTATTATATTTAGATATATTTATTATGGAAATAGGAATTATTCGTCGACCTGAACATATTTTCTTGCAAGTTTTGAAAACGGAAGATTGTGTATGGGGGTTGATGGGAAATTATAGTACAAATGAAAAAGATTATGAGTGAATATGATTTTTAACTATCGTAGCCATTTTGTTCTGAGAATACACATTCAACTCTGATTGCAGTTCTATAGTTACATTTTTCCAATTATAAAGTGCAGTACTAACATATTACAAAATGGAATATGGCAACAAAAGAAAAATTGTACTAAATACTTTCGAACATATATTGTTTTTATGAGCCATATGTCGTAAAATTTAAATAAAAAAGGAAAGATAGAGTTCTGTAATTATTGAATAATACAAAAATGAGAGAACCCTACGTTATATAAATTTTTCGATTCCAAAATTGTACTTCTACAAAAAAAATCTACATAATTAAACGAAATATAACTGAATCATAATTGCGAAATACAACACGCTTTCGTTTCAAAACTATCGATTAAAAATAACGGATTCCGATCACGGTACATTTTGATCATTCTTCCAATAGTTGTCTAAAATTTAATAAGTTGCACATTTTATCCACAACAATCTAACGCTTTCGCGAAACTAACGAAACGAATAAATGAAATAGAAGTAAATGTGTACAAAGGAAGCGGGATAAATCTAGGATAAATCAACGCGTTGTACGAAATCGATTTCATTTGATGTCATTAATGAACAGAAAGCGGTGTAAACGCATTGTCTCTCGGTAATTAGGGTTTCATTATCGGCGGTAAACATTGGATCGATAACACGGTACACCACCGAGGACGTGTTTCGTAAGTGCTTGGTTACGGCTAACAAAGCTTATTACTTTGCTTCTAGAAATTCACATTTTTGTTCTCTTTCCTTCGTTAATAAACGCCCTGTTCAACTACCGGCTGATAATCTCGGGCGCTCAATTAATTTCGAAACTACCATAATAATATCCTTAAGCATTCTTCCATCGCATATAATTAATCCGAGTATCGTACACTCATCGAAGACAGCGTGATTACGAAAATTATAACTTTTATTTTTTTATGCGAGACTCGTTTTATTTAATTGTTTAGAAATATAACGATATTATTATGTCGGAGGATGTCATAAAATAATAGCATTTTTGAATTTATTAATTTTCAAATTCGGGAGTTCAGAAATGTACGGGTTTGGAGATTTGGGAAATTTGGGAAAGTGAAAATTTGAAAGTTTTGTGGATTTGGTGATTCGGGGATTCGGGAATTTGGGGACTTGGGGACTTAGGGATTTCGATATGTGGGAACTTGGGGATATGGAAATTTTATGACTTGAGAATTTTTGAATTTGAGGATTTGGGGACTTGGGGATTTCGGTATTTGGGCACTTGGGGACTTGAGGATTTCGATTTTTTGGGACTTGGGGATATGGGGATATGGAGATATGGAGATTTGAGGATTTGAGGATTTTGAGAATTGGAGATGTGGAGATTTGGATGTTTGGATGTTTGGAGATTTGGAGATTTGGAGATTTGGAGATTTGGAGATTTGGAGATTTGGAAATTTGGGAATTTGGGGATTTCTGGATTTCGGGATTTCGGATTTAGGCATTTGGGGATGTGGATATATGGAGATTTGGAAATTTGAAGTTTTAGGCACTTGGACACTTGGAATTTTAACATGTGGCAATTTAGCCATTCGAAAATTTGTAAGTTTAGTAATTTAAAAATTTGAAAATTTCGTAATCTGGCAGCTCCAAGCTTGGTAATTCGAAAATTTGGGGATATCAAAGTATGAATTCATGAAAACCAGACTCCCAAAAATGAACAAACTTCGAAACTCAGCCATATGAAAATTGAGAACGTGAACGATCGGAATTCGTTCAAAAAATTTCACCAACGAAACCCCCTCAGTTTCTCCGTACAAAGATATTATAATGAACGAATGCGATTGTACTCGTTTCAACAACCAACGAGTGAATAATTTCATTGACGTCGATCCACCTTGGTTGTTGTGGCAAATATTGACTAAGTAGTTCGGATGGAGTGTGGCCACGGGCCGATACACGATAAACACGAATCGACGGCAGCGTCTCGTTAATAACGTGATCACGAAGCGTCGCGTTGCGCGCGCGTCACGGTAAATAAATCGGGTCGCCGGGGTCGTACTTGCCGGCCAGACGAAGCGCGACCGATTTATCCGGGAAACCGGAAGTCAACGGTGCATAAAAATTGGCGAACTCGATACCCGTTGAAAAATCTTTGCTAACGAAGAGAAATCTTCGCTTTCGGTACACGAACGTCCGATTTTTACGTAACGGTTAGGGTAAAGGACATCGAACAATAGCGCGAGGATAAGGATGTATGATTGCGAGGATGTTTCAGGAAAATCGTATATTGATTAGGGAAATGATGAGCAGTATATTGCGAATACGGAGAAGGAAGATATGGGCGTGCTTTTGGGATATTTGTGTATTGCATGTATCTCAATTTGAGTACATGGATACATATATGGAACACTAGACACAAATTTTGAAGTCAACCAATTTCTATACTTCAAATTCTTATATTTTCGTATCTTCATGTTCATACAGTCCTATGTCTTTGAATTCCTACGCTTTCGAATCTCTATTTTTCCGAATCACTACATCCGTGAATTTATACATCCTTGAATCTCTACGCCGAGGAATTCCTTTTCCCCCCAAATGTCTACCTCCACGAATTCCTATATCTCTGAATCTCTACACCCTCGCATCTCTATATACCTGAACCTCTACATTCTCGAATCTCTACGTCCCTGAATGTCTACGCCCATAAATTCCTATGTCGACGAATCTCTACGCCTACGAATTTCTATATCTTCAAATCTCTACGTTCCCGAATCTCTATATCCCCGAATCCCCATATCCCCGAATCCCCATATCCCCGAATCCCCATATCCCCGAATCCCCATATCCTCGAATCCCCGAATCCCCATATCCCCGAAACCCCATACCCACAAATACCTATTTTTAAAATTTCCTAAATCCATAAATCCCAAAATTTCTCAGTTTCTACAATTTCCTGTATGCCTACATTTCCAAAACTCTTAATTTTTACTTCCCCAAATCCCTAAATCTTTAGTGCAGAAAATTTAAAAATTTCCAAATTTTTAAATACCTCAAATTTGCAAATTGCAAATTTTAAAATTCCTTCATTTCCAAATTCCTAAATCTTAAAATTCTCAAATCCTAAAATGTCAACATCGCTAAATCTCCAAATCTCAGTCTCACAATCTCATAATCTCGAAATCTCAAATTCTGCAAATTTCCAAATCTCCAAATCTCCAAATCTCCCGACACTCAATTTCTCGAATTCCTAATCTGCAGACTAAATAACGAAGACATCGGGAATACGATATTGTTCCAAGAAATTAATAAAATCAAATAGTCAGTAATTATTCTTTCATGTGTTAAGCAGTTTTTCGTTATACGATCGTTACGTCGCTACTGTTACGCTTGCTTTTGAAACGATTCGCAATTCTCTTTAGATGCAGATGCGCCATAAACACCAATCAACTACGTGTCAGTCATTCCCGCGATACGCGCGCTCCCTCAGGATCGCATAACAACCCCGTTACGTAATGTACAAGTAGAATTATTTCGTGAAACGATTAGTAGCGGAACCGACAGGTATATGAACGTTGTGCATTAAGGTGTACTACGGTGACGTTGCAGAAATAATACACTCGGTGGAACACGGAACATGTTACATAATGCATTTTCGTAATTCTGCTATGGATAGGATGAAAGCCTGTGTTCCCCCAATGAATTCGTTCATGGATAACTATAAGCAACAGAAATATTCATTTTTCCTTTATATTTGTATTAGAAATTGTTTCAAATAATGGCTTCATAGAATTGTTTCATGGTTCTGATATATAATACATGATGCATGACACGTGATATCTATGATAAATATACTTGTTAAATACTTGATTAATATCATCGCAGATACTTTATTTCAGATACGGTATATTCAATATGGATTGTCATTTTCTTGTCTACGAGTTAATTGTTTCTATCAAGTTTCTATCATGTCATAACGCAATGATCATTTCGTGCCAATGACTGTTTCAATTATAGTAATCTTCCTTCGATTTTCTTCCCCAGCGAGTCTGGTTTCCATCGTCTGCGAAACAGATTCACCTGTTTCATCAGTCAGAGTGATTTCGTTTTTTAAAAACACAATAGACTTCCGTTATATTGCTAATTCAACGAATTAATAGTGTCATTTCTTCATCTTTACTCTTTACTCTATTTATTTCTTTATTTCCCTATTCTAATTATTCTACTTGTTTGTAATAATGGAGTTTTAAAGGCGAACATTTTTCGATCCGTCAAATAATAATATTTTCTACTTTCTCTTCAAATTTTTTACATTAAAACTGCTTGTGCAACAGTGTATATTTATACATTTATGTCAAAATATATTATTCTTTCATTGCTTTCCTTTCGAAATGAATAAATCAGTAAATACCTTTCTATATTATTATTCAAAAACTATTGTATCAGCAATTAAATTTAAGATCTTCGAATTTGATTGTTTTTCGAAAAATAAAATTTCCGTACGATGTTAAATTAAGTCAAACTACATTTGTAGTTCATGTGAAAATAGACAGATTCGTCTGATAAAATTACAAGTTACAATACACTTCTGTCACTGACGTTTGCTTCGATATTATACTAATTATATTAACGATGTATCAAATCGATGATATTTATATCGACATTTTGTAGACTGTTCTTTCACTTTTAAAAAAAAATTGCAGTTTATCAACGGCATTCGGTTTTTCCAAGATTTTCTATCACGTTGTAGGAAGAAGTTGCTCGTCGATATGCAATAGACGCGGTTGAAAATTTTCACCGACAGCGCGTGAATATCATGCGAAATGTAACCGAACACGGAAACTTCGATGCAAAAACTTGTGACGGTGTTAGGCAGGCCATTTTCTTGGTCAAAGGAAGCATCTTTCATCGCGAATCACATTGCACGCGAACGTCAGAATTTTTGTTCAGACTTCTCGTTCCGTCTCGAGTCACGCAGTCTCAAGTCTTTGAATCGTGAAAAGAGGAGTTAATGCCTTCCGTAAATATAGCAACATCTGTCTATATGTTTCTTCGACGTCTTCACTGTTCACTCTATTATGGTTACCCACTGATTTGTCGCGCGAAATAAGCAGACGGCTGTTTATCGACTTTTCGCATTTTTGTATTTGGTGACATAGGAATTTGTTAACTTTGAGACTTTTGGAGATTTGGAAATTTGAGATTTTCGGAGATTCGGGATGTTAGATATTTGGGAATTTGAGAAATTTGGGACACATTTTACAATTTTAAAATTGTAGGATTTTAGAATGTGGGTACTTGGTAACTTGTGAAATTTGGGAATTTTGGATTTTGAAAATTTGGGGATTCGGAAACTTAAGATATTTGAGAATTTGAAAATTAAGAATTTACGAATTTGGATATTTGAGATATTTTGGAATCTAGTAATTTGGTAATTTAAATATTTGGAAGCTGGAGAAGTTTGGGAATTTTGGATTTTTCAATTTCAGTGATATAGAAATTCAGGAATTTAACGATTTAGCAATTTACGGTGTTAAGAATTTGTGAATTTGGAACGTAGGGACTTCGAAATGTAATAAATATTTAATTGTAGGTATTCCAAAATACAACAATTTTTAAGTCTTAAAATCTAGGGATTTGGGAATCACCTGTTAACAAATTACCATTTACTCTTTCGCCTCATTTTTTCACATAAATACAATTATAAGTTTCCCATATTCATATCTCCAATTACATAAAACTTAAGACGAAAACGAAACATCCGTTTATCAAAATTATAAACAAAACATCGAAGTCGAACTAAAAAATCTTCTTTAACTTCCAAACGTCGGCCTTCACTACATGATCACGAACTCGTAAAAGTTTGCAATTCCTGTCGAGTAATTAAGCGAGAAACAATTATGTAGAATAAACTGATAAATAATTTATGTTCGAAGCTAATCGATGCGTGTTTGTCGCGCTTCCGTGTTCTTTTTTCACTTAAACAAGCCGATATTCTTGCAGGTACAAAAACAGGCACGAAATGCCGTAACGCATTAAAGTTATAAAATTTATCGCTTTTGGTCGAACTTCGAAATATAAATATCATATTTACATGGCGCGTATGCAAATTCGATGCTCGCGAATACATACACGCGTTCGTCAAGCGCTTCGCTTGAATTATTCAGGATTCCGTCGATTTATCACTTTCCCTTTATACGAATGCACGGCAGCCACGTATGCAACACGCGTGATCATTAAATACGAGCTGAAAGAAGCTTCATAAGAATTCATTACGCTTATACCGGCACGTACTCCTGGATTAAGAATCGAAATCGTTTACTCGCCGTTTATGCAAATCCGATGCGCTCGTTGAACAATCCTAATTGCTTTACAAGGCGACTATCGATTATTATTGACAGGTGAATTGGACATACTTCAAGCAGGTAATTGGACACGCGTCCTGCACAATTGATTGGCAACTTTATTTCAATCAATGATCTCTTATGCGTGTATCCCTTTAGAATGAAATTCAATTGCAGCCACTCAATTTATTGCAATAAATGTGATAATTATTTTCGAGAGAAAATCAATGCGTATCTCTCAAGCAGAATTTCAAGCACTTTCGTGGAACACTAAATCGTGTCAACACTAAAACTACGGAACCGGTCAAATGATTGTTTTATACATTTCCTATTTCAAATGAAAAAATTTGTTAAGATGGCTTTCTTGAAATCTGGGCTGATTCTCATCAACATAAAGAATTAATCAAGTTTGTTAATTTATGTTGAATCGTTTATTCATTTATTTTGCAACTTTATTTTGATTTCAGAATGTGCATTGTACGTCGATAGTTTTACTGTTAAATGTAAAAAATGATCAATATGTTGACAGTGATGTTGATGACGAACGTTTTAAACGTTTCTAACGGTCGAATATAATGTCGACTTAATTTCTGTTCATTTTAATATTCATTGGTATATTCATGTTCATTTTAATTATTCATTAATGTCTGTCGATTCATTTTAATTATACGTTAGTATCTATACGTGTTTATACATTTCATTGCGGCACTCGCAGAAATAAATTCTTGTTTTTATCGAAAAATCGAGTAAACCTAAACACTTTTATAAAAAAAAATTGACAAAAGAATTCATCAGATAATTAATTGACTACTTTTGTTGCTCGACGAATTTTTGTCGAACAACATTTATTATCGAAGGAAGAATTTTTTAGCTATTTTAAATATTGCAATTTAATTTAAACTCAATGTTAACTATCGACAAAAAGTTCTTTTACAAAGTTTTTTTTTCTACATTTCGTAGAACGCATTGCATGTTTGCACCAGCATTAAAAGTTTGTGCTTTCGCGAAGAACATAAACTTTCATTGACGAACCATAACGTTTAAAGGATCAATGTACTTCAGCAAGGTTGCAAATCACCCACAAACTAGGTGGGAAACCGTGTTTATTCTCAAACGAAGCGTGTTCTTTAACGATTGTAGCGTGACTGCAATCGTTGATTTCGTACCGGTAGATTTAGGTAGATTTCGAAACGGTAGCCTGCAATGAGTACACCTCGTTGCGTGATTAGATTAAAAAAGTGCATCTTTCAGTTGCAATGCCTAAGAAATGCACTTTAGAATTGCATTCTAACACTTGGCAAGTAACGTTAATAAAAGTAACAACAATAATCAGATATTATAAACACTGAAACTGCCAACGATAAATACTTAACTTTGCATTCGACAAATGACTCACCACTCAGCTTCACGCAACAATTTAAAATAATCATTTTCCAACTACATGCGTAGTATAACGCTGATGTATGAACGGGGTGAAATGGAAGACAGTTGTAGAAGTGGCAACTATTTCGAAAATATTCGTCAAACTTTTCAATTAGAACGTTTTACCAGTAGCACAAAATTGTTCGAGGGTTATATTGAAAATAAAGTGAAAATATGAATAAATGGAATGAAGTGGAAAATTTTGAAACGTAAAATGTGAAACCTGAAACTTGTCGATGGTGACCGATTAGGGTGTCGAAATTTGTTTAACTTTAACAGTACCGGAAACACGGTGTTTCATAACGAAAGGATCGTTTCTCAGAGAGATTGTATGAAGATGCAAACTGTCTTTCCTCTGACGGAAGCTCGGATAAGGTAAATGGATTCGCGTTCCACGATTTCTCGTCGAGTCGTGGAAACTTGTACCACAGAGACACAGCGCAGGTTACACGCAAGGAGCAAACTTTTTACTTAACCCCGCTCTAAGCCCGAGCTCGCTAACTTTTCGACCTAAATCACGAAACGCGATGATTTCCGAGGAGAAATCAAACTAGTTCCGCATCAACGAACTCGGATACCGCAGTTCGTGAAATATGCTTTTAACATAATTCATCGATCGCACGGTTACGTTTGAAAATATCTCAGAGTTCCTGCAACTTTTATAAACCCGCTATATAAGACGTCGAATCGACAAATATTAATGCGACGGAACTGGATTTAATACGCAAATAAATATTATATATAAGTACTATTATAAATTCTGAAATCTTTAAATGATATAATTACACCCGACAGTATGAAGATATAATTATAGATGTAATTAAACGAACATCGATTCTCATATTTAAAAAGGTCCGATTCATTTAAACTCTATTACAGAACAATTCAATATTACTTTTCACAAGAGTTCAAAATACTTGCTTTCTAATAATTTCCAAATGTAAACTTCACAATTTTCTCCAAATTATTTAGTCTATAAAAACGCTAATTAACATTAAGTACTTCATAAATACAATGTATCTCTAAGAAATCAACATTAATTCTGCAATATCGATTCAATATTAGTCCAAAGAGATCGATAAACCAGCAACAACGTTTCATGACACTAACATCAACGAACAGGCAAAAGAAAAACACGTCACAAATGCGGTAAAGAGACTCCTAATTAAGGACTTAATTGAAAACACTTTATAGGGACACATGCTGAAAGAGACAAGCAAAGGATGCTCAGACAGGAAAAAGAAACAAGCAGAGATCGCATTCCAGTAGCCGCACAGAAGACAGAAAAAAGTGCAGCACAAAGACAGAGGAAGAGAAAAAAGGAAGAAAGTTGTGTTTAATCGAAAAACCAGCGAACCTTCATCGCGTCGGTCACGATCGGTAGCCCTTCAGGGTTGATACCCTTCCGGTGTGGTGTTGTTCTCCCGGGTGCGCGATCGCTTCACTGTCAGACAGAAAAAAAGAGGAAGGGAAGAACAGCTAGGCCACCCCGTTAACAACCACCACCAGTTTCTATACAAGCTGTTCCAATAATCGTGCTAACGTCAGATAAAAAAGTGATCCCTTTCAGAAACCTTCTCGGAAAACATTCAGCAAAATACACACAATTCCTCTCTTTAGATGCTTCGATTCAAAAAATATTTATTAGGAATAATGAATAAAAAAATCCATCATAACGCGGAGGATAACTTCAACAATTATTCCAGATAATTCTACTGTTAAATATAGACCAGTAAACGCAATTATTCATACTGCCAAAATGTGTACACCTTTTAGCTAAAAGTAGATGTAGCGATTGGTGTTGTTTTTGATTCTGGAGAAATCTGTGAAACAGTCTATACGATCTTCAAATTGATTTTTGAGAAAACATAGCCCCGTGTAATTTTCGATTTAAAAATAAACGTGTAATTTTAAATTAAAAAAAGGAGAATTTTAAATTTTAAAAAAAAGTGTAATTTTGAATTAAAAAAAAGATGTAATTTTAAATTAAAAAGAAAACGAGTAATTTTGAATTTAAAAAAGAATGTGTACTTTTAAATGTTGCAGTCGATTTGTTTTCCGAAGAGGAATCATCCCTTATCTACGATTAGTGCAACAGCCTGTACGAACGTGTACAAGCTTATACACCTTTTAGAGGGTTGTATACGAGTGTGCACGTATGTATAGTAAAGCTATCACCACACCCCTTTGCCACACGCCACCTTAAACTGGATAATTCGGGAGCGAAAAAAGAGGAAGAAAAAGAGAACGAGGGTATTGCTTTCCAGTTGTGTGAAACGCTTCACGAATTGCTGTTGTACGCACGCTAACCCAACGACAATTGTTATTTTACCCTCAACGATCCTCGATTCTTCGCCTTATGGCTACTCGCCCTCTGTTCCCCACGTTATTATACCATTTCTCTTACGCTCAATGGCTGTAATGTTTTCTTTAACACGTTCGTTCCTCGTACCATCGAGCACGTACTTTATACAGACACGTACAATTTAGTTCCGCAAATTGGACATGATTTTTATTGCTCGAATAGCGAGTCACGACTTTCGCGGCATGAAAGGTAAGTCACGATTTTTATTTTGAAGAAACGGATATGCGGTTGATATCGCACGAACATATTTTAATTGGACGGGAAGGAATATATATCGAACATCTAACCCTATTTTATAACATATTGGATTTAAGCATTGACTATACGATACGGAAAAATTACTTTAATTCTCACTCTTTTAGCCATTGTATTATTACTTGAATTGTGCAATCAAGTTATTGAAGAATTCTATTCGAATTATTGAAGAAGTTATCCAACAAAATTTTGGAATCACATAATATTACATCTCTAAATGAATATATTCCATCATAATTTATCATAACTGTAGGACATTTTTAGGATTACTATTATTTGGAAAATAACGATTAGAATGATAATTTAAGAGATTACAGCGATTATTAAAAATGGGAGAACAAGTTTAGTATATTGATTTTTAAAAATGTAAAATAAAATTGAAAAAAAATGATCTATAAATAAAGAAAACGAATTAACAAGTCAATATCCGTTCGTGCACCTCGAGACCGCAGAAAATGTCAGTCAGAATAATTTTGATCGCGTCTCTGTCATATCAAAGGAATTCTTTTTTATTCCCGCGCGCATTCGGGTCTTCAGTTTCATTTATGCTTCATTCTCACATTTCGAAAACTGAACATTTCATCCCCCGTCGATTTGTCGGGCTCTCCCTTTGTTTTATTTCCTATTGGGGGATAAAAAAAAAGAGACTTTATTGAAGCACCGATAGTCCTGAAAACAAATTCTGCCGGTGATATTCTGCAACAACAAAAGCTAACGGCCCTGGCCGAGTTTAGAACGAGAAAATCCGACGGATTTTTCGAACGCCGATGCGTCGTTCGCCTATGAAAACGAGGGCCGGCACTCTGAAAACCTCCGAAACTGAATGGGCGCAATATAAAATGCAAATGACACTTCTGTCAAACTGTAGGGGCTCCTCCGTTTCGTGAAAAGGCGTTTGAAGAAAAAAAGGACTTCGTCACCGCAGATGTTGCTTGGAAAATGGTTTTTAAATCTTTTCCACGACCCACGCGACGACATACTCGTACAACTTTGTCCTTCACTTTCGAGCAATTTATTTATTCTACCCGCTGGTATCCAATCACTTTTACATCGACTTTTCAACCTTTAGAGGACCAATAGAAGCGTTATAGTTTTCGACTTTAATAATAATTATGTAATAAAGAAAAAGTTGTAGTATTATAGTATTCATAATTTATAGCTTTTTCATAATTTATAATAATCATCCTATTATGATCACTACTGTAATCATTACTTTCATAATGATTATAATCGTTTAATGATTAAGAAAAGTATGAATATATTAACCACTGTCATGTAACAAAATTAGGTACTTGCAAAAATAATTTTATTTTACAACATAAATTAATTCTTTTAATACTGCAACTTTTCGTGTTTCTGTATTTGCCATTGTTTTGTTTATGACATATTTGTCGTATATACAGGATGTTCTAATAAAATAAATATTAATATCCAACATAAAAACTATAGTGAAAATAAAATCTATCTCTATAGACAAATAAATCTGTAATAAAATGATGGTGTAATTCAAAATGAAGAATATTGGCACTCCAAAGGTCGGGAAAAAGTTCGTGCGAAACTTTTTGCTTGCATCAAGCAAATTTATCAGACTTCTCCCGTTTCATCGGTTTTATAAAATTGAAGAAATTGAAGTTTGAAAGAAGAGATGATGGAAGATCGGGTGCTAATAAGGTGCTAGAGAAAAATTTGACGACGATCGAATGGATGTCGTTACAGATCATCCTCGATCACTGGCGTTCAGATTTTCGGCACCCAACTTCCGTTTATCGATCGGCTGCATGCTATGTTTCTATTTATGGACCAATTTTTCAGACGGTTGCGCGAGTTGGCTCGTCGACATTAAGTTATAAATTATTTGGTGGATTAACAACTATATAAATTATTACGCGGTGTGATGTTACTGCATTGGAAAAAAGGGATGAGATTACGAACCATTGACATTGTAGTATTTTCATAATTCTGTATAATAAGAACAGGATTGGCGTTTTGATCAGGTTAGTCAAGGAATTTAAAAGTTGAATATTTTCTAGCATACATTGCATTAACCTGACAACTAAAATAAATTAAAAAATTGTATAAATCCTATAGATGAAATTATAAATATTAAAAATTGTTATTATATGAACATAAAAAAAGAGATTGATTTAACAGATGTTCGCTTGAATTGAAATCGATGAAGTTACGATTCATCAAACTTTAATAATTCTGTCGAAGAATGTATAAATTGGTTGTTTGTTTGATACAAGCGACACAAATAATTTTCTAAGTAACCTCGAATCCATTGTTTTCACAAAAAATGCGGCCATTAAATTGTTGAACCTACTCTCTCAAATTTCATTCAGACAGCAATATTTGCAATTAATTGGAGAAGTTTTCTACTATTTTCTGTTTTGTAACAAGAAACGTAGACGTTCCCGAGATACCGACGTTACTCTTTAAATTGATTTTATAATATATCGAAGCTCCTTCATTTCCCCCAGGAACGTAATAATAAGCGAAACGAAATAAATCTCCAGAAACGCTAAATGAAAATTGATAATTACACGCTATAAAATCGTCTTGCTACGTTCAGAGGGCGGTCTGGAATAGCAGTTCTGACGGGGAGAATTCCCTCAAGGATACGGATAAAAATGCGTAAGTATTTGCGTCCCGTAGGTAATACCACGGTCCGTTTTTTAATTAATTTTAACGCGTCGAATCTGAAAATCAATGATTCTCTCAAATAAAAAGAAAATACTGCTGATTTATATTTCATATAGTTGCTTGTTTGTTTTGCGTTATGATATCAAGAATATTTCCAAGACAATATTTTATTCTTTATTTTTTATACATTTTACTTTGATGCAAAGGTTAAGATCGTAAAAATTATTGATCAATGTACAGTGAAGTGAAATGCTGGTTGTAATACATATATAGTTCTATATCAACACTGCACTATATGTCTAATAATTCGTTCACTCATAGTCCATTTATTAATAGCCTGTACTGACAAGATATTAATTAATGGCTTGTTTACTAGGAATTCATTCACTAACGGCCCGTTTACCATCAGCTCGCTCACTCTGTGACTGAGCTTCTTGTTTGAATCATTTTACGAATGTCTTGCAAATCAAAATCAACTAACAGCCACACGCAACTTGTATAACGACAGAAATGTAAACCACTTTATACAATGACTCTCTATCTCAAAATTATCATTTTCATAAGAACATCTTAATTTCGATAATTTAAAATAACGAATCCCCGTCATTTCGGCGTGTCTCATGAATTCGATATTAAAGAAGTTATCAATTACCATCCAATGTCAATTATACGATTCTAAAATTTGCAAATTAAAATTAAAAAATTGAAAACGTCCAGAATAACTGCAATTACAATGAACCATTTAACAGCTACTCTCGCCGAGATGGACGATAGACAACCGGTGTTTAAAAAACGAGCCATGTTCCGTGAAAAAGACGAAGAACAAAAGTCGCGTAGTTCACGAACGACGGATATTTAGCAAAAAACGAGAACAAAATCTGGTAAAAGAAACGACGACGAGCCGACGAAAAATTCGGTCCATAAATATGCCGCGAGAGCGGCGCAAGAAACATATTGGCAGCTAGCCGATCGTGCGATCGATCTTTGAAAAGGACAGAAAGAGATCGATCAGCAGGGAAGAAGGGTAGCCGGGTGCAGGGTGCGGGGATCACACTTACAAGACTTACGATCGGCGTGTCTGGTCCTCTTGCGTTCTCTGGGCGTCGTCCTCGTCGCCGGCGTCTTCGTCGCAGTTTTCACCAGCGATTCCAGCAGCTCGTCGTCGCCGTCGGTCAAGTTTCCGTTGGTGTTCTCGTCGCGAAGCAACGGACCCAGCGATGTGCGACCTGAAACACCGTTTTCACCCCCTTCTTATTATGAAGCCTTACGGTGCCTTTAGATTTCGCATAGGTTTAGAATTTCTAGATTGTAATTAGCCACAATATCGTCGTTCCATCGAATGTCTCGACAACAGCTCCGTGGTAGCCGTAAACTAATGAAGCCATAAACACTCGCGATTTTCTCTGTCGTTTCTCGTATTATTGTTCGCATTCCGTTGCCAGATTTAATACTTTTAACATTCGAGTTTGTTATTTTTAACATGCTTAGCACTAGAATTACCAACCAGTCAAAATGACTGGTTTCGGGTTTGGCATTTTTTATTACAAAATTTTATTGCCGTCCGTTTGTAAAAATGCATGAATACATTTGTCCCTCACTGTAGCTCAAGTGTGACACTCAATATAATAGTCTGTTAGATGCTGGCGTCGATCGTAAAACGTTATTTATTAATCTTCAACGAGCAATTTTATAGGAGACAATTGCGAATTCGATTGTCAGACAACCGTCGAAATCGATCTCGCGATACGCGGTAACCCAATATGAAAGAATATTAAACCCGTCGTTTCGATTGATCTGTTAACGTCGTTAACAGTCGATCCGTTAACTCGATTTACATCGTGCCACGTTACCCTCGAAATGACCGACATTAAACGTTAAAAAGGCACGTTCAATCACAGCACGGTGTGAAAGGACGGCGGCACCGTAGGCGAGAAGAAACTGAAAGGCCATTAAATCGCGAGCTTAACGGCACCCTTAAACGCCCCGAGCATTATAACATTACGCCTCATTCAATACAGAGTATACCGTTCGTCGCCGACGATCCTCCACATACATTTTCGTCCGACGGAGATCTTCGCGTCGCGTCATTTACTCGGATCTTGGTCCGTGGATGGGCACCAGCCATTCTTATTTCCGTTCCACGGCTAACTCTTCGCGAAACAGTCCCTTTGCTCTCGGTACGTGGGCTAGAAACTTCGACCGTCAAAAGCACGAGGGTGGAGCTCCTTTGAGAGCTTCTTTGAAACTCGTCTGAAAGAAGCCTCCATCGGTGGTCCCTCTCGCTGTGTAAATCCGATACGAAAGTGTACGAGAAGCGTGCTCAAAAGAACCGAGAAGCCGAAGAGAGAGAACAGGAGAGAGAGAGAGAGAGAGAGAGAGAGAGGGAGAGAGAGAGATAAATAGATAGAAGGAGATGGAGGGAAGAAGAGACACAGAGATGGTGAAGTTAGAGAATTCCATGACCCAGGAGAAAGAAAGGGCAAAGTTTAGTGGATGCGGTCAACCTGGTTGGTCCCAAAATTTCGACAACTTCTGGACTAAAGTCAAGAACGAATCGAGTTCTTTGGGGAAAGTACGAAAGACAAGGGTGAATGGACAAGCGCTCACTTGTCGAACTTCAGGGATTTTTGAGAATGCGAAAATTTATGAGTTCGGAATTGAGAACGCAGAATTGAGGATCGGAACTTGATGGATATGGGAATGTAGGGACTTGAACTGTGAACTAGGGATTTAGAAATTTTCAGGATACGAACTTCGAGATAGAGGAATTTTAAAGACTAGGAATTTAGGAAGCATGAAATCTGCAGGCGTAGGAATTTGATAGAGGAATCTTGTTCATATAAATTTGAGGATCTAGGTATTTGGAAGATTAGATATTTGAGGATATAGGTATTTTGAAGTTTAGATATTTGGGGATATAGGTATTAGAAGATCTAGGAATTTTGGGTCCGCAGAACTTGAGTACATTGAAATTTGGCAATCTAGGGATTTGAGTATCTATGGATATAGGAATTCAAGAATTTGAGGATCTATAAATTTGGAGGTCAAATTTTAATATAAAATTTAGAAATGTGTATACTTAGAAATCCAGAAATCTAACTATTTCATGCATCGAGAGTTAGAGAATTTGAAGAATTTAAGAAATTCAAGAAAATCAAAAAACTCATAATGGTACTGTCACAATTCTATGTGTATGTGTTACAGTTCTATACGTACTATTAAAAACTATTAATACATCAATCGTCTACATACAAATACCTCTCGCCTACATATAAATAATAGGTGACCCAACATCGTCGGAATAAAGTATACCCCCATACCTCATACACAAATAACGTTAATTTCCGGATATCCAAAATTAAATTTCCCTAACAGTATTAAACCGTTCCATCCAATCGGTTATCTTCACGAACTAAAAATGAGAATTAGATCGTGCAAGAACGCATTTATCGTCGGCGATCTCGACATAAACAACATTCTTTCGCAGAAACCGCGAATGGGAATGAAAGAACGGGCCAAAAGATAGCCCCAGGGATCGAGGAAAATCTTCCGCGACAAATCGTGGTCCCTGTAGCGACAGGGATGCGAAGGAAGTATTCGCAGGACACCCGCAGGTGTTCCGGGTACAGGATCGAAAGTGAAGCGGCGGTAGCGGGACTTAGGCGCGGACCGTTTAGGTATTTTATAGAAGAGCATACAGGGGAATAAAAGGAGGAGAAGTTATGATGGCTGCAGCTACGGTAATGCACGAGGAGCTGGAAGTTTACGAGCCGTAAAAGGGTAGAGCTACGTCCTCGTCCTTTACGCGGCCATCCTTCCTGGGGAATAAAAATTCCAGTGTCGCCCACAGAGGTTAAAAGGTGATTCGCTGTTACAATCTAAGACGATCACGTATCACCTGGACGATATCAGTTTCGTTCATTGTCTACTCTCTGTTGAACGAACGCCGCGATCATCGCCTAGGATGATGGCTAATTCCGCGCTTGAATGTCGAAAGTTGCCATAAAACGCGTTTGATCGACGATGAAATAGCGCCATTTGCACGGAATTGCGGTGCCGCAAAGAAAATTGCATTCGCGATACGGCGGGCTTGAAATTTGTTGCTGAATACTATCTTGTAGACTGAATTTCATTTATCGATTGAACCGGTGTGTATTCTATTTTTGGTCGTTGATGTTACATAAAATTAAGACGTCGAAAGATCGAGCAATCGATATCGAACCTATCGGATTTGCATTTTCACTTCGAAATTAAGAACGGTCGATAATAAATGAACGAACGATGGAACATAAAATAATGCACACGTTAAATTGATTTTATGAAATATAGAATTACTAAAAAGATTCTTACTTGATCAAAAAGTTCGGCATAGAATACGAAAACATATAAATGCATGAAGACTAAAATATTGTACTTCGATCTCATTCAAATCGTTCATTACTATCGTATAAAAATTGTTAGGTTAAAGTGAAATGGCTAAAATAAAGGTCGCAAATTTAAAGTATTTTATTTTATTTTTGTGCAGTTCGTGTAATTCTAATGAGTGGCTCAAAAACAGCTCAACCACATTGTTCGAACAATGGCTATTGTCTTTCTTACTTTTTTTTAGACGTCATATCCTATCTACATTTAATCGTACAAATGTTGGAGAAAAGAGGAAGCAGAAATTACTAACCTTAATAATATAATTTACATAAATTTAATACTGAAATTTTTTAGGGATGCCAATACTAAAAGTGTGATGTATCAAAAATGACCGAAATGTCATAAATTATAGAACAGATATCAACAATTAACGGATACATGAAGTTTACTATTAACATAAAAATGCGAAACGTGTATGTTTGTAATATAAAATTGCTCGAAAATAAAAGCTAAATGTTGATCATCGATTTTTAAGTAGTACGTATCAACGGTTTAGGAGACATAGTCTTACAATCGGAACAGATAACCAATTCCTGAGTTTAATAAAATATGTTACACTGTAATTACACGTATCTATCGTTATTATACGGTTCCGTAAGTTATAAGCAATAGTTGTTAAATAATAAAAATTGACCTAGCTTTAGTACGTTGACTGTTTCACGAAAATAATCAAGTTATTAACCAAATTATTAATTCGATAACGTGAATTACCAAAGCTAATAAAAATTAATATTTTAACCCAACTTGCAATTTTATGTCCATTGCCGGCGTTACTTCTATTAATGATATTCATATATGTATATTTAAAATTGTCCCACTGTTTCCATTTGTTGCTTATTAATCAAAAGTCAAATTCGTAGTATCGATTATCGATTACCAATACGTCAACAAATGTATAGAAAACAGCCTCCGAAATGTTGAATATACCAAGATCGTATTTGTCGTGACATAAAACAATTTCCAATATTGCAAACATTTCTTTGACCCAAGAGTCGTTAATTAATTTTTTGTATGATTAAATGTCATCCAAATCTCAAGACAATGAATTTGAGAAATAGATAGTCAGTGTTAGTAACAATATCAGATGTTCAAATTAAATGTACAACAATAGTACTAGAAGTAGCTAGATGAAGATTAGAAAAATAGGTAGATGCTTAATTTTTTACGATGCGTATGATCACATAATTCATTGGATAAAACGAATAGAGTTTAAGTTGATACCACATGGTCTATTTTGAAATTACGGATATTCGAAATGAACCTCGCAAAAATTAATATCATCTAACATGAGCAACGTCTAAGTCTTCTGACTATTTATTTTCGTATTTGATATTCATGTTTGTATACACACATGTACATATATGAGTTATAGACACTTGTATACATGAAGGAATGCGAGAGTGCGTGGATGTACGTGAGAACGAGTGAGATGAGTGCGTGAACGTTGTAAGAGAGAATACGAATGATTGCAGATGAACGTGTGTGCGAGTGAGAGGGAATGCGTGAGGTAACAAATGAATGAAGCGGACGAAGTTCAGTTGAATGCATGATGCGACGCGGGCGAACACGTTTTTAGCAACTAGTTTATATTATCTCCTTTTTTAGTAAAGCTTTTTTATTTTCGACGAAAGTGCGTGTATTTTCTTCACGCCTCCCTCTGGCCCGATCCTACATTTGGGGGCTCGTCACCGGGATGTGAGGGATTGTCGAAAAAAAAACGAAAAAACGCGAACGGTAATAGCGATACGGTTACGTTCGGACCGCGTAACGACGCCATAAGTGAAAGTGAACGCGAAAAAAAAGCGTCTGTTAGCGGATTGAACGGATAATCGGAAACGCGAAATTACAGAAGTAAAAAGTGAAATGAACGGAAGCAAAAGTGAAAGAATAAATAAAGAGGAGAACGGAAACGACGCTATGGAACGCCGCACGTCGGAAAACGTGATAAGCGACCTGGACAGAACGATGATCGCTACTAAGAGAACAACGGAACAACCAAAGATGGAAGAAATATCGAAGATGAAATTACAAGAATTACGCGAAAAGCTTAAAGAATTAGACTTAAAGACAACGGGAAAAAAGGCAGAACTACGAGAAAGACTGATTAAGTATACGAAACAGAATGAAGATCCCGATGAGGAAGAAACGGAAGACGAAACGGAAGACGAAACGGAAGATGAAAAGGAGGAGATTCGAAACGCAGTGGTGAGCGACACAGAAGACGAAGAAGAAGAACGAGAGACGAGAAAAGCATCAAAAATAGGTAATCGGAAGAGAAGAACGCCGTCAGAACGCCCCAGCTTATTTAGTATCAAAGATGTCGAAGATTCGATACCACACTTCTCGGGCGACGACAAAATATCAGTTAAAAAATGGATAAAGGATTTCGAAGATCTAAGCATGCTATTACAGTGGAATGATTTGCAACAATTAATCTACGCGAAGCGCATGTTACGGGGATCTGCGAAACAATTTATTGCAACGGAAAGAAACATAACGTCATGGAAGGAGCTACGGAAAAGATTGAAAAACGAATTCAGGATAGAAGTGAACAGTGCCCTGATACACTCGCGATTGTTTCGGCGAAAAAGATTGGCACACGAAAGCGGACGACAATACATTTACGCGATGCGCGCAATAGCCAGCGAGGGTGACGTCGAGGATAAGGCCCTTATGGAATATGTTATCAATGGCATAGAAGACCACGAATACAATAAAGCAATCTTGTATCAGTCACGCACGTTACGCGATCTAAGAGAGAATTTAGAAATATACGACAGGATGAAGGAAAAGGCGCGAGGACCAGGAGGAAGAAAAGAAGAAGCAAAAACAAAGAAGGACGTTCCGCGTAAATCAAAACCCCCCCGTTGCAACACATGCGGCCTACCGGAACACGACGCGAAGGATTGCCCTGATAAGGGAAAAGGGCCAAAATGCTTCAATTGCAATAATTTTGGACATATAGCGAGCAAGTGCACCGTGGCAAGGAATGAAAAAAGTGAAAAAAACGTTAAAACTGCTAGCGTAAATTGTGTAACGAGTGCGAAAACGACGTGTCCGATAGAAGTGAACAATGTGAAAAGCCACGCGTTAATCGATTCCGGAAGTGACATTTCGTTAATGCGGGAGAATCGGCACGAGGAAATCGGTGGTCCTCCGTTGTCGGCGACGATGACGAACATTACCGGCGCCGGCAACGCGACGACAAAAGTGACCGGAACATTCAGTGCCGCGATACGCGTGAACGACGAGACATACAGTGTTAAATTTTTCGTAGTGCCGTCGTACGCGATTCCACACGACATAATTTTAGGACAAGATTTTTTGGAAGGTGTCGAAATGTGTGTAAATAAAGGTAACATAATCGCGATTCACAGAGTCCCGAGAACGACAGAAGAGATACCAGGCGCAGTTTCCAGAAACGAGTCAGAGAAGGAAAATACCCAGGAAGTAGTGGACACCGCGTTCGAAGAATTAAAGGATATAATGCACGTTACGACAGATGAGTTAGACGTTAAAGAACAATATAAGGACAAAATAGAGAGATTAGTTAGTGAATATAGACCGGCGAAAAAGGACAACGTACAGATAGAAACAACGATAATATTAAATAACAACGATCCTGTTAACGTAAGACCGCGGCGATTAGCGCCAAAAGAAAAGAATGTACTGGATAAGCAAATCGACGAGTGGCTTAAGGAAGGGGTTATTCGACCAAGCAAAAGCGAGTATGCAAGCCCGGTAGTCATAGTTCCAAAAAAGAATGGGTCCTATAGAGTTTGCATAGACTACCGAGAGTTAAATAAAAAAATAAAGCGCGATCACTTCCCAACGCCCCTCGTCGAAGAGAAAATAGACGAATTAAGAGACGCTCGTGTATTCTCGGTAATCGATTTAAAAAACGGTTATCTACACGTACCGGTCGCGAAAGAAAGCATTAAATACACCGCGTTCGTAACACCAGACACACAATATGAGTTTTTAAAGACGCCATTCGGACTTTGCATTAGTGCCACAAGTTTTTTAAGATTTATTAACGTAGTTTTTCAGGATCTCATTCGGCGTAAAGTAATTTTTATTTATGTTGACGATATAATCATACCGGGAGCGGACGACGAAGACGCGTACAGAAAATTAGTCGAAACGTTAAAAATAGCAGCTGAAAACGGGTTGACGATCAGCTGGAGTAAATGCCAATTTCTCCGTTCGCGGATAGAATACTTAGGTCACGAAATTGAAAACGGAAACGTTTATCCAGGCGACGCGAAAACAAAAGCAGTACAAAAATTTCCCGAACCAAAAAGTAAAAAGCAAATACAAAGTTTTTTAGGCCTAACCGGCTATTTCAGAAAATTTATAAAAGATTACGCAAAAATCGCCTCACCTTTATTTAAACTAACGAAAGAAAGTCAGAAATTTATTTGGAAAGAAGAACAAAAAGAAGCATTTGTAACGTTAAAATCTATTTTATCGGCAAAACCCGTATTACAAATTTACAATCCAAAGTTAGAAACAGAGCTTCATACCGACGCGAGTCAGGAAGGTTTTGGAGCGATCCTATTGCAAAAGACGAAAGAAAACGCGTTCCATCCTGTATATTATTATAGTAAGCAAACGACCGACGCCGAACGAAAGTATCATTCCTATCAATTAGAAGTATTAGCCGTGATAAATGCAGTCAAAAAATTCCGTGTTTATTTATTAGGCGTACCATTTAAGTTAGTGACGGACTGCGAAGCTTTCAAAAAAACGTTATCTAAAAAAGATCTTTCCCCCAAAGTCGCACGATGGGCATTAACCCTAGAAGAATTCGAATATATTATTGAACACAGAAAAGGCACGCGAGTTAAACATGTAGACGCACTTAGCAGATTTCCGGTTTTAGTTATAGAAAATACAATGTTAGCGGTATTACGAAAAAAACAAAGCGAAGAAGAAAGATTTCGAGTAATTAAGCGCATCCTAGAAACCGAAGAATACGAAAATTATTTTGTACAAAACGACATATTAATGAAACGCAAAGATGGTAAAGATTTAATTGTTGTACCGGCATGCATGTACTTAGAAATAATAAGAAACGCGCACGAAAACGGTCATTTTAACGGACGAAAAATGAAAGAAATTATCGAAAGGGAATATTACATACCAGCGTTAGAAGAAAAAATAAAGAAATTCATTAGTTGTTGTATTCAGTGTATAGTATCCGAGAAAAAGTCAGGAAAAAAAGAAGGTGAATTAACACCAATCGCGAAAGGGACAAAACCGCTCGAAACGTATCACATCGACCACGTAGGTCCAATGACAGCGACAGGTAAAGCATACAGATATATTTTCATAGTAATAGACGGATTTTCGAAATTTACATGGTTATATCCCACGAAAACAGTTAACGCTAAAGAAGTAATTAATAAGTTAGATAGTCAACAAAAAATTTTCGGAAACCCAGATCGCATAATTTCCGACAGAGGAGCCGCGTTCACGTCCACAGAATTTCAACAATATTGCGAAGAAGAAGGTATAAAAAACATACATATTACGACAGGCGTACCGCGAGGAAACGGTCAAGCAGAGCGCACGATACGTACGTTAATACCCGTATTAACCAAGCTGTCTATCGACAACCCCGACCGATGGTATAAACACGTAAATAAAGTTCAAAAATGTATTAATAGCACATTTCAGAGAGCAATAGGTATGACACCGTTTGAAGTCCTTTTCGGCACAAGAATGAAAAATAAACAAGAACACGAAATTATCAACCTCATTGAACAGGAAACAATTCAGTTATACGACGAAGACCGCGACAAAATGAGAGCAATAGCAAAAGAAAACCTAATGAAAATACAGGAAGAAAATAGGCGACAATATAATAAACGATGTAAACCAGCGAAACAATATACGGAAGGCGACATAGTATTTATAAAGCGAACCCAATTCGGTCCAGCGTTAAAAATTAAGAAAAAATATTTAGGCCCGTACTCGATAACAAAAGTAAAAAGAAATAATCGTTATGAGGTAGCGCGTATAGGCGACAGCGAAGGTCCATCAATAACAAGTACATCCGCTGATTATATGAAACCGTACCGATGCGACGACGAAACAGCTGATATGTCTTCGGGGGCCGAAGACCCCGGACGAACCCCCAGATGAAGGAATGCGAGAGTGCGTGGATGTACGTGAGAACGAGTGAGATGAGTGCGTGAACGTTGTAAGAGAGAATACGAATGATTGCAGATGAACGTGTGTGCGAGTGAGAGGGAATGCGTGAGGTAACAAATGAATGAAGCGGACGAAGTTCAGTTGAATGCATGATGCGACGCGGGCGAACACGTTTTTAGCAACTAGTTTATATTATCTCCTTTTTTAGTAAAGCTTTTTTATTTTCGACGAAAGTGCGTGTATTTTCTTCACGCCTCCCTCTGGCCCGATCCTACATACATACATATACACATCATGTATATCATTTATATCATGTATCGTCCTGTATGTATCTATGTGTGTAAAACCAACTATGATTATTAGCATACCATGTATACCGAAGTATGGTTATTATAATAGTATAGTACATAGATCAACGTACGATTATTGGTACGCCGTATACATGGAAGTCCGAAAAACATTAATAAATTTCGCAAGTTTTGAAGTCTGCAGTCTACAAATTACACGATGTATTTTTACTTAACAGACTTTGATAAAGCCTTGACATAAACATACGCAGTTGCATAAACATCCGCAGTCTAGTTATACAGCGCGGCAGGGAACGTTGCGAAATATATTTTCAGAAAATAAAAGTTTCTATGAAAAGGAGAACACGAGGTACAGGAAAATACGGTGGACGTCCGAAGAAACAGCGTAAACCTCTCGCGCTGGATTATCTTTTGAACGTGAATTTCGCGTTTCAGCGAGGTAGGAAGAACACAACCGCCAAAGCGCCGCGAAATCTCGATGCCGTTACTTTTCATTTTCCGGTAACACCGGCAAATGAGCAGACGCTATCCCCGAATCTCGCCTGGAGAGCGTTTGCTTAAGAAGGGCATTTATCTCGTGCACGGCTACGGGCCACAGTATCACGGAAACGAGGAGAAATTTTCTCACTTTGTTCTTATCAGCGACGGGGAGCCACCCTTTTACAGCGACGCGTTATATTTCCGCCCGCTAAGAACGACCCTGCGAAAAGTTCAGCCGCCCTTTGCCCCGGTCCCGGCCCCGATCCGAAGGATTTCGTAATGAAAAAGTTTCGACGGCATCGGCAGAGGAAATATGTAAAGAAGGATCTCCTTTAAAGGCGCAAAGTTCGATATGCACTCGTGAGCCTTTGCAAATCCGTAGCGAAGAAACGAAATTTCGATTTTATAAAGTGGGGTGTGGTGACCTTGTCGCATAGCGAACCATCAATACGGAAACTGTTAACCCTTTATGTTCTTATGTATCAGCAGGATGTATGAATATATTTTATTATTTATCAACAAGATTTAAGAACATATGTTACTACTTGTCAGCAGGATTTAAGAATACATTTTATTATATGTATATAAGCATGATTTAAGAATATGTGTTATTATTGGTGTGCAGGATTTAGGAATATGTTTTATTATTTATGAACAAGATTTAAGAACATGTGTTATTATGTATCAGTAGGGTGTAAGAATATATTTTATGATTTGCCAACAGAATTTTAGAATATATTTTGTAATTGTCAACAGAATTTAAGAATATATTTTGTTATTTAGGAACAGGATGTAACTATATATGTCATTATTTGTCAACGGGATTAAAATTTTCGTATTTCATATCATTCTTCGAATTTTTAATTCCCTGGATGGTAAATTTCTTCACAGGACGCAATTTCAAATAATTATAACTAATAAACCTCGCTAAAAACAAACAATTTAAAAAACAAATATCCTCTATTTTAGTCCATGGTTTATATACACAAAGTTACAACAAAATAGATTAACGTTTAATAAAAAAAATTAAACGAAGACTATAAATTTTCAATATATTATTTAAGTAAATGTGGTTTATTAAAATTTCCTTTCCCAGAATAATACCCTACTTAAAGACTCACAATTTAAAATAAAAAACTCTTCATTATCACCTTCGGTTTCGGAGATATTCCCAAAAATATACTTTCAGCCCTTAAGTTTGAGAGGACCGTTATCACCCCTTCAATGTGAACGATGGCCGATATAAAAAAAACTTCCTTGAGAACTAACTTCCACGTAACTTTCGTTAAAATCGGAGTGTTCAAGTTCTATATGTTGCCTTGGTAGAGGAAAAGATAAATTATAAAGAATGTAATGGCAGACACCGCCACACTACTTTTGACGGTAGAAAAACTATCGCCAAACGAAGAACTCGAATTTTTACGTTCACTGAACCCGTCCATCGATTTGCATGAAAATTTTTCGAACGTAAAAATTTCGGATTTACAGGAACGAAATTTGCGGGTGTACGCGAAAAAATTGTAACAACACGCGGGAACGGAAGGATGCCGGATTTTTGCGCAGGGGAAAAAAAAGGACGAGGGCGAAACAGTTGCGGCGATCTCTGTCCTTCGATCGAGCGTAACGAGCGACGGTATTATTGCGTTTTATTGCCTCGTTCTGTATTCTACGGTCTCGCGAAGCCAGACATCGCGTAATGTAGAAATATGAAACTTGTCGGCGGCAGGATATTAGAATGCGCCTCGATCAATGAACGATGCGGAGCGCAGAAAAAGGATTCGCGTTGCAAATTGCGCCCTCGTATACGTATGGACGACAAAACGAATCTCGCGATGCTTCGTTGTCGGAACGGAGCGACGACCATTTTGCTTAAATGTTACACAACCGGCGGAAATTGACGGCACCGAATTGCCGGTCGACGATTATAATCGCTTTACTATTTCAACTAGGTGCATACTCGAGGTGAAACGATTTGACGCAGCGAACATTCACAGTTTCGCTCTTGATACCGATATATTGTTATTTATCGACAGAATTTAAGAATATATTTTTGTCGGCAGGATTTAACAATATATTTTATTATTTATGAACAAGATTTAAGAACATGTGTTATTATGTATTACCAGGATGTAAGAATATATTTTATGATTTGTCCACAGAAATTAAGAATAAATTTTGTTATTTATGAGAAGGATTTATAAATACATTTCATTATTTATTAGCAAGATTTAACTTTTACTTCCATGGATGGTAAATTTCATTTTACTTTGATGATCTCATGGGATATAAGTATCACATACCTTTTAAATATAATTTAATCCGATCTATTACAACTTTGTATATCTCTAACCAACTGAGGATGGATTAATTGTTTGATTCATGTAGATTATTTTATTCTTATTAGAATATTCACAGCGATGTCAAATAAAATTCTACAAATTTTTAACAACAACATTGGAAAGTAGTCAAAATAAACGAACTATAGTTATTTATAGCTGATAATAACAGAAAGTGGATACAGTGAAGGAAGAAATATATCCAATTGTAATTAATTAACCCGAAATAATAAGTTCAGAAGAAAATAACAAAATTACAATTGCAAAATATGATTTTTATTTGAGTTTCTCTTCATAAAAATAGATGTGATACGTTACAAATTAATTTACTTCAGTTAGAATATTATTTTTTTAGTTCATAGAATATGTAACTTCGATTAAACTTTTTGTACATATCCTTTTAGGAGGAGATGCGAGAACGAATCGAAAAGTTAATTCATTCTGATTTGGTAGGAACCAGAATAGAGTTTGGATCGGACACGTGAACGCATCCGCAGAAGCCGCAGGAACATTTTGCACTCCGCAATACAAGCATTTCCCGTGGCATACGACCGCGTAAAGATTTTATTTATACACACCCATTCGGCCGAACTCAACTTTATTGACTCAGGTTTCAAAGTTACGATTCGAGGTTACGACACAGCGCGCAAGAAGAATCGCGAGCACTGGAAGAGGGGGAAGCAGAAGCGTCTCGAACGAGAAACGTGTGAGCACATCGGTCTATCGGGAATACGGGAAACTATTCCTAGTAAAAAAAAAAAGAAAATAGAAATAAAACTCACCATCTTTCCTTTGTCTCCTCCAGGGTAAGGTACCGTGAATACTCTCGACATCGGATATATCGCTTCCGAGTAGTTGTCTGAGCTCTGCGTCCGCGCGATCCTCTTTCGTCCTGAATTTACCAACCTGGAACAATAAAAAAAAATATCGAAATCGTATTTATAATGCTGACATGTTCGATACGGACGCAATATCGCGATCTGCGTAGATAGGTAGAATCTAGACTTATCCTCCTCCTGCGTCTCTAGAAAATCCTACTCTTTTCTACCCTACAGTTTCTACACCACTTTTCTCGGTAAAAACGTTGTTATGACAACGAATATCGAAGAAATGAAAACGGAGGTAAGCGGAATATTAATGCAACGGTAGGCAAGAAAAGAAATTGATTCTTTCCGCGGCAAGAAAACAATATATTCCCCTTGAAGGAACGAGCGCCATAATCTCGCCCATGTTCCGATAGCTGTAGTCGATCGAGACCCGTTATCGAAATATGGACCTTAGCAATCGACGAAAAACACGAGATTCATATGCCTACGGAGACAAATTCTCGATAAGAGATAATTTATAGGTTAGACCCTTCAAACCAATCAGTTGCTTATAAATAATAAGACTGTTAAAACAAATTAAAAAATTGTAATAGTACAGCATAGATTCATTTTTATAAATCAGAATATGTTGGAACATTTCTGTACATTTTCGAAATATAAATTTATAATGTCTTACGTTGACTATTGTTAAATAGAAAAACATAAGTATAATATCAACAATAGAGTTTACTTAAAGATATCACGTAGATAGTTGACTTAAATATATCACCTAGTTACATTTACTTCTATAATTTGAGTTACAGCTCAACCCTTTGCACTCGAAAAAATTTTTGTCATTGGCAATCTTCAAAAACTTTCTAATTAAAAAGTCTAATCAATTTTGTGGAAATTATTATTTTCTATTATTGACAGTCACTGTTGCCCATTTCACTATGTTTAAATAAAATGCGTACAACATTGTAGACCACGTTAAAAAATATTTATTCAAATTATTTTATTAAACCAAATGGTGAATGTGAATCGCCTGCAAAGGGTCAATCTCCAGACATTCAATAGTAAAAATAAGCAGCAATGGATTCTAATCATTACGCGATGTAAGTCACAGTTAAAAAAATTTTACTTTCAGTGGGTGAATTTTAGGAAGACTCGTGCAGGCGAATGAAAGGTTTCAAAATTCACCCGCTTCGACTTTACACGTTCGTCGCGGACGCCGTTAAAGCTGTACCATCACGCACGATAAATAATTCATAAAACAAAAAGGCGATGAAATTCGTAGCCAGCGGGACTCACCTCTGTGATCATTTTTCCTCTGGTCTTATTTCGTTCTCGGTGATTCGCTTTTTTCTCCAGCTGCTGTATCACTCGTTCACGGGTCGTTCTGTACTCGAGAGCGAATTCGGACACGATCCGACAGAACTCGTTTGGCTTGGTATCCTGCACCCTGTGCAAGGGGATGCCCAGCCACAGGACGAACTTGTGAAATCGATTTATGATCCGCCTGTGCACGATGCCCAGGACGATTATTCTTTCCGCGCAGTCCGCCAGGAAGTCCGACATCCTGGTGCAACAGAACAAGTTTACGAAATAAAGAATCGATCGAGCATACATCCGTTGTAGCTTATGTCACATATTCGCTTCTTGGTTGTCCGCGGTGGCCATTATGATTTTTAACGTGTAACACCCTTCGTTTGTGTTGTTTACTGTGTATAATGCACAGTGGGAAGTATTTATTCTAGCATTTTAGACTTTCGGTTTATCAGGTATTTTAGGTTTACTCGGTAGGTACTGGATTGTTTTAGGAAAAATGGCGTCGTACAGGAAGAATACGAAATAAACTGAGCGTGTTCCTTTTTGAGGAAAATGGCAGAGGGATAGAGAATCAATTATTCAAGGTTCACAAGATTTCCAAGATTTTTAAATATTCATATTTTCAAGCATTCAAGTCTCTAAATTCCCACATTTCCAAACATCAAAGATTATAAATTTACAAACTTCAAATTGGTAAATTCTTCCGGACTATTAATAAAAATAAATTCGTAGTATATTAATTTTTTAGGGCGACGTTAACTTTTTTATTTAAAGATGAACGACAAATCAAGCAAACGTTCAAGAAAGGATATAACACAGTTATACAAAGCAGTGGCATGATTAACCCTTTGCACTGAAAAGTATTTTCACTGTTGGCAAAAGCAATTGCAAAACTTTGTAGTTTTAAAATATCACAATTTTTTTGTCATTTTCTTATTGTTAATCATCAATATTGTTCGTTTCACTATGTTCAAACATCACGTGTATAATACTATAAATTTAGTTACAAGATATTTATTTAAAATTGTTGCAATAAATTAAATGACGAATGTGAGTCATCACTCGAATGCAAATGGTTAACACATTGAATATCATCATGGTCACATATTAATACCACAAACCAATAGTAAGACAATGAAAAGAAAACGATGGAAAAATCTGATTCCAAATAGTTTCATCGTCGTGCTATCATCATAACTTAAATTGTCATAATCATAACTCAAAGTTTGCAAATGAATTCCCTCTTCCTCGTGTATTACAACAAATCATTATCGCTACATAAATCAACGCGTTAATAACAACACCAAGTCGATTTCTTCCTCCTCCTTCGCTAGAAAAAAATTGTTCACGACTCGATTTGACGATATATCATCGGAAATTTGAATATTCCATTTAAGCATCGCGCGCGTGTTTCTGCGTTTCTGTATTCGCCACATTTCATCAGAGAATGACTTATCGCCACGAAATTTCGACCCGACGTCCCCATCCACCGAATCAACCAATCGTTGTTCTGACGTGAATCGCAAAAAAAAAAGCAATCACCGATGGCAATTTTTTACACGAAACATTTCCATTACTCCCGAAGAGGAAGCCGACCCGTAGGATCGCCGAAACGAGTTTCGGGCAAAAACGAATTAACTCGGCTGGCATTTAGGGCGTCCCGTTACACTTAATTAACACGGGCACGGCATTAAACCAGACGTTTCACCGTTAAACAAAATATCACCGGGGTATATCTGCGGGAAATAACAGCGTGCATCGACACGACAGGATATGAAATGTTGCCCGACCGACTGCTACTTACAGCGATGCAATTAAGTGCGAGATTTGTCTGTCACCGCGGACACGGCCATTGTTCTCAACGAGGACCAACTGTAAACACGATTAAACGCATGCACGCCGAACAAAGGAACATTTTGCGACCAGAACCGGACAAACGTTTACGAATGATAGAAGCGGACTAAATAATTGAAGGGTCGTTAATTAGGTTCGGGCTCGATTTACAGACAGGAATTTCTAGGTTACGCTTTCTTGAGAAATTAAAATTTCCATGTGAGTAATATTATATTTTTAAAAAGTTCTTGTCATTACTTTGATAAAAATATATAGATATTTTGTGTGTCTTATAGATTGTAGATCTATGATTTCCATTTTAAATATGTCTAACGACATTTTAACTCCTTGACCTATGATATCTGATAGATGTGTTCTACTAAGTAATTATTGTTGCAATAATTTTAAGGCAAATAGGAAGAATTGAAATATGTATTTTGAATTTAGGGATACTCGAGTACACAAATTAATATCGGTATTAAACTCTAAACTGCATTGTTCTGCAAATATAATTTTCTTGTATCTGAACTGTGTTGTGTGTCACACGTATGATATGTTATAATCGGAAGGGTCGACCTCAAAAACAGCCACAAAATTGAGGGACAGAGTTATGCAACATCACCGTGCTTTAATGCACCGCAACATGGTTCCAAATGCCAATAATACTTTTTTTCTGAGCCCGTATATGCTGTAAACTTGTTTCGCGGCCATCTCTTTTCTCAAAAAAAAGAAAATGTGAGTTAAGCAAAGAAGCAAAACGAAAAGAAGATTATCCGATATAGCTGAGTCAGATAAGGGCAAGTTCAAGGGACGGAGGATGAACGGATAAAAGCTTCGAAGATCCGCCGCGAAGCTCAAAGTAGAAACGGGATAAGGTGAAATAAAATAAAAGTAGTGGGAGGGGGAAAAAAGCTTAAAGCGGCCGAGCAGCGAAGAAGGAAGAAATACGCTTTCAGTAATTAATGGCGGTGCCATTTGGAGCGGTGCCAGTTTTCTTGCTTGAAAAAGAGCTGTCGCGAGTTTATCGAACATCGCTCGGATCTTCGGAAATTTTCGCGATCGAAAGTTCTGCAAAAAGGGTTCTTTTCTAGCCCCGAACACGATGTGAATCGACCCGGTTAAATAGCAGCTTGGTGACGCGTAATACACAACTTTGTACGGTGCTACTGTGGGTGAGGTTTGGCACGTTTGCTTTGGATGTTACACTTAAACTTTCAAACGTTTGATTCTTCTCAAATTAAGAAATTTAAAAACTCAGACATCTCAAAATCTCTGAATTTCCGAATTTACAAATCTCAAATTAAAACTTTTCAAGTTTCAAGTCTGTAAAGTCTTGTATTAAGAAATTTTCGAAGCTTCTAATTTTCAAACCCAAAACTCTCAAACGAAGAAACTTAGAAATTCTCAACTTTCTAAATTCCCAAATTTCCAAGTCTCCAAACTCTCGAATCAAAAAATGCAGAAGTTCTCAACTTTTCAGGGCTTCCAATTTTGTAAGCAAAAGAACCTCTGGCGTAAAAAAATTATAAAATGTTTTATATTTCCAATTTCTTGAATTTTTAGATCTATACATTACTAGACTATGGAGCAAAAATTTTCAAATTCGAATTTTAAAGCTTCCAAAGTCTGGATATCTGGATTTCTAACTTACTTGACTTTCATCATTGTAGACCCGTCATGTTTCGCGATGAGTTTCAGATGGTCCCAGGATGCCTTGCACTCACTCTCGAGTTTACTTATGTTGGACGCAAGCTCGTCGAAATCGATCTTAGAGGCTCTCGTCACAGCACCGATCTAAACATATGGTCCATATCGTTTACGACAACAGGAAAAATTAATTCTCTTCGGTCAGAGATAAGTGGGTTCATCGAAATATCTACTAAATATCTACTTAAAATATCTACTTCTAAAGTTAATATCTAAAAATATCTACTTAATAATATTACTTTTATTGATTAGATTTAATAATGCCAACCGTTTGCCTAATAAATTCTGACCAAACTAAGTTCTCTTCTGCCTTAGAACGTTCTACAAATTTTACAGATTATGCAACATATTATCATGAAAATCTGCGAATCAGTGTGTATAGATGAATATGAAGTCACTAGATAAATTAATCATTTATCTATCAATTTCTACATACTATTTCTACAAAATACACTATATGTTAATGATACTGAAATCTTTGAATTTTGATAAAAAAGAATTTATAAAATATACTGACTATTCTATGTACTATTTGTACAAAATACATTTTATGTCAATGATACTGAAATTTTTCAATTTTGATAATAAAGAACATATGAAATACACCCGATTGAGAACCACCGTTCTAAATAATGAATTACTAGATTGAACGACGTCACGATAAATTGGATGAAAAAATTGTTTGCATGCAAATGCGGCGTCTAATTAGACGGGAACAGAGACGAGCCACGTGCGGTGGATACAATTTCACGGAAGGGGGTTCGTAATGGCCTCCAAAGAAGTTCTCTGGGACAGGAGAACGAAGTTCGGTCGTGATTTCGCAAATGTAGCCCCGGTTATTCCCTCTAAAGTTCTCTCCGCTTCCTTCGTGACGAAAGGTAAGCTCACCCTCGCTCCTTTCTATCTCACCTCCGAATAGAGATCCGTGGAATCCGGAAACTTCTCCATCACCATGTGGCAAAGGTGATGAAGCAACGAGTGCTTGTGAACCGTATCCTTCACTTCAGGTACTTTGGCGAGGTATTCCAACTGAAAACCCTTCACCTGAAAAAAGCCGCGAGACGTTTCAGCGATGTTTGGTATATCGTCGCGGCTAACTTCTGCGTTTTAGCCGTTCAAGTTTCCTATAACCGACGCTTCTGACCGTTTCACCCCTTAACATAATAGCGACAACTCGAAATCGATGTCGTGGCTTTTACAACGCGAAGAATTTTTCGTTCCTTTCGGATTCTCGTTCGAACACACCGTGCTTTCGTTACATTAAGTTACGCCGAGTATAAAGCCGACATTCATCGAATGTATGTTACCTGTACTTTGAAAGACTTACTATTGTATGTAATAATATAAGGAATTATTGTCACGCGTATAATACAAGGAGTTATTATTATCCGTATAAGATAAGGAATTATTGTCTCATGTATAATTTAAGGAATTACTGTCATGCGTATAATATATGAAATTGTTGTTATATGTACAATATATAGATTTATTGTGATAGATATAATATAAGGAATTATTGTCATGGATATAATATAACGACCTACTGCAATTCGTATAATATAAGGAATTATTGTTATGCATATAATACAGGACGGAAGAGGATACATATATAATGCAACAAATCACCTTGAACAATAAATATCGAGCACTGGTTTCTATCGAAAAAGAAAGACACTTATGGGACGTCCTGATACATGGATACGGAGAGGTAGAGAGTGTCGCGAGGCAAGTTCGTAAAGCAAGATTCGAAGGACACGTAAAAAGCGCTAATAAGGTGTCACGGAAACGGCAAAGGAAAAATCTAAAATTCAAAGCGTAAAGCTGTATCCGTTGGCTTTACGAGTTTACCGTTCGTGACGGAACATTTAGGAACGACGATCTTCCGCGAATATAAATTCCGCTCTTACCGCCGTTAAAGTCAGATTATTCAAATAGCCGGAGGGGGCTCCGAACCGGGCGAAATTTAACAATCTGCATAACAAATTCCGTTCGGCCCGTAACTTTTTTTTCTTCTCCATCGTTCTTGCTAATTTACTGTGAAACACGAGGAAGGAGTCGGCTCGCGGGCGACAACTTCGATAAACGAGAGTGTTAAGGTTTACAATGCTTTTAGAGTTCGGATAGATTTAACCCATCACTGCATGATGGTTTATATTTGAGCCAAACCGCGAAAACAGCCGTTATTTCTTGGTTTGAAAGTCGACAATTTTTTCGTGCATGTTAGGCCAGAGATGAACCTTTCCTGACATGCTATATGAAATTTTGGAAAAGAAAATAAAATTTGCTCACTTCTCTTGACAACTTACATCAAAAGTAACGACATATATTTTTGTTCAGAACCAAGAGGAAAGCAACATAGGGGGAACGATAAGAAATGATTATGATTGCGTCCTCAAAGGACCGTCGTCGTTAGTCCGCTCGAGCGGAAATGAACGATGACGAACGCAAAAGAATCGTTTAGAATCGAATCCGAAATCGCACGAATGTTCGTGCCAATACGCCGTTTGTGCGTTCGATAACGTCCGCTTTATTGTCGCGAACACGAAAGCGTATAGTTCCGAACGCGGCTCGGGTGGTCAGAAGCGTCATTTTCTTTCCGTAATATGGAATTTCATTAGCAGAGAATTCATTGTGTGTACAATGATCCCGCGGTTTTTATATCGATGCTGCTGATTAATCGCGCTCGACGAAGGCTGAAATAAATTATGGTAATTAAGGGCAGCAGGCAAGTAATAATTCAGCGAAATTATCGCGCATAATTTACTGAAATAAGGAAGATCGTGTTTGCGGATTTCTGATTTGCTCTGAAGTTTTATAGGTAAAACGTTTGTTTTACGGAAGTTAGGTTACGACGTTCTGGTAGTTGCAAACTTTTAATTTTCTGGTTATAGAATTTCCTAAACTTTACATTTTTAGATACAGAATTATAGAAATTAAAAAGTTATAAGTATATTGAAAATTATTTGAAAAAATTACGAGCAAAATTACAAGCAGACTTACGAGTATAGAAATTAAAAAATTCATGGATCAACAATTGTACGAATTAAAAGTTTGTTAGGTTAACCATTCTGAAAATAAAAAGTTTTAATATTTACGTCTATACAAATTCAAAAAATTTGTTGATTTAAAACTGAGTTTCTATAATTTTGCTAAATTATTCTATCGAGTATAAAAAAGAATGCACCAATGGTGTACAACTGAAAATAACACCGCCATTGAACAAGTAAGTATAACATATGCATATTCCATTTGCAGATACATATATTTTATAGTCGCCCGTGATTAATCGCGACAGATCGAACGCGTACGACTATAAAATATATAGAATATATTCGCCATATCTGTTCGCCAAACATTCATATACAACCAACTGTCAAAACGCTAATTTATGAATCACTGTGCAACTATTTCTTCAACGTCCACTATGATACCAATCACAAGGAACTTGCCTCGCGCGAATACAAGTAGAAAGAAACAAACTCTGAAGGTACAAACGAATTACTATCACATCGCAGCATGTGCCGAACCGTATGTATTATACATTAGGTTATGTAATCTGTGAATCCACTTGTGAAGCAAAAATAACCAAACACCTGGCGAGGATAAATTGTGCGCTTTATTAAAACTAAAACTTTGACTTAAAACTTAAGAAGAAAATTAACATCTCTCAAATTGACAAAGAACTTCATAAATAAATTTGGTCGTGTACTCTTTGAGAGTTATTGGAAATCTTGTTGTGTATTGGTTGAGAGTTATTAGAAATCTGATGAAGGGAAAAGGAAATGTTCTCTCCAGAAAAAAAGTATGTAGTGAGAATTGGTGTGCTGCCGAGGGTGAACAAACGACTCAGTTTAAAATTAAACTATTTCATTGGTTGTAGAAAATTTAAAAAAAGTGAACAAGAACCGCCCTTATCAAATGCTCGTCGTGAGGTCATGACCCGAGGTAAAAATTACAAAGTCGTTTATCATCTAACAGTTTGACACTCATACAAGAATAAACCGAAAATCATGCTAAATTAAAAACAGTTTAAGAATAAAAATTTCACGTGGTAAAAGGCTGTAAAGGGCAGTTGTGATTATTCATGAATTTCTAAAGTTAAAAATCAGCCCAATGGGTTTATGATTCCATGAACGCGCCGCAACAGATAGTAATCGAAAAATGTGCAAGTAGAAAGGTGCTAAGTGTTGAGAACAGCCGCGAACACTGCAAACAAAAGGTGAACGTGATCGTCCGACGGTTTCTCTTTCGAAAAACGTGGCAACGATCCAACGGACCAGTAGCCAACGTCCGCCACCTTTTTCCGGGCCATCGAGCAGGGGTTACACGAAAATTATCGACACTGATGGGTATCGATTCAGCACGGGCCAAACCCGTGACACGGACGGATTAAGCGGATATCATTTGGCTGGCATTCAATACCTACCTCATTTCCGTTGAGGAATATCCCGATCGACAGGAGCGTGCTGAGAATCCCGCGGAACGTTTTATTCACTCGCAGCGTCTCCATTCCCTGCTTCAGATCCATCAAAGGGTCCGCAATTTCCTGAAGTCACAAAGGTGATTCGCGATTATTATATTTTTTTACCGCCCCGTAGTTACTTGGTTCGTTGTAACTCGCCGCGAAATCAATCGAGCACATTTTGCAACCATTTCCTATTCTAGCCACGATATCGTCGCGATAAATGCGTCATTTCATGGAAATTCGAGTACCGATTGATACGGCGTGGGCAAAAATTTATTTTGTAGGTGAAAGAAACTTTTTTGTATGTTCCACGACATTCGCTGACTGAACGGTCAGCGAACATTATGTCTATCCATAAAATGAACACTGACTTCGATGAACGAATTAGTATAACATTTATTAACAGTAATAACATTTATTAACAGTAATGTTTAATCTTATAAATACTTGATGTATATGTGTGCCATTGATGCTAAACGTTCTTAGAATGCTGTGTGTGTATTTAACTTTAAAGTATGTTTAACACTAGAACTATCAACCAATCAAAATGACCATGTTCGGGTTTGACGTTTTATATTACAAAATTTGGTTGCCGTTATTGGTTATTGCGAGTCTGAGAATGATCTACAGCGTCTTAAATGGTTTTATAAATTATTGACCTTTTTGTTGATCACGTTCAACTCATAAACCATTTCGGTCAAATAGATTCTTGTGAATTTCAATGTTTAATTATCCCTGCCTCTGACTCATGGTTTATAAAAGTTCTGCGCGTTTAAACGTTTCTATAAATTCTTCTAAATATGTTTGTTGTTATGCCGTAACACCGCTGCAGAATACGAGATCGTAGAACAACGAGAGATGAAAATGGGTGTGCGAAAATAGACGCGTTAACTCGTTCAATTATTCAATCCGTTACAAATGCAAACTCCAGATGCGGCTGATCTCAGCTATCGATCCGAAATAATACGGTGATCCACGAGCAGAACATGTCCTGATTTAAGTAGTCGATTCTAATCAGACCGATTGAATAAATAACGGCGAAGGAGAGCATTCGATGGAAGAATCGTTCAATTATTAGCAGTTGCATAGAATCGACTGGCGCGGCGCAAGTACGTTTCACCGTGAGAAGCTGCATGACATTTCGAATGCAAATTCTATTAAGCACGCTCGAATACAAATGCGGGTAATAGCAATCGAATTGGCCCGTTATTTCTCACGAATCTCGTCTCGAATTCCGTGTCGGTGCTCGCGACCACGGGCAAGGAAAAACGGCAGGTATGCGGGGAAGGAAGTCGCGGGTAACGTTCTTCGCATAATCGCGCGATTTCTTCGCTGTGAACATGCCGGATTCCGATACACGATCGTGCCACGAACCGTCGTCGAACGTGTGCATCGCTTCCTTGGAAAACCGTCGGTTAACACCGATCTGCGAAACACTTCGACCGAGGGACTCGGTATTTTTGCATACCACTTCCGCTTCCGACTTTCGCTTTTAAATTATTTAACGATTGTGGACAACATTATTTTTTGTTCTATATCTTTATTGCGGAATATGCAACTCGACTATGAGAATTTTAGACAGTTTACTGAAAATTTAGAATTCGTAAGTCGCCCTAAGGACTTTCGATTTTCGTTTTAAAATCATTTAATGATTGTGAACAAAATTATTTTTTTTGCATACATATTCTTGTCGTAGAATATACAAATCGACAATGATAATTTCAGACAATTATCTAAAAATCTAGAATATATACATCGCTCTGATAACTCCTGACTTTTGCTTTTAAATTATTTAACGATTGCGAACAAAATTATTTTTTCTTGGCAATACCTTTGTCGTAGAGTATATTCAAATTTTTTGAAAATTTAGAATACATACATACCTAGCTCTGAAAATTGTGTTTTCTGAAATACATGAACGACAAGATTCTATCAAATTAAACAATTTCAGACTTTCAATGCAGTGCAATGAAATACTTCAATCATTACACGAGACATTAAATAATTGAATAAGAAATAATGTTTGTTCCTCTAGAATTCGGCTGAATAAATTATAAATATAAGACAACGAACCATGTAGCAATTAATATCTCGGACCAAAAACTGATCAGTAAAAGTTTCATTATTATAATACAAATTTTTATAACACCTAAAATATTTGTACTATACCATGATTTATACGTTTACAGTTTTATACTTACCACAGTAATAAATTTAAGAAGAGAAGGAAAATTAAGCTGACGCAAATAATTTTTCAGAAAAACCCGAAATCTATGTGCCAAGTCTTTGTATATTTCAGAAGATTGACTGTTGCGTGAGCCAGTAAATTAAATCTGTTCCATAAGCAAATATCTCTTAAAATCGGTAGAAAAATGGTGAATAATGATGTTAATAGTGACTCACCTTTTCCGAATTCTCAAAGTCGAGTTTGAAGGCCCAAAGCTTCAGTCTGGCCGGTAACTCCGAGATGGAAGCCAAAGTTAAAAGGAACTGTTCAGCTGATCCCAAAGGTAGGTCAGGATTGGCGGCCTGCGCCTCTTGTATCCTGGACCTCTCCTCCTCGGTTGGCAGCATCGTCAATAGTTTCTGTCACGAACGGGCCAGGAAGAGGGACAGGGAACAGGAGAACGAAGAAGAGAAACGAACAAGAATGAAATTAGAGAAATCAAGAAAAATATCGTAAACAAAAGGTACGTGTGCGTTTCAACTGAACCACAGGATCGACTTTGAACCAAGGATCGTAATTTGTGTGGTCGTATATTCGACCAGGATTCAAAACGAAATCGGGAATTTGATCAACACTTTGTTTTGGGAATAAAGCAAGGAATGCGGGAATAATCTTAGAACATGTTCGATTTCATGGAACGGTGCGCTTCGAGAAAGAATGTTTTATTATATTAATGGCATAAGGGTATTTAAACATTTGAATACTTGAGACGATTTGAATGCGATGTAAGTATAGATTTTTTTAGGACATTTTTTGTCAGCGATGGACAGATACTGATATTGTACTTACTAATTTTGAGGTACCAAATTTGAATGTTTAGATATTTTGAAATCCGGAAGATACACATTTTCTAAATTTACAAGTTTATGAAATTGCAGATGTACACGTTTACAAATTTACCAAATTACAAAATTATACAATTATACCTTTTAAATTTACAGTGTTACTAATTTCGAATGTTTCAAATTCTCAATATCCCAATTACCCAATATCCCAATATCCCAATATCTCAATATCCCAATTTCCCAATTTCCCAATTTCCCAATTTCCCAATATCCCAATTTCCCACTTTCCCAATATCATAACTGCCCAATATCTCAATTTCCCAATATCCCAATTTCACAATTTCGAAATATACCAATATCTCAATTTCCTAATATCCAAACTTCACAATATCTCAATTTCCTAATATTCAAACTTCACAATATCCCAATTTTTCAATATTTCAAATTCACAAAATCGGCAGTTCTCCAATTTTCGAACTTACAATTTTTTAACTTTCGACATTTGAGATCTACAAACTTCCAATTTACAAATGTTCGAATTTCTAACTTTTCAGATTCCAAAATGTAGAAATTTTTAAATGCCGATATTCGTTAATTTGGACATTTTTTAATTGCAAAATTAATTGTCCATCGCTACTTTTGACTATCAGATTCTTAGGTTCTCACTCAGGATGCAAGTAACTAATATTTTTTTCCAACCTTTTACTATTCCAAATTAAAACATTATAGTAGACGCTCATCTAAGGTCATTGTAATATCGAACAAGGATACTTGTATCCAGTTCAACAAGTTACAATTTCTAATTTCAACTACATCAGTGGCAATATAACGAGAGTTTACAGTTCTTTTTCCAACGTTTGTACGTTTTCCGCAAAAATGGCTTGCGTCTATTTTAATTTGAATTTTATTGAAATTACGGCCAGCATATGTAGAACGAAACATAGGTGCTTGCGTTCGAAACGCGATTAAAGGGAATAGTATTCCAAAATTTATCTGAACTGCAAGGATATCTGAATGTCGATATTTCAATTGCATTCAAATAAGCAAAAATATTAAAATGAAGTATGTTTGACACAGAGAATAGTATCTGTGTTGAATAATATTTTCAAAACATTCAATGACGTGCATCCTCGCAGTTCCGTTATTTTTATTATTTCGATACGCAGAAATGTTTAATTAACGGCAATTGATTTAACAGAGAAAATTAGGTCTCCGACAAACAATATTTCAGCGTTCACGTACGTCTGCATGATCATAATAAAATGACGATTCAACGAGAAGAAACATTTTGTTAACCGAACGTAACTTAATAAACCGAATAATATCTTCGATAAATATTTCAGTATTTGTTACATATCTGAATGCTTCCATATTCATCGCGTTTCGATAAGCAAAAATGTTTAAAAAACCGTGATTTAGTTAACGGGGAACACAATATCGTTGGCAAATAATATTTCACGAATAATATTCATTAATATTCGTACGTTCGTATTTCAATCGTATTCCGATAAGCAATGTTATAAACGTAATTGAAGTTTAATTAAATGAATCGACGGTTCGTTAAATGTACTGCAAACGTTTATTAATCCTGCTAAAAAGAATAAGATAAGCAATAATCGATGTTCTTACCTCGATACCCTCTCTGTTCATGATGGTTGCATCCATTTTCAAGATCGCGGTCTTAATTGATCTTGGCGGAGGCAATTTCGTCATCCCGATATTGATAGCGTTCGATCGTTTATGGTCCAACACGATGATCTCTTTGTTCTTGTTCATCTCCTGCTGCTTCTATTCGGCGATAAAAACAAATCAAACGTGTACAATCGTTGACGAGCAATCGTATCGAGGTAATCAACAAATGTTCTCCATCGTTTTCTTAACACTTCAAATTACTATGATAATTAATAACGAACACATCGTGCACTGACAACGAGTGTGACTTTCAAACGAAAAACACGTCTGATCAATGTAACTCTGAGCATTAACAACCAAGTGCATGTCAAACATTTGCACTCCGACCGGAAACGGAAATGCTAATGTACCTACAACTTCCACAAATCAATCGGAAAGAAATATCCCGTGTAAACACGTTAACAGCGAAATGAAATGAACAGAAAGTAATTAAAAGCGAGCGATGTACACGGACTGTTGCTATTACCATTTTGTTATTAGTTAGACTAGAAAGAACATAGATACAAGAGAGGAAGGAAAATACTAACACTCGCAATGTTATAGTAAATTTTCGTTATGTTGCCATTAATGGAGCTGCATGGGTGCAATATTTTTGGAAGTGGTAATATGTGCAGAGGATTGGTTTCAAAATGAATCCTTGAGATTTTGCAGTGGTTTTTGTCGAACTTTATTTCAACGATATTATGATGACAGAATGTGTGGCGATATAACACGTGGTAAATACATCATGCGTTGAAAATGCAATGCGTTGCAAATATAATACGGAACTAATAATACGCATAACAATTACAACGTGTGGTGACACAACGCGGGGTGATATACAACGTGGTCATATAACGCGTAGTGATACAAGGCGTGGTGGTACATTGCATGGTAATAACACGTAGTGATACAACGCATGGTGATATAATGTATAGTAGCACCACACGTTGCAAATATAATGCTTGGTAATGCAAAACATGACAAATACAACGCGTGGTGATGAAATTTATAGTTACACAACACTCTGGAACTACCATGGGTGGTGATAAAACGCGTGGTAGTATAACATGTTCAAATACAACGCGTGGTGATGCAAAGTATCATGAATACAATGCGTCGTGATGTAATGTATGGCAAATACAATGTATGGTGCTGTAACATGTGACAACTAAAATCCATAAAGAATCCCACCGCGTAATAAATGTGATATGTGATGACACGTGTGACAATGCCAATTAACGACTGTATGTGAAAACTCACACGAAAATGACAACATACCAAGAGTCTACTGTATCTCCAAGATCTTTATTAAAATAAATACATGGAAATCTTTTGAAGATTTATGCAATTTTATTTACATCGGTCTTCTATCATTTAATTAAAACAAACTACTATGGGCCATATACAAAAATGTTTTACATTGCGAGGGTTTAAATGTTCATTGTCAGAAAACATATAATAACGAAACAAGTTTGAAGAGAAATTCAATAATTGTTAGAGTGAGAGTAATTTTATGTAATAATTATCGACAATCATTTCACCATTTTTCATTTTATTAGCGCCAAGCGTGGAAAGGAAGATGCAAAAGCAAACACGAAGTTAGCGAAAATTGTTAAGTGAAGTTAAGAAATTAGGACTCACCTCCTGTAAAATTCCAGCATGCCATTTCGTTCATTTTTTCGTGCGAGCACCAAGAATATTGCAAATAATACAAGAAAAGATTAGTCGTATTTCATTAAACCACCATCACCACCACCCCAACCACTACTCGCCATATTATTACTATGATTATGATTACTATTGTTGCTGTTCGCGATCATTATCGTGGAATATCGTTATAGTTTCGGACGGTATTAATTTACGGCGTGTTATTGTTAAAGTTGCTTCATTAGACTAACAGAACCCGTAATATTATACCAAGGTTACAATTGTTTGTGCACATGATTATGATCACGTGAAATCGCTGGCAGCTAGCTCATGTCCAACACAATGATAAACAATGAAGGAAAATTGCAACGCGGACATTGTTGTAATTCATAAAGAATTATTATGTTATCGTATGTGCGGATTAATTACCAGAATCTAAAATTAATTATTTCATTCAGTTTTGAAACAAACGTTAACTACCACTATCAAATTAGTGGACACGAAACTGTAGTTTTCTATTTATTTCATATAAAGTATCAACAACTGATAATAATTAAAATCTACAATTAGAATAATATTTCGATCGTGAATTAATTTAACGAAACAATCATCATGGATTAATTAAACAACATTTTCCTTTCCACAAAAGAAATAATTTTTATATCAAAGTTATGTTCGTGCAACTAATTTAGCTAAAATAAAGAAATAAATATTTCTTTTTATGATCTAAATGTTTATTCGTTTATCGATTATTGCAGCCATCTCTCAGAAAAATGATCATCGTAAAAATAATCAGTAATTAATTGATGGTTCTAAATTTTTTATATCACTTTTAAAATAGAATACATAAAATAATTTATTATATAATATTTGGTATATTGAATGTTTCTAGGAACCATTGGATCCAGGGTTTATCCAGTTTCTTTACACTTAACGCCGTGTCCCATAGAATTTTTCCATTCCCCACCCCTTTACTTTGCGGATCTCTTTTTCCATAGGTAAGCGGTCGGCGTCCCATAATTTTTCCCGATTCGCGTCTCCTTTTTCAGCTCCTCTTTTTTTCTCTATCACGGAAGACCCGTTGGACTCTCCACTCAGCACTAATTATCACCGGACTCCGACGTAAGCGTAAAAGTTCAAAGGATGAAACATCGGGGGTAAAAAGGATCCTTCCTTCGAGTAATGTTACGGGAGACGGGAAAAAGGAGAGGACGAAAGAGAACACGTATGGAAATAACGTCATATTACAACGGATCTACCAGGATTAGCAAAAATCTACATTCCAAGTTATTTTTCTACGTCTGCACCTCGGGGCCAGAGTATACTAAGTCCGATTTTTTACCTTCTTCGCCGGAAAAATCATCCCGAGGTCTTTAATTTTTAACGTAAAAACTAGATGATTGTAACTCGACCTGACATCTCCAAAAACAAGATACTGGTATCTTAACATCTTACGTTTGAGATCATCGAGCATCTTTTGACATCTACGGGTTCTAATTTTTTCGATAATTGCTTCGAATTAATTCGACAAAAACTTGGGTAGTAATTCGAAGTTAACTGTCTCGAAATTCTATTATTTCTGTACAGCTAAGGAACTGCTCTTCTTTAAACGCGTCTCTAACTAGATAATTGGGGATAAACGAGTTAATTCGTTGTTCGAGTAATCGACGTTTAAAACGCAATGACGCTAATTTATCGAGAGGTCTGATAATTTGATGATGCATCTCCTAGAGTATAGTATTAACAACCCTTTACATAAAACTTGTCGCAATTATGGTATCACTTATCTCGTCAATCGTGTTTGGGAATGAAAAAGAATGTGCGAGAAATATTCGTTCGACGGGTCCGAACGCACCTGAAGCCCCGACAGCGAGAAATTATCGAACAGTTAACGCAGCAACGCGACAAATATGAATCACTCGTGTTCCGTCAGTAATTATCATTCTGTAGGAGAACGGCAACGTCTCTCGACTCTAATTAACCCTTTGATCATTCTATTCGTCGGAACATTTTATTACGTTCGATCGCGCCAGCACACGCTCGCAAATTCTGCTGGCATAAGAAAAATCTCGCCCTAATATAATTAATCGATTCCCGTGGACCACGGAACGAGCAAAGCCGATAAAGCCGGCACGTAATTACAGGAGCAATTAACGACATGCTGGTCGTACGTGCGAAGTCTTTGAACGTCGACCCATCGGCGATCCCTGAAGAATTCCCGTCGGTTTTCAGGGACAGAAGGAAAAACTCGTGCACGACAGAGACAGTTGGACATTATTCGATATCGTCGACACGGAAGAGGAATTAATGCGAGCGCGAAATGACACGCCACTCTGCTACCGGAAAAACGTGATTCTATTTGGGTGATCAACGCGAACGTTCGAAGGAAGAGGCCGTCGGATTTTTACGTCGGGAAAATCGAGCAACCACCGAAGGAAATTGCACGCGTTTCCTTTTCCGTTCACCGGGCAATTTTTTACGCTCACCGTTCCCTTCTGTATTATATGATTCCATGGTTCAATTTTTCGAACGATCTTATTTTCTTTAGCTATGTTTCGTCTTCGCTTACGAATTTTGAAGTTGATATGCAACGTTAATTACCTGTATGTAGAATGACTATTGATTATTGATATTAATACGATTGTTATTTATCGGTATGTAAAATGTTTACCGGATTTTGGTACGCGAAATCGTTATTGATTACTAATACAACGATCGTTAAGCGACGTGCAAAATTATTATTGATTATTAATGATAACAAATGGTTCTTTATCGTTGAAACATAATATCATTAATATTTTGTGATATGTGAAATTATAGTTGATTATGAATGATAACAAATGGTAATTTATTATTGACATATTGTATCATTAGTATTTAGTGATATGTAAAATTGTTATTGACACGTAAAATAATTATTGCTTATTGATACATAAAATGGTTATTGGTTACTTATATGTAATATCAGAATTACTTATAAATATATAAAATGATTGTTGGTTATTGATATGTAAAATGATGATTGATTATCGATATGTAAAATGATTATTTATTATCGATATATAAGATGATTATGATATATAATATGATTACTACTTATCAATACATGAAACGATTATTAATTATTGATAAAAATAATAATAAAAATATCACACTTCTATTTCAATGTAATAATGTCTTTTCTGAAATTTACATTGCAAGATAAACCACCAATGAAGTCGTGAATATTTTTAATGTAACGAAAATTATTTAGCATCTCTGAACTTAAACGAGGAATGAAAATATGCCGGGAAAATTAAGTAGATGGGAAAATTCTTGTACGTTCGAGTGGTTCTTCGTTACAGGGATCGTTCGTAAAATTAAATGGAAACAAGATACCGTAGTAACAGTGCTTCAGAGACGACTATCAACAGTTTTATATTCCTTTTCCATGACATTTTTCGAACAAGGCGAAATAATAACAAACACGGACCAACAAGGAATAGCTCTTTCGAAAATAAACACTGTCATGAATACAAGCAAGGGAGGTAAAAGGAAATTTTGCTTGAGAAAAAATACCTGTCAGCGCTTGATACACAGAAATCGTTCCGCGTGTACCGTGCCGGGAAAGCTCGTCACAATTTTCAAACGATTCGAACGAGACTCCCCTGATTGAGGTGGAAGTTAAAGTTTATTCGCGGCGACACGAGAAAACTTTTTTTCATGAAACGACAGATGTCTCTTTGCCAAAGGAAAACTCCGTGGACTACTCTCTCGTTGCGAGGAAAATAGCACACTTAAACAATCGGAAAATCGGAAAATTTTACGCGCTGTTTCGATTTGAACGGTTATTAAATAAAAAAATTGGGTAAGTAAATTATGTGACGCTGATTTGGCGCTGTGTAAATTCCAGTTTAACGCCTTATCATGTACTTCGGTGTAAGGAAGACTTGTCAATATTTCCCTATTTTCCTATTTTTAAATTTGTATGTATAGGAATATGTTGATTTTAAAATTGAGAGATGTAGATCGTGCGAAACATCCAAGTTTTCAAATGCACAAAATCTAAAATTACCAAGTTTCAGGGTTCCTAAGTTTTTAAATTTACAAGTTTGCAAATTTGCTAATTTCTAAATTTTCGAATTTTCAAATTTCAACATTTTCAAATATCTAAGTTTCCGAATTTGCAAATTTGTAAATTTCCATATTTTCCAATTTTCAGATTTCCAAATTTCTAAATTTTCAAATTCCAAAATGTGCAAATTTCCCAATTTCCAGTCTTTCGAATTACCAAATTTCTAATTTTTCAAATTCTAAAGTGTTCAAATTTGCAAGTTGATATTTTCTCAAAACTACAGTCATATGAATTTTCCAATTAACAAATTTGATAATTTGCAAACATCTCAATTAGGTTACGTGAAAGTGATAAATTTAGAAATCTGAAAATTTCGATACCTTTAACCCTTCTGACAAATTAAGGATATAATTAATTACCTCGCCCTCTTAATTGGCAGCGTTGAAGGATCATCTCGTGAAGTTTTTAATGAACGCATCAAGTAAATATTTTCTCATAGAAAATTAATTTCATCGCTTTACAACTTCGGTTTACCTTTGAACCTTTTCTCGCGTCTATCAGAAATTTGCCTCGACCTGTATTAAATATGTAATTCCGTCGAAGTAACTTTAAGTAAGTTCCATAAAGAAATTATGTAAAAATTAATAATTTTAATAAGGACATTACCGATAGTTCATTAAGTTCATACATTCTGTATTATGTGTTTTTGTCGAGTCCCGAAATATATATGTATTTTCTCTATTTCGTTTCAAGCAAATCGTTTTTGTAAATTTTCCGCGACACAGGAAACGGTGTTCTTTGAAGCAGATGATACTTTAACGGAGCTGTTATCCTGTGCGTGAAATGTAGACTCAGGAGGCATAGTAGGGTGGCTTAGGGAAATTGGCGACGTTGGGGAAAGGAATTTTACAATTTAAATATTGGAAATTTGAAAATTCTGCAGCGTTGAAATTATGGCAACATGAATGGGCGGGAGCTTGGAAATTTGGAAATATGGCGATATGGAAACTTAGAAATTTGAAAATTTCGGAAATGCTAACTCGAGAATTTGGAATCTCGGAAATTTCACAGATTCTAACTTGAGAATTTGGAAACTTTGAAACTTCAAAAATGCTAACTTGAAAGTTTGGAAAATTGTAATTTTCAAAAATGCTAACTTGAGAATTTGGAAACTTCTAAATTTTGGAATATGGATCGCAGTTTCAATATTCCAAAATCCTAAGCTCAAAATTCTACACAATCAAAGTACAAAAGTTTAAAAATCCCAAAGTCCCACAGTTAAGTAATTTAAAAGTTTCTGACCATCAATCTTTAAAAATACCGAGATCACAAAGATGACAAATTTCAGTGCCAAAATTAAAAAGTGTCGAAGTCCGAAAAATTCGAAATCGATGAAAATCAGCCGACGATCCGCACTTTTAGTATTTATTAATCTGAACTCGAGTTCGAACGTTGCCCAGCGTCTGCCCTGTGATTTCGCTCGGAAAAAAGGACGGAAAGCTATATAGTCAGTCGGGTCTCTAATTTCTTCCGTTATCGTCGAGACACGTATGGAACAGTGTGCGAAAAAAGAGAGCCTCTGTATATTTAATGCAATTTGCAGCACTTCATTCCGGCTGGGACGTTTCTCTAGTGTGTTTAATGCTCCACTCCGTGGCTAGTATCCTTTATTTAAAAAATATCTCGGTGGAAACCGTCGAGAGAAAATTCTTGACTCTGCTTAACGAGACAATAATTACTGACACGAGAACCGTAAACGGTGGACAGCAATTTGGATAACGAACTGGCTGCAAATTCTACAGGATGTTCGCTTATTGCGATCTTGAATCAATATTAATAACACGAACAACGCAAATTTATTTCTGGTTGAATTTATTTTTTATTTTTATGATTCTAGGAAACGTCGAATCTGACACCAAATATAAAATCACGTGCATGAATACGTTTTTTTTTTTTATACGACGTGTACGTTTTTTGCAATTATTTTAATTTTCAACATTTTTTTATTTTAATTTTTTAAAATATACGCGATTTGATTCTTTAATGCGACGTGTACGTTTTTCTGCGATTATTTCCTCATCATCACTCTGCATTAATGTTAATGGTACGCTAAAAAATGCAATTCGCTTACCATTCATTCTTATGATTTTGATAAAGACTGTATTCGATATTGAATAAAAGGGTCTCAGTTTTGCAAAAAATACGTGGTTCTTTCAATTACGAATGTACCGCTTTTCCGATTGATTTTTTTTGCAGGTGCGTTCACAGTATCCCTGTTTCGCGACTTTTGATAAACATTTCAGTTACCAGTAGTGGTTTCATCAATGAAGCGCGTCAAAGGTAGAGATACTTTATTGATATCTGGTGATGCGATTTTATCAATTTTTGGTTTCTAAAGGCGACACGATTTTACTGTTCTCCGTAATCACGCGAGTGGATACCATTTTCTATCTGTAAAATTAAAATCCAGACTAGAAGGATTCTATCGTTAAAAAATTATTCGTTGTTTAACTATTGGTAGGACAAGTGAAACTTATTATTGCGATTTTTATAATCAACAGTCCATTTCAGTGGCGAATTAATTTCAGTCATCAATGAATTATGAATTGAAATATGAATTAAACTATGAATTCAAATACGAATTAAATTATAAACTGAGCTATGAATTAAAATATGGGAGTAGCTAAAGATGGAACTATGAATTAAAGCATGGATTAAACTATGAACCAACTATGAATTAAACTTCGATTTAAACTGTATATTTAGCTATGAATTAAAGTATGAACTTACCTGAAAATGAAACTATGAATTAAAGTATGCATTAAACTATGAATGAAGCCATGAATTCAACTTTGGATTAAACTATAAATTAAGCTAGAATTAAAGTATGAATTAGACTATGGATCAAACTATGAATTAAACTTTGAATTAAACTATAAATTAAGCTATGAATTAAAGTATGAATTAAACGATGAATCAAACCATGAATTAAACTTCGAATTAAAGTAAGAATCAAACTATAAATCACTATAAAGTAAACCTTGAATATAATATCTAATACAAATATATGCAAATATAGCATATTGATCAATAAATCAATACGGTCGTTTCTGCCCGCAAACGTCCCTCTTTTTCGATGAACCCATAAACTATTCAAAACTGTCCAAGCAGATTCGCGTCCACCAGCAATCTAAGTACTTGGATCCCATTCCTACCCGTCCAGACGCTAGTTCCGGATTCTGGAACGTGTCACCGAACGCGGAACACCGTAAATGCGAAACTTGTCCCTTCAAGACATCGATTCAGTCGATCCTCCTTTCGAAAGGTTCATTCGCGTTAAGCATGCTTAACCACCGGGCAGGTTAACCAGCCACGTAGCTGTGTGTACTTTGGATCGCGATTGCGAAGCCTGCGGAATTTCCATGCGATGAAAAGCTTCACGATCTAGACGATAGAATAGGGTTGGAAAAGCGCTCGCCCTTTCGAGCACGACTAATCGATGCTCGTCGATCGAATACGTTCATAGTCGTCGACGAAAGGAACAAAGAAACCCGGAAATTACGAAACGGTGAAATATCGCTGTTTTAGAAACGCGAAATATTGTCGTTCGTGGATGCAGTCGTGGAGGGTGGGGACACTCGTATAATACACGGTTTTTATCTCTACTCTAGAGGGAAAGATGCATTCTACTCCGAAACGAAAAGAATAATAGTATTTACATAGCTCTTGGAGGGTCTACTTAGAAATATGAAGCTGATGCGTCTGATCGAACATGAAATACAAAATTGATTGACTTTCTGTTAAAATTAATACTATGAATATATAACAAAATAAGTAATAGAAAGTTGCCAGTGGTGTTGTGAGTGCATCTAATCTAGCGGGAGACATTGAAGTGGTTTGCTTTTATTCTTAGATTGGAAGAAGGTTGTTGATATGCCTCGTAGCTTTGCATCATCAAATTTCTATATAAATTATGATAGGAAACTAAAGTGAATTGTATTGCCCATGTGAAAAAAAAATAGAACGAGATTGTAAATTAAATGTACAATGAATTTAAGTAAATGGACGTGGCTATTCGTTTAATGACGGTAATTGAGAAAAATACGAGTTTTATTTCGATTTTTAATTCACTAGCTAACGCGGTGGTAATACATTTCACTTCTAACTATGTTATGTATCACATGATGATTATCCCAATATTTTCTCAGGACCGATATTTGCGGAAAATCCAGATTCGATAGTATGCCATAGTTTGGGAAACGCTGACACGCTTAATTGAATTTAATAAGGTGTGATATCTTGCTTGATAATAGAAAACTTTGCATGAGTTAATTTTTTATTTCTTTTATGGGAAATTATTTTGTGTATAAAAATTTGTCGATAATAATTTCTTAGTTTCCCAATTTCTCAATTTCCAAATGTCACGACACAAGAAAAGTCTCCAATAAGAATCTGTCTGTCAACACGTATATTCTTACATATGTACATCCCTATATTTAAATACCTTCGTATCATAATATCCATATTACTACACATCCCATATCCCTATACCCCATACGCTTACATTCCGAAGTCCTCAAATACCTACATCTCGAGACCCTTAAACTTGCACATTACTATGCCCCTACACCCCCAGTTACTAATTTTCAAAAATTCCTAAACCTAGTTTCGAATTTAAACCGATACCCTCCGAAAACCGTTAAACCGAAATCAACTAAATTACCACTAATTTCCGAAATCCACTATCGCTAACAGGATTTCAAGAAACAGTTTGTTCCCCAGAATCCAATTACCCCGTCGCCAGAGTTCCGCATCATAACCTCGTGCAACACCGTCGTCCACGAGACGTACACAAAGTGATCCCATTACCCCGTTTACACGTGTTACCGGCGCGCAATAGAGGGATACCAATTGCGAGATAATACCTAATCCCATAGAAAGAGAGAGAGAAGCTGCCGTAGGGCAACGTCGAAAGCGAAACAACGAGAACTGCTCACCTTGGTGATGAGATCCTTGGCACGGCTCTCGAACAAGTGCTCGAGCTTCTGCGTGTCAACAGGTACCGGCGACAGCTCGTCCCATATCATCTTGTTCTTGTCGAGTCTCGACAATATGATAGGATCATCCCTGACCTCTTTCCAGAACAGCTTCACCGTTTTCTTGCTCTTCTTCGTGAATGTCGGCGGCGGACTCTTCGGCGAGTTGCCGTCGTTCGCGCTCGTGCACCTCGGCGATTTCAAGGTCACGCTGAACAGAGGCGGAGGAGCCTGAGGGATGGGTGGCGGCAACCTTGCACCCAAGGGCGGGGGCGGTGGAGCTCGAATGCCGCCCGGGGGTGGAACCATCGGCGGTGGGGGCGGTGGGACACCGTTTGTCACGTTCACGGGTCCAAGAACGTCCACCTCGTCGTCGGAGTTCAGATCGGTGAAGTCCAGATCGCACAATGCCAGAGGTCTCTTCAGCTTCTTCACCAACTCCTCCCAATGCAACTCGTTCTCCGACTTCTTCGTCTCCTGCAGCTTCGGCAGGTTGTCGCCTGTGGGTGACTTCAGCACGTCAGCCTTCGATTTGGATTTTGCAAGACCCTCCTTCGCCTTCGAGATCAGTCCGCTCATATCCCCTATCCTGCAAAGCGCGAGGAGTTAAGGATTTTCGTGATTCGCGATTCAACGTTCGACATTTAACATTCAGAATCGGAAGTACTTAAGTACGACTTCCGAAGATCGGAGAGGATCATGATCTTCCTGCAAGTTCCTCATAATTCTGAGATTGGAAGTTAAAGTTGAATCTTTGGGATTAAAGGATTAGCGCGTTGGACTTTTGGATTCTATTATTCATTGAGGTGGTACTTGGTAATTTATCAATAAGCTCGAATGGTTTGTCTGCAGGTTGGTACATAATTAATGGAATGTTCTAATGGCATAGTACAAGACAAACTATTGCAAAGTCACTCAAATAAAAATCCTAGTAATAGCAATGCCTGTAGGTGAAACTGCAGATTAAACATATTGGAAATATCTACGTTACTGTCATAAAAGCATACGTTAGAATACCCCGTTAAGGTGTTTGATTCTTTACGAACGCGTTCTTCGGTCAAATTAATAGTTGAACTTTTGGATTCTATTATTCATTGTGGTGGTACTTGGATAATTTAACAATAAACTCGAATGGTTTGTCTGCAGCAGAGGTACATAATAATGGGACGTTCTGATGACATAGCACATGCCAACCTATTGCTAAGTCACTCAAATAAAAATCCTAGTAAAATCGATGCGTATAGGCCAAACTGAAGATGAAACATACCGGAAATATCTACGTTATAATCATAGAAGCACACGTTAGAATACCCCGTTAAGGTGTTTGATTCTTTACGAATGCGTTCTTCCGTCAAATTACCTGGAAACCTTCTCTTCAACCGGACTGCTCGGTATAAGATTTTGAGCGGCCAGCTTTTGTGTGAGATCCTTGACGGTTCCTTCCCTCTTCAGCTGTAGAACCACTCGACGATCCTCATCATCGTCGGTGTGATTACCCTCGTCGCACTCGACACCCTCGTCCGGGCTCTTGCCGTACCACGGTTTCTTCTCTTCGGAGTCAAGCTTGTTCGCGGCATTCATCAGCGGTGTTAAATCCTTTCTGCTGTTCGTCCTGGACAACTTATTTGATGGCGAATCCGCGTTCCTTTCATAGGATGTGCCATTTGTGTACCGCAACCCGTTCGTCGCGTAAGGACCTTCATAGCACAAATGGAAAATTCATTAATTCGTCTGTTATTGCTTATATTTTCAATATATTTGTTAAATTTAATTTATTCTATTAAATTTATTTAGTTGTACTGTCTTATTTTAAAAGGAGATTGGTGATACCTAAATATTCGCTGCTATTTATCTTTCAAAGTCTAACTAAAATCTAATCAAAATTTAATTAACTACCAAATTTAATCATTGATGATATATTGTATGCGTTCATGGGTAAAATATGATTTATGAGTAATGATTATGTTTTGAAATAATTTCAATGGGGATTTTTAAGAGGTTGGTGACAACGAAACACTCAGGTTTTGAAGGAATCAACTGCAACTTCTTTGGACGTTAATTTTAAGATCCTGACAGAAATATCAATTGTGAATGTTATTGTTAACTATTACGAAATATTAAATCGTTTGAATAATTATGGTCAAGTTAAAATGAGCAATTCTCGCTTCCATTTTCTAAAATTGAATGTATGTCCTACCATTCTTCGATAGATACATAATTGAATTTAATCATATAATGATCAGTCAACGAACAATTTGCGAACAAAGATTATTAAAAAAGTCCTTCCTCGTTTTTTTATAATACATGAACCACTTTAAAACGTCTAGCTGTATAATACAGAAAATTGTCAGTTGAAATCTAAGTTGCCCAAGAGAGTTGAAACCACATTTGACGAAGATCCTTTAAAAATGCAAGCAGAAAGCTACTGCCTCAGGAACTAGTAGAGAAACTTCAAATAACCTACGCAAACCGTGCACAAACGTCTTTCAAAGTTTGCAGGACTTACTTAAGTGAAAACACGAGTTTCACAAGACGAAACAAAAGATTCGTTCCTGTACAATAAAAGTTCCAAAAGTTTGTAACCATTGTTATTAAAATATCTTTACAAACTTTCAGCTAAGAAAATCCTGACGAAATGAAAGGAACTTTTTAAACGATATTGCTGATTGGTTATATACTCAAATATATTCGATTACATAATCGAAAACTCATTTATATACAATGCCTGTTTTAATACAATATATTAAAGTAGCTAAAAAGAAAGATATAAATGATGTACGAGAGGGTTCAGAAGGAAATTGTATCATATCGAGGAAAATTGTATATTTTCAAATTGGTAAATGAACAAATCCTAACACCTCAACTTTCTTGACTAAAATACAAACCTCTTCAATATGATAGCAAATGTATTAAATTATTAAATCATACATTGTAGGATGAATAGAAATTATTAGACGACGAGAATAATATAGTTACTGACTTCCTTGACTAAAATATGAAAGTCTTTGACACAGTAATATATGTACCCAATTAATAAATCATATACTGTAGGACAACGAGAAATTACTAAAGAAGGAGAATAATAAAGTAATCGACTTCGTTGACTAAAATACGAACGTGTTTGACATAGTAATAAATGTACAGAATTAATAAATTATATTCTGCAGGATAAGGAGAAATTATTAAAGTGCAAGAATAATAAAGATACCGTCATACTTCGTTAAAATACCAATATTTCGTACATAGTATGAAATGTGTGAATCGACCGAGTCATGTATCATGGTACGAAAAATAATCGTTGAAGGATAAAAGTAAGGAAGTAACTGACTTTCCTGCTCGTCCGAAGGAACCACCGACGCCCTCATGGTCGCCGTAGCCTCTTGTTGCTCCCTGATAAAGCTCCTCTGTCTCTCGGCTCGTTCTCTTCGACGTCTTAACGCCGGTGTCACGCCAACGTCCACTGAAAGGTGCAATAAATCACTCGTTTCCTCAGCTGTTCGTCGCTGCCAATACACACGTGCCCGATCATTTTCCGCGTCGAACTATAATTCACTATTTACCGAACGACCGATGGCTTATCGTACGATCGTTTTCATTCCCGTCGAATCACGGTACACGGCCGAACTTTCCGTTTTGATTTATCGCCCGCGATATAGATCGGCACACACGACGACGACGAAGCCAATAAATTCAGCTCGTCACGCGTGTCGTTCCTTCGCGTTTCCCGTTTCACGCTCGCTATTAAATTCACGCGCTGTATCAATTAGTGTTTCGACGAATCTCTATCGACGGCATGCTCGTCGTTTTGTCTTTGATTGTGTCCGATCGGAAATGAACAGAGGCAATCCGGGAATCTCTTGTCGCGTTTAATCGGTAATTCATCGATTCAATTGATATATCGTTCTTCGATATGTTTACTTATGTTGGTGCATTGTTAAAGCAACATATTTTCGAAAACGTAGACTTTTATGTGTGTTAGATCGTTGTGTTTATGGATGATCAGATTACATTACCAAGACCTGGCATCAACTTTGTCGAAATTGCTATGTCTTTAATCCCTATAGCTTGAAATCTCTATATCCCAAAATTTGTATGTTTCAATAACTCTACGTCTCGAAAGTCCAATACACCGAAACGACTGTATCACAAAATTTCTATCTCTAGGAACCCTTGTATCTCGAAATTGCAACACCATTACATACCTATATCCCTACAACTCAACATTACGAAATTCCTATGTCCCGAAATTACTATATCCCTAAATCTATATCTCTGAATATCATTATATCCCAAAATCCCTGCATACCTACATCTCTATAATGCTACACCCCTACAATCTTACATTACGAAATTCCTACATCTCGAAACCTTTATATCTTAAAATTTCTATAACCCGAAATTCCTATATCCTGACATCTCGACGTCTCAAAATCATTATATCCCGAAATTCTTATATCTCTCTATTTGTACATTCCTACGTCCCTATATTCCCAAATTGCTACATCCCTACTCCTCTGCATTTCCAAAGTCTTCCTAAAATCCTTGCACCCACAGACTCCTAAGTATCTAGATCACTATATCTCTAGAGCATTATATTGACCACTGTACCTCCAAATTCCCAAATCTCAAAAATTCTAAAATACTGGACACTTAATATCATATACTCCGGAATTTTTACATTTTGTAAATCTTTAAATTGCTAAATCGGTGGTCATATATCCCTATATCATCAAATTCCAATGACCCTGATATTTGTAACTGTCGTATGAAAATATTCGAATATCATTGAAATACAGTATGGATACAACGTTCGTATCATTCTACTTTACAAAGGATGCTAATAAATGTCAAAATAAAGTATCCATCTGTCCAACAGAGTAGTTAGTTTCATCTTGTCCGTTATAAGTGTTATATCACCTCACATATAGTAACAGTACTTGAATTAACTGCGTTTATGAAACATTAGATAACATATTAACCTTCCCAATCATTCAATTGCGCTCTGCCCCTTAATATCGATGTTTGACAGCCGAAACGCTGCGAAAGGAGAACTAGTATAACTACTACATAGATAAAACGGTGCGAATTTATACACAATTGAAATGCAAATATTTGCAATAAAATATCTGAACACCAACAGGGTGAGAATGAATTGCAACTGAAATTAAATTCGGTATAATTTCTACATTCTGTATAATATCTCCATTCTTTTCCACGTATGTTTTTTTGATAATTACAAGCTACAGTAATCGAAGTGATTGAAAATCGAAATCAAAATGATTCATTACCAATAACGGTGAAATGTTTCACAAGCAGGTAATAATCAATTAATTAATATGCATCTAGGATCCCCTATGTACTGATTGTTAGTAATAATCAGGGCAGTCAAGGACAAGTTCATTTGTATATAACAAGTAATAATTGCAACAGGCTACGTATATACATACATATAAAAACATAAAATATAAATGTGTTGGATTTTCAGCAAGAATAAACAATCCTTTGTTAGCCTTAAACTTCACTGTTAACTAGCAATTTTGCTCCGTTCATTGACTTTGGGATCTCCAAAATTATTATATCAACTTTACAAGTTACTGCGTATGTGTAAATTAAGTGGACTGATATGTGTATAAAATCATATCTAATTTGCATATAAGATCATATCATAAGTTCTAAGTAGGGTATTATAGTATTCAATATACACTTGAAGACTCTATTAGAAGTCCAGAGAGACTCATATTCGACGGCCAAAAAAATACAAATAATTTTTGTACGTTAACAAAAAATGACTGCTTTTAACACTAAACGTACTAACGTATAAGTCGCATATATTTTCAAATTAAAAATAAATAAACATATCATAAAACATTTCTAAATAGTAAATGTCTAGACACTTTCTAACTTATGCATTTTCTAATGTTCGAATACAGAGATTTAGATCAGTTTCATCGATAGTAATATAATGAGGCCACTGCATACAACAAATTGTAACATAATTTTACTTTAAAGGAATTTTGATTACGAAACATACGTAATATTAGCAGTTTACTGTTTAAGTCCGTCAGCGAGATTTACCTCATCGATCGAGTCGACTACATTCACAAAAGAGTTTTAATTTTTAAATTCTCAATGTGTTAAACTCTTCGATCTTTACACCCTCAAACTGTTATGTCCTTTAATTCTTAAATTCTCAAACTGATAAATTTCATAATCTTTAAATCCTCGAACTGTTGAATTTGATAAATGTACACGTTCCTGAAATTTCACAAGTAAGAATCTATAGATTATTGAAAATTTTCATTGGAACATTTAAAGATGTTCCTCATGCGCACCTTTAGATGTTAAAGTTTCTAAATCTACATGCGTTGAACTTTTAAAACTTTTAACTTCGTACGACTTAAAAATTGCAAACTTTCAAACGTGCACATTTATGAATTCGCAAGTTTAAATAGCCTCAAATTTCCCTATTTATAAACATTAAATGTCTAGACACTTTCTAACTTATGCAATTTCAAATATTCAAATACAGTGATTTAGAACACTTTCATCGATGAGAGCAGTTTACAGTTTACCTCCGACAGCGAGATTTACCTTATCGATCGAATCGACCACATTCACGAAAGCGTCAAGGTCAACGCGTTGACCTTCCCAGCCCGTCGATCATGTCGCGAGCACGATATTCGTCTAAACTTGGACCCCGGGCGCGAAATTGTCCGTTTCGCGTAACGGGATGCTCGATCACGGGCCCCTTCGACGAAACTGCGCTTTTTGCCCCGAGTATGCTCGTTGCATCCGCAACGAAACGCACGGGGGAACTGCAAAACCGCAAGGTCTCTTCTATCGAGAGAGGGACGATCCGTTAACGCGGAAATCGCCGCTCGTGGGCGTCGAAGTTCGTATTCATTGCGCGGTCGATTCGTTAACGAGCGGACTCGTGGTCGAGCGTTCGCGAGCGAAAATTTCGATCGAGCATGAAAAGGAGGGTGTTAAAAAATGCCCATTTTTGGCGTCGCCTGGAAATGAAAAATTCGTGCAGGATCTTTTAGAGTGTCTCCCAAGGAACAAAGAGTGTCATCACTTTCCCGAGAAACGATGGGAATGTTGTCAAAAATACGTTGAAAGTATATAAAAGTAAAACCACACTGTAAGCCATACACGCACACTCATGTGGATGCAAGTCGGAGCATGCGTTCTTGGATGCTGTTCCCATGTAGCCATGATTTTATGGTACTTTGCATTTGCTCGATTTCGAGCTTCGATTAATCTGCCTGCTAAGTTCCTTACTACTTATTTCGAAGGCGGTTTGATATCCGAAGAAAAATACGACAAAATGTAAAATATACGTATATTTCGTTATAATTACATTCATACTTTGAATGTATTTTTGACAATTTTCCCATAGTTTCTCGAGATAGTGATACGGACATTTTTTGTTCCTTGGGAGACACTCTAAAAGATCCTGCACGAATGAGCATTTTTTAACACCCTCCTTTCGAACGAAAACGACAATTTTCGAAGCCACACCGAAAATCGGCCGACGTGGAAAAACAACCGGTGCGCTTACCTTTGTTCTCTTTGTAGCTACCGTTCAATTGAACCTCGCCGAGATGACCCTGCGAACTCTGAGAGCTACTCGACTCGTCGTCGTCGTCGGGCAAACTCGAGTTCAGGGTGCTGTTCAGGGAGCTTAGACCCAACGAGTGGTTGAGCCGTGGACTTAGCCGGGCGTTCAACGACATCGACAACGGGGACGTGCCCGTCGAGTGTCTGCGGGATTTTCGACGCTCGTGAGAATCCACCAGGGACTTCCGATTCCGTAACGTCTTCCTGCGGGACACACAGAAACTTCGCTCGCAACTTGTTCTCTTTAACGGATATGGTATCCGGATCTGTCGCACGCTTTTCACCGAAACGTTGTTGGCTGATGATTAACGGGGCAGGAGCCGGTGATCGTGTTCGGATTAACCGATTAGGGATAATCGCTGTGAACGAGGTTATCGAGCGCGTTCGGGTGGCGGGATGAACTTTCTGATGCGGGGATTGGGAATGTTTTTGAGTCAGAATATTTCGTGTTAGTGAATCGTGGAATTCGAAATTTGGATATTAAGAAGTTGGGGGATGCAGAATTTCGATGTTATCGGGTTGAGAAATTGAGAGTTTGGAAAGTAGGAAATGGAGAAATATGGAATTTGAAAACTATGAAGTGGAGAAATTTGGATTTGGAAAAGTATGAAGTTGAGAAATTTGGAATTTAAAAACTGTGAAGTTGAGAAATTTGAAATTTCGAACACCAAAATTAAGAAGTTTAGAAACACAGTATTTAGCAATTTAAGATTTTGGGAAATATGGAATTTAAGGATTCGGAAATTTCAAGATCCAGGAATTTGTTGATCTGGAAATTTCAGGAATTGAGATTTGGAAAATTCGGAATGTACAAGTTTTTTGTATTCGGAATTCAGAAATCTGGAAGTTTGGAAATTTTTGAATTGATATAGGAAGTGATATTGGACATGCATGCTTTTGAAGAATTCGAAATTTCGAAATCTGAGGATTTATGCACGTGGAGATTTCGGAATATCGAAATTTGAGGATACTGAAATTTAGAAATCCAAGGATTTGGTGATTTGAGAATTTTTAAATTTATAACAATATGCTTTTATCTCTACATTCATCCTGTACTGAGAAAGTTTTTGCTGCATCTACTGTTTCAACACTTTGAACACCATGTTGTCCATATTCTGATGCATGAATAAATACGCGAAAGGATTTGCCGTCCGTTTTAGCTGCAACGGTTTTAATGCTTCGTTTTATATTTTCCAACTTTTCTTGAAATACTGCATAATGCAATAAACATGAACAAGTAAAACAGACATTGTAACCAGAACGTATTTAAAAAAAAAGGTTAATCAGAAATGTTTGTAATTAATAAATATTAGAAACAGTTAGAAAATTGTTACTCAAATTTAAGTTACTAACATATGATAACAAAATAATTGTGTGAAACATCTAAATATTGCAATTTATTATTAATCGTGGATACACGAGAATTTTTACAATTTACTATTCTAAATTAATATCAACTCTAAGCATTTAAAACGATTTTCGTCTTGAATTTCAAAGATTCAGTAGTGTGAACTGTTCATGTCTGACTAATCGGTTGGACATACTACTGATTCGTCGCGTTCAAGTGCTGTACAATCAGGAAATCACTATAAATATCAATATTTTAGAAATATTGTAAAACGTTTTAGTTACAGGAGAGAGAAAAAAAGTATGTATCAATACACACATGCAATTATATGGTTTTCATATAATTTTCCTCAACATGTACAAAAGCAAAACCATAGTGTTGCTACAAAACTTTCGTCACAGAGTATCAAATACGCCTGTTAGGATCCAGAACGTCGCAAGCCAACCATGAATGAAGACATCAATACCAAAAATCAATACCTGATGTTATCATCGAGCTGTCGAATAGGCGACCCCCTGTCGTTTCCGTCTTCGTGGTGCAGCACAGCCTCATAAATCTGGAATTGTCTGAGTAGATCCAGGTCGGTGCCCTGTTTCGACATGTACCTTTGGATGATACCCTCGATCCCCTGTTCCTCCAGACAGTCCACTTGGTCGTAATAAGTATCCTGATCTGGTATGCCGTTCAAACACTTGTTGACCAGAGTTGTGGCATAAATCAACAGCTCCGTGTCGGCGGCGTCGTAATCCTTCAACAGCTTCATCACGTTTGTCCACGGTATCATGCCCCTGGAGGTATCCACGGATCTTACGGCCCTGACCAACAGCAAACTGTTTGTCTCCACGTACTCCACGAACACCAACAGCAACTTCAACGCTGTCTTCACCACCAGACGAAATCGGCTGGCTATCAATGTGTACAACCACTGAACGGTCTGACCATGTTCCATCACTCCATTCATACCATCCACGTACAGCATCACCTGGCCGAGAGCTGTTTGAACAGAGACAAAAGACTTTGAATCGATTCTGAGAACGCTGTACCTTGAACAACATGGCCGACACGTAGCACAGATGTGGGTCACGTTTAAACATTCATCAAAATTCACTGTGCCAGTATTATTAGGAACATGTTCATGTTTTTATATGGACATATTTTGATTGAGGAAATTGATAATATATCATAAATAGATCTACGAATTCATCTATCAGATTACTATCTGCTAGATTATCTACTAGATTCGTCATTAACTAAATGTTAGAGTGTCTCATAAATTTTTTCCTTTTCTGATACGAAATTAATACACGATATTTATTGTTCAGGTTAATTTGTTCTATTAAATATAAACTGTTCTGGTCTACCATCCTATTCCATCTCTCAGGAAACCTCATTATTTCCACCTTTTATAATCAATGGAACTTGTAAAATATTTCTCGAAGCACGTTTTTATTTCGTATCAAGAAAGGAAGAAACTGACGCGACGCCCTAATATGAATTACGTGAGTCAGTTCAATAGAGGAGTTAAACTTTCTGATAAAAGTAATTTAATTATTACTAGTAACGTCGATTATCTCGATTTTCTCAACGCTAATGGAGAAATGCGTTAGATGAAATGACTTTCGCGCCAACTTTCATGCTCGAAACGTTCGTATTTCCTTGGGTGAGATATGAACTCTCGTAAGCTGATTGGTCTATGATATGCCCAGTATAGTATTGCACCTCTGTGATCGTACAATTTTCCTGTATGCTATTTGGACCTGCTTTGTTGAAAAATCGTCCTCCGCTGGCAGGATTAAAGGGAGCTCCACTTTAGTGGAGAAAATCCAATAAGTTACGCAACAATAACTACTTCCGAACAGATTATCAACTTGTATACAAGGAACGTTATAACGCCGTGTCAAAAGTTATAATTTGCTCGGTGTGCAACCGGCATATGCGAGTTAACCGGCTCCAGAACGAGCGTGCAGAAGCAGAGGCATAAGTAATAGCGGCAAACAACCCTTATTGTCGATAAAGCGGTTTCCATTGAACGTCGAACGCTTCGAACTTCATTGTTAATGTTTCTATGCAGACGGTGACAACTGGTGAATTATGGAAAATAGAAAATACGTCATCCTGAACCAGCGATGGAGCTTTGCCACATTTTCGACGAGAAACTCTCGAATTAGAGTTTGCTACGTCGCACATTTTTGAACTTACAGATTTTCAAATCTTTCCACTGGAAAATGTCAGAATTCTTGTATCTTCAACTTTGTAAGTTTATGTTGGAAGTTCAATTGTTATAAATTTGGAGAATTTACAAATCATACAGATTATCAAATCATCGCTCTGAAAAATGTAGACATTTGTACATCTTTAGTTTCACAAGCTTTCAATCATTGAATGGTATTACCTCTTGCTATATTGCCAATCTTGAGAATTTTCTTCAATTTTATACCGTATGAGTGATCGAGTCACTCCGATATCAGAAAATGAATCACATCTCACTCGATGAACCATCTAATTAAAACATAGAATATATTAAAAAATATTGTAAATCTAAAACTTCTGTTTCGCTATCCGAAACAATGAAATGATTGAATTTACAGCGTATAACATAACTCAGCTATAGAATATGAAGAAGGGTAAATAAATGTCCGCTATTTTGCAACAATGCCGCCGAAGTTTCTACGATCGAAAACTAGGAGTTTCTGAGGTTACTAAATTCGAAGGAATCAATGCTGATATGGTGGAGTTTCGATACCGACGACTGCGAAGTTGTGGGACTCGATACGAACAAACTTGTCCAGTAAGACCCAATAACGATGATAGTAAGATCTTGCGAGGGTCTAGGATCGTTATTGAGACCCGTAATTTGCGAACAACCAATACCGAGTTCAAAGACTTTAAGGTGTTTCGTATCGAATGGCGTAGATTCTCGTGTTTTCTGTATCAGATCCCGCGGGTGGAGTACTATCAATATCCGATCTTACGAGTGGAACTTCTATGGTGTGAAATAGTATTGATTCTATAGGGTGGATTGCGAAATTCGAATTATGTTTTTATTCGTATTGCAATTGTCAGGTTACGACATATTACATAATAGAATAACAACTATATATATTTATAAATTTACGCGTTTAACAATCTTCTGTTCTTTAAATTCTTAATTTCTTAAAATGTTGAATTTCATTATTTTTCATTTTCGAATTTAAATGTTGAACAATGACTACATTTTTAAACTTTCACATCCTCAAGCTGTTAAAATTTGTAATCCTTAAATTCTCAAACTATCCAATTTTAAAAATTTTAAATTCTCAAAGTATTAGAGTCTTCAATCTTTGAACCCTTAAACTGTTACATTTTTTAATCTTTAAATTCTAAAACTGTTGAATTTGATACATGTACATGTTCTTGTAATTTCATACTTATAAATCTATACATTTTTGAAAAATTTCATTCGAACATTTAAAGATGTTCATTTAATATGCCCACATCTTTAGATGTTTCTAAATCTACATGCGTAAAACTTTTTGAACTTTTAAATTTACTCGACTTCAAAGTTTTAAACCTCCAGACGTGCACATCTATAAATTTGCAGACTTGAATATCTTTAAATTCGCACATTTAAAAATACTAAATGTCTAGACACTTTCTAACTTTGCATTTTCAAATATTCAAATACGGAAATTTAGAACAGTTTCATCGGTGGCAATATAACGAGACCAATGCATAAAAAATGTTATAAAATAGTTTTAATTCAAAGGAATTTTTATTACGAAACGTACGTAATATTATGTTACGAAACAGCATCGGAAGAACGACAGTTTATCAATTTTTATTACCTGCATAAATGTTCATTGCATTACTTGTAAAAGAAATTACGAGCCTTTTTATACCGCGCGAGGTACTGGACCGTACAGTGGCGGTTAAGGGTTAATGAGGTGTGAAGTATGCGATGATAAATTCGCTCTAATTAGCATCGAAGAAAAGATTACTGTGACTTTCTCTCATTTTCGATAACTCGGTATCGGGATTCGGCTGGAAATTTCGCGAATCTATGGGAAATAGCGCAGGTTTACGGTCATACGAGATATTTCGTGACACGCGGACGAACGCGTTCGTCGATGCAAATGGGTTAAATCAGCGAAAACGCGTTACAGAATTGCAGGATAATGGAACTATTGTGTCGATCGAATGAAACTTTTTTTCTCGTCGAAAGATCAGTCAGTCGGAAATTTCCGTTTAATCGATCCCCGGCCAAATGCCATGAACGTGGCATTCATTTTACTTGGACGATCATCTTTTGCAATCAATTATCGGCTAACTACGATAATTTGCATCGAACAGCAGGGCATTAATCGGCCAGTCGTTAAATCTTCCATCGAAAGGTGATCATTAAACTGCGAACGTGTACGCGATCATAACAAATCAAGATAATAATTGCGATGTATACTTGAAATATTTTCAAAATACGCTCAAGCACGTAATATATGTATTTGCATCGTTATTGTTATTTATTATTTATTATAATTGCTGTTTCGGTGTATAATAATAATTTTATCCGGTAGAAAATCGATGGCTCTCGTTCGACGAAAATTAATTGATATGCTGAAAACATTCGTTGAACGTGACAACACGTGATTCGAACGCATTTATATTTTTCCGATATTCGGCCTCAATTTTGATTGGTCTCCCAATTGTGGGGTTATTTACGATATTATTCGTTCTTAAAGTGTATTAAACTTGTATGGCTTTGGGATTTTGTTGCATTTCAGATACTTTGGGAGTTTCAGACTTTGAAACATCGGGATGTCAAAGTTTTGGAATTTTTCAAGTTTTGGGTATTGGGATACTGGAATTTTGACATTCGGGAAATTTGGAAAATTGAAATTTTTTAATTTTAGAATTTTTTAGGTATTTGCCGTCAAAATTTTAGGTCATTGGGATTTTAAGTTTTGGAAAGTGAGAACATTGACATTTTTAAGATTAGAAATTTTTGAACTTCAAAACTTTTGAGATTATGGAATTGGGAATTTGTGAAATTTGAAACATCGAGAGTTTAAAGTTTCAGAAAGTTGGAACTTTGGAATTTTCAAATTTTGAAGCTTTTTTACTGTAAAATTTTTGAAATTAAGGACTCCATGACTAGCAAAGTTAGGAATTTTCGGACACACAAATTTTTAAATTTCGGAAAGATGAAACTTTCAACTTGTGGAACAAATGATTTTTAGTACTTTTGAGGTTAAGGACTCAGAGACATCTAGAGTTTGGACCTCTCAAGCTTTGAAATTTTCAAGTTGCATAAAGTTGAAACTGTAGAATTATCAAGCTCCGGAACTTTCGAATTTTACAATCTTTGATGTTAGGTGCTCCGAAGCTTCGATACTATAAAATATTGCTTTGCGATTTTCTAACTCCGAGACTTTGAAACTTTAAAATATTATCAGCAAATAAAATTATGTAATCGGTATACGCATCCATTATGTACCGGTTCTAAAATCCAATTTCTCGAAAAATCGATACCGTTTACCATCTACGTTACGAAATAATCTTAAAGACATGGTGGCCATTGTAGCAGCAAGTGGGATAACTAAACTCGTTTGTCGCGAAGTTTCTTCGAGAGCAGAAAATCTCATACGGTGCTTGTTAATTCGATTGATAAAAAAACACGAAACATCGACGAAATTTAATTCCCACAGTTTTCATTCCCGTTTTCACGGCGAAATCAGCAAATAAAAACGTCGCCGACGAATATCGTTCGCGCGATAAACCGACGATCGTTGCTATCCAACGAACTCCCGGTGTACATGCGATTTATTGTTGGCCCGCCAATAAAAAAAGTCGCATGCTAATGCAACAATTATGCTAATAATAAACGTTACACGGCACAATGAGTTTAGCGCACGCTGTTATACCGTTGCGACGCGGTGATTTAACGTACACAACGCGACCCAAGTAAATTTTAGCAATTTGCATGGCGCTGCACTATTTTTCGAATGCGTTCCAGTCGCTGAAATTTACAACGTTACTTTTTAATCCAATTGCTATGAAACCGTTTACACGCGGCAAAAATGGGACAGGCTAATGCGACTGACCGCGTTAATGGATTAAGAGATAAAGGTGTCCGATCCGAAATGAGTATTTGCGTACATCGCGGGTTGAATATTAACGTTAACCCGTGCCTGTATGGGGGATTATTTCGAACAGTGTTTTCAACTTACAATAAAATACGGGCTACGGTTACCGTGGTTTTGCTGAAACGTTTTGCGTGTTACTGTTGGATCAATGTTTAAACACTGAACATTTCAGAGAAAATTTGAGAGGCATAATAACAAGATAAATACATTTATTGTTTTCAAATATTAACTTTTATTTTTAAAATGTAATTTATTTAATACCCGATATTGCTGGAACATCGTTTTATATACATTGAAAAGTACTGAAAAGTCTATAATATTCCGAAATTGCCATATTCTTGGGGTTAAAGTGATCGATACGTGCACAATACATATAATGATAATGAAAACAAGATATTTTATAGATTTTATTAATTACATTTACTGAATTATACTTTACATATTGTACAATATATTGATTTTACCACTTTCTGCGCCGCAAACAAAATTTTCTTTCACTTTAACAATGTCCAAATTACATTTTCTTTTATTTGATAAATCATTCAATTTTCTTGATAATGAATTTTTCTATACGAACAAACTTAATTACATACTTTCAACGTATTTTTTCACCTTAGTCCCTTCGATTAGATCAGAAACACCCTATATACTAAAGAATTAATATGGAATAAATATACTAAAGAATAATACGTAAAGATATGTAAGGAGAACTATTTTTTGTATATATTCAAGGAATACTTAAGTTAAATTATTTTTGTATGTATCAGAAGAAAATTTCAGTCAAATTATTTCTGTATGTATTATACTAAAAGATTATGAAAATCAAATTATTCATGTACGTAAAAAAAAGATTATTTACGTCAAATTGGTTATATGCGTACTAAAACATTATTTAAGTGAAATTATTTTTATATGTACAAAAACATTATTTCCGTGAAATTGTTTTTGTATGCACTAAAAGATCATATAAGTCAAATTATTCTTGTACGCATGAAAGGTATCAAATTGTAAAAATTGCAAACGATTTAAAGCATCAAATTGTAGTTATTTTTGTATCTACTAAAAAGATGATTTAAGTCAAATTATTTTTATATGTACCAAAAGCGTACTTAAGTCCAATTATTTTTGTATATACTAAAGGGCGAATCAAATTACTTTTGCATGTACCAACGTATTATTTGAATGAAAATTACTTAAAACATGAGAATCACTGGCGTAGAGAATCGTCACGTTTCGAAGAGCGACATGAATATCGCACCAATTCGAGGTTGATCGGTCCAATCGCGTGCGGGTAATGACAATAATTGTGAAGCGATTTAAGCGAGCCACGATCGCGATCATTAGCTGGCCCGTTATCATTACACCGGTCATAAGTTAGGGCAGGAAATCTAATTAGAAACGCGGTAGCGGCGCGATCATCGACTATCGGGCCAGTTTTGCCCGGCGATATCGTAATCCGTGAACGGCCAGAACGGTTGAATTCAACGAGCATAGTCGAGCGTTTTCCTAGCGTCGCACGATCACGGATTAATGCAAGAGCACGGGGAGAAGCAGCCATAATTTTCCACGCGAAAAATCCACCGACAACCTTGCGACGTTGCGGCAAGCGCTCTCGTGTTACCTTGTCTTCGTTTTCATATTTTTCTTTTTTTCTTTCTTTCGCCCCTCTCTCGTCGGTGAAAAAAAGAAAAACGAACGAGCACCGGGGAAAAAAAAGCTGCCGGAGAAGCAGAAGGAGGGAAAAAATAGGTGGAAACTCCGACGACATTGCGTCCAACGGCACCAGAACATTTCCCCCAGTGATTTAGAGTCATAATCCGTGCGCTCCTCCCGGAAACACGGTTTTCTACGACCCCTACCCCGTTTGCGAATGCGCGAATCTGCTCGGATCGGACAGAAGATCGATGAAATCTGGTCTGCCTCGTACTAAAATATAATAAATTTCCGAGTAATGCGGAGGATACGTTCACCGGTGTATGGATTTCAGTTCTATGAGCACCTTGGATTAGGCGGAACCAGTTACTGTCGCGGAACAGAATACGTGTGTGGGATACTTGCTTTATTGTTTGACCAAGCATCGTAGAGAAAAATTAAACGAATAACTCCGAGGTATTTTAAGCAGGTTGCTCTGCATACACGCGAATATCACGGACGTTTATTTCGCTTTTTTTAAGATTAGGTTGAGTGGGGTATATAAGTGAAGCGATGAGCAAATATGTTCATAGATGAGCAAATTTGTAAATCATAAAGTTTTTCAATTCACGAATATTTATGTATACAATTTTTTAAGTTTCTACATTCTTAAACTTCAAAGTTTTCAAGTGCACAATTTTTCAAATTTCCAGATCCTTAAACTTCCAAATATTGAAGTATACAATTTTTCAAGTATCCAAGTTCTTAAACATCTGAATATTTAAATGACTCGATTTTTAAATTTGTATGATTGTTAAACTTAAAAATTTCGATATACTGAAATAAACAATTCTTTGTTTAAAAAAATGAAATAAAAGTTTCCAAATTCTCAGCTTAGAAAATTTGTAAATACACAAAACTTTCAATTTCTAAGTACACAAATTACTCAATTTCCAAATCTTCAAATTTTTAATTCCCCCATCTCTAAATCTCTAAATTATAAAAATTTTAAGTATCTAAATTTCCAAACTCACAAGATCTCTTACTACCTACAAATATAACAACAACATGTAATTATTTAATTATTTTATGAATAAGGTAACTAATTATTTTTTCACATTAAAAACAACAAACTATTTTATAAATCTTCAAATTATTTCGAAGCGCATTCATAGTCATGTTCATATTAAATTTCTACGGACATTTCTTATTATGCTGCATGTAACGTGTCTTATTACATTGCATTTAATCTTTCAAATGTCGCAATAATCTTGTCAAAGGTTACTCATAAGACGTAATCCAGAACTGAGCTTTTTAGCACAACGTAATTCCGCTTTGTGAATTTCGCATTATGAAGTACAGCAAAAAGGTTGCCGTCGAGACTTAATATTAAAATACATTTTAAAATGAACCTACCGAGCGGTGAAACTGTAGCGACTTACGCAAATATTGATGAAACAATTCCACGTAAATGAATTTCCACGAAATAATTAATTGAAAACGGACCGTAACGCCGCGTTATAAACGCGAATACAATTATTTATAACGTTATTTCTGTTTTCGTTCATTCACGTTTCAGAATTACATTTCAATTGTACATTTGTAAGTACCCACTTCATTTTCGTGTCCGAGAATATTCCGGGTAAATAAAAATCGATCAGTTATATGCTTTTGTTCGAAACGAATGTAATTGCAAATATGTTATGAAATGTTTGATGCGAAATTGAGAATGTCCTTGAAGTTACGTATTACCTTCGGGTTCTCGAACCGAGAACTATTTCGCGAACTTTTGGCACAGACCGGTCAGGTGGCAATTATTTAGCAGAAGTTGTGTTTCTCGAGAGATGTTCATTTTGGTGTCAAGTTCGTCCCGAAAATGCTTCTGTATATTGTTTTAACCCTCGTCACTAAGTTTTAGTATTATTGCCAGAAACTTGTATCTTGTGCAAACGAGAGTCGCGTGCAATCGTTCCAATTTAAACGAACACGTGTTTTATATTGTGTTAGGTTGACAAGCGAATTTGCTACATCTGGTACATCTTATTTGATTTTCGAATGACGAACATTTGGCAAATTTGTGATTTACGAAATTTTAAATTGGTACACTTCCAATTCTTCAGATTTTCAAATTTTGAATTTTTCAGATTGTTAGATTTTCAAATATTTAGAGTTTCAAATTTTCAAACTTATAGAGTTTCAAGTTTTCAATTCTTCAGATTTTGGAATTTTTAAAGTTCCAAACTTTCAATTTCTCAGATTATTAGATTTTCTAACTCTCAGTTTTTCAGATTTTACCATTTTCAATATTTCAAATTTCCAAATTTTCAATGTTTCCAGTTTTCAAATTTTCAATCCATCAAACTCCTGAGTTTCTGAATCTCCTAGTTCTCGAATTTTTTAATTCTGAAACGTGCAAATTTGGAAACTCCCGAGTTCAATGTCGATCGATTTTGATAACACAAACGAAGTAATCGGGCGAATAAACTGCTGTTACATCCATCCACAACGTAACTCGAGAATCTTTCGAAACTTCAAGGCTCAGCGAACATCCTCTCCATTGCAACATTACACTTACTTGACGTGTTTTCTACTTTTCTGATTCCGCGTCGACAATGAAATTAGTTAGATATTAGTAAAATCAATAAATCAGTAAAAACGAAATGTAATTAAAGCTAATGTATATTGAAACAGTATAAACACGTGTGTATACGCTTTATCGAATATTTGAAATTAGTTACAACGACTGCTCAATTAGTTATACATAATCGACTAGAAGCACAATAAAATTACAAACGACATGGGTCTACCTTACTAAAGTACTATCAATCAAGAAAATGAAATTACATGACTTATTGTTGCTTTTTACGACAGGTAAGCAAAAGATTTAATCTTATGGCAATCATCTTCTATCCTCGTTGAGTCTAAGCATTTATTAATAGTTTTATGATGGCAATTTGCTACCATAGCTGGTACCTCGTTCGCGTGTAGCAACGTAATTATGGTCGCGTCCTCAATTACGTATTTCTTAGCCTAGTTCGCTACCTTTAATACAGAGAAACACTTTTTGTCGCTGATTAACATGTTCGTTGCCGTCGTGGACAGCGAAAAAGAGTGGAAGAGAAATCAAAGACCGAACTACATTAATATCGAACGAATGAATATTGCAGATCGACTAATTTAACTCTTAATTAGCTTGTAATTATCGTTTCTCCCGAGTAGCACCATATCCACAACGTGAAAATGACATTTAATAATATAATAATCAGAGGAACAATTGCGAAAATTATTTCGAAAGGCATTTAACGATAAACACTTGATGTTGTAAAAACCAATATGTAATTATAAGAAAATATAATTTATATATTATATAACTTGTATACATAACTAATACACAATTGTCAATTCATACTGTTTACATAGATTGTGTATACACACTGTATAACAATTATCTATTTATGCATAAAGTATGTATACACATTAGCAAGTTTAGTTAGTTAAGTTAAGTGAATCGTTTGTCACGCCATTTTAATAATTGTGCACACATGCTGTATGTATAAATAACCAATTGTATATACACTACAATATGTTTCAATAACCATATCCTTAAAAATAAGAAGTATGGGCAAATTCAAAAATTTGGAAATTTGAGGATGAGAATTTCTGTATTTCCAGATCTTCTTACTATTGTATAATAACATTGTCGTATTATTATATCATAATATTATCACACTATCATACGATTATAGTATCACATCATCATATTTTGATATTATCGTATTATCATTACGGAATTTTCGTAACACATTATCATATTACCATATCAATATATTATTATCTCATCGTGTTACAACATCATCATATCATCAAATTAATACATCCCTAACTTTTCAGCTTTCACAAATTGAATGTTTACGATGATACAAAGAGCGATGTCTGGTATCACATCATATTTTCATATTATCGTATTATCTCAACACATTATCATATTACCATATTAATATATTATTATCTTATTATGCTATTACATCATCATATCATCAAATTAACAAATTCCTAGCTACCCAGCTTTCACAAATTGAATGTTTACGATGATACAATGAGCGATGTCTGGCACGTTTTATCGCCCATAATGCGCGTCAAAATTGACCAACTATAAACCGAGCGAGGGTTAAACCGAATATAATTTCGACCAGTACCGAGGGATTCGTGGCTCAACGTCGATTTCGCCCGAAGTCACAGCGAAACGTCTTATCAAAGTTAGCATTGAAACGTTAGCCCGACAAACTGAAACCGTTAGAGCGTCGGCACTTTAATGAGCTAATAGCGAAGCGTAGCATCGTTGTAATCAAGCGAGTCTGACAACACTAAAACCGTCGGCAACAGTCTCTACCGTTCTCCAACGATGGATTATAAGGCTGGATGTTCGCTCGAGCTTGCTCCTAATAAATTTCCTGTTTACCCGGAGATAAGGAATGCGCAATGAGCTCCCCTTAAATTAGACAGTTAACATTACCCTCCCGAGTGGCCTTTCCAACCGGCGACACCGTGAAACGCCGCTTGATTTATGCGCAAGATAAACCTAACTGCCAAATTGTTTTATGAATTACCTTATCTGCCACTCCTGACGCTTATCGGAACCGCTTGCTTGCTTGCCTGCCTGCCTGCTTGCTCAATATTCGCTTAATCTTAATTGACTCGGTTGGACAACCGCTGAGCTTCTTGTCTGCGCTGTTCGTTCCTTCCCCGAGTTGGGAATGCTCGTAAAAGGACCTCCGTCAAACGCCACCGGCAGCCTAATTCGTTTTTGAAGAATAATCACCGACGCGAAAAATTGAACAAAGTATGCTCTCTAATTCAACGATGATTACTTTAGCCCGTTCCTTACATTTATTCTACTTTTTGTCCAACCTCTAATACATTATTACGTTACATTTACGTTTTTATGTTTTTATTAGGTTTATTTACGTTTACGTATATAGTACGTTATATTGAATTGAACAATTGAACATCCCTGGTAATATTTTCCTGTGGAAGCAATTTTATTTCCGAGACATTTTCGATGAATTTTAAGAAATATTTCCGTGGGAGAAAATTGAAGATCGCCGATTTCAATGTAATGAAGATCCCTCTGAGATACGCATTCACAACCTGAAGATCATATAGATCGTTAAGTCTTAATTTCTTGTTCTCTCAAGATTTAATGAATATGAACATTTTTCTATCAGACCATATTCCTTGCTTTCCCAGTAAAAGCAACTGAGGCAATTATAGAGGAGACAAACCATATGAAGAAGTTGCCAATATACTACTGGTCTCGAACCAAATTATTCAAATCTTGCCAAATGTCGAATGCAGGCGTCATGTAACAGTACAGTCTATAAGTTGAAACGCAAATATTTCTACATAATCTACAATAGTACTTTAAAAGCAACGCTTAGTGCTGTTTATAACAAATTCAAAAAAATCAGGTAAGACTAATGAAAAATTTTTATTATGTTGTGCTGACGCTATCTCTTCTAACACGATTTTAATCCTGCTTATTGTTATACTTATATAAGCCTACATTTCGTCGTACATGACTTGTGTACTTTGCTTACTTCAAGAAGAAGTTAAGTGCAATCATTAATTCCAAATCATACTATATAAAAAAAGGAATGAGATGATCATCCCTGTCAAGGATCGCCTTCAACCCCGTCAGAGAGACGCAAAGTGAATTCTCCCCGAAGAAAACAACGGTTATAACGCCGGTATCAGTTTTATCTGAAGCAGAAATTAACTGAAATCGTTAAGTTCAAACCATACAGAATAAAGGAAAAAATGAGAGGATCATCCGTGTCAAGGGTCGACTTCAACCCTGTCAGAGAGGTGCAAAGTGAATCGTCCCCGAAAAAAACGACGGTAACATCTTTATTAATTTTCTTCAAGGACTCCAATCGTTAAGTTCAAACCATACAGGATAAAAGAAAAAATGAGTGGATCATCCGTGTCAAGGGTCGACTTCAACCACGTCGGAGAGGCGCAAAGTGAATCGTTCCCGAAGGAAACAACGGTCGTATCGTCGCTATCAGTTTCACTTGAAGCAGGAATTAAGTGAAATCGTTAAGTTCAAACCATACAGGATAAAAGAAAAAAATGGGAGGATCATCCGTGTCAAGGATTGCCTTCAACCCCATCGGAGAGGCGCAAAGTGAATCGTTCCCGAAGGAAACAACGGTTGTAACGTCGCTATCAGTTTTTCTTGAAGCAGAAGTTTCGGTATACTGGAGGTCTCTCGAGCTCCCGTAGGACTCGTTCGGTATACAATGCACTCGAAATCTCGAAAGATCGAAGACAAGAGGCGGTTCCGTTCGTTACCAACGGCGAGAAAGAGGGTACCGACGGAGAAAGGGAGAGAAAGATCCGGTTGTACAGTACAAGTGGGTTGCGTTTGCAACTAGTCCAAGCAACGACGAGAGAATTGGTCTTCTTGCGCGTTGTTCGTTCGACGGAGGTTTACAAAGCACTCGAGCCAGCGAGCGCCACGGCGAAGCACTCGAAACGCGATCAAAGGGTGCATTCATAATCTGCTACGCGTCGCGGTTTCGCGGAACCGCGAGTAACCGCTTACACGCGCTGCTTTTGTAAACAACCAGCTTTCACGGAACAGTTCCACCAGCGCGCTAAGAAGATGTCTATCTTCCGTCATACCGACACCAGTTTCGCACAAAGTACACAGGTGGAGACGCGAAAATGTTCTGATGGCTGGTGTTTACAAGTTAAATGAATGAACCGCTTATTTTGAAAGTGCCGCTAGTTAATTTATGCTCGAGTCGAGACATTGAAGGCCTTACGTTGGATTAAATTTAAAAATATGAATAACAGATAACATAGCAGAATAATGTTTTTGGGGTTCAAAGGGTGTCGCATTTATCACCCTAATTATCATAATTAACACTGCAGTAAAAGTAAAGAAAGTATAAAATAAATAAAATAAAGTATTTATTTGGCGTTCGATGTCTAAACTCGTAATTTCTTGATTTTAATTACACATCCTGTGAAGGTATTGTAAAACTAAACACCGTCGTTATTTAAACAAAATCTCCAAGCTTTATGCCAAAAGATAGTTAATGATCAAAAAAAGTGAATAATAAAAAGAAGTCATTCATAATAAAATGTTCAGGTACTCGTACATGATGTTCATTGAGTGAATTTGTTCAATTCGTTTGTTGAGCCAATCACATAGCATGTTTCAGGAGAAATTGAAAATATTCTAAACAATATTTGTACAAGACATCGGAGTTTGATGGAAACGACAGAAATAATGCGATGTGAAGTTAGTGGGAAAGACTTTATAAACAGCGTCGCATTAGAAAATTAAAATAGCAAAATAGTAAAACTGATAATAATAACAACATCGAAAATAGTAAAACGGTAAAAATGTAGAATATCGTAATAAAGCAATAAAATGTTAAAAACAATAAAATCCCGAAACGGTGAAGCGGTAAAAGAATAAACTGGTAAAGCGGTAAGTAAAATGATATAGCGCTCGTATATTTACCCTTTTAAACATCTCGGGCGCCAGTGAGATATCAAAATACAGTGAAATAGTAAAGTACCGAATAACAGAATAGTAATGTAATATTATATCAGCCTAACGAAATAATAGCAACGGCAATTGGATGAGATGACGAAATAGCGAAGTGACCCAATGTATCAATAAAAAAAGTACTAAAATGATAAAACCAGCGAAAGCGGCATGGATAGTAAAAATAATAGAACAGTAAAATATAAAATAGAACAATAAAGTAGCGAAATTGCGGAATAATATAATGCGTAAAAATGATTAGTGATTCCAATTTCGTGACGAGGAGTGCGTCCCCGAATCCTTCGGAAATGGCGTCGGCGTCGAGACACATTTATCTGAGGCGTTGTTCGGCTCTCATCGGAGGATCGACGAGATGAAAACGCGGAAAAAGGAAATAACTCGCTGTTGTAGTTTCACCCTCGGTTTCCCGGGGCCATTGATGCCCCTCTCGTTAGGTGTTAGCCGCATTACGACGCTATTATCTTATCGATGTGTACGAGGGATCGTCGCGACGCGACGCCCTCATGCGCGCCGAAGAAATCTTCTAGCGAGTGCACTCGCGCTATTATGGATCATGCTCGACCCCGTGGACGCTAATTCCGATAGAATGGAACTGATACCAACGTGGATCCGCATTAGCCGTGCTCTGTTTGCCGACGGGCTTTCTTTCGAACGTTTTTCCGAGCCACGTCGACGGCTATCGATTACTTTGAATCGCTTTCGACGCGGAACGTGACGAGCAACAGCGTGATAGCTGATACCAATCGCTATGGGGGTTTTGAAGATTTTGCGGAACAACCGACCGTTTAACTGGGTCCAGTATCCAGCTGTCTCCTCTCGTATCGTTCTTCGAAATTGGTATAGTCGGTCGCAAAAGTATTTGCACCTTCTCCGTAACATTTCGTACTCAAGAGGGAACATATTCAACCTGAACACTCCGATTTTAATGAAACTTATGTGGAAGATAGTTCTCAAGAAAATATTTGACACGTATTTTTTCATATCGGCCATCGTTTATATTGAAAGGGCGATAACAGTCCTCAAAGTTAAGGGTGGAAAGTATACTTTTGCAAATATCTCTGGAACGAAAGGAGATAATGGAAAGCTTGGACTGAATAGTCGTTCAGGAATCAACTAACAGCGTATAGAGAGATTATCTCCTTCATTATATGTTTATTAATGTTTCAGTATTCACTTATTTAGTTTTTGACTTTATTTTCAATTTCTTTTTGGATGTGTACATTTTACAGTTCCAGTGTCGACTTGTAATGAGGGATACAATTTTTATACGAAGAATCATTTGTACGTGATCGTCATTTAATCATTTGGATTTTTAAACGTAATGTTTTTCTGCTGGTTTTCAAAATTAACAAGATTGGACTTGGATTATTTTTACGAATTAGATTAGACTGACTCCGGAAATAAATAATCATTTCGATTAATTGTTCTTCAAGTTTAAAATGCACTTTATTTATTTTACCTATTTACGCGATTCGAGGCTCTTTCGTTCCATTTCTTATAAGGAAGCCATTGTATATTATTTTTTACAATGAATGAACACAGTTGAATTTATGAAATGAACTTCCATGAACTTTTAGAGAATATTTAAAAAAAATTCAATTTTATAATAATGATACTTAACGACCATTTAATAATGGTGGAAATAGATGAGAAACACTGTTGCAGGTTGAATACGTCTTGTATACGTCATTCAGAAGCCTAAGCAACGTTATGCACGGAACACGTTGTAGTTTATCGACAAATTGTCAGTATACTCACCTCGTAGTATGTAATTTTGGTAATTCTGGTCGGCCTCGCTGCCAACCTTGATGAGACAGGCAAGCCCGTCATTTTGCACAAACTCGTGCACCAGGTCTTTGTCCTCCTGCAAAAGCAAAGTCTACGGTAAATGGCACTTCTGATGATATAAATACCGGTTACACGGCTAATTTCCCTCTATTTCGAATTTATTCACTGCTAATTCAACGCTTTCACATACATAATCGTTTAAATAATCTAAAATTACGGAACGTTTCACGGCTGAATGTGTATCAAAGTGACTCTCGTGTGTTTTTTCAAATTTTTGTTACAATCTATAAGTAGAATTTATGTTAGAGTGCATAAAGCGAATATTCTTAAATAATGAAGCCTAAAGACCATAATTTTAGTCGAAACGTTATTATGAAAGTAATAGTGTTTTATTTATTCCGATATCGGTACAATATTCAAAATGCTGCGAAATGTAAAAAAAAAAAACATAAAATAAGCTGAGTCAGTAAGTCTCAAAAATCTGAACATAAATCATGTAATCGATGGACTGTGAATTTCTAGACAAAATTTATGGACGTAATATTTTAAAGACTTCGATGTCATGTAAATGTACAAACATCGACAGACTATCAATAACCAGTATCATTTCAAATATCTTCGGTATTATTGATGTTAAATAAATAATTCTGAAATAAAAGTTTCACGAACAATAGGGATGATCATTTGACATAACGAATATTCTTATAAATTGCGTCGATTTGAACTTCTGATAGTCCCTTCTGTTTTATTTCAATACAAATAACGTGACAATAGATACTGACTCATAAATTATACCTAATTAAAAATAAATGTTTTTTATGTCGTGTTAAGAATGTGTTTAATATACGTAAGTGCACCTATGTCGTAAATATTTGTACAGACTTACTAAATAGGGTATAATTAAAACATATTCTGAATTATAAGAATAATTCAAAATATAAATAAAAATGAGGGGTCATTTGGGAACATTTTTTTTCGTAACACGAACAAAAATAGTTTATTCGTGTTATATAAGATTCGTGCTTCGAATCGTTTTATATGCACCAGCAAAGCATCGCTCAATGATCAGATAATATATGGCAGTCAATAAAAAAATCGGCAAAACAAATTAACGATGATGAAGTACCATACAATTACCTAGTAATCAATATGATACGCTGTTCAAGTACGAAATAACAAGCGTTCCGAGCATTAAAGATAAAACACCATACAAATTGCCCAATAATCGACATAATACGTCTCTCAATTACCATGTAACGAACGACCTCTTTAAAACGGAATACTGTTTCCAATAACTCTGGTTCGTCGTATCAAATGACGATTACTCATCCGCAGACAATTATCCTTTATGTACTTCGCATTCGCACAAAGAATCGATGCCGGCTGAACCAAAATTAATGTATCGCCGAAATAATAAGTGTATCATAAAAAAGAAATTAATTGATGAAATTTTTTATTGCTGGAAGAGTAATCTGATCAGGTGCATATTAATACGTTGATTACCAACGTGTCACCGGTTATCATCACATAAAACATATCATGTTCAATTAATTGACTGATAAATATTTTATTAGCATGAACCCAAAGGGAAAGAGAAATTACAGGGATACAACTTAGTTTGTATTTTAAATGCGTTTAATTTGGAAATTTGGAAATCTCATAAATTGAACATTCAGCAATTTGGAAGTTTGGTATTTTGGACATTTCGGAATTTTGAAACATGAGAATTTAGAAGATGAGACATTTGAAAACTTAGAAATTTGGAAAGGCAAGAATATTGAAGTACACATTTCCTTTGCACGTCTAAAAATTTATAAATGACAATTTTCCAAGTTCTCTCATTTCCATGTTGTAGAATTATCAAATTGTCAAATTTCTCTATATCAAGTTTCGAAATTTCTCAAATTTTTAATCATCTGAATTTTGAAATTCATAAATTTGGAGATGATAAGTTTTCAAATCGACAAACTATCAAATTTTTAAATTTTCAAATTTAATGTATGAAATTATAAAATTACGAAATTACGAAATTATCAAGTTATCATCAAACTACCAAATTTTTGAAACTAGAATTTAAATCGACACCACCACAAGACAATTTTCGACTATTAAAAATTAAAGAAAAAAATCTACATCTACAAAATCGCAAACCAAGAGCTTAAATCAGAGAATTAACCAATCATGTCCGTACTAATTAAAGTTCCTGTACCAAATTTGCGATACAATTAACCCAGTTCCATCGTTCATGGTTCGCGCATAAAGTATAAAGTTAGAGAGACGATCGCGGATATTATCAGTCGCAAAATTTCCGGGACGCAAAGGAGCCGATGATAAGAGAAACGGCACAGAGTCGCAGATATCCGATCCCGAAGGAGTTCAGGAGCCACGCGATTTATCTCCTGGTCTCCAGCTAAGCCATCCGCAGCCCGGAAGAGGTAAATGGAATTAGTTATGGCGCGAAATCGCGGGCATAATGGAAAATCTAGGAAGTTTGATTAAACCCTCCGCTTTCGAGTAACCCTGCACGTGGACCAAGCGCGAAGCTCGATCTCGCGATATATCTCGAGGCCCGTTGTTTGCGGCTAGACTTTGGACGAAGCGTTGCAGAAGCACCGGAAATTTTAGCCTTGAACCCGAAACACAGAGCCGATTAACTCGGCTTCAAGGATTAAGAAACGAAATTAAACGTTGCGGCAACGATTCGCCCGATAAATCCCTCCTGCGAAGGGAACAGACTCGTTTCAAGAACGTGGACAGACAGAGGATGTCTCGACGGAGGACGAAGCATTGTAATTAATTTCACAGCTAGCCAGTCCGATAATTGAAACGATAAGGTGTCGCGAGGGAGAAAGAATTCGAGGTCCGTTTTTGGGGATGGTATAATACCATTGTTTTCAGATTTAACACTAAACCTATCAAACCGGTCAAAATGGCCATGTGACAAGTTTGTAATTTTAAGGCAGAAAGTATGTCAAGGTGGCTTTTCTGAAATGTTGATTTTCACCAAGATAAGGAATTTTACATGCATTTTTCATATATCAAACGCAGCGTTACATTAAATAAAATGTTAATTTTATAAATGCTTACATTCTGGTTTTTGAAAATTATTTTTTACTTCAAGGTTGTCAAACTTGTGAAAGTAAAAAAATTGACAACCCATACAGTAGAGTTGAAATAAAAATTTGGCAGTTAACGGGTTAATGTGTACATTAATTTATGTTTCATCGTTCGTTTATTCAGTTTTCAACTACATTTTTAGTTTCAAAATAAAGTTGCATTATACGCCGGAAGGTTTAGTGTTATGTTTGGAGGACCCAAAATCAAAAAGTTGTAAAAATCCCAGGACAAAGTTTCGCAGTTTCGAAATTTCAAAATTTGTTAGGACCTTGGTTCGAATTCTAGAAACTTCAAAGCTCCAACATTCCTAAGTCCTTAATTTCTAAAGTTCCAACATCCCTGCTTATTGAGTTAAAAAATTCCAAGATTCAAAAACCCTGAAAATAGAAAATTCCACGATTCCAAAATCCCTAATTTCAAAAACGCCAATGTTCTCAAATTCCTAAATTCAAAACTTCCAACATTTTAAAGCGACCAAATTAAAAAATGTCAAAATTCCAAAATACCTAGGGTAAAAACTTCCAACAATCCAAAGTCTCCAAATTGAAAAATTCCAATATTCCAAGGTCCCTAACTCCAAAAATTCGAACATTTTAACATCCTTAAGTTCAGAGTCTCCACATTCTAAAATTATGTCTCAATGTCCTAAAATTACAAAATTTTGTTCTTCGATTTATTCAGAAATTGACGTGATTCAATAATCGCTCCACTAATTACACCAATATATACAAAAGGGACAAAAGTAACTATTCCCGCCGGGCAATATTAATCGACAAAACAAACCGTCGGTCCGAATAACGACGTAACTACCGTTTCATTTGTTTTCCATTAGATTAGTAAATACAATTCGAATTTGTCTACAAACCAGCACATAACGTGACATTAATGTAATATTCCTGTTAACAGCGTAAATAATAAACGCGGAAACGAACCAAAGCGTAGGATCAATTTGTTCAACATTACCATTATCGAATTTCCCTAGCGTTACCATTAACGGCGTACATCATTGCCGATGAAAACGAACCACGTTACCGATTCATCGATCATAGAAGGATTATTATTCGTAGAAGGATTATCAACGAACGACGGTTAATACAACAAACGATGCAACCACGCGCGAATCAGGAAAACAATATAAGGAACAAAAATGGTGGACGAAAACGATCGGCGTTTATCGATAAAACAATCACGGCGAAGCCTCTTCTAATAACACGCCCGACGCTGTTTGACGTCCGCTCCATTTATCACGATTCTAATATAATTCAACAATAAACTCATCCATCATTTACGCGGCAAGAACGATAGCTTCCGGTATAATGGGATTTCCTTCGACCGAAGGTTTCTCAAGCTTCGCTGAGCGAACATCGCGGAGAAAAATTTTTCTTCCGACCGGCTAATTGCCAGATCTAATTACGACTAACACAATAAAGAAAACTCCAACTCGAATAAACAAGCTCCCGCGTTGCTGCGCGAACAGCGGAAGAATGCCGGGGGTCGAAACGATTCGAGTTCGACCAACGAATTCGGTTTTAGGCGATTAGTTCTAGCTTTGATTGGTAGCACGGAAGAAACGCGGGAGAAAGAAACTGACACGTTTTTATCGACGATAAAAGTTTCATGTAACTTTTGATTGCACGTAATGCACTTATGTATCTGACATTGCCGTTCACTTGATTGATATAACAAAAATGGAGGTGTCTTAGATCGGATAAATGAAGAAAGGATTTTATATAATAGTCTTATGCTGTAAGTTAGATATGAATATAATAGACTGGTAGATTTGGATGATTGACTGGATAATTTAGAAATGGACTGGAACATTTGTTATATCAGTTGCAAACAAACCGATACTTCATACTTTGCCTGTTGTGTCACCCATATATAGGTGACGCTTCAATTTCTACACAAATTTAACAGCTACATGATTCAAAATTTGTTCACTTGTTTCACTCAAAATACTCGCGTTAGTTACTTGAAATTATGAAAAATAAATATGGCAATGTACTGTAAAAATACTTGGGAAAATTTGTTAAGAACGAAATATGTAAAAAAAAATAAATTTTTAAAAAATGAATACTACGTAATGTAATTTTCAATCATGTGGCAGTCAACGTGTTAAGCAAATTTTACAGTGAAAGGAACAAATTCAGGTGGTCACATACCTCGATTGTTTCATACATTGACTGATACACGAAAGCAATTAAAGATTACATTAGGTAGTATTTTCATTTTTAACAAATCTCACCAATTATTTTTACAATGCTTTCTTATATTTGTTTTCCATAGTTTTAGGTAACTAATGCAAGTTTCTTTAAGTAGAAATGAAACATTAAAGGGTGGTTTTACGCAACGAATATTAAAATTATTAAATAACAATATGTGTGGGCGTGAAATAAAATGCAACATGATTTATTAGAACTTTATATATTCTGTTCTTACCGTCAGGACGATTACAGAAAAAATGAACATATGAAGTCATAGCAGATCTTTCTGTGTATTATTTAACGTCTGCCCACGTTGTTAATATTCGTTGCATAAAACCACCCTTTAGTCTTACAAAAAAATGAAGAAATTTCGAATAATGTAGCTGCCGAATCTGTGAATAAATTGTATCTCACCCATATATGGGTGATATCATTGCAGTCAAAGTGTTAATAAACTACATTGTTAGTTAACCGTTTAATATTATCTCGATACGAATTTAATAACGATTGATTTCCAAAAGCTCAATTGTCCAAATCTCCAAATTAGCTCAACCTCATGACCCCGTTCGAAAGTTCGACCGTAAACTGAATTTGTATCCCCAGGTTCATGATAAATAAAAAAAAAAATCATCAACACAATATTTCTTCCGGCGTTACTGTAAATTTACATCTTCCCATCGAGAGCACCAATCGGTCAAACGTTCCAAATTTCCGTCGATCCGCAGCGAAATATCGAATCCGACGCACGAACGACGTTACCAGAGGGCACAAATATTTTTCATCGACGGGAAAAAAAAAAATAAAAAAAATCGGAAATCCCATCACCGGTCGAAACAGCGAAATTTCACACGTGCACACCCCATCTCGATAACTGTCGCCGTGCACGCGAATATTCGGCTGTCGCGAAGGATGTCACGGCCGGCATCGTGTTAGAATTCATTGTACGCGCGAGGAATAACGAATATGCGAGACAAAGGGCTTGCGGTTATCGAGACGAGGATGATAGAGACAGAGACCGGGACGGCGAAAAAGTGAGAGAGATAGAATGAATGCACTCGCTCAAACCGCCATGCAAATATTTACTCGTCGAGCGAGTAGCTTCGCGTAAAAATAGCCCCTGTCTGTCTCCTCTACCCTTTCGTTTGCTCTTTTTCTCTCTTCGACTTAGGCCACCCTCTATCTCTCTCTCTCTCTCTTCCCTTTTCGCGATTCCCTGTTATACCCTTCCTATCTACCTCCTTCTCCCACCTGTTTACCGTTCCCGAACGCGCCGTCTCGCTTTATAACCGTGTTCACGTAGCTATCGCGAATTAAAAACTCACCTGAAAGATCTGCTTGAGGGAGAACAGAGCCCGTCGCAACTCGCGGCCCTCGCTGTTCAGCAATTTTTCTGCAACAGACAAGTAACACGCAACCATTTATTATAATAATACAGCACCGTCCAGCCGCATTATTGGGTCTCGGGAGTGGTTCTTGGACGAGAGTCGGTCAGCCGGACTGCCTCTTTCATTGGGCGAATCTTAGGCCCTGTTTTTAACGAACACTCGAATGCACGCGTTGTGAACGGGACACGGCTCGACTAATTTGCATCGCACGAAGAAGTAATACGTGTTCCGTTATCCACGAATTTTTCTTATTAGTTTTATATACGAGCACTGCAACTGTACAATGACTCCAACCTATTGATAAAGTTATATTTTGAAGGGTCAAATTGGGAGAGCCATATTAACCGTTGCTTTTCTACCGTTACTTTCAATGTTACTACTTAAGTGTAAAATTTTCTAATTTTTGTTGAAATAAATAAACGTATTAATGCATGATTATAACATTTATTAAATAATTAGCTTACTTATTTAGTTATCATTAACCACATTCAATTATTAATTTATTAATGTATGTTAATATATACGGCTAATGTACAATAATAATATTAATGTATTATGGCATGTATTAATATATAATAATATTTATTCATATATTATATAGCATATAGTAATGTATCCTAATATTTATTAATATATTGTATATCATGTATTAATGTATAAGATACCAATATATCACACTGGTTACACTATTCATCAAGATATCAATTAATATACGATTACAGTGTATAGTAAATTAATAACTTGTTAATATCTGATAATAAAGTATTATATATACATTTTTATTGGAACGTCCTGTATAGCATGTGCTGTAAGAAATAATGATGCAGAACATCGAAGTTTACGATTTTCATTCGTGCGTTCTTTTTTCAAACGTTTGAAATAATTCTCTTTAACACGTTTGTTATGGAATCGCGAAGAGAATCGAGCAGAATTCCTTATGTTCTAACGGTGCATCTGAAGTGCAAGCACGTGCAAAAGCGAACAAGCCACCCGGAAGTTCGCTCAGCGTAGGAAGATCAGGAACAGCAAGAGATACTGCCAGTGCTTTTGTTTCCAACGTTAAGCATTGTCGACACGCCGTAGGGACTCGTTAATTATCAACTTCGTTTCGCGTTCGATTAAATCGTTCTGCGGACCTGCGAGAATGCATGAGTTTCTTTATTGAATCAGACATACAATGTTACACAAATATTACAAAATTGTATTCCATAAAATTTTGTTTCGAAGAACATCACGTTCGTTTACGAATATAAGTCTGTAAAGATATATATTACCCAATTTGTCTACATTACAGTCTTTTTACTTAAAATTAATGCGTGAACAAGTTTCAGAATGTAGAAGGTAACAAACATGAATATTATTTATTCTTTTAAAATATTGGAAACAGTTTTTCAAAAATTAAGTTAAAGTGAAGTTTCACAATGTCATATAAATGAATTCGGAAATATTTAAATAGTTAAACTTTCAAATTCACAAATTATCAGGTTCGAAATTTATCAATTTTCAATTCAATTTTCAGTGTATAAATTCTCAAGTTTTTCAAATTGTCGGGATGTTAAATTATCAGATGCTCACATTACAAAACCTTCAATTTCACAAATTACCAGGTTCGACATTTATCAATTTTTACTTTAATTTTGAAGATGCTAAATTATAAAATACACAGATTACAAAATTTCGAATCCTTAAATTACCAAGTATCATTTCCCTGAATTACAGAACTTTAAAATCCACAAATTATCGGTACCGAAATTTATGAATTTTTAATTTATAATTTTCAATTTGACGTTTAATATATACATTCTCAATCTTTCGAGTGTCCAGAAGTGCAAATGTCCAAATCTCTGAATTTCAGAAAGAGAAAATTTTAGATCCCTACCCGCAACAGCCGATGTTTGCATGCATCGCGTACACCGTTGCACGTGAGTGGCTCGGCGGGCACATGTTCTGCCCGTCGGTGACGCAACGTACTCGACGATCTAATTACGGCGATTCGTTTTCTTTGTTCTAAAATTATGCAAGGAAATCCGAACCGACAATTTCGCATCGGAACAATAACTCTGCCCGACCCATTTTTCCGAGCGAAGATCATTTATCGGGTTTAATTAGGTGGAAACCGGTAATTAAAGCTGCGATTAATTTTACACGACGAATTTTCGTCGGCTCGTATTCGCTGTTCCGTCTCTATTATCCCTCCCCCTCGTTTTATTCTCCCGCTCCATCCACTGTTTTACTCCACTTTTGCCCGGTCTATCATTCTTTTTCAATCGCGGCTCGACTGTATTACTAATAATTGAATTCCAGTTCACCAGCGGCACACGAAATTCAATTTCCCGAGGCTCGGTAGTCGCATCGAGATTTTACAGCCAGCTGGAGATTCGAGGGAAAAGTGAAAGAGAAGAAAAAATCGGGCGAACGGAAAAACGAAGCGGACGAAGAAGAAAGAATAACGGAGAAGCGAACGAACGTTACTCGATGTTCGCCTCGGTGAAAAATCGGAAAGCGCATTATCGCGGTGAAACTCGAAGAAATACGAGGCGGCGACGTCGAATAAAGAGAAGAAAATCGGAGAACGTCGGAGCCAATTTGACGCCGGGACTCTTTGAGACACGCTGATTGCGCGATTCCGATCCTTTATCCGAATATGTACCGGTCAGAGTGTTGCTAATTGCTCGATATCTGTAACAACCGGCGAATTATTTCGCTCGCAACGCGTTGACCAGCCAATTATGCTCGACTTAAGTGCCACACGGCCATTACGAATTACACCGACCGAGCGAAATGGCGGTTTCCTGTACGTCAAACGGAACGAAAATATTTTAATACCTCGATAAATCGCGAATTATCGGGACACGTGTTATTTCGTCGAAAGTGGTATTTAACGATAATTGCACTACGTGAATTTGGTAAGTCCGCAGTTGTACGCAATGTGGATTCTATTGATATAACTGTCTACTACTTCAACGGTGCTAGCAGTTTAATACTAAACCTACCAAAGGGATCAAATGACCCTTTTACAAATTTCCGATTTCGAACGAACAAATTTTTTAAAATTGTTTTCTTGACATCTCTGCTGGTTGTCATCAAGACAAAGGATCAATAAGTGTATTCATTTATGTTTCATCGTTTGTTCGTTCATTTTTCAATTTCATTTTTAACTACAAAATAATTGTGCATTATACGTCGGTAGTTTAAGTGTTAATTTTGATCTTGTACATTGTATTACATTTAATTCAAACAATTTTTCTAAAAAATGTCTAGTACACTAAAATGTTCAGTAGACTCACGATTTTATGAGATTTGAGAAATTGATAAATTTGTACAATGTAATAATTAAGTGTTTATATATAACATTCTATATATGTACAATATAATAATTAAGCGTCCATTTGTAACATAAGACTTTTCTAAATAGTACAAATATTCTTTGTATCGCTGATATTCAAAGATCAAAGTTGTATAATTTTGCTTTCGGAATATTAACATATTAAGTAACTGGGCAAGTTTCATTTATGCCTGTAAGAAAAAGAACCGATTTATCAAGATAATACTCGCATCCTCTGTTATGCGAGTCACGCATGGTTAACACAAAAATTTAATAACGATAAGGTTAAAACGTAAAACTAATTTTGGAATAACCTTGACCTTGTGTAAATAATAGAAAATAGAAAATAGTAAACTTAAATTGAAAAATTAAATTCATGTATCTTTAAAGAATATTACGGAGCGTTTACTACCCTCGGCCATTTTTATTGCAGTAGTTAATGCGTTATGTGGCTAAGGAAATTCAACAGTTTCTCTTACCTCGGCTAATTATGAATTAATGAAAATGAGAATTAAAGGCATTGAAATGCAAGAATAATTAAAATTCTTGATTCAGCATTTCCTTTGTGTATAAATAGAATGAACATCAAAGATGCTACCGAACAGAAAATAAAGTAAAATAACACGTTAGGTGCAAATACACAGCACTATTCTAATCAACAGTACATCTAAAACTTCGATATACTTCGTGAATAATAATTAAACATTTATCAAATGTCTGTCATTGACCTTAAATAACATTAAACATAATTTGTGCTGATACTCGATCAACGTTAAACTTTAAATAAATTAGGTTATTGAATCGTGTCGCATTTATTAAATCGCTTAAAATCTATGATTGAAAATAAACTATTTGATACGCAACGAGCGTCTATGAATAAAGATGGCGATTGTGTTTCACGTCGATAGAATTGCATTGTAAATTAAGTCATGGTAAAAATTTAGAATAAATAGTACTGAAATATTATTATTTACGTTTATTTTAAAGCAACTATAAACACGGCAGCCAACGTCGTACGGCGTCGCAAAAAATTAAAAGAAAGAAACACGGAGTGGAAAGTAGCTCGTAAAAAGATCAAGAAAACGCGAACCACGAACCTTGCTGTACTTTTATGAAACACGAGACGGCCATGCAATCGAGCTAATTTCCATACTGGCGACACCACGTAATTCACGAATTTGCAAGGACGAACGATCCTGTTCAAGGATTTCGACTTTGTAGATATATCGCCTCTAGCCATCGATACTTCAAGCAGCGTCAATGAGTTATGCACTTAAACATTAGATTATTATTACATACACCTTATTTCACACGGGTTTCAATTCTGAAACAAATCTAAAATTAGAACAAATTTTCTAACTTTTTCATTCTCAAATATTGGCATTTATAAATTTCTGTTTCTATATTTTTGAATTATCAAGATTCAAAAATTTCACATTGTCAAGTTTCTAGATGGACACGTTTGTAAATTTTCAAATTTCTAAATTTCAAGATTTCCTAAATTTGCAAATAATTGAATTATCAAATTTGTGCATGTACTAATTTCTATACCTTTAAGTCTGTGAATTATTCTGATATTAAAGTTTGAAAGAGAGATTATAAGAGACTAAGTCTCCAAATTTTCGAGCTGTGAGATTTTCCAAATTACCAAATTCTTAAATGGAAGTAATAAATTCATAATATTCTACATTTCTGAATGTGTAAATTTCCAAATAATACAACTGTCAAATTTCTAAGACCCCTTTGTAAAACTCCGAACTTTCAAATTCCAAAATTTTCCAAATTTCCAATTTTGAAATCCCCACATACCAACATTTGCAAGCTCTTAAACATCTATAGTTGTAAACTTCTACGCATATAAACTTCTAAATTTCTAATAATTTTCATTTTTGAATTTTTAAATTTTTAAATTAACGAATGGTCAAGCCCCTAAATTGTATAAAGCTGTGACTTTTAAGTTCCAGGAATTGCTAAATTTCAAAACACACGAATTTAAAAAATTCCAGAAATCCTGAATGTCTGAATTCTCAACTACCAAAAATCCCAAAGTTCTCAAATTTCAAGAATTCCTAACTCTCCCAATTTCCAAAGTATTTCCTACAAAATCTTAAAGCCATCAAGCGACTAAATTTTCAATTTAAAAAATTTGTAAGTATGGTTGACCCGCAATATAAATAGATCCCACTGTATTGAATATAAAACCGCCAAAATTTATCCCAGCTTCGATTAAATCAAGATACGAATAACATCAATAAGTGACATCGAACGATAAGATCCATAATTTTCCCTAGAAAGAACTAGAATATTCGACGGATTACAAAGTGTCGTGGCCACTAGATTCTATCGAAACTTTCTGAAATGCATTACGAAATAACGGAACGTCGAGAACCGTCAAGGAACAGGAAGTGCTGGCGGATTAATGCGTGAATATCTTGAACGTTGCTGACAAATGTCTTCGATTTGCATATTCAGAGACGAGTGCTGGTTCGAGGAAGTTACGGTGAAGATTCCACGAAAATATATGATTTTTAAGCTTCTCCTTGACTCTATACGATAAAACGCGATGCTTTATGCGATACACGAAAAATAAGGATCGTGTTCGTGGCTGGTTCGAAGGCAGATAATGATTCTCGTGTAAATTGATAAGAATCATTTGTTTTTCTCAAACGAAGGTGTTTACAATATAGGATCCCTAATAACAAGCTCGTTCGTTAATCAACTCTATATTTTGTTGATCTTACAGACAGTTACCTTCTGAATCGAATAATTAATCAGTCTGTTTAATTAATTACACGAGTAGGCAGTTTTCTGGATACGAATCTTCTTTCCTGTTTACTAATATCTTCATCGAGCTCGTGAATATTCAGGGGAAATTTATTATCTCTCGCTTATCGCATTTATCTCATCCTGACTTTAATATCCACGTATTCGGAATATTTTTGTTCTCTTACTTTATAACAATATCGCACGAAGAGCAACGCAAGGAGGTTACTTGATTAACTTTATAATTTTCCGGGCTATTTTTTGCGGAACAAGTTCTCCACCCTGGTGTTCGCGACTAAAGAAGCTTAAGGAAATTTATAATCGTTGTTACAAGTTCTTAATCACTATTATTAACTTATAAGTATTACAGAGTTGCAACTTCTTCGGAGAACTTCATTTCCGGCGAGACATAAATATTACGAATATAATTCACCGATAAGAACTGGTAAATTATAATGATAATACCCCCGAGAGATATGTTTATGCGTAAAACGTAATTTATGAAATACTGTTCTCTAATTTTGAAATTATTAAAAATCTGCAGAATTTTATCGTACCTTATTAATATTTAATATAAATTAAAACTTACAATTTTTCAATGTCAATTCAGACGTACAAATCTGTATTGCAATTTATGGCTGGTTATACATAAAAATCTAAAAATTTCAAAATCCAATAACCAGAAAACCCTAAAATTCCACAATCTAAAAATCTAAAAATTTCAAAATCCCAAAACCCTCACATTCTACTGCCGAAAAACCTTAGAACAAGAAAAAATCCCAAATTTTCAATTACAAACGGTGTTCATAGCGCTAAGTGGTTAACGCACTTAATAAGTCATTAATCCGGATAGATGGCAATTTTCCCCATACTGCAAATACTTACGCAATATCGCGTAATGCTTCGTTTTAAAACCACGGTTTACCCTAATTACTGCGGACAGTCGGTATCTACATAAGATCCTTGCAACGATACCTAATTACCCGTGTTCGCGTACATCCGTCTCTCTTTCGCCCTTTGCTTTCCACCGATCGGACGCGGCGACTGGCATGCATAATGCATTTAAAGATCGCGTGATAGCAGCCGATTATGCGGTCGCAAGGGCCTCCTTTTCCTTTTCCGCGAAAGGAGTCGCGAATTGGGCTCCGCGGACCGTGACTCGACGGCCAAATAGGGCGTGGCACTACGAAAAGAAACACAACACGCCGCCAGATAACACCGCATGAATGAAAACGATATTTTTTCGCCATTCAACGGTACGTTCTCTCGCGAACACCGCCAATTCCTTTGCGGCCGTACACTTGATTTACCCGACTCGTTTCCGGTCATTTCACCGATCCAGTTTATTCACTATACCTTCTGTTAATCGCCGCTGAATCAACTTCGCTATCTTTTGAATATCTACCACGGATTTAACACTAAGTTTACAGTCAAAATGACGGATCTTAGACTTCTCATTTGCATTTACGAAAATTATTAAAAAATTTATTGCAAAATGCATGTTAACCTTCATGGAGATGATGAATCTTTCTATAAACTGGCTTATGCAATGGCCATTATTTATTTGTTTTTATAGTTCATTTTCAATTCAGACATAAGTAGTCATTGAACGGCCGTAAATCTAGTGTTAACACTGAAACTGTCAAACGGATCAAATGACTCTTCTACAAATTTCCTACTTCAAAGGAAAAAATTAGTTAAGCTCGTCTTCTTGACATTTATGCTGATTGTCATCGAGATCAAGAATCTATAAGTGCATTCATTTATTTTTCAACCTCATTTTGAACATCAAAATAGTTGAGCGTTATACGTCGGTAGTTTTAGTGTTAACACTAAGAGCCAGCATCGAATGCATACTTAGTTTGAAATTGAAAGGAAGTTAGAAAAATAAATAAATAAATACTGCAGCATCACCTAACATATAAACATTTGTAACATGTAATTTGTACAAATTTTTCACATCTTCCAATTAAATTTTTTCTATTACATTCTTTTATAATTTATCCTATTTTTTGACATTTTCCTGTAAAACACAATTATATGCCACATATAGTGTATGCACTTATTAAAAGTATACTTCGTATCTTTTATATGTATATACAATAGGAAAATCTTAAATAAAACCTTTGCAAAGATTGCATCAAAATTATTATCCACAAAAAGCTATTGAAAGATGTCAATGATACAAAAAAGGTACACAATATCACTTCTCTTCATTGCATGTACATATCGTCGATGAATTATGTCATTCATTGTATCAACTATAAACTTATCACAACGCATTACGCAAAACGTACGAACGCAATAAAAAAGAAAATTCGCAATCAATCCACAAAAATGGAGATGACCCTCGAATCTTCGAAACACTTCCACTACTGTAATTATCGCACGGATCATATGCAACGCCATTTATGTTCGCTTGCTAAAATTCGTTCCGATCCTCTTCCGTTTTAAACGCACAGCTTGGCCCAGTTGCGTGATGCAGCTTATATAAGACGAAAAGAGTCACAATCGAGCGATGTTCCCCTGCGCCAAATGAACAGAGAGAAAAAGAAAGACGAACGAGTGGGAGGGCAGAGAAAAAGAGAAGGAGACAAGATGATAAAGAAGCGAGCGATCCGATGGGAGAGGTGGAAGGACCCATCTTCTAAGAATAGCGGTCCCAAGGCCCTCGGGCCCTTGGCCCCTTCGTAATCACTGACCATATAAGCAGAAGCCTCTCTCTTTTTCTCCTTCCTCGGTTCATTCTTCGTCTCTGTTCGCGACGTTGAGCAAACTCACCGGTCCGTAACGCCGCGTTGCAACTACTCCTGAATCCTCTTTCATTGAGCCTCGTCAGGGTCCTCGCGTGCAGTTGCAACACCGAAAATCGGGAAAGCGAGGACGACCTTCTTAGAGTCTTTGAAATACTCGATAGAGGCCTATGCAACACCCTTTGCCGATTATTTTATGTGCACATCTAGATTCTTCGACTTTTGTACCTCTAGAGCTATAAATCCCTACCTACGCAAATCTCTGTGCTATTGGACCTCTATGTTTTTGGAAATTATACTTGGAAACGGTATTTTATATCATTTATAATTATATTTCCAGAAATAGTAGCTATATCCTTAGGAAGTCTATATTTATTGATCCTTGCATTTATAAATTTTTGCATCTCAGATTCTTATACGTTAAATCGGTATAAACTCTGGATCTCTATATCTCTATATCTCACACACTGGATCCTATCCATATCCTTATATCTGTACATTTCTGGATTTCTGTATCCCTAGGAACCTGTACACATTGACCTTTGCATCATACTATATCCTCGGTGATATAGAAATTTAGGGGTACATAATTTGATGAACATAGAACTTTTAACATACAAGGATCAATGAGTACAGGATTCTAGGAATTTAGAAATCTAGGAAAACGGAGATTTAGGAGCACAATTTAGTAATAGAATCTAGTAGCATTTCAGCAACTATTTATCTGCGTCCATAGATCCCAATATTACTGCATTTTTGCATTTTTAACACAATCTCATAATTTTTTGATCTTAACATCCTCAAATCCCCACAATTTATACATATGTATATCCAGTAATCCCTATGCTTCAATATTACTATCATCATAAATTTCAAATACCCAGCTACCACTTCCAGCAGTCAATTACGAAAGAAATACAAATGTAAATGACATCTGACGTCTTCATTTTGAATGAAAATTTTTTAAAGGTTTTATCCCATAAGTTACTTCCTTTTCTTATAGAAACGAATACACAATATTTATAGTTTAAGATTAATTTGTTTCATTAAATATGAACTTGCCTACACTATCATCTTCTCCCATCTCTTGAAGAGCATCATTACCTACTATTCCTAAAATTATTGATGATTATTTGTAAAATGTTCGTCGAAATGCGTTTTTTGTCACATCAAAGAAGGATGAAATTGATGAAACACACTAATAATAATCAAACGATCAGTATCGAAGACGACCAGTTATCAAAGGCGACAAAAAAATACTTTGATACTCTTTCGCGGTCAAAGAGTCTAAAGATTCCACGAGCGGAATAATACTTCGAGGAAAATTGCAAGCAAAAGCGCAAGGTGCCGACTGCGTTATGCTTCGCGTGCTAACAGAGCTGTGGGCATGCTCGTTGCTCGCGTAAACGATCAGTTACCGACTCCGTGATTACGCGGGGCAAGTTTTTAATTGACCGAACGTGTCTATAAAGTGAATTAATCGAGCGTTCCGACGAACTTCGGAAGGCAAACGGCTTTAACGCGTCGAACACCAGAGAAATCATCGTCGACGAACGGTAAACAGTACCGGTGCCAGAAAAACATCTGTTAAAATAACAAATTTCTATAATCAATAACCGGGAAGTTCATTCAAACAGTTTTCAACATTCGATGTTTAAGAATATCTTAATCATTTAATGTTTAAAAATATCTTAAACATTCAATGGTCAAGAATATCTTAAGGACTCAGTGTGTACGAATATCTTAATCATTCAATGTTCAAAAATATCCTCATCATTCAATGTTTAAAAATATCTTAAACATTCAGTGTTTAAGAATGCTCTACAGATTCGTTGTTGAACATCGAAAAAGTCAATTAATTTCTTACGGTCCTTCATCGAGCGACATTTAACGTCGTAATTTGAGATTGTTAGTCAAAGTTTTATCTTTGATCTGTCGGTGTATACCAGACGAAAGAAGTGGAGATTTGACAAAATGCAACAATTCCATGATCTTATAAGCTTTCAACGTACGAGGAGACTCGTTTATTCGCGAGAACGCGAGGGAAACGTACAAGATGTAATCTATTTCAAGGCCGGGCAAGCTTGTCCGGAGTTGCTGAGGATGTGAGAAATACGATTCCCCGTGTCGTGTGATGCGTGCGAATTACACAGCAACGCTTACATTTTGACACGCAAAATTGCCTGCCTATTCACACACGTTAATCGACGTTAGACAAATTTTTAACTGTTGAGTCGGAGCCGAAATTTCTTTTCCGAACGAAGAACAGGATGACGAACAAAGAAGAAATTGTTCGTCACACGAGAAAAGATGCTAAAATTTGCCTTCAATTACAAACTAAAGCTGTGGAATTAATTGCGAATTTCCAAATTTCTAAATTTTCAAGTATTCAAATCTCTAATTCACCAAATCTCCAATTCTCCAAATCTCTAAATCTTCAACTCTCCAAATTTCTAAATGGTCAAATTTCCATATCCCTAAATCTCTAAATCTTCAACTCCCCAAATCTTCAAATCACAAAATTTCCATATCCCCAAATCTCTAAATCTCCAAATTTCAAAATCTTCAACTCTCCAAATCTCTAAACTTCCAAATTTCCAAATTTCCAAATTTCCAAGTTCCAAATCCCCAAATCCCCAAATCCCCAGATCTCTAAATCTTCAAATCATGAAATTTCCGAATTCCAAATCCCCAAATCTCCACATCCCCAAATCCCCAAATTCCCAAATTCCCAAATCCCCAAATCCCCAAATCCCCAAATCCCCAAATTCTCAAATCTCCAAAATTCTAAATCTCCAAATCCCAAAAACTCCAACTCTTCAAATCTCCAAATCTCTAAATTGTCAAATTCACATATTTTGAATGTTAAGTATCATCGATATGTCGCGCAGTGTCGGCGAACGATCGATCAGATACCGATAATTGATAGTCACGGGTTTAATTCAATATTATACGTCCGAAAATATGATTCTGGCATATTCGTCCGTATTCTTGGTAGCTTTTGAATAATTTTGAACGCGTTAAACACGAAATTCCGCGGCCTTTCATATCGTGCTTATCTGGGATTAATAACGAACGAATTAGTAATAAGAGAATCGAGGATTTTACAAGCGGAACTGGCGTCGCTCCAAGGCAAAATTAAAACGGGCAAATCGTTACTCCGTCCGTGCCTTTTACTCGTCGATCGGTATACAACGATTGGATCGCGTTATTTCTTTAAATAATAACTCCGAGCGCCGATCTGCCGGATTAAAGGGAGCAAAATATACGAGAATGCCGGTATTTAAATCGTGCAAAGCGTTTTCACATGATTTGTGCAGGGAAAGAAACGCTTTGTGCAGTGGTTAGAGAAAGCAACGTACTATTATGGCAGAAAAAAATGGAATGATAGTAGATTAACTTTTTTTGTACGGGAGAAGTGTGGCTAAAAGCAGATGATGAACGTGCAAATATACCTTCCAGCTATGTAGAAATTTATATCAATGCTACCTACTTATTTTCTCGTGCTCTCGAACAAATTAATGGTTTCGTAATGAGGAGAATCATTAAAAGGCATAATATGTGAGAAGGTTCGATTCCGTTGTGATAAAAACGTAAACGGACAGCGTCGCCCTCTGAGCATAGTTCGCGAAAAGAATGAACATAAACTTTTGTTTATTCAATTTTCACGGTGAAATTATACGACATTACCGTATGTCGCTGTTAAATTGGCAATTTTACTTTTATTTACTCAGGATTACTTATAAAAATTAAATACATAAACATTTCTAGCCAAAGTCTATGTGCATGTATCTATATATGTGTACTCGAATTACGTTATCTTTTATAGCATTTGTGATCATTTTCTGACCCTTTCATTATTTGGGCGATTTTCAAGAAACGTCGTGTCTCTTCGATGATTATTACAAAGTTTGTCTACCACATATTTAATGTTCATTTTACACATTTTTGTGGAGTGCACAAATATCCCCAATCTACTTACATCTTTTGAGTAAATAGATTGTACGACTTCGAACAAAAAAATTTTTTATATTCACAGGCAACTGATTCGAGTTCTCCCAATCTTACAGTTTATCATAAAACAAGCTATAAATGCAATTTTCAAAAACTCTTCATCTCGTTTATAAAAGAGTAGTTCATATTAAGAGCAGCGTCGATAATCGCGCGTAAAAATATTCATAAAAGACGTCCATTATTTATACAATTTTATAAGCAATTTTTGATGCATTTTCTCAGAGACTAACATCGTACAGAAGCTGTTTTCGTACTTCCGGCGCTCATATGCTTCAACTTTATTTGAACTGACCAGATATTAAAGGATAATGGTCGACTGTGTGTACATGTAAGATTCACGAGGTTTGGCCATCGAAAATATAAACAAGACGCAGAAATATCGAGAATAAGCGAAACATGAGGGACGGAGGTACACGAGGCACCGTTAAAATATGTAAAACGGCACGGTCCACATCTGCTCTGCGTCATTCCCCGCCCTTTTCGTCCTTCTTGTATTTTTTTCTTTCTTTTCTGCTCGCTTATTCTGGACCTTCAATCATCTCCACCACCTTCGCAGGGTTCAACGAACTGCTACGGCCCGCAGGTGAATCCATGGTCGGCCAGACACACTGATTTCGTGTCGTTCGAACTGCAGTCAACGTAACTGTTCACTTTTCGACTTGAAAAATCGATACGATACAAAGTTCATTCTTCTCTCCGTTATTAATTACCTCGTCGACTCAAATAATCAATAACACCATACGATCTAACTTGTGCGTTGACCGTGCTACGCATCGTCTGTGCTAAATCAGTATGAAACGCTTTGATGATTTCGTACTAAAGAAACAAATTGTGTATGTCTTTCATTTGCAAAAGTTTTGTATACTTTTCTTTTAAATAAATTATATATACTTTTACATTCTTGCAATCTACATACGTGTACATAGACAGCAGATATAGTCGATTGGTTATTGCATTGAGCTATTAGATTAATATTACAAGGTGCATGGAGGTTAAGTCTACATATGTTGTTCAAGATTCCATATGTAGATTTTATACATATAAAATCACATAATTTGATACATGTATGTAAATTTGTATATAAAGGAATGTAACCATAATCATATACAAAGTTCATCAAAATTCAAGATATTCTAAAACACAAGTAGTAACAATATTCACATAAAACAAAGAACTGAGAACTTTCTTAATCATGTATCTATATTAACCACACCACCATTTTCTTCTTCCCTCAAAAAGTTTTAAGACACGTCTTAAAAATTCAAGTACCAATATTTTTAATTATTTTTGTTATTGAAAGGTTAAGAATAGAAGAGTACTTGAAAGTAGAAGTTTGGTAGAAACATAAATCTTGTACGCAATTATCAGAATGACCCTCTAACGATATGATTTAAAGCATCACATCTCTTATAGTCTCAGGCGTTTATTTTAGCAGGAGGTTGAAGGTGATCCAATTGGTAAAAATATGAAAACGATTCTTGACGATGACATTCTAGACAACAACCTCATCGTTTTTAATTACTCGTCACCTCCTTAGCTTGTCTCGACGCGTATAATTAGAGGTGGCTGGACGACCGATTTCAAATGTAATAACAAGCTGTGCGAATCCCCGTCGTATAACTCTATCGTACGCTTTATAGTGGATGTAATTATGAGTTCATTCGAAAAAAAAGAATTTCTTGTGAAAACGAAACGTTGCGCGGGTAACGTTAATATTTTCTGCGCACCAACGCGTTTAACGTCGCAATAAGCATCTGACAAGCAGAATAATTTCCATCGCGAATTAACTGCGGAGTGATTCGACTCTTTTGTGAAGGAAAAAATTAATATTAAAGATAAATCGTAGTTTTCTTTCGAGACAAAAGTTCTTTCAAGAATTTATATGAGAAAGCATAAATACAGTTGGATACAACATGGGTTCTAGGGCAGATTTGCATTAGAGTAGTTTGGTGAATATATTATGTTAGTATTCCCAGAAAAATAACGGAATGACTACTCGAGTTTTAAGTATATAAATTATCAAATTTACAAATTTTCGGATACTCAACTTTCCAATTTTCTCAAATATGAACTTTCCTTTCAAATTTCCAAATGTAAAAATTGACACTTCTTTGATTTTGTAAATTTTCTAATTTCCAAGTTTCTACATTTTAGAATGTACAAATTTGCACTTCTCCAATTTTATCAATTTTAAAATATAGATTCCTCGAAAAACCAATTTTCAAATTCCCACATCCTCACAGGCATAAATTCCGAGATGACTAAATTTCCAATTTTCTAAATCCACAAATTTCCAAAAATTCCTGATTTTCTACATACTAAGTCTTCAAAACTCCATCGTCTAAGTTTATGAAATTCCCAAGTTCCCAACTTTCAAACCTCCACTTCTCTAAATTTCTAAATTATCGGATCACGAATTTCCTAAACGTCTAAATTATTACATTGGTAATTTCAGAGAAATTCAAATTTGAATATTTAGCAATTTTTTAAATGTCTAAATTTCAATATCTAGCAATTTTGAAAATGTCTAGATTTTAATATTTAACAATTTTAAAAGTGTCTATATTTGAACATTTAACAGTTTTGTAAATATCTACATTTGAATACTTGAAAAATTTAACAAATTAAAGACTTCAATGTCTATAAGTCTCCAAATTTTAGAAGTTGAATATTTATTTTCCTACCTTTCCCTATATCGCCGTTCCCCCTCAGAAAGTTTATTACACCCTCCAATTTTCGTTCGAAAGTTCGACATCTTCGAGATAAAACATCGAACGCAAGGACAATCACGGTCGAAGTTAGTTAAATCGCAGATCCTTGTACAAACTCTGACTAAACAAGCTGTCGAAATAGCCGGGCGTCGCGATAAAATTCGCACAGGAAATTTTATCGGGCATCAGGAGTTTGTACGGTACATATTGGGAAAGCATCCTCTCTCGGTTCGTTAGGAAAAAGTAACGAGGAGACTCGAGCATTGTGCCCGTTGTGTTTCAAAAGCAAGAATTTGTTTAACCGAATTTCGCGATTACGGTGCTGTCGCTTGAGAAACATCGTTAACATTAATTATAATGTTTTAGTTTCAAAAGGATAAGATGACTGATACATAGCAAACGTGTTACGATAAAGAATGATTATGGCTAAATCGGACATGAATGAAAGAGTTAAATAATCAATTTGAATGGAAGTTAAATAATATCTCACGAACCCATCATTTTTTAAATTAAAGTTCTACTGTGTATGTTTGAAACTAAAATGAGAATTAAGATTAAAAACTTTGTTTTATTACAATTGGAGTGGTATTGTTTGTTTTGAGTCCCAGTATTGTATTTGTATGTGATGAGGTATTAACGTAAAGAATTATTCTACGTTTGTCCATTGTCTTATACTACAGAAAGATTCGATATGTAATTAACTTTTATCCCAACTTTGACGAATGTTTTGATAGAAATTATTTGATTAACGATTCTTCCTTCCTTCTTTTCACATTAATAATTTTTCTTATCTAGTGTTCGTTTGGATTTATTAATCATGAACAACATACTAAAACTAACCTATCAATTGCTCATTCCTTCATGTAACAAAACATAATTTTCATGTTATTATTAAAAGCGTTACTTATTATATTCCACAGTTATATTAATCTCTTATCGTTGTATCTTCTTTCATCACAACAAATTGATTATATATACATTTCTTTCTGCATTAATTATAATAAACTCCTTCAAAAGAATGGCCGAAACGGAAATTGGTTAAAAAATAGACAAATTTAATTAATATCTTAAACACGTACAATACCTACGTAACCCACATATCGCAACAAGCGCAAAAACATGAAGTTACTGGAAGACGGAGATCTTCCTTGTAGATCCTCTCATAATGAGACCCAATCTCGAACGCGTAAACAGTATACTCGAAAATCAACATTGTTTCGCGAACATCTCGCGAATCTCTGCCAACACGAGTCTCTAATAATGGGATTTTTCGTTCAATTTACGTATGGTTAAGGGAAGTGGATCGTGGAAGGTCGACAAATGTTCAACAATACACCTTATTGTGCCCCAACTACGTAATTGGAGGAGCGATTGCGTCAAATGGTCCCCCTGGCCTGCTGAAATTAACAATTTCATCGAGCAATTAAACCGACGAGCTCGAAAAATTCCCGCGCAATTCTGGAGGGAATATTTTTTTTCGGTCCGTCACAATTATCATCAATTTGCAGTGCTGTATCTCTGTTTCGATGAAAACTAGACTTTAACAGGGTCTATAGTACACACAAGACCGGTATCCACGAAATTGACAAATTTATGCATTTTTTTTAACAATTTTAGAAGCATTGGAATCACAGTTTTATGTAGGAGAGAGTCATTAAACGTGAATTATTAGAAGAGAGTAATGAATTTGAAAAATTGATACTTGTAGATAGTAGGACCTTCAGGAAAATTCTTTAAAAATATAAAATTGGTAGTGTTACTAATTTAATACACGATATTGATTCAATTTGTTCTTTTATTTAATAAGAACGATTTTAGTATAAAATGCTTTGTAGCTTCACATTGTTTTACATCAAATTGTAATAAGATATTGAATTGCGTGTAATTCTACAGCAATCCTTTTAGAAAGATAAAGTTAATTTTAATGCAAGACAAGTACTAACTTGATTTATTAATTATTTTAACAACATTCTCAATATAAATCGCTTCATAGTTTTAAGAATATAGGCACGAAATTTCCACTTGTATCATTTGAAAAGATTTTTATAAACTTTTGAAGTTATGTGTTAGGTTATATTTACAATCGATGTACATTTAAAATACTCTTAAATTTTACTTCTTCTTCTGTACACTTTTCAGATGTTCTCCCAAGGTAGTAGCAAAACTATTCCAGTGTATACGTTAGTAGACAGGAACGTATTATTTCTACTAACAATTTTTTTTTTTCTGCAAATTTCCAGCCATGTACGAGCTCTATTATTCATACTAATTGCAAATTCAGCCCTGGTAGAGCGTCGAAAAACGATGATGACGTCGCCGAGCGTCGAGTCTCTCCTCGAGGCGGGTTGTCCCCGTTAAATCCGAATATTACGAGAAAAATTGAATCGTTGCGGCACGCGACGAGATTTCCACGAAAATCACCGTGAAAATGGTCTCCTCGTTTTTCGGTCGACGTAGAACGCGCGACCAAAAAAAATTGATCGCCGTAAGGCGATAAAGAGAGCAGGCGAAACATTTTATTTTGTGTATCCGAGGGAAAAAGCGGGAAAGACGAGGACAACCGACCGTAAGAAAGTCGACGAACCGGAAAAAAAGTAATAAATGATGGATCCTCGTGTCTGCAACGCGTTACGCAGAGACGGAAGCGTGATTTCGCTCGGACGATTATCGACGCCTCTGCTTTTCCATCGGGAAATATTTTATTTTAACTCGAACGCGTAACTGAATAATCCTATAACTTGCTATCCAACTTGTGTCGGTTAAAAAAGATTGAATTCGTTTTAACGGGATTTCCTTTTGTATGATCGTCGGGATGCAACTCAATGAACCACCAACTAGTTAGGTTGTGGAATCAGTGACTCGAAAGGCAAAAATAACCAAACTGGTGAGGGCAAATGTCTTTATTAAAACTAAAACTTGATTTAGCACTTAAGGAAAATAGTAACACCTCGCAAACTGACAACGGATTTTAAAGATAAATATAAATTTGGCTGTGTACTCTTTGAGAGTTATTGGAAATCCACTGAAAAGAAAAAGTAATATTCTCTCCAGAATAAAGTACGTAGCGGAGATTCGCATGTTGTTCGGGGTGAACAAACGACTAAGTTAAAATTAAACTATTTCGTTGGTTGTGGATAGTTTAAGAAAAGTGGACAAGAACCGACCTTACCAAATGCTTGTCGCGAGGTCAATATAACCTCAGGTAAAAAGTACGAAGTCGTTTGTCACCTAAAGGTATGGAAAATCATGGTAAATTAAAAAAAGTTGAAGAACATAAATTGCACGTTGTAAAGGGCTGCAAGGGGCAGTTGTTGATTATTTATGAATTTTCTAAAGTTAAAAATCAGCCCAATTGCGTTATGATTCTATGAATGCGACGCAACGCCTTTGGTTCAAAATTATCGTAATTCTTCATGGATTCGTTTATGTAAACTTTTGACGAGGTTTTTGGAAACTGTAACACGACAATTCGTCGTGACCAGTTATTTTACCCTCGTGCCACGAAATTATGTAGGTCGTTATATCCGAAACAGGCCAATCAGTTATCTGTTCCAGTTGCAGTCGCACGCCGGACGTTCGCGGTTAGTATCTGATTAACATCTAAACGTTACTCTTATTAACATATAAACTTCGCGACAGCTCACGAAACACGCGAAGACAGTAGCAACTTGAGACGTATTAAGTGGAGCAAGATTTGACCCAGTGATGCTGGTTAGAGGTCGAGGAATGGAGGATCGGATGATCCATCGAAGTGGATCGTGGGAGTCTGCCGGTTAGATTCAAATCGACTCTTCGTCGATACTCACCTATGATGGTGTGCACCCTCACGGACAGCTGTGTCCTGAGAACGATGGAATTCTTTCGGCTGCAACAGACAGAAAAACAATGCACGTTAATTAGTAATTCTAATAAGCCACGGGGGAACGAATAAAGCGCGATGAACGTGGGTTTATCTGAATCTGACGATTCTAGGGTTGCGACGAAACGTGTGCAGGTGTGAACCGTATCGCATAGCAAACCCACCTTACGGGGACCGTTAAAACGGTCCTTGAACAATATTTTGTAAATGTATGTTTTTAACCGTTTCTACCGTAGCAGCAATAACGTCGAAGGAACTGGTACTTAGTCAATATAGTTTTATTAGCTTTAACTGAATTTGACCAATTTGAACATAGTCATAAATTTTATAGTATCCACATGTTGGGTAGAAGTTGAAGCGATCCTTGGATTTATTACTTACTACGGTCATTGGTCAAAATTTGTACACCCTCGAAAGGGCACTCGGGGTTCAACTACACCTCAATTAGGCTGGGTAAAGAGTCAAGATCCCCCCTCAGTTACGATATCACTGCCCCTTTTGGAAAAAAGACACTTTCAACCAGCAATAGCGTCTATTCAAAGTTTCTAAATATGTACACACAGAGCTCTAAAGACAGAATTCAACAAGTTTTAACAGATTTAACATATTCGATAAACTGTCAACCAACAGTTAACAGTAGATATCAGCGAGCCTTGAAATAAATACATCATCAAAATTCCTGCAAGTTTCACTCGCTCTCATCATCAAATACAGTGTACTAATATGAAGTTAGTTTGTACGTGTTTGATCTGCAACGGGAAGGAAAACGTGTACACAACACCCCGTTCGGTAAAATGCGCGCGTGCACGCGTCGCATATATGAATATAGGTTAGAGTGGCTTCGCGCGGAATCTGCCTCTATCAGCTCGGCTAGTCCTGGCGAACTTTAAGGCCCTGTGAACCTTCCCACGCCACGCGTCCCTGAGAAACCACGGCGACCGTGTGCACAATGGATTTCAAAGTCGGGGGAGACGGAAAAAAAAATGGTGGGAGGACCAGAACGAGACGAAGACGAAGACACCGGCCACTATGCAGAGCGTCAAACGCATCCGGGGCAAAGAAGTCGGCTAGGTACCCGCGTTAATAATGTTTCCGCTCGTTAAACGAGCGAGACGCAGCGCGATTACGTGTTTTGCTTTTCCCACAAACGAATACCCCGGCCTTTTCGCCGTGTGCAAATGTTCGTCGAGGGGCAGCGATGTATAGTCAACGGCAAATCTCGCTTTCCTAGGGAAAATATGGTAATCGAGGGGAACGAGCGCTGTCGGTAGTCGATTTAAGTATACAGTTTTTTAAAAGTGACGATTTAGGGTTGCGATTAGAACGTGGAGACGTAAGAGATTGGAGACGTTTAGGTTTGGGAATCTATGAATGTGGAAATGTAGGGATTTAGCGGTCTACGAATTTGGGAACCTAGAACTTGAGGGATACTGGAATTTGGGAAAGTAGGGTATTGGGAATATTCGAATTTAGAAATCCATGGATTTTAGGACATGAGAGTGTACCATTTGGGGAATTTAAGGGTTCGAAGAATTATAAATATGGGAATATTGGAGTTTGGGATCGAGCAATTATAGGATGCGGGAATTTGGAGATTTAGAGATTTGAGGATGGAGAATTTTAAGATTGTTGACATTTCTATGTCTAGAAATTTTATAGATCTTAAAGTTCACAGGGATTTCGCAATTTGGTAACTAAAAGATGTTGTGATTTGGGGGATTGAGAACTTCGACAGTTGGGAACTAGATGATTCGGAAACATGAATGTTTCTTCAGAAAATTGAGAAAATTAATGAAACCGAGAAAACTGAGGAATTCAAGAAAAATGAAAAAATTGTGAAAATTTAAAAAACCGAGAAAATTGTAAAAATTGAGAAAATTGTAGAAACTGAGAAAACTGTAAAAATTGAGAAAATAGAAGAAGCTGGGAAAACTGGTAAAATTGCAAAAATTGCAAAAATGGAGAAAATTGAAAAAATTGAGAAAACTGTAAATTTTGAGAAAAATGAAACAATTGAAAAGAATTAAGAAGTCTGAATACACTTAAAAATGTAGAGATTGCAAAATTTTATGATTTAGTAGCTTAAAAACACAAAGCCACAAAAATGCAAGAATCCGTAAGCACGAACACTCACGAATTAGGAAATTGCCCAGTTTACACGCGTGTCCTTATCTGAAGAAAGTGTAGGTTGCACGCGAGTGTACTTACACGCGGATGCTCGCTATTCCTCGAGATCGATACGCGATTACACACGATTGTGTGTCTTCATGAAAATTTCAAGACACGATGAGAAATCGTTTTTCTATGTAATACAGCATTCGCCACGCTGCAACATTCTCGTACGGACAAGGCGTGAAATCTGAGCGGAAGATTAAGATCTAACAAGACAAGGATGGACTGCGTGTTTGCAACAAGGTGGAGCGTAAGTGTCGTGTGTACTAATTACCGTGAAACGGGGTGAATAGGAACGAGACTTTAGATAAGGTTGAATAATTCTTTGGAAATCTGATACTCCTTACTTTACTATTATGTTTCTCAAATTCCTCAGACATCTGAAAATGTAACGTTTCATCGACAAACGTTTTACACACACTGTTCAACTTTTTCTTTCTTGCCATGTCGAATAAATAATTGTTATGGATTTCTTAAAGAAACTATCAGTGTATTCATTTATGTTTCATCGTTTGTTCATTTACTTTTCAACTTTATTTTTAACATCAAAATAATTGTGCATTGTACGTCGGTAACTTAAGTGTTAACACTAGAAATACTGGCATCGAATGCATACTTACTTTGAAGTTGAAAAAAAGGTAGAAAAATAAATACATAAATACCGTAGCATCACCTAATATATAACCATGCAATAACTCAATAAAACATAACAGACGTATCGACGAAAGGACGGCAACAAAATTTTGTAATATAATGTCAAACCTGAAACTGGTCATTTTGACTGGTTGGTAGTTGTAGTGTTAACGAGTCTCTACTAGCTTATAATTTATGGTATGTGCATACCTTTATATGCTTCAGACGTAAAACAGTATGCAACAGTTTATGAGATATTTAATATTAATTTGGATGTTTCTTTTCTTTGTAATAATATATTTTTAAAAATAATTGGTATTTCTAATTATTGATTACAGAAAAATTTTTATCTATCGGTCAAATGCTGGATTTTATAATTTATTAACAATTATTTATTTTTCTACGATACAAATTTTCTTATAGTAAATAATTGTAACCTACATCTATTTAACAGCAGGTTAGTGCTATGCAATGGCCATACATTATGTTCTATGCATTGTGGTGAGTTGGCAGCTGATATTTTTAAGGAGAGACATGCAGGTTTCACAAGAAATAAACAAAATAAGACATTATCGTAATTTGTACAAATTTTCACACTTTCCAGTTAAACTTATTCTATTACATTCTTTTATAATTGATGCTGTTTGTTTTTACATTTTCCTGTAAAACATACTTATATACCATATATAGTGCATTAGGGTTAAGCGATCCCGAAATCGTTTTATCCGCGGAAACTTGTGATCCTCGTCGGATGCCGGCTATCCCGTAAACAAACGATTTCCATGAGAATCGAGGGAAAAGAAGCCTTAGAATGGGTCGTCGGTTTCCCTTAAGAGAGTTGAAACGCGGCTACCAGAGGTTGCTCGAATAAATTAAAAACTTTCCGGCACGGGGCCAAGTTCAATGTCGGCTGACTGGCTGCCACGGCGTCGACCTCGTCGTGTTTCCACGTAAACAGCCCATTTCTGTCTTCTTTTCTTCGCATTGTATTCGATCCACGGCCTCGTAATTGCCCTGTATTGTTCCACAATAATTACACGAGGAGGCAGACGAACGCCCAGCCTTTCCAGAATCTCAATCTCGCGGCAATCGAGATGGAAATTTCGAAAGTTATGCCGAAGATGCGGACGAGGGGCGAGCGAGGAATTAGGGAATCGAATCGAATTTGCTTTTTGCTCGGGGCACGCGGAAATTTAAACGAACTAGAGATACTGCGATTTATAGAGGGAAATGTAGAAGCCGACGGAAAATTGACGTTCAATGCGGCAGCAGAGGGTGAGGTATACTGATTCGTATGGGTAGTGCAAGGATTTATCTATGAGCAAGTTCAAATCCCTAGTTCAAATGCTAATTCACGGTCGTTTCATAACTACTTATTGTTAAATTGAAACTACGCTATTAGAGTAAATGCAATGAGAAAAAGAAGTATTCGTATATTTGGAATGTAAAAAAAAAAGTAACAATATTTTCTAGTTTTTTTAACTTCTTCTTCTCCTTTTTGAATGTTAAATAAATAACTTAATTGTTTTTTTTATATGCCTCTTTAACATTTCCTTACATTTTAATTTTTCAACTTATTTTTAATTCAAGGTTTTTAATATTCAATTTATTAGAATCCTCAACCATGATCACTCCTATTTCGAGCATGGATCCTATAGATAATTTTGGGTCGTATACATAATTCAGATAAATGGGTTGGTTGAATATAAATAATTTCATTTGTTCACTATTTATAATTAATAAAAAATATATTTGTGACGCACCCTGCATTATCGCGATACTTTTTATTCAAAACCCTTTTTAAGATCTATTTTGTAAATTAATTAAGAAAGTAAGTAGAAGAAATTCAAGAATGCAAAGGGTTAATACTATTACAAAAAGTCGAGGAGGTAAAAAATAGTGTGAGATAAAACATATGGGAACGGTCATTTAAATAAAATAGCTGTAAATTAATAGAGTAGAAGTATAGTGGATCGTCGAGCCATAGTTTAAAAGGAGCATCGTAAGTAAACAAGTAGGGCTTGCGGAGTTAGCCGATCACGTAGCGTCAACGACTCGGAATCCGAGGCACCCGAGGATCGAGGGTTCGAGCCCCGGTCCCGGCAATTCGGATTTTTCGATATTAGAAAAATAAATTCATAGTACAAGGAGCTCGGTAGGGAGTGGGGAGAGTGACGTAGAAGCCGTAGGGGCAGAGGGACAGTCGGAGCGGGCATAGGAAGAGTGGGGGTCGAGAATCGTAGCTCCTGAGGCTTGTGGTGATTTTCTGATGACGTCAGGAACTAGAAAATGAGAGTGATCGACCAATCGTGGCCGATCGCGAAACCACGTGATAGAAACCCACGTGCGTTTCAAGGCCAAGGAACTACGAAATCGGAGAAATATTCGTCTGAAATTTGCTTATAAGCAAATTTTCGAGCCTCCAAGGCCGAAGCCGAGGAGTGGGGGAAACAGGTAGTGGTAATGGGGATAAGGAGTGGTGGGGATCGAGAACATAGCCCCTCCCAGGCAGATTTCCTATCGAAATACAATTGAAATTAAATTTTTGCATGGTTCAATTCGAATTTTTCTTGACGACATAATACGTATACTTTATACATTAATTTTAATACGGATCGGATGTTAAAAGGAGCATCTGGTATATTTATTTAAGCGAAAAAGTAACAATTTATACTTAATTTCATTCTTCGACATTAAATTAGAGTGAAAAAATTATTTATCTGAGAGGGCCTGATGTTTTGAATTAATACTTTCATGTACTGTGACATTCGTGTTGGGAGCTCTAATTAATAATCGCGATTATGTTGTTACGATATTATTTTTATTATTCGATTTCTTTTACCTCAGGCTCCTTAAATGTAAAATGTGCTTAATACATATGAAATTTCTTTGTTCGTCCAAACCTTGCATCTTGCCACATTACAGTTTTGCGCTTTAAAAATGTGGACATTTTTGAATTTCAAGAATGAGCTTTAATAATTTTACGAATTAGAACATTTCGAAAATTGAATGACATCAAAATTTATGAGTTACGAAATTTTTGATACGAGGTGCCAGGTGAAGATAAGTCGATGATATTCACTAATTGCGGTCCGATCTATTATCAGCGCACATCCATATCAAATATGTGCGCAAAACTTTCACGATCCAAAGCATCCGTGCACAGTGTACTACATATGTGGTATACGATGTGTAATTCCACTCGATCGGGCTCGAATTTTTTCAAATCCAACCCGATTGCTTGTACCTCTAAGTACCTGGCCTGTTAATTCCGAGTACCCGCAAATTGCGATGCACCATCGTCGTAACTCGAAATCGGCGTAATTCCAAATCCCCGAAACAAACTCGTAACTCGATACTGAACCGATTCCGGGGTCGAGTTCGCGATAAGTCGTTCGCGAAGGCACTCGAGCCACCGAATGGAACTCTATCGAGCAACCATGAAACGGTTGGCCCGGAAAAACAAGCCGATCGTATCGCGTAGCACCGGCTCCGGTCCTCGAGATCGACTCGAGTAGTCGGAACTCCATGTAAATGCGAATCTCTCAGCCTCTCTCGTCGCTTGCCATCTTGCCGGTAGCAAGTGCACCCGCGGGAGAACGAAAACCAGCCCGGGAGAACGTTCCCTTGCAAATGGAATGCAAAATCCTGGACGGTGTCGATGCTCGTGGGAACTTTCGTCGTCGACGTCGTCGTCGTCGTTCGTGAACACGGCGACGAAAGTCCCGACGAAAGGATTTCCAATCTCTTTTAATGGCGCATTAATCGCGACTCCGAGAGGACGGAACAGCCGGACCGGGGGAAAACGGAGCGGGGGGATAACGGAGTAGAAAGAGGGAGGCTCGTCGCGATAACCCTCACTACGGCACCAAACGGTTTTCAATCGACGACGACGACGAGGCGACCGATAGTCTGCGAAGTTTCCACCGAATACCGATTATCGATACTCCCGCATCCAGAGGTTCAACGCGCGGCAATTTCTTGCGAACGTTATGAAGTGCCGTTTAATGGCCCTTGCCTGATACCGAAGCGCACAGCTGACACTGGACTGGATGAACAGAAGTTGAACGACTGTCGAGTGATTCTTGCATGGAAAATTGGTTTATGAACGTCGATGTAGTTTCTAATTAACACGTTCAGTGATCCACGATAATCGGTGGATCGTGTACTCTAACTGTATGATGATCGTATTAATCTCACCAATTTACCTTTTGCTCTCGAAGACGATTTTAATGTTAGCTGATAGCGACTCTTAAACTTGTTACATTTCTTAGTGAAACTTGTAATTGTTAGTTGAAAAGTTTTGAAGTCATTTTTGTATTATTAACCCTTTGCACTCGAGATGCGACTCGCATTGGCTATTTGACTTAGTGTAACAATTTTAAATAAATAACGTTCTATCACGCTTATGGCATACAGACGATGTTTGAACATAGTGAAACAGACAATATTGACGAATAATAATAAAAAAGATGGCAGTTTAAAAAAAAATTCGTTAAACTTCTTAATTAGAAACTTTTGCAGTTGTTTGCCAACAGTACTTTCGAGTACAAAGGGTTAACTGCTGCTATTGTCTGTTTTACTGCATACATCACATGTAGAACACTATAGATTTAGTTTTGAAAATTCGTATTTCAAGCTATTGTATTAAACTGAATGGCGAGTGTGAATCATTTTTCGATTGCATAGATACATTGCGAAAGCTCCACAGTAAAAACTGATGTTTGTAATCAGTCACTATAAGAACAAGGGTGCTTAATTATTCAATTTCATCCTCGATTTTTTAACGTATATCACTGTCTCAATATTAAGAGCCTTCAAAAACTCCTTTCGTTTGCTTTTACTATAAATAATTCATCTAAATTCGCCAAAAATAAATTCATCTAAATTCATCAAAAATTAATTCATCTAAATTCGCAAAAAATTAATTCATCTAAATTCATCAAAAGTTAATTCATCTAAATTCGTAAAAAATTAATTCATCTATATTCGTAAAAAATTAATTCATCTAAATGCATAAAAAATTAATTCATCTAAATTCGTAAAAAATTAATTCATCTAAATCCGTAAAAAATTAATTCATCTAAATGCATAAAAAATTAATTCATCTAAATTCATAAAAAATTAATTCATCTAAGTTCGTGAAAAATTAATTCATCTAAATTCATAAAAAATTAATCCATTTAAATTTGCAACGACAGTGCATAAGATCACCGCCAATGTCCTTGGCCCAATTCTCGTTTCCTACAATTAATCGAAATCGTGTCCCAGTTGCGATATATCCAAGGAACGAGAACTTTCAACGGAAATGCAGGAAACAAGCGGGTCATTCGGACAGGTTGAGTACAATTTCGCCTGTCATTAAAAATGCTAAGCTGTCGCGCTACAAATAAGGCGAGTTACACGAAACGGAATTACGCTGAGCTGTAGAAACTTTCGAGGATCCTAACCTAATTGGCCTATCACCGGTTGTAATGAACCTGCTTGAAACTTATCGAAAGAAAAGAAATTTCCGACACGAATATGCTTCCGCGGGTCGAAGCACTCTTAATTATCGTTGCGGATCGAGCAGAAATATCGCGAAACAATAAAATCCTTAAATTCAAACTCGAAAACGTGCTCTCTTCGTTCGTTCTTTGCTCGAGTTTAAGGTGAAGTTCGAGTGACTTCAAATTGAACTCAAGTGCAAATAGGTTCGGTTCGAATTAAGGCTAAGCTAAATTTACGTCGATGGTGAATCACGCTAAAAACGCTCTACAGAGAGACGTTCGCGCTTGTCTTTAAATTACGCGAAATACTAGACAAACTTAATCAAAGTTCGTCTTGTTCCGTTAACTAACTGTTATCTCTTTTAAAAATTTGTACGTGATATTACATCTCTAGATTCATAGATTTCTAGATATTCAGATCCCTAAGGTTCTAGGTCACTACATTAGGTCCCTAAATCTCTAGTTTCCAAAGTTCCTACATTCGTAAGCAAGTTTCCAGGTTTTCAAATACCCAGGTAATTTGATTTATAGGTTACTGCGTCTATAGCTATTTAGATTCAGAAATTTCCAGATCCATAGATGTTCAACTCGATAGATCGCTGCGTCTACAGATTTCTAGATCTATAGGTCTTTTATTTAGGGTCATACATACTTAATTATGTAGTCACCTCTGTAGATATTAAACTAGATCCATAGGTTCATTAATTTAATAGATATGTATGTCTATAGACATCTGGATCCATGGATTACTAAATTCACAGATTTCTTGATACGTAGGTCCCTAATTTCTTAGATATCTACATCTTTAGAGTACAGAATATCTATTATACAGGTATCTAAGTCCATAAATCACTAGAATTACAGGTTTCTTGCTTCGCAGGTCCCTGATATTCCAGATACCAACATGTATCAGTTACTAGCTTCATATGTATCTCTGTTCATAAGTTCCTACATAGATAGATACCAAGGTTCATAAATATTAAGATGTATATATACCTCCAAGTCCCAAGATGAACAGACCCACAGGTCCATGAATTCTAGTATTTCTATATTTCTAAATTCCCAAACTCCAAATTACATCAATAATTATAAATACTATTCAGCAGAAGTGTACACCGTTTCCCTGACAAAGAGACTAATTTATTTGTCGTGTCCGCGAATGTTCTAACATCTAAGTTTGACTTTTACGACACGATACATCATCGAATCAACGCGTGAAGATATTAAACGATATTATGTAGCGAAGATACTTGGTCAACGGGATTAGTTGAATGCAACGAATATACAAAGGAATTCAAGTGCGGTGTCTTGATACTGGGCCAAACGGCAAGCAGCACTTTGTCACGGATGAAACTGCCAATTGGCCATTGGCATCTCGACGGTCACTTTATATCTGGAGAAACGCTAAACGAGAGACGACCGCGCGAATTACGGGCATCGTGAAAAATGTGCAATTCGTCGTTGAAGAATTTGCGGCGTTCCAACGATTTCGACAATCACGCTCGCATTTGGACGAACAAAGATATTGGATTCCTCAACCCTCCCTACCCGTGTTTTATACTCACGGTAAAAATTGTGTGGACTGTCATTGTAAAAGTATCGATAGTAGTTTTCAGATTGCGAGGTGAACGTTTTAAGACGGTCGTCAGGAAAAATTTGTCACTAAATGAAGCGTCGAAATCTATGCTTACATTTTGATGTTTATTATTTTTATTCGTACGTGATTGATATTAATATTTGATTCATGAATTTATATAATCAGTGTGTACAGTTAATGATATTTTATCGGATGCAATATTGAACTACTAAATTTTTATCTGCGAGACCTAAAACTGATTCTTTTAAATAGAATGGCAGGAGACAGTTGTTAAACAAGTTGTGCAACAAGTTGTGCAACAAGTTAGTTGTTTAAATAGAATCGAAAAATAGTAAGTTGGTGCAGTGGAAAAATATAATATGTAAAATAATAGAGCAGTAAAATAGTAAAATAGTAAAAAATGAAGTAGTAAAATAATAAAATAGTAAAGCAGTAGAATAATATATTACTGAAATAATAAAATGCTCTTACAGCAATAATTCTCTTTTCATGAATATCGAGTACCAAGTAAAGAAAGTGATCTAATTAGATAATAATAATAACAATAATTTCATTAACATATAAAATAAGCTACATTATAAATGGCAAATTGGCAATGGTTGCAGAAATTAGTAACAAGTATGTAAGCAGCCATTTATAGCTACCAATTGATACATTACTATGATGTGATATCTAACTATTTATTGCTACTGATTTATTACTGTGAAAGTGATAGAATTTCCGTGGGCAGACAATTCTCCGAGCGTGAATGCCATTGAAAATGTCTAGAGCTTACTTATATCACTCCTCCATTCATCAACGGTGACCACATTATCCAATTCAAAAATAATTGTATATATGTGACAAAATAATGAAGACATAAAGGATGTGAGATAAGATATACGAACCACGGTATTGCGTTGTCAAACAGGAAATGTCGGATACTTTGGTAAGAAATAGAAGTAAAACCGATCCGAGGTTCGAAAATTTTAAACTTTCAGATTTCTACATCTGCAAATTTGCAAATTTCTACATTTTTAAACGTGCAAATGTCCAAGTTTCAAAGTTTCCGAATTTCCCAAATTGCAAACCTCCAAATATTGTAATTCCCCAAATTCTAAGTCCACGAAACTCTGCATATTCAGATACCAAAATACACAAATAGCGAAATGATAAAATTTTTAAATGTTCGAAAGCACAAGCCTCTATGTTTCCAAAATTTCAAAATTGCAAATCCCGAGGAGTTGGAATACCCAATATTGCAAATTTCCAAATATTGAAATCCCCAAAAATCTAAACCCCCAAATCTCTCAACTTTCATATGCTACTGTTCAAATGCCTAACTAACATAAATTCCCAAATTTCTAAATTTTCAGACACACAAATGTTAAAATGAAGAATGAACAATTTCACTTCTCCTTCAGAACCGAATTTATCGAAGACTAACAACAACGAAGGGAAACGATTTATAAAATAACAATCGGTGTACAAAAAACTGCAAGAAGCGTTCGATATTGCGAGACGTAAAAGAATTGAAATTTGTTGCACAGCGTAATTAATTCGTTGCTGGACGATGTGGGGATCGCGTCCTTGCCAGAAGTTGACCGTTTTATTGCGAGAATCTCGAACTCTGATGACAAATTCTGCAATTTGTTCGAAAAGCCGGAGAATCTTGTTCTCGAGCCTAATGACTCAATTCTTGGCAGATCATAGACCGAACATTTTATTTCTGTGCTTTGTTATTTCGCTTACTTGCTTGCATAATTCTACAGAAAGATTCAGTAAGTTTTCGACGAAGTCGCGTGAGAAGAGCAACCCGAATAGAGATTGTTTCGTAATATAATCAACGTGTAAAAACATCGATACGGAATAACGTAAATTTATGAACGATATTTTGAAACTCGTATAACGGGCATAAATTAATACTTACACGGTTACAGAAATAAAATTTGCATTTATTAACTGTTAGGGTGTTTCGCATACGCATGCTTATAATGCGTGTTTCCTCTCTAAGCAGCCATTACAGCTTCTAACTTTTTTATTGGATCCACTAACAGGTAACGACGGGTCTGTCCGTAAGAGTCGTTTATCCTGTTTTTTTAATGATAGACTATAGTTAACGTTCAAATGTATCGATGGTTTGTGAGTCTCAAATTTCTTAGTTTACACGCGATCAAATTCCAACTTAGGAATTCAGTAATTGAGGAACAAAATTTAAAATGTGGAGGTTCAAGAATTCGGAACCTTCAAGATTTAGGGATTTCGCAGTTTGGGATGTAAAAGATTTAGAACTCGAGAACTTGGTATTATTGAAACCATGGACTTTGAAATTTGGGTATATCGAAAGTTAGATAATTGGAAGTTTAACAAGTTGGTGATTTCGAAATGTAAAAATTGGATATTTCAAGAAATTACGAATATTGAAATTTGGAAATTTAGAAACATAAAAATTTAGGAATTTGGGTATTTGAAAACTTCAGTAATTGGAGATTTGGCATTTGAGATTATCGATATTTGGGAATTTGGAATTTTGAACATTTTAATAGTTACGGATTTAGAATTTTGGGAATTTCAGTATTTGGAGATTTGGAATTTTGAGAATGACAGTACTTGAGGGGTTGGAATTTTGGGAATTTCAGTATTTGGAGATTTGGTATTTTGAGAATGACAGTACTTGAGGAGTTGGAATTTTGGGAATTTCATTATTTGGGGATTTGGAATTTTTGGAAATTTCAGTATTTGAGGAGTTGGAATTTTGGGAATTTGGAATTTTGGAAATTTCAGTATTTGAGGAGTTGAAATTTTGGGAATTTTTCAGTACTTGGTGACTTGGAATTTTTCAAATTTCAGTATTTGGTGATTTGGAACTTTAGGAACTTTAAAACTTAGGCATTTGAAATTTAAGAAATTAAAACCTTGCTGCACTTGGAATTTTTGGAGCTTGTGTAGTTCAACAGCGAAAAATGTATAAATTCAACAAATTAATAATTTCAAAGTGTACAAACTCGATAATCAGAGAACTAGTGAATATGGAATATTTCCTGACTATAAAACCGCCGAAATTTTGGAATTAAAAAATGTAGGTCCTCTCGGATGCACCTTCCGAAGACATATTTCATCCATTCCTGAATTAAACAGCCGCCAATTCGATCGGAAACGAAGGGTGACGTTTGCGAATAAAATGATCGACGGCGATGGGCGTTGAATGATTGCGCAAGAATTCTAGGCTGGTCGACGTCGCGTAAGGTCACCTCTGTATCCCCGTTTCAGTCCATAAATCATTTAGGCATTAACCCCTCTAATTGGTCCCTCGGTATTTAAATCGACGACACTCGGTCGCGGCTATGAGAACGCGGACGTGTAAAGCCGCGTGTACACGCACACTCTTTCGTGGATCACGTTTTTACGACGTCGATTTAATTCGCTCGTATAATTAGTCGCTGCTTCCCGAGTCAGCTCGAATGTTGTCAACGTTCTAATTCGAGTTTTCAATTCGTCGTAGGACGTTGAAAACTTCAGTGTCTCTGTCGAGGAACAAAATTCGAGCCAAGGTGACGAACTTGTGCGATGGACAACGATTTTGAGGACTTCGATCTCGATCGTCGTTCAAGGTTGAGAAACTCGAAAATAGTGGGTCATAATTTAAGACATCATCGTTACCGTGATTTATTGACGTTTGATATGTTGTCTATCACGGAGGTTATTCGTAGCTGGTGATTCAATAATCACGTGGTTATTATTACGGCGAGACAGTAATTACTATTTTATTGATTTGGAAGGTATCAAAGTGATAATGAATGTTTTATAGTCGATAATATATGGTTTATACATTGAAATGGCACGTGTTAATAAAAATCGCTACTAATTAATTGTAATGATAGTTTGTGGAAAAATACAATATTTTAAACGATTTTGTTGGTTCAGTAAATAATAATCGTACCAAGTGTATGTATAAGTGTACCAATAACTTTTTTTAATTGTACCATGAACTTATTAATTATTCTCTTAGTTAATATATAAATTTTAATATATGACCTTTAAAACATATACACAAGTAGATTCATCGAAAACGTTTGTTTCATAAAAATCGAATTTAGAATATCATTTTGTGGCAATCGAATTTAATTTAATAAAATTTGTAAATTTAGTTTACAACATTGTTTTACGAAGGCAGAATTGACGGAACAAAATTTTGAATATCGTTTCACGAAGATAAAATTGAAAACTATAATTTAGGATATCGTTTCATAAAAATAGAATTGAAAACTATAATTTAGAATGTCGACAATACAAAAATAGAATGTAGAATATCGTTTTACAAAAGTAGAATTAATCAAATAGAATCAAGAATATCGTTTCATAAAAATAGAATTCAGAAAGAAAACGCGTGGCGATTTCGCAACGTTTTGGAAACCATGCTTGAACGATTCGAGCCACGATAAACTCAGAAGCTTCAACGAGTCCACTTAAACGCGGTATTTCCCGGTAACTAGTGAACGATCAATCAGCTAACCAGAGAACGATTGATATTTCATCAAGCAGGCATCAATGGTCATTGATGCCACGTGAGAACCTTCAACGCGTTGTCGATCTTCTGAATGCAACAGAATCGTAGCGATGTCCGCTCGAACCCCGTCTCGTTCCCGATCGATTCACCGTTCGATCATCGGGATTCATGCGTTGATCGATGATCGATCGACGCGTGAATCGTGACGGCACGCTTCCCTTCCGTTTTCACCGCGTTGCAGAAGAGAGCCAGGCGAGGTTTCGACGAACCCCGAAGGAAACGAATGTCCGTTTGTTCCTCGTGTCACGGTTCGTGATCGACGAAACACGAGTGAAAGTGAAGAGTACGAACAATCGGCTGTCGTAGGATCGTGAACCGTTTCGTGATTGCATACCTTCGTCAGTATCAAACTGCTTTCGATCTGAAGGGTTGACACAATAGCAACTTTCGTTTCGGGAGGCCTATGTTTTCTTAGCTGAATCGTTAACGTCTGTAAAACATATTTCGACGTACGAGTTCTCATGTTATTGCGTAAATACTCAGCTCTTTATTTGAACAACGTTTGGAGAGAGTCGAACATTAATCCTTCTACTGCTGATTAAAACGGTGAAATTTTGTTGTGATATATGCCGTCGACACTTATCAGGAATGACACGATATATTTATTTATTTTGAACCCTTTCGACATTCTGGACGAGATATCTCGCGACCCGGTACTGGCAGATTAACGCTTTTGACGAGATATCTCGCTTCCTAGCCCCATATTTTTACATTCTACATTTTATAACTCATTCTATTCGTATGGCTATTAGAAATAAATGAATACAGTTTGATGCAATTTTTATTATTTACTTTTCACGTTGTATAAATGAAAGCATGGTGTTTCGCATATAGCGACATTACACTTCTGACAAAAATACCGTTTTTCCTTACGTTTTCCGTTTTCTTTGCATACGACACAACCTTTCGATGGGTATTTTTTCTTTGGCATCTCCCGTATTCTTACAGGGAAGTACCGAGACATAAATCGAAGTTAATCGGGCAGTACCGAGAGTACTCTTCTCTCCTTTCTTTATCCTTCTGTTTCCATTTTTTTTGTAATATTTAAACACAGCGTGATAATAAAATGCATGAACACTTAATATCATTTAACTAAATAAGTGAATTTAACACAGATTAAATTGATGTTACATTTAAAATGTTAATAGAATGTTAAAAATGTTCCGTCATTGGTATAATCATCGCTTAATATCTTGACCAAAATTTTCATGATTTATATTTATATTCGAGGCTTCATTAACAATATTATATTTTAACCAGACCCCCGGTATGACCAAAGTAAAACGTAAACGAGAATCTACAGCAGATTAAGTGCGAAATCTCGTCAGGAACGATCAATCAACCGTTAAAACGAACAATTTTAATTTTTAAGCACCTGTTAAAATTAAATTCTACATTTCCCATTTTAGAGCTTCATTTCGCTCCGACTCAGTTTTGAGTAGCTGCAAAGTTGCATAAGTAATCGCGCAAAGCTTTATAATTAGGTTACTAGCCGTCCGTAATCATCGTACGAGGTCTTATGACGAAGTAAAAAAAATGGAAAAGAGAGGTGAAAAAGAGAAGTCGGACAAGTTGCAAAGAAGAGAGCTTTGGGTGAAATGCTTTCATGTTTTATATGTTCATATGCTGCTCGTACGGTAGAAAACTTCGTTTATGACTATTGCAAATAAACCACCGGCATTTCTGTTTATTTCCGTCAGCATTCTGGATGTCTTACTAACTGTTTAAACTTGAAAATATGATGTGAGCATATCATTCATATTATTTTAATAGCGAGTCTGTACTTAGATCATATTTTTAAAAATAAACTTCTCTACTTTTGTTTCATATAATACGAAACAAACTATAATTCCGCTTATTTTAACTTTACATCATGAAACACAATCATGTTTCAAATATGTATGTGTATTGTACATAAAGATAATATTATTATTAATAAATAAATAAAGAACATTATATATGTAAATATAGTACATATGTAACTATAACTCTGAGGTGTAATATGTTAAAAATTATTAACGAGTTCGATGAATTCTGACATACAACGTGTTAATCATTGTTCAGAACGTCCACATTGGCTGTCAATGTAATATATGTATACTCGAAAAATGATTGATCTGTACGAGCTAGAGTAGTATCGATCGATCCCAAGAATCGACAGTCACGGAAACCAGCATCGAAGATCCTTTCCAAATCTGTCTAGCAAAGTAAACTAGACAACCCGGTTACACTGCTTCCAATGTACACAGTGTGCATCGACTTTTCACGGGCAAAAGTAAGAAAGTGGAATTTCACGAGACGCCACCATAACTTCCCCATGATTCTTCGAACTCTGCCTCGATAAAGAAGATGTTTGAGTGGTTACTATGCCAGGGATGGAATTGCATCAGTTACCGATAAAAATGGGAGAATGTAGAAAATTAAGATTTTTTAAATTCGGGAATTTGGGAATATGGACATGGTGGAATTTCATTTTAGAATTTGGGGATTTGAAAAATTAATTTTTTTTAAGAGAAATTGGTAATCCGCAAATCTGGAAATATGGAAATTTGTGAATTTCGAGACGTAGAGATATAGGATTTGGGGATTTCCAGAATTTCAGAATTCGGAGATTTGAAAACGTAAAAATGTGGAATCTGAGATATATGAAATTTTGAAAATGTAGAAATCTGAAATTTAAGAAATTGGGGGATATGAGATTTTCGGATTTAGGGATTTCGAAAATGTCGAATTTGGTAATTTTAGGATGTGAAAGCTTGGGGATTTGGTGTCTTAGAGGTTTGCAAATTTAAGTGTTTGAAAATCTAAAGTCGAAAATGTAGACCCGAGGATTTGAAAATTTGTAAACTTGAGAACGCGAAAATATAAATCTGAAAACTTGAAAACGTGAAAATTACAAAATAACCTGGGAATCTGAAACTTGCGAATTCATGATTTGCAGAATCAAAATATTTTAAACTTGCAAAATTTTTAAACCCAAGAAACCAAGAACTCTAAACATTGGAAAGTCGTACATCCGAAAATTCAAAAATTTAAAAATCCTAAAATCTGTGACTTCGAAAAGATGTTATCCAACTGCATTATCCCTTCCGGCGTCACGCCGGATCCGTGAGACGTTCCAGCTTAAAAAGTGCAAATGGCCGGAATTCGTAAACGAGATATCGAAGGATTCACTCGAACCGCAATCGATTTCGTGGAGATACCTCGACGTGACCATTCGCTCGTTCGTTCCAATTATTCAAATGCACTCTTGCACTCGCTGCACCTGTTGCATCGCAGACGGGGTCGCGCCATCGAACCGTTTCGCCCCGCGTTTCCTGAATAATTGCTCGAGACGCGGCAGGGAATATTTTACGCATAATTCCGTGGGAATATCGTTCAACGGTTCAGTCGCTCTTTGATACGCCCAGGGAAATTCTTTCTTTCGTGGACATTGACGAAGTTAAGCCTAAGTTTCGATTTTTAATCCTTACGTCGCATCCTGTGCTTTCAGATTCTTTATATGTACAACACACGCTCGTTTCATATGGAACTAGTCGAGTTTAGTGATCATTAAATAAAATGAATATGTATATCGTGACCCCTTTTCTTCTCTTAATCCCTGGATGATGGTGCAGGGTCTTTATTGGCTCCGCTTCGAGACTTAAAGTCAAAGGAATTTAAACATGTTCACGTACACGTTATTATTATGTATCGAGAGTATTTCTGTTATTTTTTCATTTATTTTTGATTTCCACTAATTTTTATTTTTTTTATATGAAATTATTTAGTTTGTGATTGGTATTGATACGATCAAAACATTTTTTATTGATACACAATACTCATTGTCGATTGTAAATTCATTTATTGTGGAACACAATTTTGAGTAAAAATTAAAATATCGTATCAGACCACAGGTCATTCGTATTTTATACTATACTACAGATTCGACACTATCATTTATTTATAGTACATCATAATCTGATTATACGGCAGAATTTTAGATGCAAGTGATGAAAGTACATCACTGTATGTATATAACAATAAATCAAAATGAAAAGTGCTGATCAATATTCATCATTAAAGCATGAACCTGTAACTCTGAATTTTTCATTGAACTCTAAAGCTATTAACACAATATAAATATTAATATAAATCCGTAACTTATGATACTCTACAAGAACAATATTTAAAAATATGGAAAAATTCTAAAAGTTTCCAAATCAATCGATCGCGTCTACGTTACTTGCACATAAAATCTGCACTTTTCAACACGTATGATGCACATTCGTCGTATCAAGAAATTCGTATTCTTCGCGTACAAGATCTACATTCCTCGGGCACAGGTTAGTTCCTCCATTATATAAAACCGAAATTTCAGCCTTGCACAAAACCTCCCAAAATAACATCCAGCTCCCGACTCGATCCATCATCGACTCCCGAAGCCACAAAAAACGACTCTAGCCCGCTGAGACCCACTAATCTACGTGGCCTAATCGCGAAACCGTCACCAAAAATATATCCAATCGTGCGAATTACCAGTAAGGTGGCATCCCGTGGTCGCAGTCTCATATTCTCGAGGTAAACGAAACGATAACGTCACACTCGGCCGGATCACCGTTAATCACAGCGTACACTCAGCACAAACGAGACATCACCAGAGAGACGAATACGACGAGACATGATCGTAGCACGATCGCGTATACAGGAGGCAATCCGTGAGGAAGCAGAAGGGGAGAACACTCGCGACGTTCACGAGGTCTAAGCAACGACTGGCTGCTACCAAGATGGCTTGGTGGCCAGCCTGGTCCCCGCGTTCGCCACAATAGAAACTGGTGGGAGATCAAAACGCTGACTGGTCGCTAATGCACGCGTATATACACGCGTTCACCACGGAGGTGCACGCGTGCCCTCCCGACGGGCTGCGCGGTTGCACGTGTGGGTCGTTCGAGCGAAATCCACCCGGGGGGTTTAATCGGTGAACGGTCGTTGTCTTGCCAAAAGTGTAAGTGGAGACGGAATTGCGCAACCGGCTAACGGTTAGGTGTGCTGAATGAATAAGCCGAAGCGTGGCGCGTTAATGAACCGATCCGCGGAATGCTGCGAGGCGTTGGGCACGGGACTCGTTATTCTGTTTGTTGGGTCCTAGAATCGCGACAGGCATTGAGAAAATTAGACTTCAAGGTTACGTCAATGCAATGGACATCGTTTCTCGTCCCGTCGAGCAGTTTTTTGAAATGAAGAGCTTAGCAGCAATCCGTAGCAGCAATAAGACCGTAGGAATCGTTTTATTCCGTTGAGGGTTCTTAGCGTCTTGTTTAGGCCGATCAGGTTTTGAGAGTCCTTCACCTTAGTGCCAGAGTCTTTTGTTTGGAACTTTCTATACATGTCGAGAGGAATTCCTTAAATTTACTACCCGCTACGGATATTTTGGAAACGCCCTGTCCCGTTCCACACTTGCATATCCATCCAAATTAATTTAACCAAATTTATTTTTTTTTCCCAAACTTACACCAAAGCTCTCCAAGCTTTCTCGGATTGTAAAGAAACCTCAGAGATAGATTCAACTTTCAACATTAGGATTTCATATATTAGACATTCGTCTTATCGCATTCACATTCTAGTTTGACATACATTTTAGTTCTTATACATTCGTGCTCTAATTTTTGTACACTCGGTCAGTCAGTTTTGTAATAACGTATAATTGTTACTTTAATTGTTCGGAGTTATATTCATTCAATTTAATCCAGACGACTGATCTTAATTGTTCGGACTTCCATTAATCCTACGCGTCGTTTAATCGTCACTAAAATAATTTTAATTACTCTGAAGAAAACGGACCTGCAGTCCCATGTCGTTCTCCTATTTCCTATTTCTGGCGAATCACTCAACACCCTCTTAAAGTTAGTGTTCGTTAACGCGGTAATTTCGACGGACACAGTCATCGCGTGCTCTAATTTTTATTTTCGGTCGCGACAGTCGTTTGTGTCCGACGCTGCAAATTTAGTAAAATTTGTTGGAAATCACATCCGCATATAACTAGTAGTAGTTTTTCCTTAATAATTCAAAAACCATGTATCAAACCCCGTTTTCGCGAAGGAAAAAGTTGCTTAGAATCATCTCGACTAGAACTCCTTTCCGGGAGTAACATTTGTTGTGAGACGTCCTGTATGTTGAAGTAAATGCCACTACAGCCAGGAAGCGTCCCGAAGAAAACAGGACTGCAGTCCCATAAAACTGTAGGTCTGTTTTCTTTAGGGAACTTCCTGCAAGGACCGGGGAAACTAGAAAGAGGCCAGTCATCGAGGAACAACAACAGGTTGCAGTCTGTTCTATTCTACTGTGTTTGACTTCGTATAGTCATTTCAAATTCTCCTTAATTATTTTACTACCTTTATTTTGCGTTGCATGGACTACCACTGTGTAATATTTATACGAATAAATTAACTTACTACTTTCTAGGCAGTTGCGTTATTTACAGCTACGTAATTATTGCTAAAACGATAAGGCAACTAAAGAAGTGCAATTATTACTTGCAAAATTTGGTACTGGTTTTAACTTAGCCCCTAAATTACTTTATTACCTTTGTACATTTTTCTAAAAATTTATTTTCTGTTTATATTATTTTCCCCTTTACTCAACTGTATTATTTTATAGTCATTCTACTATTTCCTAAAAAATCTCCATGGATTATATTCTCTTCTTAATTATTGAAAGTAAAATAGCGATTTAATGTCATCCAACTATTTTTTAAATGAATGTTAATCAACTTCAATTGACATTTTTCTATTTTTTTTTTACACTAAAATGGACAATATAAAGAAAAAAGGAATTCGTTCCCCGGGTTTGTTTTCAAACAAATTCACCGTTTCGAATGAATTTACAAACTCATGCTTCAGAAGTATAAAGCATGAAACCTTAAATTCATTTCGGAGAAAGAGAAGCAGGTTATTTCAATAGCAGATCGCAGTAGCAAATAACGTTCGTAGGGTACTGTTCCATCATTGTGTAAACGTTCGACAATTCGAAATATCAACTCGGTGTTATCTCGTGATCGATGTACGAGCTCCTGATTCGGTGCGAGTACATGTTCGAATTTACTCTGGTCCGGATCATGCGTAGCCGAGAATAAGGGGACACAATATCCGTGTGGCAGCGTTTAATTTACTTAACACGGATATGCAACGCAGCCTGGGTATCGTCCACGCTCCAGTAATTACGCATGCAATTTCACTGCAAGGCCCTTAGGGTACGTCGAGGTCAAGCAATCTCACGGCGCCAACTCCCTGACAATTTCGCTTTTCGAATCGAGACCACGGCACCGATCGAGCATGAAACACACTCCGCGTTTGGATCAAACGGAACAAATAGATTGTGTACCTTGAAAGCCAGAAGCCAGAAGCTACGTGAATTTTCTCGGGTTAAAGAATGCGATAGGCAGATTTTACTGGAGATATAGGAAGATTTGTAGATAGGTAGAAATTGAGTAAGAAGAAGGTAGAGATGTTAATGATGAGTATAATGCATCACTGGTGGAACAGTGATGATTAATTTGGATAGAGATTAGACTTAGAGATCCAACATTTAGGAACTTGGAAAATTGGAAATTTGGAAACTCCAGGAATTGGGCATTTGATGATTTGGAGGTATAGAAACTTGGAAGATTGTGAATTTGGTGATTTAGAGATTTGGGAGCTTGGGAAATAAAGAAACTGGCCATTTTAGAAATTGGGAATTTGATGATTTGGAGTTATACAAACTTTTAAGATTGTGACTTTTGAAATTTAGTGATTCGGACATTTGGAAACTTGGGAAGTGAAAAATTTGGAAATTCTAAAAATTGGAGATCTGACAATTTGAAGATTTTTGTGATTTAAAGATTCAGAGATTTGGAAATTTGAAAAGTTGGTAATTTGGAAATCTGGAAAATGGAAAATTTGAAAATTTATAGAAATCGGACATATGACAATGTAGATGTACGGAAATTCGGAAAATTGCAAATTTTGTAATTCTAGAAATTATAAATTTTGGGGATTCCCGGAATTGTGAGGTTAGCAATTTGGAGATACGAACATTTTTGAGAATGGAGAACGTATATCTGAAAATTCTATAAGATAAGAATTTGACAATTTAGAAATTCGGAAAATTCCAAATTTGAAAATTTAAAAAATTGTGAATTTGCCAATATGAAGATTTGGAAACTTGAGAAATTAACAATTCAAGAATTAGATTTAATTTTCCATTAAATATATGGAAATTTCAGGATTTAATTTTTAGTTCCAAATGTACATTGGCGATATAATTTTCAAGTTTGCGTCTATTAATTCCAGGAACCCAAATACAAATAGTGGATGATTTTTCTTCCACACAAGTTCTTGACCAATGAAAGCATACATTATAGCAGTGTGTACATTGGATATACGGAAAGTAGAGCTCTTGGTAGAAAAATATTTCTCTTTGAAGAAGTACTAATTAAGTTTCAGTCGCGAATCAGCATTGAATCGTACCTACATTCGTTCAAGTGGTACGATAACGGTGCACACGCAGGGCTTCGAAGATACAGCCGATATTCTTCCGGTTCTTTTCTGATCACTGCTCTCGAAACTAGGTCGTCGATCGATTGAATTTTTTTTGACGAACATAAATTGCAGTGGGCTCTCGTTGCACATTTGTATTCGCTCCAGTTTGATCACTGATCCAGCGATTCTAAAGGTGCATTTATTTCGAACGAACGGGGAAGGGATACTCCAATTCATAATTTTAATGTTTGAAATATTTACGTTTTCACATTTATGCATTTCCAGATATGCCGGTTTCTATATTTCCGATGTTGTACTTTTTTGAATTTTGGTTTTTCTGAATTCCTTTTTTTTTCAATTTTTACATTTGTAAATTTTTAAATTTTTTAAAGCTTACTTTTCTGAATTTTTACTTTTCTCAACTTTACTTTTTGGAAATTCTTTACTGCTAAATTTCTATATTTCCGAAGTTGTACTTTTTTGAATCAGTAGTCTTATAAATTTTTATACTCTAAATTTTTAGTGTTTTGAATGCTTACTTTACTCAATTTCTAGTTTTCTCAATTTTTACTTTTTGGAAATTCCTTATTTTTGTAATTTCTTATATTTTTACTTTTCTAAATATTTAATTTTCTCCATTTTTACTTTCTGGAAATTCTATATTTCTGAATCTGAAATTCTCCGAATTTCCTAAATATTCTTAATCGCATGATCGTCGAATAACTATAAATTTGACGACATCACAACTCAAATATAAAAAAAGATTCGTTTCCATGAACGGTCTGTTAATTCAATACTTCATTTCTTTCTGGCAATCGTCAGGTTTCAGAAATTTATGTTTTCCTTCTTTATGAAAATCCCGCACTGTGCACAATCAGATTTAACACGTGGAACCATGTTTTACAGGAACACACGTATCATAATATTTCCTCGGATCGCTATGAATTGAAAGAAAGAACGATTGGTTCGAAGGAAAGTGGAATGTTTGTTCATCGTTATTTATTTTCCTTTATACGCTCTTATGTTCCCAATTCTGCTACTTTACATCCGCTCGTACACACTTTTTATTTTTGAAGAAACGACATGAAAAGTTAACGATAAAGTAAATTAATAAATTTGCAATTCGGCGAATGAAAAATCAGATAAAAATATCATCTGATATTCATGAACAACATCGTTTTAAAATTCATACAATAGATTCCACTTAAGAACAAGACTGTTCCGTCATATTTAATAAAAAATATACATTTTATTTTTATATTTTAACAGTAATTATCATAATTTTGGAGTTAAGAATAATTTGGTTGTTTTGTTTTAGCGAGACACCGTGTTGCTATTTATTTGTTTATAAGCGCTTTTTATTGCAAAATGAAATTCATAACTATCCAAACTCTCAAATTTGAAATCTTTAAGCCCTTAAGTTGCGAATTCTTAAATTCCCAAATTCTCAAATTCCTAAATTCCTAAATTCTCAAATATCCAAATTCCTGAAATCCAAGATTTTCAAATTCTAAAATGTCTAAATTGCCAAACCCCTCAATTTCACATCTCTAAATTCGCAAATCATCAAATCTTCAACTTCCAAAAATCCCAAATGCCTAAATTTCAATATTTCCAAATCTTTCAATTCCACATCTCCAAATGGCCAAATCCTTAAATCTTCAACTACAAAGAAATTCCAATTCCTCAAATCTTCAACTCTCAAAAATCCCAAATTCCCAAATGCCCAAATTTCGTACCTTTGTCTCCACATTATCAAACATCCAAATTCCACGTTCACAAATTCCTACATCTGAAGGGAAAAGTCAAAGAAACATCCCCACACAATCCAATCCAACAGTATTATAAAATCCCAATAAAATGTATCGCATCACATAAATTTAAACAATCACGAGGAACGAAGGAGCAATTAGTTTAATGCATTTTCAAGTAATCCCTCATTCTATCCTTCGAACATTTCGAACATCATAAAATCGCAACCAACTTCGGTACAGACAGTTCTCTCTCCGGATTTTATTTTCTGACCAGCGTTCTGCGGAAATTCCTCCTCGAAAAGAGAAGGAGAAACGCGGAGGCTCATTCAACGCGAACTGTTGTACGTTCGCGGATAAAGCAACTCGTTAATCTTCGGTTGTTAGCCAAGATGGAGCGATACGTATCTCGAGGTTTCTGTTGTAGACGGATGATTCGTCGTGGATACCGCTATCACGGCAACCGACTTTGTTGCTCATCGTGAGAGCCGGATATAGAGCGACAATTTACCAACGATTCCCGCGATAGTGGAACAGTCGACCATATTCGAGGCATGCTAGAACGTTGCCTTTCATCTCATACTTTCTTACGTTAACGTAACTCATACGTTGCACTCGATCGACATCTCCGTTCATTAATAATTGTCGACTTTCTGTTATTATCTCTGAACAGCGTCGCGTATTTTGTTGATTCACTCATGCCGCGAAGAAAATGGATGGAGGATTCAAAATTGGAGGTATTTTTCTTTTTTTTTATAAGTTTTTAGGTATTTTTTCTATCGATGGTTATTGGTACAACGAGACTGTACAAATATGAAGCGTCAGGATTCTGGGGCACTGGAAGCTTTGGATTGTTAGGAATTTTAGGGTTTTTTGAGACAGACACACCCTAACTTTAGGATTTTGACACTTTTGGGTCCCTAGGCATCTTCGAATTCTGCATATTGGAAATAATGAAGGTTCGAAGCTTAGCATCTTGACAATTTGGAAATCATGGACCTTAGTCGACCGCAAATCTTAAAACTCATCAAACTTTAGATGCTTCAAGGTTCAAAAATTTTGAACTTTGGAAGATGGGAAGCTTCGGAGATTATTTTGGGATTCTGTAAGCTTGAGACATTAGAAGCTTACAAATTTGAAAGGACAGATGTTCGAAATCTTCAATCTTTAGCATCTTAACACTGTGCGAAGCATGGACCTCAAAGACTTTGACACTTCGGAACTCATAAAATTTGAAGATCTTGAAAGAGTTTAATTTTTGAACGTTCACGTATTCGAATCTTTGGGATCATTCGGAGTTTCGGGTTGTTTCAAGCACGGACACTTTAAAATTATATGACTTTTGGGAGAACAAAATCACATAAGTTTGGAACAAGAAGTTTGAAATCTCGGAATCGTAGAATCTTGAGTCCTTGGGAATTATGGACATCAAGGACCTTGAGACTTTGGACCTAGTGAAATTTCAAAACGCTAAATGTTTGATATCATAGAACCTAGCGATTCTTAATAATAAAATATGACTTCAAAGACAATTTCGTAACATCAATGCAATACGGTAATACCATAAATTGAAGCATAAAATTGATAAAAACGTATAAAACTTATTAAAAGAACTCTGGAAAATCTTAATTGACTCCGCTGAAACCTTTAATCGACTATTGCAACGACCCAGCATTCTGTTACAAGCTTTTCTATCTGTAACTCTTTTAATACAACATTTTTCCGACCCTTTTCAGCGAGCTTCTCGTTTTTTGATCTTATTTTGGCCGGAGTCCAAGTGTCGACTACACCCTTTTTCCTTCATTGTTTTTGATAATTTACCGCTTGAACGTCGACGCCCCGGCATTCTTTTGTTCACAAAAGACGATTACACTTTGCAGCTCGTGTCAAACCTTCTTTTTCCCCCTTTGTGAAAAGCGTTTCACCGGTGTTGAACGACATAAAGTACCTGGTAACACGTGGCTCATGAAGTACGAGCTTCATCCTAAATAACATGCTACGATAACGCACTGTCGCGACAATGAAATTTTCATAAAACTTTTAAAACCGTGAACATTTACCGTGCAACGTTATATTTATGCGAGGGCAACTTCCTCTAATTAGTATAAAGGCAAGTGGCATGTTACATCCTAACTCTAATTACTATAAATATGGACTACTTACTTTTAAGTTTATATTTTCAAGTTATCTCATAGTGTTAGTATAAAATATAAAATTAATGAATATGTTTCATTATTCAATTTAAAATTTATATCTTTAATTTGTCGTTCAACGATATTGGTAGAATAATGATACTCTGTGTTTTTGTTCCCTTTGAAAATTATTTGCATTTATTAATGAATGCTTGTTCGATTATATTGTATCTTCAGACATAGATGACCGTTGATTAGGATATTCAACGTGCTAATTGAATAATTATGTAACATTTTAATAGTAATGTTAATCTAGTAATAGATTTTTCTAGTAATTTAATTAATCAAATTTCAAATATACAAATCCCTAAATTCCCAAATTCTCAAATTGTGAAATTTTTAAATTCATAAATTCTCAACTCAATTGAATTACCAATGTCTAACTTTAAGAGTTTCAAAATTCCTAAGTTCCTGAACTCTCACATCACTAAATCCCCAAAATTTCTTAATTTCCAAATTCCCAAGTCCTCAGATTTTCAAAAGTATAATTTGAAAAATTTTCAAGTCAAAAGGTCCCAAGTTCGAGATTACAAAATTCTAAAATCATAAAATTTCGATACTCCTAAATTTCTAAATTTCCAAGTTTCCAAAGGTCTAATTTCTAAAATTTTCAAATTCTCAAATTACATGTTTTTAAGTTTATGAGATAAAAATTTCCTAAATTTTTAAATTTTCAAATCTCCGAATACCTGAACTCCTAAATCATCAAATGTCCAAATTTTATTTACGTATATTTATAATTACTTTTCCGATTACGTTCTCGAGATATCGGCGACCGGTGATTACAATGATCGACGTGTTAACTGGCTAATGACATGCAAACTTTCTAAAGGGAAACTGTAATTAATTACTAGAAAATAAAATCGTGTGTCCTGTTTACTTTACACACGATGGCGTTTCACCTCACTCTACCCCACCTGATTACTATTTAATCACCGATTCCTAAATAAATCGATCAATCGTAAAACCCTAATCAAATGATCATTTCGAATGTTGAAATTCATAAATCTCGTATATCAACGTTTCTCTGTGCGACCCTGAAAGGGGTCGTAAACAGAAATGAGGTTGCTGAACTTTGATTCAGATACACGAACTTAAAAAACGCTACTCTCGTTAAACAGTGATTCTCTTTGAAAAGAATTCCCATAGCCACAATTCTGCAAACGTGCATTATTTACCGAGGAAATAAATTATGTACCTTTATACCTTTATTTTGAATTTGAATCCGAAATGGCAATATACTCTCGATGAAAGGGGTCACGAACGAAGAAAGTTTACGAAGCGTCGCGCTAAATGAAGCGAAAATGAAAATTTATGGGGTAGACTCTTTATTTTCGCTCTCTCGATTTTCGTATCGAGTGATTCACCGAGTCGTTAAACAGCCTCGGAACTCGATCGCGAGTCGATTTTGTTTTCGCCACGGATTCCAAGAAATTCCGTTGTTTTCGCCACGGTTGTGCCTGATATCGCGCGAAGTGGCTCTCGCAATTTATTTAAATCGAGGTTCTTCTGCTCGCCAGCTTACTGAAGAGCCGCGTCTCTCGCGAAAGCAGGCTCGTTAAAAACAACTGAAACGTTTAACCTCCTCCCTCCAGGCGAGGGAGGATGAGGGAGGATGAACAGAAAACAATTACAGCGGCGGGTAACTTTAACGTTAATCCCTTTCGTCGTGAAGCAGCCAAGAGTTGGAGGCAGGTGCTACCGGGAAAATGTGGGTCAAACTTTCGTGTTATAAGAAAATAGCGTTGGCGAGATGCAAACGAGACGATAAGACGAATTTTCTTGTTGCTGCGGGGATTCTCAACTTTGTTTGGTGCAAATTCGCTGTTTATTTGATGCAACGATGATTTACCTGGACAATTACTGTATCAATGATTATTAGCTTTTAATGTTTTTTGACGAAAATGTGTTCGATGATGGTACCTAAATAAATACTTAATGCACTGCATTTATTGTGTTGTGTATAATATATTTATAGTATAATGTGATATATCTTTATAGTGCAATGTAACTATAATATAACATAAAGTTATCGTATAATATATAGCTATAGTATAACGAAAAATTATAATATGACATATAGCGATAGCATAACGTAAACTCATAGTATATTTGTAAAATTATAGTATAACATGTAGGTATAGTATAACATAAAATTACGTGCGTTATAACATATAACTGTCGTATAACATAAAGCAACTCTTATATGTATATGTATAATGTACTTTCAAATATGTTAATACTGATATATATTAGAATCTGCAAAATTATAAATGTTTCTGTGGGAAAATAATTCAAAGTTCTTACAATAAGTAAAAATATTATTTCTGATATGTTTACGAAGCTAACATAAATGAAATTTCTGTATCACATACAGAAACAGTTAGGAACTATTCTACCTGTACAAGCAAATTTCAGAAAAGACCAATATAAAATATTGATTTAAGTCTTTGATATGTATAGAAATCAATTTTTGAAGTGACTTAAATATATGGTTGACTTAAAATTTGTTTCATATACGTTTCACTGAAAATTTTTAAATTTAGTAAATTCACAGATTGGGAATGATTTTACAATAATTTTTTGAATAATTTTAAAATGTATAGATTCACTAATTAATGTCTACATTTATATGTACAAAATTTTTGCAGGAGTGACAGCTAAATTATTAAGATATTAATTAATAATTTAAAAAGTGAAGTAAAACGGAGTAAATAATTCAAATTACAAAGTTACGAAACTTGTAATTTTTTTAGTATGCAGACTTACATATTTATAAATTTTTAAAACATTTGACATACATTGTACCGTGGGTTTACAGTACTATAACACTTATAACAGCAAGTGCTATAATTTTACAAAGTTATTTTTTGAAGCGTCTAATATGAACGTATAATATTTAAATCTAATCTGTTTCAAAGTTCATATACCTACTAAAAATAATTTCTCTGTTTCATTCAATTGCATAATGATAACGACATATAAATATTCCCGATAACTTAAATTTCAGCAACAATGTCTCCGAATAAATTAAAATTAAAGAAATAATTTTTATTCCCTCCTATATTATTTTTCTCGTTTCGAAGTGAAAGCAAGTGGAAGAGTAAAGTTGAATTTGAAACAATAATTTTCGATGGACGAGTTATATGCGTAATCCTCGAGGAAGAATTAGAAAGGGATATTGCGAATGATCATCACGATATTTCTCCAACAGTTTCCGTTTAAACGGAGCATCGAAGGAACGGTGGTCGATTATTCACGACCGTTTCAATGTTTACCATTTCAAGCTCGCCATTTACAGTATACCCCCGTGCCATGTTTTTCGGCGGGACGTCGAACCGAGAGTAGCGTCGAACCGGAAATTAATCGACGCCGTTACGCACTAGCGGTAACTAATACAGCGACAATTAATCACTTGACAGCTGTAATCCCGGGCATTGATGTATCTGTATCCTAGCCCCTTCCATAAATTACTCTCGTCGTATCGTTCGTCTTTCCTCTCCATTTGGACGTAATAAAAGTTTAATCAGGATCTTCGAGTTCTTTGTTACGATTCCCCTTTACCGCCGATCATACGGAAACGATCGTTAATGGCGCTCGCTTAGGGTCAAAAGTAACAGGAAACTGAAGTTAAACTGTTTACGATATACGATAATCACTGATGCAAATGTTAATCACGCCGCATAATAACATTGTTTTATATAATTAAAGTACAGTCTCGTTAAAATGCACATCGGTAAATTATGTATTTCACATATCGAAATCGACATGTAGAATGTATTTGAAAAATAATTTATACAGATTAAATGAATACTTTGAAATTGATTAGTTTATTAGTTCGAATAACATAACAGACAATTTTAATTTTTATAATAAATTCTCTTGTTATCATTTATTTTATTTGAATGATTTAATTAAATCTACCAAAGGAATTGAAATATTTACTCGGCAGTAAATTATCATAAACAAGGAACATCTCATAAAATGACTTCTTGAAAAGAAGAAGTGAAATGAAATAGACTCTTTGATGCAGTTAAATAAACTTGCAATATGCGGTTTTTCGAACGAAATGCTTCGGACTTAAGTCAATGCTTCGGGTAACTAAGTCAAACGAAATTGACCTGGAAGAGATGAAAATTACGAGAGAACAAGTTTTTCTGCGTTTAAGGGGATATTCTCGTTTTCTTCGAGCACCTTTCTAGAACTTTTAATTCCAGGTAAGAAATAGTCATAATTAAGAAAGAAATGATAATTAATTAAGACAAGGATGAACCTTGAAGATTTCTCTGCAATTAAAAGTAACTCTTCGGATCGGAATTCCTTAATCACGTCGAAAATTCATGTGCCAGGGAGTAAAAAAGCGCACATACAACACGAAACGAACAATGCAATTAAGAATTCGGCTCTCAAGCTCGTTTTACACGACCTTTCCCACCATTCTAATGATAATTGTACAGTTACCGTTTTCAGAAACGGTGTAATACTTTTCGGTCACGTTTCGTCTGGGTCAAGGATGTTGCAAAGGTGTTTCCTTGTTCTGATATATCAACGGGTCGTCTGTGTTTCGATTCAAAACAACTTATCGGTGTGCTTCGATCTTGTGCATTGTCTTCTGGCTACTACATCGATCTTCACTTACGATAAATACATTTCTGTTCTGATCGGAAATGGCTGGAGTTTTAGAAATGACGACTCGCAAGTCGCAAAAATTGCAATTTTATGTCTCACAGTAATCCAATTGCAATTTCATATGTCTCACATAGTTCATCATATAGTTACTTTCATTTTATGTCTGATTACTGCATCTTGCATATTAGAAGATTATTAACTGATTGAAACAGTTTCATATTTCTTCAAGTATGATTTTATGTATTTTATTGAATGAAGTGAACCAGTGATTTAATGGAATTGATCGATGAAAATACATAAATGGTAATTAAAATACTTCCTGCAACTTTTAAAATACTTATGCTAAATTATTTTCTTTTATTATGTTTAACTTATTAATATTAGCTAAATAAATATATATATTCTACATGTCAATCTAACTTCAGCAAAAATTCAGTTCTAAAATTGTGTTATTTACCAAATTAAATCATCGTGTGTCGGATTATGCTGTAATACATAACTTCGAGTAAACTATAACAGATAGCCAGACTCTAGATTCTGGGTCAATAAGCAGAATAATATTACTTATAAACGAAAACGGATTGAAATACCAATTTCACGCATCAATCTGTTCTAACTGAAATCTCAAATCTCAAATTAATCCCCTCTTCATAACAAAGCCTTCGTTTTGCATGAAATTTGCACACCATCGTGCGTAATTTCGAGCATTCTATATCGACAGAATAATTGTACTGACAAACGGAAATGCATTGGAACACCCATTGCGCGTTTTCATCTATTTCAATGGAAATCCACAATCTTGAATTGTCTTTCGCATTGTGTGCTTTATTCTATACCAGACGCCGTAAGACGAAAATTTGAAGCATATCGCATCGAACAATAAAATAATTCTCCTTAAACAAAAAAGAACATAAAAATGATCAACGTATAACGTACTTCACCTTGAACAATACAATACTATCTGGAAAAAATTGGGAGATCTATTTATTTAACGCTTGAATCTATTCTGTAATGTAATTGTAACTTCCAATTCCTCCACGTTAGAAGCTTCTTTTCATACCGAAACTTTCAGTTATTGTGTCAACGTATAACGTACTTCACCTTGAAAAATATAATACTATTTAAAAAACAGACAGCTCTACTTATTTCACGCTTCGATCTATTGTCTAATATAGCTCCAACATCCTCTTCCTCTACATTGGAAACTTCATTTATTATCAAACCCCAAGCTATTATGTCAACGAGTAAATTATTTCACCTTGAAACGTATATTCTATTTAATAAATGAAATCAAGCTAACCTACTTATTTCACGCTTCAGTGTATTCCATATTCAAATCCCATGACTATAAGCAACTCTACGGTAGCAGCACCATTTAATGTCCTGTCATGTCAACATATAAAATATTTCACCGTATAACTTTCTTAAAAAACGACAGAAGTACGTATTTCACGGTTCGATCTCCACCGAACGAAAATCCTAAACCTTTAATTACGTTGTTCTTGTATCAAGGCCGCATCACGCACGCGATTTCACGTACTCCAGACGCAGATACGTTTCAAGAGCAAGCTATTCTTAGCCGAGTCTCTCGTTCCTCTTTCCTTCCGGTTTAAACGAAGCTCATTCACTGGACGAGCACGTGGAAGGTGTGAAAAGATGATAGCGGAACACGTGTTCCGGATGCAGCACCATTAACGCGTCCATTACGACACCGACCATTGTCCTTAAGATCCGCTCGTTATATGGCGCACGTATCACGGCATCGTCGTGCCGGTTTTTACCGACACTGCCATTCATGCCGAAATTTCTTTGCCACCGAACGACACCCGACATTTCAATCGTTCGGACGATTAAAAGAGAGGAGTGTCGCAAACCGGGGTCGAAGAAGCAACGCGAAGAGCAACTTGTTGAGCGTTCGAGCCGAGGGGTGAAGGAGGATGAGGCGTTGACGGGCGCAGACTGTTGAATTTAACCATTTCCATCGTCGACGGTAAATTGATTTTTTTACGCCGTGTTGACGAAAGTGCAACTGCTGTGGAGGGACGCGAACCGATAAATTGATTTCTTCAGAAGATTCGCGGTGGAACGTCTTGACAAAACCCGATCGGGTATTTCCTGATCGCGACGGGAAAATTTTACGACTCGAGGACCCGCGAATTTTCAGATTTTCTGATTCCCAGCTTGCGAGATAAAAAATTCGGGACATTTTAGATTTTGGGTTTTTCGATTTGAAATTTGGGAGTTCGAAAATGAACGAAGATCGGAAACTGGGAAATCTGGATATTTATAAATTTGTGTTATTTAAAAATTCAAAATTATGAAAATATGGATGAGTAGAAAAATCTGAGAATTTATAAACTTGTATTATACAAATTAAAAAATGTGAAAATATGGAAGAGTTAAAAATATGAAAACCTAGAAACTCGGAAAGTTGCACGTTTACAAATTGAAAAACTTGTATATTGAAAACTTTTAAGATGATAAATTTGAATAATTGAAAATGGCAAACTTAACTAATTTAAAATAACGAACTTGAATAATTGAAAATCACAAACTTGAATAATTGCAAATGCAGACTCGCATAATTAGAAATGGCGAACTTGAATAATTGAAAATGACAAACTTGAATGATTGAAAATGACAAATTTGAATGATTGAAAATTACAAACTCAAATAATCGAAAACGACAAACCTGAATAGGCGAAAATAACAAACTTCAATAATTGACAACCAGAAATTGCTACACGAAACCAGAAATCAGAATGAATAAAATGAAATTAATTTCAGGATCTAAAGAATTGCGACCGTTAATCGTTCCAAACAAATCAAACGCGATTTCTACAGCCTGAAAATGCACTTGACACTTAATTTAGTAACGAAATTCTAGCTACGCTTTCACGCGATTCTTTCGTTTCAAATTCTGGAATTAAGTTCGCAAATCGCTTCTTAATTGGCGCCGCTCTCTTTCGTCGCCACGTTTTTCCGACGTCACGAAACACCGAAATCGTTTTAACGCAAACTAAAACAACTTGAACAGCTCGTTTACGAATGAACGACGTTTAATCCGCAACGAGCGATTCCCTCAAGACCGAGTATCTATAATTTTTGCGCTAATTAACCCTGCGGTGGGCTGATTAAATAGTTAGAGACATAATTATATTTGATTATACACAATTCTCAGCGTAACTTCTATCCATTGTTTTAATATCGGTGAGATGTTCTTTGTTCTCTTGATGGATTCTGAATGAAGACGAATACGCACCCGGACTCAGGATTTATGGCTCGCTTTATAGATAATGAATGAAAATTATATGGAACGTTAATCGTATAGAAACTTCAATGTGATGGAAAGGTTTTTTATTAACATTACTTACGATGATTAATCGTTGCGCAACTATTAGGTTGTTGCATGTTGAATAAGTGTTTTTGAAAGGTACTATTAAGGTTCAATGAAATAAAAGGTACGTAAAACATTGATAAAATTGAAATAAACAACATTTAATGTACCCATTTTATAAAACTTTTTAGTTCAATTTCCTATAAAATTATTTCACACTTCGTATTTTATTTTTTTCTTCACTTAAAGAAAGTGTTATTTAACGTACATTCTAAGGCTGATAATTAAATTGCAAATAGTGCTTGCATTATTTAATGTAAGGAAAGAAATAATAGGACGACAAATTAGGTTTGATGATCTCAAACATGCGACAGCAACTATAAAAATATAAACGAACAATAAAGATGTAGTATTATAAATGAAACATTATCTAAGAATAAGTATTGTGTATGTCCAGTAAGTTGGCAAGTGGAAGCAATGCGGATGCTACTGGTTCGCGCGCCAACTTACCAGAAACGTTGTTTCCTTCCTAACAATGCATCTCTAAGTTAGTTAAATAAGTGATAACCTCGTATCGGTTGCCAAAATATTAATAGTTCTCCCGTTTTCTAGATAAACTTAGATAAAATCCCATTTTCCAAATAAACTAGCTCGTCTCGTGTTATTTGCATTTTATTCGGCCCTCAACTTCGAAAACCGAGCGGACTCAAACACGCGTGTAAACACGTCGTCCCGTATACGATCTCGGTTTCGCGAAAACTTTTGAATTATTCCGAATTCACCAGTCACTCGAAACTATAAAAAAAAATGTTCAACAGACCAGCAAACCAGAAGTTACAAACTCCAGACGCATCCGGTTCGATGCATTCGCGATTTCCGATCGTTTCACGTGGAAAACAAAAACACGACAGGAAAACTCAGCTCGCTGAATGATTTCTTCCAGATTTCACAAGAAAAAGATTTTCCGTCGAGTGCATTAAGAAAAATGTCGATTTTTAAAAATGAACGGATTTGATGGATCTGTTTTCAGTGAAACTTTGTGGAAAGAATTGATTTATTAGATTTGCGGTAAAATTTTATCATGTATCTAAACACATACCTCGATTTCTGTATCCCTAGATCCAGATCTCTAGATTTCCAGATTTATATTCTCCTAGATTCCAGAATTTTCAAATATCTATTCTCCAGCTTTATGTATCACCGCATCTTTCATCTTTGCTAGATTTCCACATCCACTGATCTCTATATCCTTAAATCCCTATATCCCTAGATCTCTACGTTGCTAGATTCGCTAACACCCAAAACTAAGTGTTAAATCTCTATCCGTCGAAATCTCTGTATTCTCAAAACTTCACATTATCAGAATTGTATATTTTTAAATCCTTATCTCCCTAGTTCTTTATTATCCTAGTTTCTTATATTCTCAGATTTCTATACCCTGGGAACTCCACATCCCTAGATCTCTATACTCCTAAACTCCTATTCTTGAAAACTCCTATGTCCGTAAAGTTCGATATTTCCAGATACCTACATCCTCGAATCCCTATACCCCCAAAATCACTATATCCTCATTTCTCCATACTCCATAATCTCCACATTACTATAACCCTCAATCTTTATATTCCCACACTTTTATATCGTTGTATCTATATTTCTCTAGTTCATTATATTCAAGTTCGACGAATAATAATTTCTGTTGAAACCAGCCACCAAGTTAATAATCTTTCGACACAGTTTTCGTCATTTTTTTGCTCTTCGTGATTAAATTGCGAATTTAATTGCGACGAGAAATAAGTGAGAAATATATTAACAAGACATTTCAGACGCAAAATCCAGGCGTTAATACTATAATAAAATCATCGTAATAATATTGTAACAATAATCATAGATGTTTCAAAAGTTCACCCGTTCTGAAATTAAGTTGTTAGCGTCCGAATAAACACGTTTCACTTGCTTTTGGGTGCAGCAAACTTTGCCATCAATCTATGTTGCAAGTAATCTCATGTTAAGTGGCGCGTTGCATGCAATTCGCCCAGAATTATGTGCAATGAAGGCAGCATAAAGAGACTGCGCTGTTATCGGGGATCTCTTGCGATTAAGGAAGAATAGAGGCGTTCGTTGACTTGCCCCCAAAATAGAAATCACCATGTTCCGTATACAATGGTACATTCCTAACCTCGACTATGACGTTGTACGCCTTTTCTGAAATTCGTGGAAACTAATCTCCATTTATGTTCGCGATCTTTCTCGTTTTTCTTTACGTTTCGTATACCAAACGAGTCACCACATTTTCACAACGTTTTGCAATTATAAAAATAACAAGAGAACACATTAACAGCGAAATAGAAGAATTTTATATACTTGGCAGTAAAATAACAGAATTTTATATAATTGGCAGGAAAATAACAGAATTTTATTTAACAACAAAAATATATATACCTGTTAAAATTGATTGTATTGTTTTATTTTTAGTTATATAAGATACTGCTATTCTACTGTTAATTATATAAAATTCTTTTGCTTTACTGCTAATATATTTTTGTTATTTCGACTGAATCATGTGTATTCATTAATACATGTTTGTTGCGTAGTTCTTGACTGTTGAGGCACGGTGTATGTAAGTGTTAAATCTCGTTGTTTATGTAAAGCAATCAATATTGCATAATCAAGTACATCTAAACATACATGACTCCTGTTATGTTGTCACTGATGAGAATAATTGTTAATATAGCACATAATAGAATACATATTTCATGTCTTATTTTATAAAAATACATCACCAAATTTTTTAATTCTTCGATAAAGTAACAATTTATAAGACTTAATTAAAGAATTCATCTAATAAATAAAATACTCTACAAATAGTACAAATAATGATAAGTCAAGTTATTACTTATTATACTAACAAACATTTACGCACAACGAGTAAAATATTCTTAAGTTAACTATATTATGATTTTCGTTATCAGACCGTTGTGTCTCGCTTTTATTTATCTGATATCAATATTATTTTTAATTTATATACACTAAATTCAACGACATGCAACGGTCCCGTACATCGGCCGATACTTTTCAATTTCTGATCCGTCCACGTCAGATCGAAGATGCACGGCCATTTAAATATCGGAAAGAAAATATTCCCGGGGGAGGATCGTGGTTCTCGGAATACGCAGGGTTTTACTGCCACGAGAACAAGTTTAACGTCGTGAAAGTACGTCGCGAATGAAAAGCGTCGGGACAGTGGCATCCCCGGCTCTCAGGAAATATATTTTCGCGTCTCGTCAACGTCGACGTCGACGTTCGACGTCGCGTGTCTGCCAGCGTTTTCGACAACGCGACGTCTCCCCACCGCGTATGAATATTTTCCCCCCAGAACAAGTTGGCCCTGAGTGGATCATCAGATCGAGAATGAGTTCCAAGTATTTTCAGTCGCGCAGCGTGTCAATTTCTTTGCGCTTCTCTGTCTTCTTCAGACGCGACTTCCTGTTTTCGACGGAAAGTACCGAACATAAGTGAACAAAGGATTGTCTCCTTGGAACGTTCAGTCACTTGCTTTTGCAAACATGTTGCTGCAACTCGAGTCGTTAGAAGATATGTATACCATCGTAATTCTTTGTATTGTGGCACTTTGACACTCATATTTTGCTCATTTTTTTGGTGCTCATCACTTTCCTGGGATCGTGTAAAATAGATACAAGACTTTTGTGCGTAGACGTAATGATGTTATTTATAGTTGATCTATGGTCTTATAATTCATCAATTCTTTAAAGCAGATAATGTCTAACTTTAGTAGAGATTCGATCAATTGTTTCAAGTAAATGTGCTGTTACTGTAAGTACGTTTGTGTGAATACAATTTTGTTGAATTCCTGTTTGTGGCTATATTAATTTACACAAATACAGTTCCAACACTAAGTTCTATTATAATTGTCAATTTCTAACAACTTGTCAATTTTTATGGTTAATATATCATAAACATAAAAATGATTGAAATAAGTTAAATAATAGCTAGGTAACATTAATAACATTATAGATCATGCGGACAAATTAAACAAGTTTCGAAGAGTACATTTCATTAATCCAACCCTTCAAGAGACTTAAGGGCAAAGACGATAAAAACCAACCTAGAAATATTTATTCCATATATTCAATAAATGAACATTATATTTATCTCACCCAATTAAATATATTAACTATTTATAATTACTTTCTATTACTATCTATTGTATCAATAATTATTTTAAATTTCTTTATATTGTACCAATAATTACTTTATATTACTTCACATTATATCAATAATCACTTTATATTATTTGATAATTATCTCGTGTTTAAACTCTGTTCAAATATCTCGAAATAAAAATAAAAGAAACAACTACATAAATTTTGGTCAAATCAAATAAACTCAAAATTTGTAAACTTTCTTCTACTCCATTTTCACAACACCAATTGCTAGTGTACTTAATTTTTCAAATCAATCTGAATATCTAAAAAACATCTCATATAAAATGCGAGATTTCTGCATGAAAAAATAACAATAAAAATGGTCTTCGATTTTTAAGTACTCCATGCATCATCTCGGAATATCTAGACCGAGTAAAAACGCCGAAGAAGATCGATCACAGATATCTTCGGTGTCGATATGCACGCAGACGAACCAAATAAAAGGTTGAAGAGGAGACGAAAGGTTATCGAGCAGATCGGTGTCGCAGTCTCCGCGATAACGATCAGTTTTTACGCGGATCGAGGATACAGTTTCCGTGGCTGGATCGACGGAAGCGTCTTAACGACGCCATCTTTTACGACTTCCTGTCCAGCCGGCTTTCGAGCGTCGTCGACGGGACACGATTTTACACGCGGCCATCCACGGTGTCGTGCGACTTTCCACCTCCTGGAAAAGTGTACATCTCTATTTTCGCGTGAACGCCTCGTAAACGAGGGGACGGCGGCAGATTAAAAGGGAACACGAGATTTCTCCTTCCTCGTTTCGACGTAAAAGGAGCGTCGTTGCGAGGGACGATCGATAATCAATTTGAATAAAGCGCTGGATCCATTCCTGTCGCCCCGACGCTCTGATATCCCGGCTAAATGTTCCCGTATGAAAAAAAAAAAACAAGAACCGAATCCAGATAATCTCTTGCTTTACCGCTCTTGTCCCATTTTAGTAATTTTCTAGGTTATTTTGCTACGCGACGTTAATTTTACGCCTTCCGTGTATTTTTGCGTTACCGTGTAAATTGTAAGGGAATTCCTGTATAAGGTTTTTGGAAGATATTTTATTTTGGATAATTGTTCAAATTACTGGGCCCACTGTTTAAGTGTGACTCATGAAATGTCACTTTTAAGAATTATTAATTGTGAAGTTCACCGCACTCATCGATTAACTCCGCCGGTTATTTAAAAATTGTAACGTTATGGACGATTATTTTTTTGCCTATTCTGTCTTTTGAAACCAAAAGACAACTTATGCAATGAACGACTCATTTCGTAAGATGAAAAATTGAGAAAATGGAAAGTGTTAGATGTAATTTTAATTGTACCGAGTGAATATCGAATGGATATTGATTATATTTGATAACATTGAAATTATGCATGAAATAGTCTTCATGTTGTTATTATTAAAAAATATTATTATATTATAATATTTTTATATTAATATATTAATTAGATAATCAATTTTGAAATTTGTGAATTTCTCCAATTAAAAATTTAGAATTACCCAAATTTGAAAATTAAAAAATTCCACGCTTTCTAAATGTTTAAGATTATATTTCTAAAAATCTTTATAAGAGTAAGTACAAGTTTTGCTATGACAATTGTTTCCCACCTAAAAATTCTTTCTTCAAAAATGAATGAAGGACTAATGAGTTGAAAAGATCGTAATTTCCTCGCCACTTAAAAAGTTAATGAAGTAAACTTGGAACGTTAACCTCGTTGGGAACGAGATGAAAGAGAAACTGATAAGACTTTGAAATTTTATTGATATCAACGTCAAAACGTATGCTTTCCTGTCGCGTGCAGCCTCGAGTCATGCCTCGCCTTGCAACCTGTTCTTTTTTCGATAAGTCTGAAAACCAGTAGCATGAATGATTTATAATCCGCCATGTTTCAATTGTTACAATGACACATAACTACGGCTTCCCCTTATCTTCGCAAGGAAATTGACCGATAAAAATGGACATGATTTACAGTCAACGATCCAGTTTAATAGTAACACCGTTGCGATCGTTCGTTTAATTTCATCGTGATCACAGGAATGTGTGATACAGTGCCGTCGATAAAGTTTATGTAGCCCCGGGTAAAACATTACATACGTGCTTCACATACTTTTTTTACATATCTACTTTTTTTAAAACATCTGTTATTGAGATTTTTCAAACGCTCATTCATGGAAGTCAATTATGAAAATAACAACTTTTTGTACTATAAACGATCGTAATATATTATTTTGCAAAATTTCGAAGTTCCAAAGTTTGAAGATCCTGAAGTTCTAAAATCCAAGAATCACAGACTTCTTGAATTCTAGAATCGTTGAATCCAAAAATTCCAAAATCCAAAAATCTCGAAAGCTTAAAATTCCAAAATACTAAAGTTCAAAAAAGCAAATATTCAAATAATCCAAAATCCTGAAGCTTCAAAGGTTTCAAAGCTCAAAAATTGCAAATGCCTCAAAACCCTACAGTCCGAAATTCCAAAGCACTAAAATTTCAAAGCCCTAAAGTTCCAAACTCCAAAACTGCAAAACCTAGAAGTCCTGAGATCCCAAAGTCTTAAAATTTCAAAACGCAGTAATCTTAAAATTTCTAAAATTCTAAAATCCCAAAATTCCAAAGTATTTTTATTCTTCGTATTTCGAAACAAATTCCCCAATGTTTGACATTCCGTGTCCCAGAAGTAGGTTCGCGAGAAAAATCAATTAGTAATAATGAACAGCGATATCGATTACCGATGAAAGATAATTACCGAGATCTCATTTGATTGTGGCTACATACACATGTGCTTGTATACACAGGGAGAGATTAGCGGTCAGCCTTATTGTCGATAAAAGAGACACACAGGAAACCATTCGGGGAAACCAGTCATCTTTCCCGACAAAAACTGACGATATCATTTCGAGATAATAGAATTTAAATCGAATGCATAGTTTCACCGGGAAATTGCAAAACATTCGACCGATGGAACGAAGGAAAGTTACAGACTGATGAACACCGACACAATCCTGTAGATTAGCTTTGTGTATGAATATTGTCAACCGAGTTTCGGTCTGCCTCGTGGAGACTCGTTTAATTTTGAAGTCTGATTGAAAATGGTATCGTTCAATGAAATACACCATTCATAGCAGCGAATTGATTCAGGAAATTGAACTTTGGAGAACAAAATATACAGATTGGGAACTGACAGATCTGTATTGAATACTGATAGAATAAAAACCTTTTGAATACTGTTCCTTGTTTTTTAAAATACACAAATGGCACGAAGTTAAAATGCATAACTTATTTACAGGAGAAATGGACATCTTTTTATTCGTGTGCAGTGCATCTTACGTTATTGTTTTCACTAGAAAAATTTTGTTTAAAACGTGTACAAAACATCCACTATACTTAAATTAAGTTATTTTTGACCCGTGAGATTATAGAGATTGTCTTTCACTTTTTAAATTAAATAATAGAATAGAAAATATTTAGTACGTAAGTATCAATAAATGCATTGCATCGTTCTTAAACATCCATAAACTTCCAACTTTAAAAACATGTAAAACATCTCAATCTGCTTAATTATAAGTCGATTGTATTTAATAATAAGAATAATTGCAATATCTTTCACGGAAATAAGCAAAGTTGTATCATTTGATACACAGATTAAACAAGATTTTAAATACATCTTCCTAAGTAAGCTTGATCGATATTCACCTAACCAAGGAATAATCTATCAAGTTCGTGGAGCAGCATCTTCTTCGATTTTTTTCGGAATAACTCGATGAAACTGTAGCCCTTCCGGATTTCCAGCAGGGTTGTTCCATCAGATGCAACGAAGATGCATCCCGAGTAGGAAGTACAAGTACCTTTTACTTCTATAAATCTTCCTCTAATGACGAGCGAACTAATTATTTCTAGTCTCGATCTCGACGCGATTACCAGCAATGGTTGTCTCTCTTTCTCTCCGGAACCAACCCCCCTTCCCTCGCGAACCATCTTCTTCGATTCTTCAATCTTATCCCCTTCACTATTGAACAGCACGCCATTTCACGATCGATCATCTGCATCTTATGTCTTCTTTCAAGTTAAAACGCGCATTAAAGCGCAACCTTTAATAGCTGGCTCCGTCAACCAGGGTTACGGTTGCGGTCCGTTCATCGAACTTGAAACATGCACATGCATTAGTTACATAAAAGATAATTCATCTGAACGTCTTCGTTCCGTTCAAAAATAAGCATTTTCTGTGGGTATAATACGAAAGAGTTACGATAATGATTTTGTGAAAAGCACCGACTATTACGAGAGAATAAATTGAAATTTCTGGTAAGATTAATACTACTGGCGGAATTAAGCAATAGTGGAACCAGTTAGCATCATAATTAATTGAAGTTAATCATTTATTTTTGCTTTTGTCTTTACAGCCCTAAGTCTACACTTTATTGCAAGCTATTATAATTTACTCAAGGATTTGACTACTAATTGTGAACTATTTTCTAAATTTTCTTTTCAACCTTGATATCGCCTTTGATATGTTAAAGATGTGTGCGCTAGCAAATTACTCAAAATTGAGTACAGAGAACAAACGACTCATATACAAGGTAATAGTGAAACCAGTATGGACATATGGTATCCAGCTATGGGGTACAACAGTAAAAAGCCATATCGCCAGAATGGAAGCTACACTACCAATTATACTCCTAACGCACCTTGGTATATCAGAAACGAGGAAATTCAACGAATATCAGGCATGTACAAACTCAAAACACGAAAACATCCTAACCTAGTTGCCAACGCGCTTTGCAAAGTAGACGTAGTTAGAAGACTTAAGAAAAGGAAACGTCCAATAAACCTAACAGCGTACAAAGTTCTATCTTAATAGTGTTACTCCAAATGGAGTAACTTGCTAACCATACTGCTATCAAAACTCGCTAAATGTCGTCAGGACAAATTGCGAAGTTCAAATAAGGATTATAACAAACAAACAAATTCTGTAACAATTTTTAAGCACGAGGTATATACGTGCCCTTATCGAATAGTAGTCAAAGGTCAATGATTTTCAGATCGGTACAAGGACCAGTATTATACAGGTACCTGCAAACACGACAGAAGTCACTTCCGCAGTGCAAAAATCGCAGAGGTCCGGCGGTATTCGTTCGTACGCCAATCATATCCAGCGCGCGACGTGTCTCGACCGCGTACGAAATCGGCGATAATGGCGGAAAAGCGATTTCCGGTGACCGGCACACCGTGCGAATCACGAACGACGACTGAACATTGACGGACAGGAGCATCGGCAACTCTTCTCTCCTCCCTTTCGTCCTCTTTCTCTCTTCGCGAACTCGTCTCCATACATCTTGTCTTCCGTCGGCTTTGCTCCGCTTCACCTCGTCTCTTTCTGCCGCACGGGTTTTATGGTGTCCCGTGGCCGAAGAGCGAGTCTTGATTGCTGCAAAGTATTCAGGTGACTGTCCCACTTACGGGACAGCTTCTCTCGGCGACCGAGACAGAACTGGACGCGGAACGACCGCGAGGGCACCGCCGACAGACACCACGAAGAAGAGAAACGAAACGATGTCGCGGTTTTGCCAGCTTTAACGCGTTCGCGACCGATCATCCACCGTGTGCCTCTTATACTGTCTGTCGGATGTAGGTGATGACATATCACGACGTTATAACTCGAGTAGATTCCCGGATCATCTCGTTCCGTGTACTTTTAACGGTCTCTAGCTAATTATGACGCACCGTGTGCGCCTTGTGCAGTACATTGGATGTACGCGATAACACGTGTGCGTCTGGTATAATGTATTGGATACGAGTGATAACATATCGCAACACTCAAGGTTGTTACATTCAAAATGATTTTCGTTTGGCATATCTTGGATGATGTACATTTACGTATCTGTAGCAGGTGACGACGTACCGTGTGCGTCTTGTGCAGTACATTTGATGTACGCGATGACACGTGTGCGTCTCGTATAATGTATTCGATACGAGTGATAACATATCGCGAAACTCAACGTTGGCATATTCAAAATGATTTTCGTTTGGCATATCTTGGTTGATGTACATTTACGTATCTGAAGCAGGTGACGACGCACCGTGTGCGTTTTGTATTTTGCATTAGATATATGAAAAGAAATATAACACTTGACACTGTCACACTGCAGAAGATCCTTAGGTGTTCACCTTGTTCAATGTACACTTATTTATGTATATTGTAAATTTAGTTTATTGAAAGATATTATGATAAAAATATACAATGAAATAACCGCGTTTAGAAATGTATAATGAAACCGTGACGAAACGTGACTTGAGAAGTCCTGAATTACAATGTACTGTTTCTAGGCGATTCTCAATATTTTATATGTTGTATCGAAGTTATAATAAAATAACGGACTATCGCGTGGTCGGCATAGCTGATGTGATATCGCTACATCGTTGAACTCCAACAATGTATAACAAATGATGACACACTATGTGCGTCTTACATCGGCCATTGTATGTTATACACTGCATGTATGTGATGACATATTAGATGCGTCTTGTGCTGTCAATTAGATTCACGACATACTTATATATTTAATTTAATTATTATTGTCAGTGATTGTGAATGATTAGATACTGAATACATCATACATTGATTGTGCACATAAAGCATCCAATGACGCATGTGTGTTTTACACTCTTCTACCTATACATATAATGCAACTAAGAACATACTATGCAAGTAAATACATACATACCTTATACTGAATGTATGTATTAGAACTAACCACTCACTGCATGCGTCACATATCTACAAGTTTTTCTATCCGCAGTCAACGATGTATCATTGAGTTTTGTAGTTAAAATATTTAATACGAAGAAAAATGCTAACAAACTGTGAATGGAATTTAAAATTGTTCCTGAATGGAAGTTGAAGTAGAACATTAACAGTCTACACGTTACATTAAATGGCTAACGATTGCAGATAACGATACCGGTTCTCGGAGGTAGTCTTTCGAGTTGCAACTAGGTTTATGCACGATTTTAACGAACATTGAAAGATTGCTGAGAAAACGTGGAATCCAGGAAATAGGTCGAATATCAGGCGTAGAGCGTTTATTTATGCATCGTTCGTTAACCTAGTATTAAGTGGGTACAGAAAGTGTGAATATATTTTATACTACAATAGATATACCAACGATTAAGCCGTAGACTAGTGAGAAGACCGAGAATCATGTTAATTTAACGCGTGATTGTTCGACATCGAAATGTGGGAAGATATAGAGCCGACGTTATTAATTAAGGCAATAAAACGCGAGAATAATGGTGATTGTTCAAATACAGGAATATAAGGTTCGTTTCTTGCTACTAAGTTTGAGACAAAATTAGGTCATCGCGTCTGTCGATTTTTCTATTTTCTCTGCTCAATCGTGGGAAAACTATTATTTCGTTTCTCAAGAGCATTTTCTACTTTCTTAAAAGATATTTCTTCCGTATCGTTGATCTCTCGTACAGGCTATTTGTTGCGTCCCAACTGTTCATTTCATATAATATTTTAATTTTGATGAACGTAAGAATTATTTGTCTTGGAGAGGAAATTTTCGAATTTGCATTTATTCATTTTCATCCTCTGAGACTATAAAGTACGCTCAAAATTTATCTACTGACTCACTTTTCACACTAAACTAATTTCTATATCATTTTTAAATTTTTACTGATGTATTCTCCGAAGTGATAAGTTCATACGACCCACACGCTGCGTCACGTCAAATACACATAATAAACAAATATATTTTTTCTTGTATTCTGATCTGCAATTGTTAGCTGAATAATGAAAAAATTTAACAGGGCAGCGAATAGCACAATCTATTTTACGGCAAATTTGCTACAAAATTAGTTTTCAAAATTAGAAAATAACAATTACTGACTAAAATGAGCATCAATCGAACGTAATTAATTTTCCAATTTTCTTGTAATAAAATTCGATCGATTTTCGGTATGATACATATAGTTTTGCTAACTTAGTCTCCAATACAATAAATTCTCATAAAGTGCCAATTGGTATCAGAGGATTCCAGGTACATGCATGAACATTATTTTAGATCATTCTTTTACAGGCGATACCAAATGTATGTAAAATAAGGAAACAGAATTTCTTTCGAAGCTTTTCTCGGCACATTGGTAATGCCGGCTCGCGTTCCGAAGATAACAAGACATCGTAACATTCGGTGACAATTGTAGGTGTTTGAATTGGTCATGCCCACATGTGCACGTGCAGGTAACATGCAGGTTCGCGGCAACTTAGAACACTGATAAACCGCGGGTATTCCAGATAAGAGTAAATCTAGCAAGGCTCGTGGTTTTACTGGCGATTTCGAATCGCTGTAGAACCAACGAGTTCCTAGGGATTTTTTCCCCTCCGAGCGTCGCTCGTTTTCCGCGTACAAGTTACACCGAGGCGAACATCCACAGACGAGGATAATCTTCGGAAATGAAGATACATCGAAAGTCGGTTTCTTCTTGCGAGAAATTTACGTCGCGTATAATCGTAAAACGTTCTCTTAGGCGAAAGCGCATATTACGCAACAATTTGTTACAAGATTATTTTAATGGATAGACTTCATTTTATTCGAATTTTCAGACTAAACTGAACTCGCTTTGCAACGTGGTTATGATTTATTTATGTTATTTTCTTATTATTTATTTATACATTAATACACAGTGACCTATACGGATATAATTGAGCAACTATTTCACTTCAGTAGGTAATTAATCTTTTCATTTCATTAGTTTTAATTCATTGTTGATATTTTATAATATTGCACATTCTATCAATCTATGCATACTCATTATTGAATGCTGAGACATTTTTGAGATATTGTTTGTTATTCATGATTTGATTGGTAAACGAAATTTTTTAATATAAATTAATTTTTATATACATACTGTCAGTACTGAAAGACTGACTAATAAAATGAAGATTACAGTATTAAAACAAATTCTTTTTTAGCAGAAATATGTAGTTGTCTCATTAATCCACGTGAAGGAAATATTTAATTGAACATAAAACTGTGCTATCTAAACAATTCTACTCAATTAATATTGAATAATAGCACTTAAAACTGTAGTTTAGAGAAATGTTTGTGCACTAATAGTTTTACCATCCACATTACACTTTAAAATGAGTGTACCTCGCAATGATACTAAATGATGCAGTTAAAGAACGGTCATAAACTAGTCAGAAGCGCACGTTTGCGGTAAAATTTTTTCTTACAAATGCAATAAAGTATCTGTTTCGCGTATTAATATTTACTCTGCGCAACGAACAATGAAAGCCAATTTACTTACTTGTGTCTAACACGGTTGAGAAAATTTTACGTTCACGATACTAATCTGGCTTAAATACAGTTTCAGCTCCCGAGTACATGGCTGACCGAAATTTTATCAAAGTATCATACTAACTTGGATATTGCAACCGCGAATAAAAGTGCGCGGATCACGGACTTGTTTAACGTCGTTTTTGTTAACCGGATTGCAAGTTTTGATCCTCGTCGTTATATTGTTTCTTTTCGCAGTCTAACGTTTACATATTCCTGAGGCAGCTTTACAACCGCTAAACGCTAAACTCGAACTTGATGAATGCGATAGTTCGTTCTTCAAATATCTTTAACGACGATCGTTAACCTGTGATTCAATGCTGGTGCAACGTGGAAGCTGAACTTTGTTATAAATTCTGCTACACTTTGATCTTTAAAAATTGACAAAGTGGGTACTAAATTATGCGCCAAGGCTCGCTGTTTGGGGAAGCAACTAATTTACTGGAGTAAAAACATCCTTTATAGGGACGGCGTTTTGTGTTGGTTGATCATTTTCAAAATTGTTTTAGACAAGTCTAGGAATTTTGTTTTGGTTACGAGAGAAGACGGTACGAATATGGTGTGGATATTTAGCATATTCTGTAACTCGGGGAATATCAAAAGAATTAAGGAGAGTGATTTTTGAGAGTAGTCAGTTGTGAAACCCAACGTTCAAGTTAGAGAGTTTATCAACTCTTTTATTTTTTCATATTCGAGTATCAAAAATTTCCAGATGTCCAGATTTCCAGGCTATCAGATTTCCAAATTTCTCAACTTCCAAATTTCCATATTTCCAAATTTTCAAATTTTCAAATTTCCACATTTCCAAATTTCTCAATTTCTCAGTTTGTAAATTACTCAATTTCATAATCTCTCAATTTGGAAATTTCCAAGTTCAAAAATTTTCAAAAAATTCAATTCCCAAGTCCCAAAATTCTTAAACCCCGAAATACTCAGATATTCAAATTTCCAAGTGCTCAATTCGCTACATTTTCAAATACACCAACGTTGAATTTCTCAAATTTCCAAGTACCTAAACTGCCAAATTCTCAAATCCTAAAATTTCCAAAATCCCCAATCCTCAAAGTCTGGAGTTCCCTACACCCAAATTCTGAAATGATCTAGTTCCAAAAACCCCAAAGTACTCAAATTTCCTAGTTGCTAAACCTCCAAATTTTCAAATCTCCAATTCCCAAATTTCCCTGATTCACACATCATCCAATCTTAAAATATCCAAAAACCACGTGAACAAATGTAATACAGGTTCATATACAATCCCAAAAAAAGACAGAAATCTAACCTGACCTAGGTAAAAATGTCCATTGACGCTAACGCATCTATGCTCCTCTTCAAACTCCCATTCTCTGAACCGATAAATATTCTGACCGAGTGGTGTCATAGGTCAGTGGTTCTTCTTCCTCTGTTTCCCCTTCCTTCTCTTTCTCCTCTCCCTCTCTTTCGTTTTCCCCTCTTCCTTTCCCTCTCTCTTCCATTTCCTCCCCTTTCTCTTTCTCGTTTTCTGCTCTTCTTTTCGCTCTCTTTTATGCTCTCTCCCCCTTTCTCTCGTTTTCTGATCGTCCCCTACCCCGCATTTCGTACTCTTTCTCTCTCGACCTCTCATTCTCTGCTTCTTCTTTCTATCCCATTTTGTGCCCTTTCTCTCGCCGTCTCTCGTTCTCTGTCTCTTCTCTCTATCACATTTCTGCTCTTTCTCCCTTCTTCCGCTCTCTCTCATTTTCTCCTCCATCTCCGTCACCGTCGTTCCATCGCGTTCAAAGTCACCGGTGCTGGAACACGTGGCTCACGCGAGTGCGTGTCAGCGTGTAAGTAAGCCGTTTACGGTACTGACCTAGCCTAGAGGCAGTTGAGCGTGCGCTCTGCGAGCGAAGGCGTAGGTATCGCAATCAACGACGCCGTGCAGACCCAGAAGACGCGGTTTAGCGTGGGAACACACCGCGGGAGGTCAGGATCGTCGGCCAACTGCGAGGAAAAGGGGAAAGAACCAACAGGATGAGGAGGAGAAGGAGGATCGGACTCTTCGAACCGCGCGAGATCCACCGTTAAACTTCGAACGCTCTCCGCTTACCGGAAATACTGCTGCCCCATTTTGTTCTCCACCTACATCTTTTGTTTCGCCCTTTCTCTCTCTCTCTCTTATCCCGGATTCCCTAATCCGATCGTCGAATGGACTCTGACTGACGCAAAACGATATCGCGAACTTCTTTCATTCGACCATTTGTTCGTCGTATCACTTTCGTATATTTCGTTGAAATTTTTCACGTACGTAGTAATAACGTGTAAACATTTGGAATATGTAACGTGTACGATAACGAGAAAGAAGTGGTCCAGAAAAATGAACTTCTGAAAGTAAACAAGCTAATTAAAGGAACTAAGTTGCAGAAACTAACTAAAGAAGCTTACTGAGGAAGCTAACTAAAAAAGTTAACTAATTAAACTGAAGAATTATATACAATAAAGAATTATACATAAATATGATGGAAATTATTTAAAAAATGTGAGTCATTTACAACATTCATCTTCAAAAATGTATTATGAAACAAGCAAGTACTCTTACAGTCAATGGTTTGTATCAGCTTTAGCCGCCGGAAAAATATGATACATATTATTTTTGAAAGACGAAAATTATTCACAATGTTTATTTAAAAAAATAAAGTGATACGAAACAGACAGGTGCACAGGCACAGAAATGTGCTTTAAAACAAGTACCATTATGGGCAATGATTTGTATAAGCATTAGCTCCGAAAAATATGATACACATCGTATTTGAAAAACGAAAATTATTTCCAATGTTCATTTTCAGAAATAAAGCGATACGAAACATGCAAGTACTCTCTTCCACAATAGCCTGTATCCGCTTCATCCTCTACGATCTTCGTAAAAATCGCTTTAGCATAAAAATGAACGAGAGTCGTTTGAGATATTAAAATTCGAGGGAAACTGGGAAAAAGATGAGCAGAGAAAGTCGAGAGCGGACAAGATTTCATTCGATATTGAACTCGATAGTTAACTTGGATCGTGAGATAACCCGGAGAATTTTGCAACGATACACGACGTTACATCCATAACAATACCGAGAGACCCGAAGCGTATATCACAGTATTCGTGCAACACACTTTCGTTGTCAATCAATATTGTCTACCAGGAAAGTGGAACCGAACTAGAACCAAAGGATAATGAAACGATTGAACGGGGCTCGGTACCGCAAATCGGATTTCACTCGGCTTCGTGTTTGACAGTTAATGCCGATGTACGTGCACGTCGAAGAATTCAAGTATTAAGATGTAATAGAATATTATAGTAAAACGTTGCACGGTATTCGCGTGCACACGCAAATGCAAGCTGCCAATGTTAGCTGTCAACTGTCAGACGTCTATCCGACAGCAGTCAAGTGAAATTGAACAGACGCTTCCGGGATCATGTTCACTCTATTTATTATACTGGATGCTAGAGGGGCTCGAACCGCTTACAATGCTACGATAATATTAATACCTACGCCCACGATATTCTATGGGATTTCGTTTTTTTTTCCGATGGCAACATTTTTGCTGCTATTGATTATGACAAATGCGCCTACTGACCGTGGGAAACGAGGAACAGAGTTTACTACACAGCCGGACGTTCGATCAATTGTTTGAAAATTGAAAATCATCTGTGCTGTATGATTACTGGGCTGCGAATATAGAACATTTATCTTTTATACGGGTTATAATTAAAATAGTCGATAGTCGAGATTTTAGGAATATTCATAAGAAACAATATAGACAAAGGTTATACAAACGTATAACATATGCATATACGTATATGTATACATATGTATGTGTATACCACAGTATCAGGAAGAAAAGAATCTATGTATGTACATATGAATATATATATTAAATCGTATAAGTTTAGAAACAGCAATAGATGCTGGTTGTTTGTGAGTTCATATTTGTGAGAGAAATTCATGTATTTAATTTAAAGGTATTACAAAAGTATTAACAAAGTTAATTAACAACAACATAAAAGTTTATTATGTAACTGAACTAAAACTAAGGTTAAAAAATTCAGTTTCAAACCTTCGAACCTCCAGTGTCTTGCAACATTTGGAACACTATATTCCCAAAACTCAAAGAATTTTTAAAGTCTCGATGTACGAAAATTCTACAAATCCTAAAACTTTATGCACCCCAAACATTCAACATTTACAAATCCTGAAGTGTCCAAGTCTGACATCTTCAAAACTCAAACATATCAAAGTTTCAAAGCTTCAAAATTTCATATTAAAAAATTTCAAAATTATAAAGCTGTAGACTCGCAAACTCCAAAGGTACTAAAATTACAAAAATTTCCAACTTCCAAAGCATTAAAATTACACGATTGCAAAATCTCAAACTTGCAAAGTATCAAAATTACAAAATTACAAAATCTCAGACTCTTAAAGCATTAAAATTACAAAATTGCAAAATCTCAAACTCCTAAGGTATTCAAATTATAGAACTGCAAAATTTCAAATTCCTAAAGTATTCAAATAACAAATTTCCACCTTCAAAGTCATTACTTTTATCATAGTCCATTCTGAAAATTTTAACTGCACTTTAAGAACGATATTTCTTTCTACACCAAGCTAAAATCTCTCTAAAACCCTTTGACAATATTCGACGAACGATATCGAGTAACGAGAAATATAATAAAATGTATTTAAAAAAAAAGAAAAATATAGAACGACCGTAATTTTTCACCGGTATGATAACGTGTCTGACCACACACGTAAATTTCCACTGCGACAGCGAACGCGTAAACAGAACTTTCAAGCACGTTCCAGCATCCCGAGTTAATTGACCGCGAACAAGAGACGAACTTAATAAAGCGATCTCTCTTGAAAGCACCGCATCGAACCGGGAAAAAATTGCAGCTAGTCGGTCGAAGGTCGAGCAAGATCTAGTCGGTTCGAAGCGGCGTTCAAGTGGCTGGAAGTATGTTCGATGGCGGCACGAGACAAAAAGGTGAGAGCGGCATTGCAGAGAGACGCATCTTGCTGGCCTGTCTTTACCGGTAATTCCTTTTACGATCGCAATTAACTCCGGTTACGCGGCGACAACGCTAAACAACGACCGCGTTATGAGCCATTAGAGCATGCGAGGGCCTTTCACCTTACAGTACACTCCGATGCAACGTACGCTTCCTTTGAATTCGGATGCAATGCCGATTTCAACGGTTCTTGTTCTCAAAATTTTTCAATTTTCAAATACGCTTACTTCGAAGCGTTGGCGTTTTACAATTTTTCAATTGTTAAATTCGTCAGTTCTTCGAACTTCGCGCAATTTTTAGGCTCTCTTTTCTAGTTCGCAGTTTTTTGGTACTTGAATTTTTAGATTTTTGAATCTACTGTCTATAAATTATTGCATCTCCAAATTTTGAAATTTCTGAGATATCGAATTGGATATATTTTTTGAATTTTCAAGCTCTTAAATTTGTACACACTCTAGTTTTCACATTTGTTGTATCTGTACATTTTGGAGAATCTAAGTAATATAATTTCAAAAATTCCTGGATTATTGAAGCTGTCAGTTCATGAAGTTCTACGTCTTTAAATTCCTGTATCTTTAACTTTTCTAATTTCTTAATATTTAGAACAACTTCAATTGATGTAATTCACTCATGAACTATCCCATCTATAGTTCCATATCCATGATCTCCGAATGTCTCCATGTTCAAATTCCGCCTCCCCAAACACCAAAAATCCCTATACTCTTTCATCCATAGATTAACTGCTAAATTAATTCGGCAGACTAAAAATCCCCAAAAATCTTCAAAAGTCTTCAAAAAACTTTAAAAATCTGCAGAAGTCCTTAAAGACCGAGTTCTATTCGCTCTTCTACATCGATCGCCATTATTGAGACACGAGTACTCCCAAATCAATTAAATAATATTTCGGAACCTCTATACACCGATCTTCGTTTCTACTTTGGCGTTCTTTGCGATATTCGCAGGTTCTCATCTTCCGATTCCTCTTCATCGTCGATTCTCGTTAAAACCACGGCAATACGACCGCGGTAAACGTGTACATTTCACGCTACATTAAACTATTTTTATCGCGCATAACCTCGTATGTGTTTTATCGAAGTACCCGCGAGCTCCAACGTCGATAATATCCCTAGGAAATTGAGATTTGCCCTCGACTGTACTACCCGTCGGAGATTACGTGCCGGTCTAAGTCGAGTTTATTAACGCGTGCACGCCCATCGGTGGCTCGATATCGAACGATCATCGATATCGATCCCGGGCACGTTCGACGAAACCGAGAGCCCTCCTCGATCGATCCTCTCTCGTTCGTGATGACTTTTTCGAGCGTCGGGTACCGCTCGATCGTAGAGAACGAACCGTTATCCCGGAGCACTTTTCTCCGTATAAGTATACGCCATATAATATAGTTATCCAGATGCCGACCACCGCTTCTCGATGCATACGGCCTCACCGTCCCCGTCGTAACGCCACCATTATGGGATATCGCCGGTGCAGAACACCGGAGTCGATGGGGATACCAGGAAACGCTACGATACACTCGACAATGGAGTTACTGGACCGAAACCCCGAAAGGAATACTCGCCGAGATTTCTCCAGATACCTGACCATCTTTTTCCCAGATACCCTGCACCGATAAATAACAACGACGGGGAATGCTGACTTTTTTATTCGCCCTCGTGATTGTGTATTAACGCTTTCACCGCGTCCCTATAATCCTGTACGGTTCCCGAATAAATGTAGTTAACAATTTTCATTATTTTCTTCTTCGTTTCTTACCCGGGTAGTGATTATCTTTAATAATGGGTACGAATTACGGAAAAATTAGAATACATTGCTTAATTTTTGTTTTCGACTTTACTGTGTTGATCGCAATGTTTTGCTACTTAACTATCATAATTATAATTTTGTCATGTTAACTCTTTGGATTCGACAGGCAACTCACATTCGTTATTTGACTTCATGCAATAATTTAGAATTTGTTTAATCGCCCTCGTGATTGTGTATTAACGCTTTCGCTGCAACCAAATATTTGTCTGCATTCGAGTGCAAAGGGTTAGTCTACATATTTTGCTGTCTTACTACACTGATAATCACAATGTACATGTATGTACATATGTACGTATCTTTTTAAACAGCTGTTTTGCAAACCACCTACAAATTTAATGTGTCAGTTGATTCGGACTTGTATTTAGTTCACATCTAACACGATGTCAATGACTCTAAGGTATTTGTTCATCTTAGATTTTTAGCCACTACACTAGTAAATAAGATACTACTAAAATTAGCAAATATAACAAGCTTGAAAAATTGAAAAATTTAGAAACTCGAGGATTTGAAAATTTGCAAATTAAAATTTGGAAATAAGGGAATTGTAGAATTTGACAATGTAAAAATGCAAAAATTTTAAAAATTTAGAAATTTGAACATTCAAAAAACTTGGAAAATTGTGAATTTCTAAAATTCTGAAATTCGAGGATTTAGAAATTTGCAAATATGAAAATCTAAAAATTCGCAAATTTGAAAAACCAAAAATTCGGCATTTCGTCGAGTTCACATACGTATCCCTATACGAGCGTACTCCAGATTGGGCTCGAATGCGCATCGAATCGTACTCGTATGTCTCAGTACACGTTTACACGCTGAAATCGGCCCGAAGCTTTGATGGCGTTTCGCCAGCAACCGAGATACGCGTGTATCTGGTTTGGTCCCGAAAAATAAATGAGCCTAATGGAAATTGATCGGGCCGGGACGTGTTTTGCGAAGCCTCGCCTGTTTTGCACCCCCTGATGGATGTAGCTCGTTAGCCTGGGGAAAAGAACATCCAACCCCTGTAGCCCGTTGAGGGATGTTGAGATAACGGGAATGTTGTGTGGTACGCTGGTGAAATTGAATAGGGGTAGGGGGTGATTGCGTCTGCTTTACAGTGAAAGGGTTTCGTGGATGAATGAAAGGTATTCGTGTGATTCGAGGCGGCCAAGTTTTTTGATCACCGATCTGGGTTAACGAGCGACACCTGAAAAATGGTTCGAACGATGGATGGAGTGTTAGATTGACTTTAAACAAAAAAACTACGGAATTGGCCGTGTATGAAATTGATGGTGGATTAGTTCGGTTGTTGCAGTTCGAAAAATTGGTGGCTATATTTTCAATAAAGTCGCAAAAGTTCTTATCCCTTTTCCAATATTTATAGAAATGTGGGAAAATCGGAGGTGTAACTTTATTCTTCGTTGTAGTGAGATTGGAAATTGTGGTGGATCTCATCATCTATAATGATAATATGATTTAGATTTCAGCACTATTACTATGTAGATTTAATTGTGGAGCGTGTTTGATATATACAAATACATTCGTTTTGGTAATTTATTCCGCTCATTTAATTTTTTAGAACATCAACAATGTTAGCATAAATTTAGGGAGACCTTGATTTAGCTATTCATTTAGATTTAGCCACATTTTCTATCTTCAGCATTTGAGAATTTGAAATTTGTATATTTATATATTTTCAAATTTGTGAATTGTCATATTTTTAAGCCAAAAATACTAAATTACATTTGGTAATAGATAAAATTAGATAAAATGACTAAATTTCTAATTCTTTTACCTTGAGAAGCTCGAAAATTTGTACATTAGAAAGTGCAACAATTTCGAAGCTTAAAAATAGGGAAAATAAAAATTGTTTATTCCAGAATTTTTTTAATTTTCGAATCATCGGTTCTAACTTCCTAAGAGCAAAAAATTGAAATCCTCAAAATACAACATCTAAAAAATTCCAAAATTCCAGCAAAGGTACACAAACATCTACAGTCCACACTTAATTTAATTACACCACTACTTTCGTCAGTAAATAAAGCTTCCTGCACAAATTGATTTGAAAATTCCATGGAGAACTTCTGATTCGGGGATGAAACCCGAAACAAGCAGGTGGGAACGGAATCGGATGAAACATAAACACGAATGTCGGCGAATGTGGGGCATGTATCGCGTGTATAATCGGGCAGCAAAACGAGAACAACCCGTTCAGGAGCACGGGTGCTTCGTAATCTAGGTGACGTTTCACGAAACTCGGCCGATTCTCCGTGTGTCGCCATTTGTATCGTTTGAACCTGCACCGTATCCACCGAGATTATTCCTGTACCAGACGAGACTTGGTGTTCCAGCCACGTGTCACGATTTATACTAGTCCTGATAAGCCGCCTAACAGATAAGCGGTCACGCTTACCCCAGCTAGCCGCCGATCTTCCGAACTTAGGAAACGCGTTTGACGACCATCGACACGCGTATCGGATTTTACGGCAGATTATCCACGCGCCTGATTAATCCCTCATTTAAATGCACACGTTTTTCAAACAATCGAAATTCGACGTTTTACACTGATACTTTATCGTTATAGGGAAATTTTTTATTTTAGTCGATTCTTGACGTTTGGTTATAAAGCTTATTCAGCTTTTTTTACTAGATCGTACTAGATTTGTATTGTATAAATTTTGGTACAATTACATCTTCAGAGGATGTTAATTGATACGCGTATATTTGAGTGTAACGTCGGCTTAATTGGAATAAGAATGTGCATGTGTAGATGGGGATTTTTCGATTTCCATGTTTTCATATTCCTGGATTTTTAATATTTTGAAGTCTTAAATTTCTAAGTTTCTGGAATCCTAAGTTTCCAAATTTCTACGGTTTTAAATTTCTAAATTTTTGAATTTCTAAATTTCCTATCCTCCCTATGTATGTTTAAAACGCATACACTCTAAAATTCGTGAACGTAAAAACAACCTAAATTACAAAATTCTTTTTCTTATAAAACTGTTTAGAGTCGCTTCCCCTGCAGCGGTTTTTGACGACTGTAACTATGGACCAAAGTTGACGAATTAAAACAATTTGAAAGTTTGCCAATCACCGAGGAACGGCTATAGCGGTCATTTTTGCCGTACATCGGTATTTTCCCCTAGGGAAGGCCAACATGTCCGGCAACGTACCGCAGTATTCGGTGAGGTAGCCACACTGCGAGGGTGGAAGAGCGATAGAAACGTACATGGGGTGAGAGTGGCGTTCATGAAAGGCTAATGAAGACGTGTCGTTGGTCTGTGTTCCCAGAATCCCTTGGCTGCCACGCTTGGGTCAGCCTAACGACCCACCGGCACGGTGTACAGTCCTTTCGCAAGCTTAATTGCCGATTATCTCGAGGATCTGATATCGATCGCGGAGGTCTGCTTCGGACGTTGCCGCAGCTCGCTTCCGGCATGCTCGCCGTGCTACCTCTTCTCTAACTTCTTTTTATTCCAATGATATGCACAGAAACACACACCTGTCTCTACGCACACGTAAATATGTTGCTGTATCTGTACACTCGGGGGCAACGTAGCCCTCCCTTTCAACATCAACGCATTACGCGTGATCGTTTGGAAGTTTTTAGAGTTTCAAATTTGTATGCTTCTTACTTTTGGAATTCTCAAGTTTTAGAATTGTCGAATTTCCAAATATTAAAATTCCGAATTTTTCAAATTTTTAACGAGTTGAATGCGCGAAGTTTCAATTTCGGTATCTTTAGAAATCTAGATATGTAAATATTTGAGTTCTTCAATTTTCTCATTCCGGAATTCTTGAATTTCTATATTTCTGATCCTCCTAATCACTGTACTCCTATATTGCTGGATCTCGACAGATTAATATACCCAAAGTCATATCGCCCGAAGTTTCTAGATCTCCAAATCCCTAGACTCAAAAATTTTTGGCTTCCAAGCGACAGAATTTCTACATTCCAAAATTCGTAGATTCACAAGTCCTTAGATTCTCCCCCTTTTGGATCTGAAAATCTCAGCACCTCCAAATATGATACATAGTATAACTTCAAATTGATAGGTCTCAAAAATTTCACAATTCCCAAATTTCTAAACACCGAAATTCCTAAATCTCCATATCTATAGAATCTCGAACACCTACCTCCTAAAATCCCTAGGCATCCAAATTGCAGGGATTCCCAAATCGCAAGATCTCCAAACATCTGATCTAAATACATTCTTAAGGGACTCAAATTTTTAAAACCTCAAATTCTTAGGACTCCAAATTCTGATTCCCCAATTCCTATGTCTTTAAGTCTGTACGCACAGAGCCCTATATTCCCGTACCAATAAATCCTTGAATCTCATACTCCTCACATTCCAAAGTTCTCAAATTCCAAAAATCAAGTAAGACTTGTTCGCCCTTCGTTACCGTATTTTCCCTAGGAAAGGCAGATTTGCCGATAACTGTACACGGTACAGAGGGGTATTTAAGCGTCGCTCGGACTTTTGCGCGTACGCCACGATAAGATCGAGATCGTAGGATAAGGCAGAGATAAAAGTCGCGGGCATCGTCGGGATAAACAGCTCGGCTGATTTATGGCGAACGCACGCCGCGGAAGAGGGTGATGTACGGGCAACTGAGAAACGGGGAATAAAGGGACATCGGAAGCCCGCGGGAATCGAGTCGTTTACAGAAAAATGTGGAAATGGGAGACGGCTGCTAGACTTTTTCTTTCAAGTTGTTAAGATTAGGTTTCAGTGATCAACGGTTGCGACGATTTTTTCATAGAGTGCGCCATCTAACCTCGTAACGCATAACTTAAATAGCGTAAAGCTTACAAATAAATGCTTAAACAAATTATAAAAAACTGAAATCTTTGGATCTTGATTTCACATTGCAACAATATAAGAATAAAAAGCATATTCACATGTTGTTAAGAATCATAAAATTGGCTGTATTCGGTTGACTACGAAATACTATTTGCTCAGCAAATTTAAAAGCCAATTTTTTTTTCAACGTAATATTATTAATGTACACGTTTTGATTTCCTTCAAACATCTAGCATGTTTATGTCCTTCAACTTACCTATCCCCATTCTCATAAAACCTTTTTATCTTGATTATTGTACCCTAGTAAAACTTCCCACGTTTTTTAACAAAAATACTTGGTGCCCTTCATTTTTAAAATAACACGACTTTCGCGTTAATTGATCGAATATCAAACCCATTGAGTTTGAAAAGTTCGCAAAATTATCAGTAGGAATTTGACCACGCTTGTGCTGGTATAAAGATATCTCGCATGATCGATTAAACCGGTAAAAAATAGTAGTCCTTCATCTTAATGGTGACCATGGTAATGTAGAAAGTTTCGAATAGTTGTGAAGGATCTGGAGAACTAAGAGGAATGGTTCATCCTTCACAACTTGCCCTATCGATCACTGTACGTATATATTGGTACTAGAAACTTTATAGCCTCAATTAGCGAACTTTCCCCTAATTACTGATAGTTTTAAAGAAATCTTAACCGGTCATTATCAGAGTTTGCTCTTACTTATTTTTCAAGACTGTCCTACAAGAAGAAAGTTTCATTTCTCAACTGCGTAGCTGGGTGAACTTATGGTCCTCGCGCGAGCAAAGGTGAATACAAAGAACGGGTATTTTGTGAAAAGCTTGAAAAATGGTAGTATCGTCGTTTTCACCCAACAGGGACGTTCCTTCGTTCCCATACGTACATGCATACATTACTTAAAGATCTTCCATCATTCTGTCAATCTCTTTGTAAATATATTCAATCCCTCTCCAACTTCTACGGTAACACTACGGAACCGATACAATCACGTCTATCGTAGCAAAAATGAATAGAATTGTCACAGAAAATCATACCTGCTAACGCTAAAACTACGGACGTATTACGCACAATTATTTTGATGTCAAAAATGAAGATGAAAAATAAATTAACGAACAGTCAAATAGAAATGAATACACTTATAGATTCTTCATTTTGATGACAATCATCATAAATGCGAAGAAGACCAACTTAACAAATTTTGTCATTAAGTAGGAAATTTGTAGAAGAGTTATTTGACCCCATTTGGTAGTTTTAGTGTTAAAACGTGAATAGCAAATAAGACAAATTCAACAAATGTTACTTTTGTCCCGCTCTCCCCCGCATCATGTTGTATCGGTAAATCGTTTTCGTTTCGATCAGCGTCACAATTTTCCGTGCACGATGACTAATAATAGCGTTCTTTCCTGTTCGTTGGCATCGACGTAATTGCGAGAGAAGTGGCAACGTTACATCAGGAACTGTGGTACGAGCCTCGAGTTTCGTGTTTCAACGCGGAATGGACATTTTCACGGTTACTCCCGCACCGCGAACACTCATTACCAGTGCACCTGCAAGAACAACCAGATTTCGCGGCTCGACCACGATGTTGGCGTAACAAATTAGATCGTTACACGGTGTTACAATCCTGCTTGGAATTCAATCGGGACGCCATTTCCTGCACTTCGCCGCCCCTCCCGCCTCTATTGATCCGGATCCGAGCGTGTCGATGTCTGGTTCGCCACGATAATTCATCGACATTACCATTCGGCGACTATATATAGCCCGGGCACCGTCTCCGTCGTTCTTCAAGCTCGTTTCACTAACGTAATTTATGCATTTCATAATTTCTGCCGGTTGGGAACACGTGCCCCGCGTCCACGGGATTATAAAATCATCGAATCATGGCAATTTCACGTCTCGTCGCTTTCTGGAATGATACTCGCCAGGCTGAGCAGTGCTTTTCTAGGGACAACCACGAAGGAACAGGATTCATTGTTTGCTGAATTTTTGGATGGGTAATTTTCGAACTCCGAATTATGGGGATTTGAACGTTTGGGAATTTCGGTATTTGAGAAGTGGAGAGTTCAGAAATATTCAAATGTGGAACATTCAAAAACTTAAAAATTAAGAAATTTGTAAATGTTGAAGTTTCAAAAACTTGTTAATCAAGTAATTTGCAAATGTGGGAGTTTCAAAAACTTGTGAATGAAGAAATTTGCGAATGTAAGAAATTCTAAATTTGATAATCAAAAGATCAGCAAATGTGAGAGATTCAAAAACTTGTGAATTAAGTAATTTGCAAATGCAGTAGTTTCGAAAACTTGTGAATAAAAAAATTTGCAAACGTAGGAGCATCAAAAACTTGAGAATGAATAAATTTGTAAATGTGAAGATTAAGGAATTCAAGGATTTTGTGATTCGAAGGAGTAGAAATTATCGAATTTATTTAGAATTTAGATAAAGGAAAAGGATGTAAATAAATCTCGGACAAAAATAAAATTGTGAAACAAAATGAAATTAAATGGACAGTAACGAGTACAGTCTCCAATAGAGACATTCGTCTGATCGATGTTACCGATGTCTATAGATAATGTTATCTATTCAAGCGTCTCAAATTAGCCTGTAGCGTTACATCGGTAGTGAAAGCGTTTTCGTGTCGTGGAAATTTAGGATACTGTTCATCGTTATATTAATATCCCGGGGCTACTCGCGAGTGATTTCACAAGTATTTCAGTTTCATTCTCTCGGCATCATCGCGAATGTTGCTAATACGAAAGCGACGTCGTATGACCGATATTCTTGCATATCGTTGAAGTTCCCGAGGGAAATCTTGGCATTCCGACGATCCGTATTACCGACAAGTTCTAAGTTGCTCTCCCTCTTCGTCCCAAAGACCCTGCTCCTCGCGAAACTGGATATTTCTCTGTCTCCTCCCGTCGACTTGTCCGCGAAATTCATTTTCGTGAAATCCTTTCGGGCAGAGGATTTTCGCTAGCGAATGCGGAAAACAATCGCTGTGAAAAACTTGCCTTCTTTGCGTCGGTAGTTTAGAAAAGAATTTTCAATCGATTTTTGTTTCAGCAGATGCATAATAGAATTATTGGTCGAATATATACTCGACTGATCAACGGTACATACTTAATTTTTTTATGGAAGAACGTTGCAAAATTGGGGAAGTTTCAATTATTTTATAATGTCAAGAATGTAGGCATATAACAATCGATTTAGTTCAAATTAGTTGTTAAATTGGTAGTTAAGTTGAAGATTTAGTAAATTCAATATTATCAATGCATGTACTAAATTTTGATATACGGTAAATTAATATTTCTGTTCGTAATATATTTTATATAATTTCGTATTAGATGCACATAAAAATTTAGAAAAATTAACAACATCGTACAACGCTTTAAAGATATAAAGATACTCAATATGTATGCTTTTTAATTATTCATTATCATATTTATTGTTGGTATTAATACAATGGTCTATTTGTATAATTATAAAATTAGTATTCACACGATTATATAATTAATAAACGTCCTGTTTCTATAGTTAATTAATTCATAATCATATGTTTACCAGTATTTAATTAATGAATGTTCTATTTGTATAATTATTTATTTTATTACAGTTGCGTTCAGTTTCTTCAGAGATATTTGCTATAGATTTATGTCAGACTTTGCGTGTACTAGTATTTATGAATATCATTGTACACATGCTGCAAATGTCCCTATAATGATGGGTACGAGGAACATCACCGTCACAGAACTATACATAGAAGGTGAGGTGACATTTGGCTTGTTTTATGGTTTCACTTAAAATCAGCTTTCACGAACAAACGAATAGAGTGATAAAGAGGAGGTACAAAGCGTCACCTGGAACTTGCAGTAACTTATAGAGGGTTAGGAGGGTCTTTGGTTCTAACGTTTTATTTCACCAGATCCTCCATCCACCCCCTTATTTCATCTTCCCCTGTCTCGTTAAATTGAAATATAACACCCTCTTGATGTATGTTGACTCCTTTTCTATATTTCTTTATATCCCTTTGTCTACAGATCAAGGTTCTGTTTTATTTCGATGTTTGATACCGTGATTATTGTACCATCAATCTAGATCAATATTCTATATAAGGCAAGTAAAGAAAATTATATAACAAGAAATTGTTGTGCAATTCGTGGAGTTCGAAGAACAAGACTCGTATTGGAATGAAGATTAAGTAGATTCAAGTAAGGTTAAGTAGATTTAAATCACATTAAATTACATTTGTTTCAATTTGTGAAACTTTGATGCTCAAACAAAAATACCTAGGTTAGAACGATAAAAGTATGTATCAGATTAAATCAAATTCTGTTTAGACCTTATGCGAAAAATAACATATCTTTACATGTACAGGATTTCCCACAAATATGGCACGAGCCGGAAAGTGGTAGTAGGTGGGGCTATTGTGAACAACTTTTTCCTTTGCCAAAATATTGGATGAGGCTTCATTTTTAAATTATTAAGGAAAAACACCGACCAATAAGAAAGCGAGGATCGCACGCGCTAGGAGGCAGAACAATTCATATTAAATCAACAAATTAATCTTAAATAATAAATGTTGTATATTCATTTAGTATCATAAAAGGAAGAAATTTATGGGACAGCCTAATACATATGTACAACGAATGTTCCATCCTTGTCGTACACGGTATTTGCACACGTATGTCATACTTTGTATTTCCATTATACTGCAATTTGTTCCTAAAAAGGATTTTCACAAAATTGCACCTCCGAATCCTATTTATTCTAGCTTGGTACAATGTATTCATCCGTGGCTGTTTGGTTCAGTGTCTCTTTCGGTGTCGAACTTCTGCGCCATCTTTTTACCCAGCTTCCTCCATCTGCCGTGTCTCTAATTCGCACAGCGAAATCTCTTTTCCAAGTCGTATATTCTTTCCCTGAATTTACATTGGACCCGACAATTTCGTATACTTGGCTGACACCAAACTGTTACAAAAACCACACAGTTTAAATCGTGTTCCGTGCGTTTTTATTCGCAACTGCAGTTCTCCTCCTGGTGGTCTTCGCTGAATCGGATTAATTACTCGTCGTGGCGGAGGTGTTCCATATTGTTTCGGATATTCACCTCGCCCTTCCGGTTTTTCCGTTTTATATTCCCGTTTCCGTGAATCAAGGTATAAACACGCTTTTTGCCGTTTCCACGACTCCAGCTGGCGTTTAGGGAAAGTTATTAAGCAGTTTTTCGCCGTAAACTCTATTTGCGAATTTAAGTATCCTACAGTCTTCCTGCATACACGTAGTGCGATTCTTAAAAGTCCAGGGCGCAATTTCATTTCATGCATTTGCGGTTAAAAATGTGTGCATACAATTTTCATTGCGTTTTCGGGGAAATTTTGTCGATTTTTGTGACGATAGATGTAAGAGGTTCATTGCAATTTGAAAAGAAACTCCAGAAGGTAGTAGTTTGGAGTTTAGGAATTTGAAGATGTAGAAACTTAGAAATTTGGTGATTTTAAAATTTGGACTATTGAAAATTTGGAGATTTAGAAATTTCAGGGTGTGGAAATTTAACAAGCTTGCAATGTAGAAATTTAGAAATTTGGCAACTTAGTCTCTTGAAAGCGCGAAAATTAAAAAATTTTCAGGCGCGAATATTTGAAAATTTTGAAATTCATAAATTGCATGGTGTGGACATTTGTGACACTACAAACTTGGAAATTTTGAAATTTGAAAATATAGAAATTTGGAAAATTGAATATCGAGAAATAAAGGAATTTAAAAAATTCAAAAATGTGCAATATTGGAAACTTAAAAATTTAAAAACTTCAAGAAGTATAAATATGTGAAACTACAAAATTTGAAAATCCGGAGGTTTGGAAATTTAGAAATGCGCTAACATAAAGTGTTGAATTCAGAAGTAGAGCATTTGACAATTTAAAAATTCCGACTTCCGACATAAAGGTTCGTTAAAACAGATATTCTAAAAAGATCATTTTCATCCATATTAAAATAAACAATTGCGTTTCTCTATTCGTCTAGGAATTCCGTGCAGATGTTCGGAATTGTTGTACCTTGACTTCTATAGCGATCCGTTAGAGCAAATATAAAGGAGCAATCGTGTAAGAAGTTGAAGCAACTGTTCGAGTAAACTACAGAGATTTGAATTGTACATACTCGAACAGGAGGCAAGGTATTATTCGGAGAACTCGTTGGTATGTAGCTTCAAGTACTCGCGGAATATTAAATTGGTACACAAGGTATAGAACGGTAAAGAACGAAATCTTTCCAATACTCGATACCCAATTGCACTTCCAATTCTATAAAATTTTACGATCTTCTAAACAATTACTGTTTATTCGTTCTGGGTTTACATTTCCGTTATTCGTATGAGTGTACAATTCAAGCATTTGCATTTCGTGATAGCAGTTTCTAGACTAAAGTAAATGTACAAAACTTTCTATCGTTATTTTATTTTGCGGTTGTGTCGCAATTTAACAAAATTTAAAATCAATTTCTAATGAAAAAAAGATCGCAATGATATACCAGATTTTTAATTACAGTGTCATTTTATAATTGGAGTACATTCTGAATTGTTTGAAAATTCCATTTACAAAATTTCAATTAATATACACAACTCTCGATCATTGTTTTTTTTCACGATTTCAATTCATGTCGAGTTTAAAATTTTCATACATCTCGTGTCAAGGTGAAAATGAATTTCGCTGCGATTCATGTACAAATTTCTGGCGAATCGGAAACGGGCTACAAATGATTTCAATAAATTTCAAAATATTATTAAACCTTAAATATGGCGCGGTAATGAATTTGAAGAAATAAATGAAAAGAGAAAAATAATTCTCAATTTTCCATCAGCAGTCGAAGGAATCGAATGTATCTCCAATGCAAAGTTAATTCACGTTTCAACCAGGCATGAAATTTCCCATCATACCCCTTCAATCACAATTAAATTCTCAATTCTTCTCTTCACAAGCGTTTTAACGCGAACATCGATATCAATCCCCTTTCGTCTCGTCTCTTTCATCCTCAAACACAGAGCGGGCGATTAAAGAATAAATCCGAAGCCCGGTCTCCGAAAACCAATTGAAATGCAGACAATCTTTCCATGCTTAATGTCTAGAAAGAGCGGAACGAACAGAGAAACCGGGAATGGAAATGTAAAACGAAAGAAAAACGCATGAGTTCTGAAAGAAGGATAAAAAAAAAAGATTCTCGGAAAGGAGAGAGAGAGCAAAAAAGAATACTCGAGGGAAACCATGGGCGGGTTCAAAAATCTTGCCTGAAGCGAAACGAGAAACGTAGAAGCACATTTTTGAATTTTATTTCTCACGATCCGAAACTTCTTCGTGATTACAGCTGAAATAGTAGAATTTATGTACTACGAAATTACAGCAATCGAAGCAGATGTCATTAAATAATTAGTGATATGAACGGTTAGGTGATTAATTGGTAATATGTGCAATTAGATAATTATGTAATGAATAATGTCTATATTAGATCATTACGTAATTAATAATATATAGAAAACAAATAATTGTACAATTACTATGTAGTGTACTATATGTACAATTCAATTATTATATAATTAATCACACGTACAATACAAACAATGAATAAAATCTTGTAATATGTAAAATTACGAACTTATACTGAAACTTTTCACATTTAAAAGTATTTAAATTCAAACATTTGTGAATTCTTAGATTTCCAAATTTGTAACTTTCTCCCATTCTTCGACTTTTAAACTTTTTTTGTCCGCAAATTTGAAAGTTTGTGTCTTTCAAACATTCCAAATTCCTATTATAAATTTCTTAAATTCTACATACTACAATTTTTAACATTTGAAACTTCCAGCTAATTGAATTTAGAAATGTATATGTTTACAGCTAAAATATCTACAAATATAGCCATTTCTCCTGATAATTCGCGCGTTGCCACAAAATTAATTAAATCATCTCATTAACCCCACATAACGACATTAAACCGATCATGAAACCGCATAACAAAATAATATAAATATACTGAAATTTTATAATATAATAATTCCATAGACTTATTTTAAAATCCTTTAAATTTCACGTTTAAATCGCGACATGGAATTAGAGAATAACAATAAGAGAAACACATTGAAATATAATAGAATGAAACATTAGAGAATAATCGGAAGAATTAAACTTCTAGCGTGTTTTCATTTATTTTTCAACCACGTTCTACTTCACGAAGATAACCAAAGGCTGGCAACGGTTACTGAGACTCAACAACCTGTCGCGCGAAATTTATTTTAACAAAAGTTTCCGCGGTTTCCGTTCGTTTGACGCTGTCTCTGCGTTCCAATTTCGTTGCATACAATACGCGGTCGCCACGAGTTTTAATTAAATGTGGCACACTTGTCGGTGAAGGCAACTGCGATTCCCTCTGCCTACCCCATACTTTGCTCGTGCTTCCACGTTCAAAAAGAGCCTTCCTTTTTATACCCTTTCACCAAACTTGACACTTTAGAGGGTTCTTTCTCGAAACACTTCTGGAAAGACCTGCGTATGGCAACGGAATGCACATTCGGTGCAGACTTCTTTGCGATGGTGACGCATATATAAACTTGACAACTTTTTAGGCTTTCACGAGTTGAAATTTTGGAAGTGTTTAGCTTCTTAATTTACAAGTTTCGAATATTTTAGGTTTTCCAATTTTCATATTCTTTAATGCCGTGCTTTTCAAATTTGCAAGTTTTCAAGTTTTCAAGTGCTCAAGCTCTCAAGGTCTCAAATTTTCAAGCGTTGAAGCTCTCAAGTTTTCAAGTTCTCCAGTTCTCAAGATTGCAATTTTTCAAACTCTCAAGGTTGCAAGTTCTTGAGTTCATAATTTTCCAAGTTTTCAACTTTTCAACTTCTCAATTTGTCATGTTCCCAACCTTCGAACCTCTCAAGCGCTCAAGCTCGCAAGTTCCTAAGTTCTCCAGTTCCCAAGTTCTCAAGTTCTCATGTATACAAATTCTCAAGTTTTTAAATTTGAAATTCTCAAGTTCTCAAGCTCTCAATGTTCATAAGTCCTCAGAATTTCAAGTTTCAAAATGTTCAAACGTCGATAATATGGGAATTCGAGAATACGAAAAGTCAGCAATTCGTGAACGTAGAAACAATTTGTACGAACTCTCAGAGGAGAAATATTCCCGCGAAACGAGGAGCAATCTCGAAATGATGGCAATATGTAATTTGATCGTCGACAGTACGCACGCAGCCATCTTCTCAGATTGGAGCTCGTTGACGAGTATAGAATTGGTCGGTACGTTGTCGTGGGTAACGTTATAATCCTCGAGAGCAATTTTCCACCGAAAAAGGACATGCCAGAGGCAAGAAGAGACTAGGTCACAACGAGTTCCGGCCGGTGTGCCTTTAATCCCCGGAATCCTTTGCGAAGTCACAGAGCCACGGATACCTGGCCTAAAGCCTGTCCCGCTACGAGGTTAAAGATATTTCATTCGAGTCTACTGTGACACTCGTTCCTCTGCTTTTTCCTCGTTCCCCATTAAACTACCACGTTTACAACAGTTTCTACGGGTGTTTGCTGGCCCCCAGGAATCCGCGTATATCTACTCTTCGCACCGAACTCGGAACAATGAAACATTCGTAGACTGTTTTCGGTCTCGCGGCTGGATTCCTCTTTCAACGTTTGCAAACTCAACTCGCTCGCTAAAATTATTTCTGAACCTCGGTATAATTGCAGCGCGTTTTTGTATTCATATCGTTTCGGACTAATGTAAATTTATTCGTGCACTTTCTATTTTCGCGTTCGCGAACGATCCAACCTGTTCGGTACAGATTATTTCTGGACTTTGTCGCTATAATTCTGTTTCGATGTTTTTGTATTTATATAATTTTAGATAAATGTAAAGTGTTCCATTGAAATTATACCTGCATTTCCGCGGAATAAATATAGACTATTTAAATGTTTAAACATTCAGGCTGTTTAAATGTCTACATAATAATTAATAATATAAACTTATATTTTTAGAGATCAATTTATATATAATTTTTTAGAAATGATTAGATGAATATAATTTCAGACAAACACAAATTGATTCGTGAGAATATAATTTTTCATTATATTAAATGGGGATAAAAAATGAATGAAATTTAAATGAGACACGCAGCAGTAATGACTGTACATAATTCTTTCTGTCTGTACGTAATCACTATATTTTGGAGACGGGCAAAAAGTGACATGATTGATAACTCACGATTATAAGTAACGTGAAAACATGAACATGATTGATGATTATGATTACTAAGTAATCTGGCAATCGTGATTGACGAACAACTGAAGCGAGAACAAATGTAGTCAGTGTAGTCATCATGATTAAATAAAAAATTGTTAATCGTGGAATGGTTACGTTTCTGATTATGATTAACTTCGAAATTTTTTATTATGACAATTATAATGATGATGAACGAAACGGTTTTCAGAAAGATGGCTGTAATATAGAAATATACACATGTATAACGTTACATATGTGACTTCATATTGACACATATGTACGTTGTAATTAATTCATACTACGCGTACAGTACTCTTACGAATAACACATCGATGATTATCAGATATTGAACACGCATAATTATCATTGCTGACACATTCCGGGATTATTAGTTGATTATTACGACCGCCATAATTATATCGAATAATCAATTAGGAGAGTAGTTACAAAATAACCAAACACTACAAAGGTTCAAAATGATTATTATTATATCAATATAAAATTCATCAAAATACCATTTACCTGAAATATTACTAGCATAAAATTTCCTTATTGATCGTTGCAGTAATATGTGTCCAAAGTATAAATGCATTAACGATTATAACTTTATGTACAATTCTATCAATAATTTCCCTTCATTATAACACAATATATGATTCCAAGATGTGAAAAAATATCATGTAGCATGCGTTCACTTCTTCTCTGCATCTTTACGGGAAAAATTTTTATCAGCGATGATTTTCGTCTCTAGATTGTTAGAGGGAAATATTACGTGCAATGCCCGAAGCCATTTAGAGTTGGTTGGGCATTTTTAATTAGTTTAATTTTCAGCCTTTTAATTGGTACAAGAGCGGAGAGCCGTTCTAGAAAATTCTAAAAGTTTTTAGTCCCTGAACTAAACTGCTTGTAACGAGTGGACTAACACGGTTCTACGCTAACTTACCGAGGCTATCTTCGCGTGCTTCTCATTCTTCTCTTTACTCTCTGTTCTTGGTTTCCTGAGTTGCTTTTATTTCATCCTTGTTGGCGGGTTTTCCGCCTTTAAAAATTTACGTTACGCGGAAAACTTTTCCGCGGAATGGATGGCCGTAATTTAACAAGTTTTCGCGTGCCGATGAAACTTAACAGAAATTTTCATCAGTGGCAACCGTCGAAGAACAGAGAAACGTGTTTCGCGTTACACGGTCAGTTTATTGATGAATCTTCACCATCGTAAATTCAATTAACATTTGTATACACACTCATTTGTTACTTATTTCGAGGCGGTTCAATCATTCGAATTGAAGGTATTGATTTATAGTTTGGACATTTTTAGAGTATAAAATATTGAGAAATTTGAAACTTCGAAGTTTGAGAATGTTGGAATTTAAGAAATAGAAGATTTGGAAATTTGCGAATTTGAAAATTTGGAAAAATAAAAGTGTTGAAGTTTGGGAACTCAAGATTCAGGAAATTTCGAAATTTAGAATCTGAGAATTCTATTTCAGAATTTAAAAATTTGCAAATTTTTGAACTTTTGAATTTGGGAATTTTGGTACTTTGGAATATGGGAACCTGGAAATTGGAGAATGTTAGAATTGAAAAAACGAAAGTCTTGGGAATTTGATAATTTAAAAACTTGGGAATAGAGAAATTTAGAAATTTAGAATTTGTATTCTTGGACATTTAAAAATTTAGAAATTTCAGAAATTTTGAATTTGGGAAAGACGGTACTTGTGAATACGGGAAATTGAAGAATGATGGAATTTAAGAAACGGACGACTTGGAAGTTTGAAAATTTGAGGATTTGTCAAACTTCGAAGTTTTGGGATTTCGGCATGTGGGAATTTGGAATTTGGATATTTCAGAATTTACAAATTGAAAAATTTCAGAAACTCTTAATTTTGAGAATTTTTAAACTTGGGAATTTAAGAACATGAAAAATGGAAAATTTGGATTTTCCAAAAATATATTAAATATACTATAATAATAATAATTATAATATTTATACTATACTAAATAATTAAATACACTAATATATTAAATCTCAAAAATGATGATAAATATTTAATCTTTTCCATAAATAGGCAATAACAATGAAGAACAAACGATATCCGCTGTAACATCAGTGCGAACATTAATAACGTTAACTTAATACGATAAAGGTTCCAGCTTGTTTGCAAGTCAAACACAAGTTAGCCAATTTTCTTCGGTCCCAATTAAACGGAAATTTTAGTTAATCCCTCCATGAAATTCAAACACGGGCTGCTCAATGTTCCAGGTAGCGAAAGCTTGTGCTTTTTCGTTCGACGCTCCGGGTGTCAAAAGCGTCGGGAGCTTAACGAAACTACTTTACAAGTAGTTTCTCGCGTGATTATCTCGAACTAGTTCGAAAGCGATTGCGCGAAACTTCCGTGGTCGAGCTGTCCCGTAACCTAAACGAGTGACCCTCCCTATTTCATCGACTCGTCCCAACGAGAAATTATGTTAAATCAAGAATGAAAACGAAACGGAATACTTTCGAGTTGAATTCAATAGAAACGATTCGTGCCTCGCCTCTTCTACATTTCCATTCACGCAACTTGAACCGAGCCTCATCCACGCCTTTTCAAGGCGTTTCCACTTGTACTCCTCTCATTTTGCCAACTTCATTTTCTTTTCATCTCTCAACGTCTCCTTCTCGCACTTCGCCGTTTCTCTTTGGTTTTCTTCGGTGATGAAATTAGAAAGTTGAGCATAATGTTCTGCATCGATTTACATTATGATTTTTATCGAGGTGTCAGAGGTGACTTACAGCAGACTTTCGTTATATTGCCGCAGATTTGATTGTGGAAGGGGATAGGGTTTAGTTGGACAGGAGAGGAATTGACGATATGGTAGCGGAGCAAACGAAAATTATCAGAATGTCAGATTTTCGTCAAGTTTTCGACTTACGAATGTTCAAATTCGTTGACTTCAGAATACTTAAATTTTTAGATTTCCGAATTCTTAAATTTTGAATCTCCTATTTGGATCTGGGAATACGAGGCCTTGGAATTTTGTGAAATAGGTAGTTGGAGAGGTTCGGATCTAGGGATTTAGGAATATGGAAATTTGCGGATTTGGGAATGCAGAAATTTGGAGAGCTAGGGGTTTGAGAATTGTGAAATTTGAAAATGTCGATATTTCGGAATATGGGAAATTACGTAATTGTAAATTTGGGAATTTAAATGTTCGGACATTTGAAAATTTGAAAGTTTGCAGATTTGAAGATTTGAAAATTGAAAAGGTTTAAAATTTGTAGATTTGACGATTTCAAGATTTTAAAATTCGAAATGTTGCATATTCGAAAATTTTTAAATTTAAGGATTTGGAAATTTGAAGATTTCAAGATTCGACAATTTGAAGGATTTAAGATTTTTAAATTTAAGGATTTGAAAATTTGAAGATTCGAAAATTAGGAGATTTAAAAATTTGAAGGTTTGAAGATTTCAACATTTAAATATCATAATTGAATATTCGCGTATTTGTTTATTACCAATGATTTCTCACATTCCCAAATTCCTACAAATCAAATTTCTCACAATTCCATCTCAACATCACCGAATTTCTAAGCTTGCAAACTTCAAATTTTACAAATTTCAAAAATTATCGTGGCTTTATTCTCAGCATCGTTATTTCCACTACGAAACACCATCGTACTGACCAGTATACATATTCTCGCTAAAACAATGTTCATTATAATAGCAATACCTCTGTTCGTAAATCAAATCATTGCTCTGTATTATTACGATTTAATTAAAATGCAATTAGCGCAGAATTCACTCGTCATAATAATTTTCATAGAGCCCTCATTTCGTCGTTAATTACATTTTAATCAACGAATTAATGAAATGATTCCTTTTGAAAGCAAAACATTGAAATGCGGCTCCATGAAATCTGCATTTCTGAACGAAATTACGAAAGTACGGTACAGGGTGATTCACTTAAAATTATCACAGAAACTAGTAAAAAGACGTTAAATACTCGTAGATTGCGTTTATAAACACGGTCGAAATATCTTCGTAATTATTAATCTTTGAATTGCATCCATGTACCTATGTTAACCATATTATCCATCACTTATCCATGTTCATATTTTCCGATTGAAATTAAAAAATTCTGACCTTTATATCTCGATAGAAAGGTAAAATAAAACTGGAATAATTATTACATCCTTTCTACACCTTACCATTTTTTCCTATAACAAACAGTTTACAAGGGACTCTTAGGTGGCACACATAGATGAATCAACCTGTATACTCATCTTCATATTTCGTATTAAGTATCACGTTAAAGAGAATAAAGTAATAACCGTTCAATGCTTCCTCGTTACTGTACCGTGCATGTAACAAATGTTTCCATACGTCTAATTATTTAACGCGATGTTGCACACGTATCAATACAAATTGACCGTGACCACTTAATCGACGTCTTAGGGGCTGCTGCATCGCTTCCAGTAACACGATGCAATTCAATTATGCGCCTGAGAACGTTGTATAATAACAGACACGGCTCGCTATCTGTTTAATTTAATTTAATTCCATAGCGATCCGTGCATCTTACGCTATCATTACACGATGGTAATGATTATCGAAAAGCATTACTATTATTTTCGAATCGAATCACTGTGTTTCTTTATAGAGGAAATCGGAAACTATCTTCGCAACATTCTTCACGAAACTACTTTTTTCAATTAACACTAAAATTGCCGGCGTAGAATGCAGCTTTGTTTTAAAATTAAAAATGTAGTTGAAAAATGAATAAACCTCAATTAACACAAGAACTACCAACCAGTCAAAATGACTGGTTTCGGGTTTGGCATTTTTTATTACAAAATTTTATTGCCGACCTTTTGTCAAAATGTCTGTCATGTTTAATTGAGCTAATGAATGTTTGTATATGTTAGGTGATGCTGCAATATTTATTTATTTATTTTTTTACTTTATTTTCAGTTTTGAAGTAAGCATGCATTTAATGCCAGTACTTCTAGCGTTAATGTCCACATTAATTCCTTATCTTGATGAGAATTAACATACATTTCAAAAAGCCACTTGTTAAATGGTCATTTTGGCCACTTTGGTAAATTTCGTGTCAAAAAATCACATTTGTATCGCTAATTGCCTCTCTTTGAAACAATTGCCATCCTTTTCGAATTGCCAGCATTGCGAACATTTTTACCCTTTTTCGACAGACGAATCGTTCCAAAAAGCGACCGTTCGATGACGGTTTATCAATCGAACACAGAAGCTCCAATTTATTTGAAACGCGTGTCCTTTTAACTTCGTCGACGCTCAATAGATGGAAGGTCGTTCGTGGAACTTGAACTGTCACAGAAAGTTCCTCGATAGAATTTAGATTCGTCCGAAACTTTAAAATCGGAGGAACACGAAGCTCAGCATCGAGCATACTCGAAGTCAAACCTTTAACGTTGATTTTGTATACCGGATACTTTCGGGAAGTTGCTTGATAAAACTGCGTCTTTGAAGCCTTACAAGCTCCAGTCAAAGGTTACGCTTTTAACCTGCCCGCACTTTCGGTTCTTCAAATATTTTATCGGTTTTTAGGCCCGTTCTTTAACCCTTTGCCTTATAATGACGCCTCTCAGGCGTGACGCACACAACCGCTGCAACGCGACAAATTCGGCCCCTATTTTCACCACGATCGAACTTCGAGCTCAATTTTAAATTGATCCTGTCCATCGATGATCGTCATATCCAAAATATCCCTAACATTCGAGCAATGTTTATCCATCTTCACGTTACAACAATAATTGAATCGCTCCGTCTGACACACTTGCCGGCAAAATGATAAGTTAAGGGGTTAAACAAAAAATTAAATTACGAATTAAAAATGAAACGATGAAAGTGTTGAATAAATTTTTTTTCCGTAATTTTGAACAGTTTCGAGATTACTATTTAATCAAACACGGATCAAATGAGAAATCCACAAAATTTGCGATGCATGTTAGGTGACACACTGAAAGCCACATCGAAGCAACAGAAAAGTGCATTAGGTAATACTTTCATTTTCAAAAAATCTTACCAACTATTTTAGCAGTATCTTGTTATATTTATTACTCATGGTTCCAAGCAATGGATGCGAGAATTTTTGGTCAGAAAAGAGGACAAATTTTTAATAATATAGATGTTAGGTCCATATAGAAATTCAAGTTTCAGCCATATATGACTGGCAGGGCAGTCAAAGTGTTAATATCGAAGAATTTGACAATATTTCATACATTTTAACTATATTCTTCACTGCCAGGTGGAAGCAAGTGGCTCGGCCTAGGCTCGTCTCGTAAACCCCTTTACTCAGGCCAGTCTGGCGAGTCGTGACTTACGATCCGACCGCCTCTCTCTGGTCTGTCTGCTTTCAGATTCTTCCTCGTTAGCATGAACGTGCCTTATGCATTCGCGAGCAGTGCTTCGTCTCGCGATCGCTCGTGACATTCGTCGTCGGAACAAATCGTGGCCTCCGAGCGATCGTTGCGTACGTGTTCGATGAATATTAACGCCCCGACTAACCTGGCCTACTGGAATATCGTGTTCGCGAACTTGTTTCCCTTTCGCGGTAAAAATATCTGCGAACAGTGTATCGTGTTGGGGTGCTTTGCATTTGATCGACGTAGAACGATGTCAGAAATCAGCACGTGTTAAGGGAAAGGGTAGTGGTAGCCTATGTAATTATAATAAAATTAGAACACCAAACATTTGTACCGGGTTAACATTATAGATTTGAACCACTAGTTTTATATATTCAAGGTTCGAACTTTCGATAATCATCATAACGTACATGTGAATTTACCTTTAGATAAATATGTGAATGTACATATGTGTGAATTTATGTTTAGATGAATATGTGGATGTATATGTGAATTTGTCTTGAGATGAATATATAAATTTGCCTTTAGATAAATGTATATGTTAATTTACCTTTCGATAAATATGTGAATGACATGTAAATAGATATGTGAATGTGCATGTGAATTCATCTTTAGAGAAACATATGAACATGTGCGACATTACAACACCGAAATGACGATCTTGTATGACATACAAACTCTAAACGATCCTATCTCATCGCAGTGTTTGATCATGCAAGATAAACTTGCTGCGGATTATTTCAGATCTGTGTTGTTATCTTCAAGTATTACTATCATCTTAAGTCCCTTAAATTAAGTGTTGTTATCATCCGGTATTGCTATCATCTAAAGTACCTTACATCAAACGTTGTTACCATCCTAGGTACTTTAAGTCAGGTGCTCTGATCGTCTTAGGTACTGTAAATTGAGTGTTGTTATCGTCTTCGGTACTTCAAATCGGGCGCTGTTATCAGTTTAGGCGGTTTAAATCAGGTACAAAGATGCAACTCAAAGCACGATTGACGCGTTAGACATTCAAAGAAAGCACACTTAAGAGCTAATTCCTAAGACAACATTGGAGTATCAGAGTTTGCTCGGGGCAAATAACGCGGGCTATGTTCGAGTTGGCCGAACATAACGGAGGCGTTTAATCAAGGAAAGCAACTTCGCTGGCAATGACTTTTCCGACTTTTTCCACGACTTCTACTCCTCGGAAAAAAGTTCAAGCAATTAGGTAGTGGCGAGTATGCGACGAAGTAGCGTGAGCTAATCGGCTCGGGGACACGATACGAGCAGAGAAGTTTGCGATTGGCGAGTTGGCAGATCTACGATTGTGTTTGCGAGCGGGGAAGGTCCGGAAACTTTCCGATCTGTGGACAGTAGGGAGTTCGATAGGCATTTCCTGGGTTAAACACGAAATAGAAAAACGCAACTGTGGGATTCGTCTATCCTACCATCTTACATATACAGATGAAAAATTCAGGAATCCGTAAGTTGGAAAATTTATAACGTTAAAACACGCTTGAAAGTGCTAAAAAGAGAAAATAATCGTAAATTATAATATTTGTAAAGTTCACGCTTCGAGGATGTAAAAAAGAAAAAATTGGTAGATCCTAGAATGTGAATGGTACCACATGAGTTTGTATATGGTTCTAATTAAGGTCAGGGTTTTCTTCCCCTTTTATGATTGTTACCAATATAATACAACGGTATGCACTTTCGAACGGTACATACTGCCTGCACGCGAACATGGGTCTTTCCCAAAAGACGAGTCCAGAGGAGAGGACATAGCAATCATTACAGCAGACATCATGTACAACGCATGATGGGTCAGCAACATTTCCGCACGTTAATTTTGTCACCACCTTTAAACACACCCCCGCAGTACAAAATTTATAAAGAGTTCTTGTAAATCCAGTAAAGGTCATTAACACTAAAACCACCAAGGAGGTCAAATGACCTTTCGACAAATTTCCTACTTCAAACGACAAAATTTGTTAAGCTGATCTTCGTCGCATTTATACTGATTATCATCAAGATAAAGAATCTATAAATGTATACATTTACGTTTCATCGTTTGTTCACTTATTTTTTAACGTCATTTTTAACATCAAAATAATTGTGCATTATAAGTCGGTAGTTTTAGTATTAATAAAACATCATAGTAGAAAGACAAAGTTAGCATTTGAACCATATTTAGAAAAAATTCTGTACACCGGTACAGACGAATTTAACATATGGAACGTCGAATGCGAAGACCAGTGGTGTATGTATTTCCTCTTCTACTCGTCATCTTTCTCCCTAGCGATGGCCAGCGTACTATATTTCTCGCCGTACACTCGTGGAAACAAATGGACGCTGGGATCAATGGATCGCCGCGTTGGTCGGTAATTACGAGCTGTTACCGCGCGAACCGGGATGAGCTTGATCGGGACCAGATACCATCGAGCAAGCACAAAATAGAGGGGCAGGGAACAGGAGAAGACCGTGGATCAGACGTTGGATCGTTACACAATTAAATTTACGGTCGACTCGAACGCGATCAGACGTTACTGTACTGTACAGGGCGGATATAAATTGTTGAGCGACCGGTTGAGTTACCACCGATTGTCGAACGTCGATTATATTCGATGACATGGTTACGCTGTATCAAAGAGGTAGCCTCGGCTCTTCGTCCCTCCTTTGTGTCATTTTATCATATTCTTCTTTTTTTCATAAAAATTATTCTGTGATTCTCTTCTTTATTATCTAATGAAATGATTTTGCAATACAGGCTGTTTCAAGTAACTGAAGTAGCTTCGACCTTTTGTGCATTACTTATGTCAATTTGGCATATACTTGTTCTTTCAGGAAAATCATTTTATGATTCCCTTGTTTTGAATGTAATGAAATAATTTTTTGATACAGGCTGTTTCAAGTAACTGAGGTTGCTTCGACCTTCTGTGCATTACTTATGTCAATTTGGCATATACTTGTTCTTTCAGGAAAATCATTTTATGATTCCCTTGTTTTGAATGTAATGAAATAATTTTTCGATACAGGCTGTTTCAAGTAACTGAAGTAGCTTCGACCTTTTGTGCATTACTTATGGGAACTTGACATATACTTCTTCTTCAAGAAAAATCATTTTGTGATTATCTTCTTTTTAAATTTATGGACTGATCTTTCTACTACGGGCTGTTTCAGGTAACTAAGGCAGCTTACAACCCTTCATTCGTTCCTTGATTCATTTGTTCACTTTCTTCATTTTATTATTCGTAAAATAAAAAAATGTTAAAAATTGTTCCATATTTTTGCGCACCAATATAACAACCCACCTAACATTCCAAATAATCTCGACGTGCTTAAAACCGAATTATCATCCCGTTTCTTCCTGCAAACGACGCCTCGTATCATTCACAAATGCCAACGAACGCTAATTCCAGACAAAAGTCATAGTCATTTCGCGTTAAACGATTTCACCCTCGTGAACTTAACCTGGCCCCGTGCTTCGGATCGCCGCTGCGAACGAATAAATGGCGGGATTAACAATCCCAGGGGTTTAATTAAAATAAGAAAACTACTCGAGAAACGTATAAGACGAGTTGAGAAGAGTGTAGAAATCCTGCAGGATTTCCTGGAGGAGAACAGAGTCTATGGAAGCCGATACGCAATCCCATGGTACTTTGTAAAAACTTATCTAACCGGCCCGAGGCGAGAACGCGCTCAAAAGAGAGATAGAGCTCATCCAAGCTGTTTTTTTTACCTCCCATTCTGCGACAAAGTTTTTTCTCGATATCGGGGAAATCCTTCCTTTTGTATCGTTTTCATAGTTCCCTCTTTTTTTCGACGCGCAGACTTTCAAAATTTGATCGTTCCCCGAGGCCGGCGATATCCCGCGAGCCAGTTTTTCTAACTCGCCTGTTACAAAGTTACGATAGCGAACAATTTACGACGTTAAATAATTCGGACGCAACTGAAAAACTGCTGCTCTCGTGGAATTTCTTTCTTCCCTGGATGTTTACTGTGCTTTCGTGGAATTCTCTTTGCAAGTCTTTCATTTTATACTATGTCAGTTGCTAGCAAATTTCTCAAATTGTCCATTTTCAGAAAATGAAGGAAATACTACGTCGCTGTATAATTGGTAGATTTTATAATATCGAAAACCTAACAGCATTTTGTAATTGGTTGATGTGACCATATTATATTTGCAAATTTATGAGAAACTTATGATATAAATGAGAATAAAATAAAATGACTATTTTACCAACACATAAAAATAAAGATGTACCTATATGTACGTACACAATATGTGTATAATATGTATACAAGTTAACGAGTTTAGTTAATTAAATTACTTAAGCTCAGTTATGTGAATCGTTTATTATGCCCTTTTAATAATTGTGTACTCATACTGTATGTATAAATATCGGAGTATGTATACCTACTGTATGTATAAATAGCCACATCCTAAAAATAACTCTTAATTTAAGACTTCAACTACGATGCAGATGACAATATAAGCTATTTATAAACGATCTCAATAAAAAATGGCGAGTTGCCACAGTAAACGCTCGAAGCGCACGTTTAAAAGTTACTGATTATGTTTCTAATTTCTATTTGCCCGTTTCATCCCTCTGCGCGAAAAATATATTCGGTTGCAGCCTACTTCTCCCTAGTAAATGTACGCAAAATTCTTTGACGTTACGAAAGAAGAAACGCGAGCAAAAAAAAAAAGAACACGGATGGTGCAACTTTTACGGTATCCTTTTAAAACGTCTCATTTCAAACATTTCTCATTAGCGCAAAGCACTCTGTTTACTTTTCCCTCGCCGCGAAGTGTTTTATTAGACGCGAACTACCCTATAGTCACGCTTCACGCTCTCAGTCTCCGCCATAATTTAATCTCACCCTCTCGTCCGCGATTCTACAGCTTGCTGATTCACATTCGTCTTCTATTAAATCGCCTTAAATAAACAGAACATTTACGGTTGATGGGATATTTCGTCCCTCTCGACGCGTTTCCCGTTACGCACCCTTTTTATCAGTTTCTCGTTCACGATCCCTTAACCTGTCTCGTTTTCCACCGAAACATCCCCTTTTGTGAAAAACAAATTCACTCGTTCTATGGTTTTTCGACAACAAGTGGGAACACTCTGATCCAATCGGGTTTTTTTCCTCCCGTTGCTTTGCGCTTTGAATGAGATAGTACAAAAGGGGATGACAGAGTGAAGGATAGATGCAACAGGGGAAAAAAGGGGGCACGTCGACATTGCACTTCCTAACTGAACATTTTCCTGTTTTTTTTTCCTTTTTGGATTTCATGGTGTTTTACGGGACTTTGGTTTCTGTATTGTTCACTTATGGTTGTTCGCTTATTGCTGGTTTTCAATTACGCATGGGCGAACGTGTGGAATTTTTATAGGGAATATTGTCGATGCAAAAGAAAGGCAGCACATAGGTTGTTGATTTTTGATCGATCAATTGTCTTAAGTATAATTTATTAACACTTGGACTAACAGTTACTAATATTTATGTTTAGAAGTTTATGAGGATACATGATTTAAAATGTACAAATTTAGAAATTTTCAAGCTTTCAAGATTCTTTATTTATAAATTTAAGAAGTCAGAATTGTAGAAATTTAGGAATCTATGACTTTGGAAATTTGGGAAATTTGTGAAGTTGGGAATTTTTAGACTTCGAACTTCAGTAACTTTTAATTCAGAGGATCTAGAAATTTGAGAATTTAGAAATTTAAAAATGTGAAAATTTAAAAATAAAACAATTTAGGGATTTGGAAATGTAGAAATGTATGATTTGGGAGATTCTGAAATTCATGAATTCGAGAATTTATAAATTTATAAGTTAGAAAGTAACATGAAAATCCAAAAATATGAAAACCGGGAGATTCGCAAAGTTAAAAGCCCGATACAGAGATATGTGAAATTCTGTACCTTGAAAATTTGAAAATATAAAAGCTTAAAGTCTACCATCACGGCATCTTCCAAAACCAATGTCTCATAATAAAAAATATAAAAATAATATCTCTCATAATATGTCTCATAATAAAAATTGAATAATGGTTTAACAATTCGTTATTCAGTGATTGTAGCAGTAAAGTGCAGCATATCCAATCATTTGTCTATACATAATGAGCGACGGTAACAAAAACTAAGAGACGTTGACTCATTGTTGCTGAGCTCGCTTGTTCACCGTTGGAAACGTAGATGGATATTTATAAAACGAGAAACGAGAAACGCCCAGCACAGACGACCACCCGATGCCCTGGGAATAGATTGAACCCAGTTATGCGATTTATTCCGAGGCGGGCCGGGAACTATTCGGAAGTCGTCGATTTTCAGACGAGAGAAGCACAGAAGGTCGTGAACGAGAAAGCATTTCCTGTGAGCTGTTTGCTCTTTTTTATTTCCAGCGAAAGAACACGAATCGCTAAATAATCAATTCTCTCTTTCTCTTATTCATTCCCCGAACTCTCGTCCGATCGGTATTAAAATAGATTTTCTTGTTTTCGTGTAACGCATTCACCATGCCGATAAAAATAGACACGGTAGTGTGACTTCAGAACTAACGTCAACTATTTAGTACACAGTAATGTAGTTTGAACGTCAAAATTAGTCTACTAACCTAATTAGCTGACAGTAATGTGATTGAAACTTCGAATGTTTAACCTAACATGATAATTCGAGCTAACATAATTCGGTGGCTCAAATTTAATTATTCTCGTTTGGAAGAAGGTCTATCGACGTTTGAACAAGTGTTAAGTTTTAATAAGTTGAATGTAAGAGATAAAATTGTTAGATTAGACTGCAAGACAGATCATATAACGTTATGTTATAGTAGATTTAATTGAACAAATTGTAACTTATATTCCACCTTAAATCCGATCGTTATTTTTATTTTTTATTTATCTTACTATTAATGTATCGTGAAGTATTAACAAGATATCGGTTTATTGATAATCGATTGTAATAACTTTATCGTGAGATTCAAACTGATGGGTCTTAAATGCCTACTAATAACCATCTCTGAAAGTTACACCTTCGAACAATTTGAAATTCATTCTGAGACACAATTCGGTATCTTTTTCCGAGTATGAACAATCATGAAGACGATCGCGATCAAATTTACCTTTCGTTCAATTTCGTCACGCTGTCTGGCCAACGACGTAAACTCTATTCTTGAACGACGAACACGTGAGTCATCGGCTGCCGAGTCACACGAGCGGTGAAACTCATTAGTTTAATCGACTTTAAGCTTTTTCTGGGAACACGTTCACCGATAGGAAAACCGAGGATCTCACAGGATATCCGGGGACGAATAACTTCGTCCGAGGAATTCTTGCCAGCGAAATTAAAGTCGACCGTTTCGCATCGCGATGATACCTTCGCGTTCATGCACGAAGAAATTTTCATACCGACAGTTCATTTTCACCGTTTCGTATCGCTTTCACTCTTATGACCGGAGTTTTGTGCGAGTCGTTAACGCATTCTTAACTTGTCAAAAAATCTCGACAAACTGGTTTCGATAGAAAGATGTATTCTTCATGATATCGGTGCATTAGGTTCGCGATTGAAACGACCTCCGCATCCTTCCATGCGGATTTCAAACTTAACCTAACTTTGAACGTAATTTTATTCTTCGATTTCATTGCTTTTGCTCGAGTTTCAAATTTAACATGACTCCATTCAATCATTCGACTTTATTTTTTATTAAACTTCAAACTTACTCGAACATAATCTGATGTAATCTAATGAATTATATCGTTATTAAAATCTACTTCTTTTTATTGTAAATTTCAATGTGTGTGACGTAACATGATTAGAGCGTGACATGATTTCGTCACTCGATTTAACAGAATTTCAAATCTAATGAAACCTAATACTATCTATACTCTGACCCGACATACGTGTAATTTTATCAAAAGTCAAAGTAGTAAATTAAACGCAAAATTCCGTTGTAGCACTCCTATTATTCGAAATCCAATATTTCGGTAATATTTCATTTACGAAAGAATTTGAAGAGCAGAACAACCAAGTTAGAGGAAAAATTCAATTTCGTTCGTATCTTCATTAAAAACTAATATTTCATCGGCCGTCGATTCACGAGAGTGCTCCAAGATATAGAAACCCGATAATTGATCGAATCGAATCAAAAGGGGAATTCAATTTTAGAATTCTCATTTCTATTTCGATAAAGCAAGCAAGCCGATCGAATCCGAACGTTTAACGAAGGAAGAAGGCCGCTGTTTCGCAGCAGCTGCCGACGATAGTTCATCGCGTTAAATCTTCCCCGCGTGCCACGGGAACAAAGCGGGAAAGAAATAAAGAAAGAAAGAGAAATCCCTCAGGGCCATCGAAAGTATCGGTTACGCAAGTGGCAGCTGCTGCCTGTATAGGATGTTAATGTTCCAACAATTGGCCGTGAATGTTGCCTTCGCTATGCACGTTATCCATTTTACCAGCACCTCTCGCCATTTCCTTCTACGCCTCGTTTTACCATACTCGTTACTGTATTCCCATGCAATCCCTAGCGCTCCAGTCACCTAACTATCTCAACGAGAGTCTCGAGACTCGAGTAACAGCAAAAACTGACTTAATGCGACCGCTAACTCGAAACTTAGGGTATTCATGTTAGAATCAAGTATCTATACAAAAAATCGAGTGTTTATCAAAATTGCCAGTTACGTTAAATCACAGAGATTCGAATAACAGCAAAAACTGATTTAACTGAACCGCAAACTCGAAACTTAGAGTACTCGTGTTAGAATCAAGTATCTTTAAAAATGAATCAAATATTTGTCAAAATTGACAGTTATGCTAAGTCACGCTGCATGATTTTTACAAGAATGACACTAATAAGCGGTTTCATACACAGAAAGCTGCGTTACAATGGTTATTTTACAAGAATGTGGGAATTTAGAGATATATGCATTTGATGACATTGGTATTTGAGGATCTTACAAGTTACACATCTAGGGATATTACGATCTATGCCTTTTGTAATGTACAAATTTAGGTATGTAGGAATTTATGTATCTGGGGATTTGGAATCGTAGGAATTTGTAGATCTAGGGATGTGGAGACATTTGTGGGAATTATGAAACATAAATGTTTAGAAATCACGACGTTTGGGGACTTGAGAATTTGGAGATCTAGGGATATGAGCGTCTAAGGATTTGATGATGATATACATTTAGGGATATAGGAATTTGTAGGTTTTGGGATTTGGAGGCTTAGAAACTTGAAGGTGTAGAAATACTGAGATAGAAATATTTGAAGGCCCTGACATTTAGGTTCTCTCAAGTTTAGGGATTTAGAAGCCTAGGAATTTGTATGTTCCAGGATTTGGTGGCCTAGAAACTTGAAGAAGAATACGAGATAGAAACATTTAAAGATCCTAACATTTAGAGTGTTCGAAATGTGGGGACCTAAGGATATGTGAATCCAAAGATTTGACCAGAATACAACTTTGGAGACCTAGAAATTTGTCAAGATCGGAAAACCGTAAAATGTACAAATTTGAAAAATGAAACACTTGACAATTCGAGACTTTGAAAATTGAAAAACCTATAGACTGAAACTCAAGACCGGAAATCAAGAAAATACGAAAACATGAGAATTTAATACGTGCACGTCCATACCCGAAGCTCTCGTTGCGGCCGAGCGAACGTAAAACGAGTAATCTATATCAAGCACAGAGCCGTGTATCAATAGGTTAAACACAATTATTACGACTCCATTTACCCGTCAACGTTTCTATTGTCTGGTTCTTGCCGTTATCCGATCGTTTCCGGGCCGTTTGCCGTCGCTTATGGGCTCAATTTGTAAACTCGCGTTTCCCCGATCGTCGAACAAAGAAAACGGTCGGCCATAGGATTACCTAGTCGGGTAATCACGTAGAAACAATCGTGCCAGTCAACACTCGAGGATGTTGATTTTTCTCGCGACATAGTCCGTGTCAAACCGTGGTGGTTTCGATCGTCCTGGACCCCGTTGCTCCACCGGCTGGTCCGCCAACAGGACCGTATCGAACGATTCGATCCGCTCGTTAAAACCGTTTGCCGTCCACTTTGTTTCGTTCCACTTCCGCGAAACACGTTGTACATCACCGTAAACTATCCGGCTAATGAGCCGTACGAACAATAGTCGAACGATCCGTTTTACAAGGGCGAGCTTTTGTCCTAAGATGGCCGAGAGGAGCATTCGCGAAAGCCGGAAATCGCCGTCTCTCCTCCGCTCGATCATAGTGTTTATTCATAAATTATTATGCATTTATTCATCTCGCGTTCGTGACCATATAATCAGAATAATCGTTGAACTATGAAAATTTAACATTTTTATAACTGTGGGATATTGAAAGATATAGTGGGTAATTCTCTGATGACCTTGACAATCTTTCAGGTAATAATTGGAATCTATCGGTTACCGGGATTTTGGTATATGTAAATGTGCAAATTATGATATGTAGGAATTTTAGCATTTTGATATTTGATAATTTTGGAATTTAAAAATTGTTGTGATTGGAGGTTTAGGAATTTTGTCATTTTGGTATTTGGTGATTTTGGAATTTAGGATATTGGTATTTAGGGATTTAGAAATTTCGGAATCTTGATATTTGTAAATTTAGGTATTTCAGAATTTTGACATTTTAGTATTTGGTAATGTAGGAATTTAGGAATTTTAGTATTTGGAGACTTAAGAATTGCGATATATGGGGATTTAGAAATTTTGTCATTTTGGTATTTGAAGATTTAGGAATTTTGTCACTTTGGTATTTCGAGATTTAGGAGTCTCGGATTTTGGTATTTGCATATGTAGGAATTTGGGATTTTGGGATTTCGAGATTTGGAAATTTCAGAATGTTGATATTCGTAAATGTAGATATTTAAGAATTTTGGCAGTTTGGTATTTAATTTGTAAACTGCTGCCTCGTAAGTATGTACTTACGAGCGTTTAGTATCCTCCGTGTTCCTTTTTTCCTTCCCCTACGTTCGAAACGGAAAGTCGACACGCGATTAGACGAACGCACGAGCGTAAAATCGTTCCTGCAGGAAATCACCGCAGGAAAAAGTAAATATCAAGTAGCTCGCGAGAGAGCATTACGAGCATAATGGTTGGCTCCGAGGGAAAAACCCGAGTACACGAGTAGTCGAACAGATACTTTGCCAGATGTTAAATGGTGATTTCGATCAGGATTTATAGACGCGGAATTGCAAAATATTTTCTCTATGCTCCTGCAATGGCAACCGACTCCTCCTTTACCCTTTTAAACCTCTCTGTTACATGGCTCTTCTGCAATAAATTGACGGTAAATTTTTCAAAATTATGGATACTAACTTCGCGAGCATACCGGACTAGATCCATTTTCGTTATTTTAATAAACACGAAATATATATTTCATAAAAATTGATTCAACCGAAACTAGGAACTTAATTGAACTGAAACTTAATCAGAATCTTAAGACTAGAAATTTTAATATGACTATTAATTATTTTTTTCAAGTTAGTGCAAATATATCATAGTTCGAAAAATATTTACTGATTTTTATAATAATTTAGGTATTGACTACAACAGAATAATAATTTGTTTCTTATTGACACGATGACTACCAGAATGAGGCAGTTGAAAAGTTGACTAGGTAGTACTTCAATGATTAATAAATCTTTTCGAATATGTCCACAGTGTTCTGTTCGATTTATTATTCATATTTCCACACAATTAATAGGAGTATTTCCAATTGGGTGAATGCAAAAATTTTTAACAATATAGGTGATTGATTCACATGGAAATTTAAGCGACACTCATATGTGGGTGATGTGGCAGTCAAAGTGTTAAATTTCGTATCTGTGAACGTTAAGATTTACGTACAATGATCAACAAAAGCATTCGGACATTTAATTCTTGTAAGTGTTACAATTATTTTAATGGGAATTTTCTGAATTAATGCTTTAATTACACCATTCTGTTTTTAATATTCTTTTAAGTGTTCTTTCGATGTTCATTTGTTGTTGCAAGTGTTATATATAACAAACAGCTATATATGTTTAAATATACTTAATAACAGACAAAATATTGTTGTATTTATTTTCACATTCCAGGTGTACGAATACTTTCGTCCCTCGTTGTATTTCTTCAAACATCAGCGTTTGGTAATGAAATGATCGGACTATGTTACAAAATAAAACTTTCGCCGAGATGAAAGTGACCACACAAATTTGTCATTAATATTAACACGCAATTGTTAGTTTCTATGTAATTATCACACGTAATTATACCATGCCATTATTCTGCATGATAATAGACAATTTTCAACAAAGTTTCAAAGTATCATTAATTCTGTCCAATGCTGTCGCGCGATTACATCGTGTTAGTTTTGAAAAATTCCTCGAGCGATCGTTCGATACGTAAACGTTCATTTGCATGTCCAACATAAATTCATAAAGTTTCACTCGAGCGGAGATTTCAGAGTGTTCCTTCATTGATTGACAGAGCTTCGCGCGATTAACCCGTTTTCGCGATTATGTCACAACAACGAGTCACGGTTAAGGTCGTTAACAGAAGAAACGCATAAATTCCACGGCATTCATTCATAATAACGCGAATTGCTTTATGTCCTTCGGATGACGCGGTTAATGACGTTAGCGTGACAACGTGCACAGTTATATCGCGACGACATTAATGAGTCGATTTATTAGCGCGGTTTATAACGCATTATGTATAGGCCGCGGTTACGTGTCCTACCAAGGGGGCCACTATTATTATGCAAAACAGTTTTCGGCTAGCATGCGGCAAAAATGACGATGTAAATCCACGAATGGACCATTTGGGAAAAGCAACTATGCACGTACGTTCGGCACGGCTCGTTAGTTGACGTGAGAATAATATTCGCCTCGTATAAAAGTTAATTGACTGTTTAATAGAAAACCCATTGTACCCTGAAATCTGATGCAATTTCCACCGCGTTTCGTTTCATATTTTCTTTTTACGAACGCATTCTATGGTAATCTATTATTCTCTTATGAATGGATTCTATGTAAATGCACCATTTCTTTTTACCATTATATGCTAATATTTGTTACATTTGTGTACAGCCTGTATGCCATTTGTTCTTGCTTCGTATGTATTTATTTATCTACTCTCCGATGTTACACGAGGACTCGCTTTTATTTGTACGTTTCACTGTGAATATTAGTGCGTCAATTACTATGAACTTTATTGTAATAACAACACGTTACCTGCGTTTTATTTAAACAAGCAAGTAAAGTATAAACAAGACACTCAAAATCCATGTAGCTCAAAGCTGTTCCTAATATAGGTAAACAATAAAGAAATTAGAATTATCATTAGTATAGTGTTCCATGTATTCAATAAATTGAAGGATATGGTATAGAGTGTTGATTAAAAAATTCTATAGAAATTTTACTACAAATTTTGTCGTTAAAAATATCAAAATATGTTCATTAAAATACAAGAACTCGAGTGTTTGATTATTTTACACTTGCCATAAAACTTGCAAATATAAAACTACCATTAACATATGAATCTGCTTATATGTGAATGTGTATGAAGTGTATAGATGTGTGTATAAATGTGAAAGATACCTTTCACTCAGTCTATGATACTTATTTCATTGTTGACTACGTTATTGTACCGTTATATCGACTGTATACGATCAATAAAAGGTTGTTATAAGAATCTTGCGAAGTACAAAAATAATTTTAGGTTGCAGTATCGTGCAAACAAAATGTATTGTCCTCCTTCATTTCACCGATAATGTATAGGATATGGTAATTCGCAGACATGTGTACACACCTTAACGATCATCGGGACCGATACGTAGGAAGCTGATTACTCATCGCGCCGTTTATGCCAAACGTTTAGCGACTTATTGTGCCTGGTTATTGAACCTCTGGGAGAGTACCCACTATCCTTGTCCCTTCCTCCTTTTAGAGGGTCGTTACACCGACGGATATATAGCTTCCATCATAATTACACGCGACCAGCGTTGTACCCGTACCTACGTGCATTCAAACGAGTTACGTAAGACACGAAGAAAGAGACGCGATGACACGAAGTTTATTAGCTGAGTGCCCATCAAGAAAATGCTTTCAAACGAACACACGGACAATGTACTAAAACGAGAGAGAATTTCTGCTTAGAAGTTTGCCGTTTGTTATTTAGTAAATTTAGATACCTTCGAATTTCGAAATTTCGAGTTCAGATAATTTATAGTCTAGACATGTGTTGTTTAAGAATGCAGAAATCTTGGGTTTACAAGTTTTTACGGTTGCTGAATTGTGGGAATATAAATTTTGTAGCTGTTGCATCCAGGAATTTTTTAATTTTACATCGTGAGTTTTCAAGCTCTTGAAATACGAGTTTTCGAATTTAGGAATTTTGTATTTATAAATTTTGAAGTTTTCAAATTTTTGAATTTGGAGGTTCATGTTTGCATGTGTCTAAATTTTGAAGTGTAGGAAGTTAGATATTTTACATATTTATAAACTTTCAAATTTTCAGATTTAGAACATGAGAAATTTTACAGTTGCAAGTTTTAAAATTTTCGAGTGTACGTGGTTAGATATTTTACATATACAAATTTTCAAGTTCACAGATTTAGAAATTTCATATTTATAAATTTTCAAGTTTTCACAATAGTTTAGAAATTCCATATTTACAAATATTCAAACGTTTAATTTAAGAAGTTAGGCATATCAACATAAAAATCATACAATGTAAGAATATACGAATATCAAATTTACAGATCTCGAAATTCAATATACTCTAAACGTTATAAACAACATAACACTTCAAATGTAAAATCTATTAATTTACAAAAATCCTAAAATTCTTCATAACACACAAAAATATTCCTCTTGTTTGTTAAAGTCTGTACAATGCATATTTTCCGCAAACATCAGGATAATTTTTATCATCCACAGAAAAAGTACCGTCAACCTACAAAACTTGACTTATTTAAAATCTAATTTTACGACAACTGGATAACACAAAGAAAAAGATTGTAGAATCCGAACCATTCTACGAAAGTCCATGAAAATCACATATTCCATAACGAAAGACTCAAAATGTAGATAAAAAGTGAACATTTGCCGGACAATGTAAGAGAATCGATGCAGCAAAATATGTGATGCTACCCCGAGGGATCGCCATCCGTTTAAAACAGTTTTCTGGCGTCGCTTGGTTCGCGATGCAGGACACGCGGGAATATAATACGACGAATTCTGCTACGTTATAGGATGAAAACAACGTACGGAAGATTATGGTGATCAATCTCGCGTGAATTAAGAACGCGGCGAGGCTGCTGCTCCAAGTAGGATCAACGGAGAAGCGGAAAACTCGGGTCACGATGGGTTAATTAATTACATTTGTCTCGGCGTGCAATCTAGCCACTCGAGTTTCTGCCTTCTGTCGTCTCAGATCGTTAACTCATTAACGGCTTTACGAACGTCGCTGAAGTTGCGGTACAAGAAATTCTGAGGCACCGAACACCATCAAGGGATTTATGTTTTACCCCTAACGGGTGTCAGTCCTGACTCGACGCTTGCACGTGGCGTGAAGCGTGGACGCCATTTAAATTCGAATTACGGAATACGTACGTTCGGTTATTAACTTTACGAGTGAGAATTAACTGGGGTTTCCTCGACTTCCTTTACATGATCCTACATCGTTGCATCGTATGATCGTTCGAACGAATGCATGAATGCGTTTTAAATTTAACTCCTTATGCTACGATTTATTTGGCAGGCGCGTCAGATACAACGAACTATTAATTATCACGACATTAAGGTATTTAAAGAAAGTTCTAATGTCAAGAATGTTTTGTATTTAGCGATCCTCGACCGTGCAAAATGCAATCAGACCAAAGTCGAACATTCAACCGTATTAAAAATATAAGTGTAATCAGTCTCGGATGTGCTTGAGTGGAAACAATGAAACGCGTCGAGTACTTCGAAAGCTGTTAAGAATTCCGGCCAACGAAGAATTGAAACCTGAAGAACGTCGGTAGAAAAATTTAGGATCAAAAAATTCTCCACGCCGAATCCAACGTCGTAACCTTTCGAACTCCGAAGTCGTCAAAGTGAACGATCCACTCCGTCGCCCTTTTCATCGTCGCGATTCAGTGCAACGTTGAACGTCGAACTTGTGCCGGAAACGCGTCGCTTTCATGAGAAACTTCGCTTCGATTCGAGCATGGTGGGTGGCGACAGACAATTTGTTACCACGGAAAGTCCGGCTCTTTATGCGGAGAAGGTTGGCGAACACGCGTACAAACCGAGCGGTGAATTAATTTTCGCGAAATACAGTGGCTACCACGGAGCAAGCACGCATGAACGAGCGTAGGTGGACCATTCTCCAGGCATTACGGTCCGAAGACAAACGATTCGTTACCCACGCGAAACCGTCGCGTTTTCTACTCCGTCATTCGATCGCAAATTTTCCGCGTTGCACGCTCGTCCATTTACCGCGATTCCGTAATTTCGGACTCGGCTGGAGAATTTTCCTGGAAAACGAATTGCCTGGGTTCCGAAATGGAAACCGAACCGAGTCTGCAAGGTTCACAGTGGTCAGGATTGGAAAATCGAGTTACATTTTTACGTAACTTTTAAACCGTTTGAGATATTAGAGTGCAAATTGAACCAAATAACGTGGAAATGCTTATTTGTGGATAGGTTAAAGAAGAATTGTGTTGCAATTGTTGTCATTAATATTATTACACATTGCTAATCTATGGATGGGTTAAAGAAGAATTGTATCACAATTGTTGGTATTGTTACTGTTATTATTATTACACGTCCTAGTTAATTATTTACGAATTCCAAAGCTTCTGCTTCTAATTGTTTAACTTTCTTACGGTATGATTTCATCATAATACTCGATATTTATGAATCGGATGTTAAGAGGAGACTATATATTCTTGAATTTTCACATCACAGGGACATCATAATATCAATCTTCAGTTTCGAGACTAATGGACATTCAAGAAACATTGTACACTTACAAAATATTGATTTGTGAAAGTTGATTTTTTACGGAAATGTCGCACGATTTTTCAATCCGAACCACTGTGCGGCCTTGTAATTTCTGAATAAATTTTTATAAGTTTAAAATAAACTTAGTTAATGAATCAATGAAGTTTTATAAGTTGAAAATAAACTTAGTTAATGAATCAATGAAGTTTTATAACTTTAAAATAAACTCAGTTAATAAGTGAATAAATCTGTATAAGTTTAAAATAAACTTAGTCAATGAATAAACAAAAACTCAACAAATAAATGAACCGGAACAAATACAATTGGAAATTGGTTCAATTTCGAGGATAGGTAGCGTGTCGTTCCCGCCTCCATACCGCCGGAAGACAGAGAATTATCGAGCAGTTACTGTAAACACACGGAAGAGAACCATTCCTTAAGCTCCGTGCTTTTCTTCCAGCCAGTAACCTCGTCGGGAAAACGCGACGATAGGATCGGGCCGATTTTATCCGGGTTCGAATACCGAAGGGGTCGAATCGTAGAATTCCACCCGGTCGTTTCCGCGAGCGCAGAAAAGCGGAAAGAAAATGGGAATTGGCGAAGGTTATGGACGTGTCCAGCCTGGTGTACACCGCATCACGGTCGGACGACAAATTTCAACCACGGAACCAATATCGGAGCCGTCGCGTTCGGAAAAACCATGGAACGCGTTTCCATTCGCTCGACGCCGAGTCACGAACTATGCCGTTGCCTCGTTCGACTCGTGTAGCTGGTCATGGGCATAAAAACGAAACACAGAGGGAGAGAGAAAAAAAAAGTCCGGATAAAGGAAGAGAACAAAACCCCGTCGTTGTATCGAGCGACAGCGAACCGGAGATGGTCCCCGCGGAGGATGGGAAAAGGGAAGAGCGTGGTAAACGTATGACGTCGTTTTGCGGTTCGTGAAAATTCCAGCGTTTCAAATATTGGAACGGGGGTAGCTTTGGTCAAACATTTATTTAACCTCGGCTCGCCGTCGCCCCACGGGTCCCGCCACCATTTTTGCCCTTCCGTCGAACCACCCCCACGGTATTCCACGGAATTCCACCACCCGTTCCGGATTCTGTTTATTCCGATAATATTTGCCTGTGTCTTATACGCGGATTTCGGCAATTTTGACGCACCTGCGACCCCGCTACTCGATTTCGACTGTTCTCGCACGGGATGTTTATGGCCTGTCGTACCCTCCTTAGCATTTTGCAAATTGAATAGCATATGGAAATTTATGTTTTTTAGCGTTTCTACTGTAGCAGCAATAATGTCCAAGGAACCGGCACTTAACACGTTCTGTTTCAAGCTATTTTTGCAAGACTTCTTGTTCACGCAACTTGATATTTTGACTTCAAACTGATACATTATTACTGCTCTTGTTTGCAGTAGTTATAAATTGCATTTTGTATAAAGACTCATTCTTTTGGTAGAAATAAATTTTACAGAATTATATTTGTCATAAAATACATGTTTTAATCATTTTAATTGAAAGCATCAATTTTTCTACATTTTGATAGTTCAAAATTTTCTGCATTTTAAAAGCGTCACATTTTCTACATTTTGAAATTTCAACATTTTCTGCATTTTGATAGCTTTAAATATTCTGCATTTTGAAAGTTCAAAATTTTCGAATTTTATAATTTCCAATTTCCCAAAGATTTGAATTTCCAAATTTCGGAATTTTTAAGAATTACAAAATCTGAAAGCAATTCTGCCGCACCTGCGACCCCGCTCCTCGATTTCGATTATTTTCGCAGGGGATGTTTGTGGCCTGTTAAGGGCGGCTGCCAAAGAACGCGATTGTTGCGACCGAAATGAAACGAGGGTCGCGAACACTTTGATAAGAGAACGGCTGGCGTTACCGTAATTGTCAGATTAAGGAAACATATTGGAACGAAGAAAATATTTGCGACCGAAACGTCGTTTACAGAATGTTTCGCCCGAATTACTTTCGTCGCTATTAAATAAGATGCCATAAATCCCGAATTTATGCAGAGTGTTCCACTTGAGTTGACATCGTTAAAAATCTCGGAGGCGTGTGATTTAAGAAAAACTGTCACGTATACTTTAGTATTTCGAGTGGGTATTAAATAATATTATGTATTAATATTTTAGCGCAAGGGCATCTTCAAGGTTGTTTGATGATCATTTTGTCTTGAAGCATATTTTTCATTTCGGAATCATATACTGCGTGAAAAAATGCTTGTCTTTTGTTTCACACTTTTGTTGTAAGTTCAATATTTCTTAAGATATTTAGCGAAACATCTTTTATAATTTATGCTGATACATCTGGTAGTCTTACATCTTCAAGTATCATTAGTACTACTATTTGTAGTACCTAAGTATTGAAAATAATAGAAACAGTTAACAACAAAGGGAGAATAACGCTGTTTGTAAAAACTTTGAAAGCAATCGTTCCAGAACAGAACAATCCGCTGTTTCCGTTGAACTTTAATTCGCAGCGAAATCGACGAAGTCGAATCGATTTCGAAATTCTTCAGCTCGTTTCTGGAAGTTTACGTGTTTGTACTAGAGAAACGGTCGTGGTTTCCAACCACTCGGATCGCCGTGGAAAGACACATAAAAGTAAATAAAGGAATTGCGTTTGTTTGCGTTTTTACAAGAGTAAAAAAGTTCTCTTTGCTCATACTGCAACTTTTTCCCGATTGAAACCGAGGAATACGCTCGAACGTGTACGAAGAATCTACGTTTCTTTGATTTCACGGAGTTCTTTGATGGCTACGACCACTCTTTACTTTATGGTTCTATGGATTTTAAGGCTATCTTGTCCGCGTCAACAAACGTCACTCTCGTCGGCCACGTTTTCTTCCTGTTCAGTTCCCGTTTCTTCCCCTTCCATCGCGTTATTGTTCTCCCTTTCTCAGAAAATCGTCCAGAAATCTCTTTGGAATGTTTGTTGTCGTGTAAAAATCGATTTAGCGTTTGACCCTTTACCGACGAACTAATATCAATGTTGCAACTTTAGTATTTATGATTGAAGCGCTTTTTATACAAATATTAAATTAGAACATAGTGCTTCTATGTATGCAAATATTGAAAAATATAATACTACTTCTATTTATGGAGATAATAAATAATGAAATAGAACTTCTATTTATGCAAATATTAAAACATGAAATAGTACTTGTATGTAAAGGAACGAAACTAAAAATACATAATTAAAGAGAAACATTTAAAGAAATAAAAAAAATGAATTGACTTAGTACGATCTTAATTCTCCAAAGTTGAGAAATTCCAAGGACCCATAAAATTCCAAAATTGATCTCGAAATCCCGAAAGTTGCAAACGTTCGAAACTCCCGAGTTTCGAGTTACAAAAATTCTGAACTTACAAAACTTTGTAATTGTCGTGTTTAAAAATGTTAAAATTCGACGATGCCAATTTCCAGAAAATCTTGAAACGATCCTGAAGCGATCAAAATTTAATAACTCCAAAATGCCGATATTAAAACGTTCCAAGACCAAAACAACGCTAATTGCATATTCCTGTTATACGAAGCCACGGAACGATAAATGATGCCGTGAATTTATGAGGCAACGCTTGCGCAGCGTGGATCGTGATACAAGTCGAAGAGGATTCGCGATTGCACAAGGTTGTTACAATGTTCTTAGCTGGAACACAAGCTCGTAGGATGTAATTTTCATCCAATGAGTAATTCATAGAGACTCGAACGTAGTAGGAAGTCAATCCCTCGCGGGAATCGAGCACAATAAACGCGATGAATTTTCCGAGCATGGCAGCTACCATTGTGCCATAAGTGAGAGGACACAGGTGGGCGTTGCTGCGATGGAAAATCGTTGAAAACACGTTTGATCCGAGGATTCTTGAAAGAGGAGAACCTAAATCCGACGCTAACCGGATAGTCGGCAAAGTTTCGATATTGAACAGCAAGGTGTAACGTTAACGCGAATCCGATACGAGAATACACTTTTAACGCGCGTATGTACCGACTTTGAAATAGAATCGGCTTCTTTTCTCGTCGCTGAAGAGTTTTTGATTTTGTGCAGACGTTTGAGCGGACTAGGAATCATGGTTCTCTTTCGTGATTCAATGATACGATGAAAGATCGTGTTTTCGTGATTTTCCACCTTCTCTTTGTATACAATGTTTCAGTTAACGTAGTGTAACTGGATGAAGATTAATTCACTTTGCGGGCATACGGAGAATAACACGAATGATAATGTAAAATAAATATTTAAATATAAAAGCAAGTAAAATTTGGCCATACACGATTTCATTTTCGTGGATGCTAAGTTTACTAATTTTAAAGGTATTGATAATTTTAGATATTTATTTGGAATACTTTGTACGGAAGAATCGATTACAATTAACAAAAAAAATTTAGGTCTAAAGGGTACCAACTGAATCTTAGCTAGATTTTAATGTTACAAAGAAATATATTTTAAATTGAATTGTTTCAAAATGTTTTAGATTTAATTTCAATAATAGTAAAATGGTCATTTGTATTTAACAAGATAGAAATATTTCATAGTACTCTGAGGATGCTTACCAGACGATACAATAAGGATTGATAAATTTAATAATAATATATTATCGAACAACACCACACTCAATGTTTTAATCACAGCATTTCTATATTTTATATAAATTATATATAATGTTGATTTATTTATATTTGAATATAATATTAATGTCACTGGTATACATTCGTTTCAATCATTTAATGTTTGAATTTCGCTGGTATATATTCATTTAAATTATTTAATATTTACTGACTCTTCACAAAATAACTCTTCCTAAGAAGACATTTCAAGTTTAATATATAACTCGAAGAGACCTTAACTGAACTCACGTTTCGGTGGTACCTTTTCAACCTTACATTCACACAGAAACAGTCCTCGAAAGTTCGGCCATGTATCTTAGAAACAGTATCCTGTACAATTCAGTTGTTCCAACTCGGGACAGATAAAGTGTGTCGAATCCCTCGGGATCAAAGGTACAAGGACGATTCTCCGAGCCTTTGATGATTAATGTAATAAATTCAATATTCCCTTTCAACTAATTGAAGCTAATTACTCGTTATGCAACTCTGGTATAAAAGGAAATTGTGACTAAATAATGAAAGTAACGGTGTTATTTGAACACGTTTACATTTAAAGCGTTGACTACTTCAGTGGAAGCGGATATTTATGGTCAGGCAATTACGTCATACACGAACATCAATACTTTATTTAGCATGATCTACTTGTAATCATTCAGAATACTAACACGCACAAGAATAAAGATAACAATGATTCGATCTTACATTTTCTTCAATTGTTCGTTTAAGTTATTCGATTATATTAATCTAGCTTAAGAATTATCAAATTCAGTTCTCCAAACCCGAGAATTAAAAATTTCATAATGCAGGAATTTACTACTATCCTGATTTGTAAATTCATCGAGTTGCTAATTAACAAATTTACTGATTTACTGATTTACTGATTTACTGATTTACTGATTTACTAATTTACTAATTTACTAATTTACTAATTTACTAATTTACTAATTTACTAATTTACTAATTTACTAATTTACCAATTTACTAATTTACCAATTTACCAGTTTACTAATTTACTATTTCACTGTTTCACTCAATAGAAAACTTAGACATTGAAAATTATTAAATACAAAAATTTTAAATCATAGAAATATAAATATTAAAATTGAAAGAATTTTTCAAATTTCGAAATTCTAAGAGAAAATTTCTTTTTTCATATCCATTAGAACTTATTGTCATTATTAGTCATTCAATGGCCTTACAGCAGTGAATATGTTAACCAGTAAGTGACATAATACGGTCACTATGACGCAAGAGTCTTCACGAGTCAAGAGCGATAATTCACGGAATAACTATGTTTACATCATGCTTCAAATTATGACGGGTACTATCAGCGAGAAAAAATCATTTTATAAGACTCACTTTGTCTGGAAGCCCTCGAATTCTTCCTGCTGTTCAGAGATGGACGCTTCGAGGTCCAAGTAGGCACCATAATCGCCGTCTTTGTATAACTGGAGCGCCGTGTCATCGAGCTGCAACACAAGTAGCACGAAAATTATATAACTACTAAATAATCATACCTTTTTACTGGGGCAACTTCTATACATTCCGTGAAATAGAAGAATAGTAAAACGATGGAACAGTTATATAACAGAGTATTGGTATTTCACATAGTGAAATAATAAATCCGCGATACAATTACGTTTTCTATTTAAATAACTCCCGAAGAAATTAAATAATAAAATATTTAAATAATAATACTACAATAATCAAACATTAATTAATAATAAAATACCAACACATATAATAGTTTAGTGAAATAGTAGAATAATAAAACAGTCAAACAACAAAGTCATCAAACACTAAGATACCAAAGTAATGGTATAGTAATATGGTTACATGTCGGACCTAATTGATCAATAAGATAGATTTACCGTAATAAATCAAAATAATAGAATAATAGTGTAATAAGACTCGTAAATCTAATTAATTCGATCCGCAATTTCTAATAACGTCACTAACAATAAAAGTATTGAAGCAATGACGACGCTTATTCGAAACAGCGTACAGAATGTGCAATCCGCGTTGACATGGCTAATTAAATTGGAAGCTTTCCTCGCCTTCTCATTTCCTCGCTCGTGTGCAAAGCATCATCGCGGAAATTATTGCCACTTAAACATTAGCTGATTTCCTCGTAACCGGCGTTGCTTCTGAAGCGACGCGTCATCGCGAAACGAGCTTTGAAGCAAAGAGACAGCTTTTATGTCGCCAGGATCTCGAAGTATGCCCACCGTTTCTCTACCTGGACGGATCCAACATGGCGGAAAATTCGTTCCCCGATTTTTCGATCGAGAGAACCTTGCGAACGAATTCTCCAGTCTGTCGCGACTTCGTTTCCGGGAGAAAACTTTTGGCACAACAGGTCGCCGACGATTGTCCCGGAAAACTGAAAATTCACGGTTCCGAGACATTGATATCGAGGCAGGATTATCCGAGACCGAGTGTACCACGGATAAGCAACAATTTCGAGAAGTTTCCGGTGAAACTAAAACACGACCGACGAGTTTCGAGTTCCGTGGTGAAGCTGTTCCCTTTGTTACCGGTCCGCAATAAGTACAGCTTTCGATTGCCAGTTTTAATTAAACCTCGTCAAAGTTCGGCACTAATTGACGAAGTCGGACGTTATTGATCATGGTATCGTTACAATTTTATTATTACGATTGCCGCATTCAAAGTCCAACTTTCTTGCACGCTGTTACGAATGGAAGTATCAATTCAGTTCGGATGTATTTGGTGCATGAAACTTAATTTCGGTTTGGATGTTGTTCGGTAAATGTTGTTAGTAAAATTTACTGATTCGAACTGTTTTACTCGCAACGTTCATTTGACTTTTGATTTCTTTAAGTCTTAATTTCTTATGTTTTAGGAAATAATAAAGGAGATAATTAAAGTGAAGAGTTTCTAGACAAATAAATGTTTATTTAACAAATCGAATAATACATCTCGTTTATTCACATAGTAATTACTAATATTGTAGTTAGATATTCGATCAAAAATAATTAAATGATTACAATAATTGTAATTAATAAAAATTAATTAGGAAACATCAATTATAAAAATCTTAATTAACACAAATCTTAAGTTTCATATCTTTCAGTTTTCCCATGAGAACAAGCATAAATTAATCCTTTCTCACAATCTTCAAATCTCGTTTTGAACACAAGATTTTTGAATTATGATTTTTTACACCACTTTCAATGATTATTAAGTTAATTACATTTTCATACATGCTTTTAAAAATAATTAAATAACTAGTACGTCGCATAGATATTCATCTGCAATATTGTCTCCAACTGCATTCCATTAAACACGACATAAATATAAGTTTTAATTATAATCAAGAAGAGCACGACGCTATATCATAAATACAGTACAAATTATACCACTTATATTCGATGAAATGCCTATTCGCCGTGAGAAACGTCGGACCAAAAGGGTTAAGATGCGTGATAAGAACACGGCGGAAGTTAATGCATTTACGAAATATCAGATCATGTAAAGAGTATGTAAACCGAAAGGCACGTATGTGAAATCCAAACATGTTGTAAAATATGCGAATCGCTTCCAACCATCTGGAAACAGGGTGATTCATAAAAACCTACATGCTGGTTAACGCGAAAAGGAAGTTCAAAATTTATTCGAAGTTGATAAAGCGTGAGAAGACAAAGAAGGAAATGTCTGTCCGAACGTTCCTCTTGATAATTACGGTGTAAATTAGTATACGTAGTAACGATCATGCGAATGTTTGGAACAATTTCGAAGAAGTCGGTTCCTATGGTGTTTTTCTCATTGAGGAGTTATTCGGTTTTCATGGAATGGGTTCAACGCACGAATGGGCCGTCTTAAGGGTCAACAATCTGGGCTAATGCGGCTAATCCGCTAAATTTATCCGCGCATCATTTGGTCCAGATCCACCGTTTCCGTGTGTGCAACGAGATAATCTCTTGGATCTGGAATCAGGTGGTCCGTACTAGATACGTAACATATTAAGTCCGCGGTTGCGACACTCTAAGACTTCGAAAATAGATCAACTTACGTTATGGCCGACAATGCAGTTAGTGCCGGGAAATTCAGGCACCCTACACGCTACGAGATTAGAACAAAACGCGATATCGTGCACGGGACAATCAGACAGGAAAAGACAGAATACAGAGGGGAAAGTAACGGTGGATAAACCGGAAGATGGAGAAAAATAGTAGCAAACCACTTGGGAAGCCGTAGGCGAAAGCTAAACGTTGCTTCAAAAATAGTCGAGCAACCTGGGACGCCATATTTGTAATCACGTGGCAACTGTCGTTGGAAATGTTATTTTCCACTTCCGTGCAGACTGTGTCGTTCTAATGAGTTTCTGGGAATCTTCGTTTCACGCAAATACCATATTCATTCCACTATTTTATTATTTTTATATTTTATCTTGTCATTTTAACACTTCGGTATTCCACTGCTTCGTTACACTAATTTACCATTCTGCCGTTCCATTATTCTATTTCACTATTCAACTTTCTATTCCTTTATTGGTTTGCTCTTGTACTTATTACATCGCGTGTTGATATATGCATTCATTTCCACGGTGACGCTTAATGTATTCAGAACCAACGTTCACTGTCACAGTGGAAGTCAACATATATGGTCAGACACTGTAAAACAAATTAATAAAAGATACAGATAATTACTTTCTCTGTTTCAACTTTATAAATAGTTTCAGAGAATTCTACAGTTTCTCGTTTATGTTTCTTTACTGAACAATTAGGAAACGGAATTTCCAATTAGGAATTAAAAATTAAAATCTGTTTGAAATAAATTTAAAATCCATTTAAAATCTCTGTAAAATCTGTTTAAAATCCGTTTAAAAACTACTTAAAATTTATTTAAAATGTGTTTAAAATATATTTAACATCTATTAAAAATCAGCAGGTATAATATTGTATGTGTACTATATCCAGTTACTTCACTTTGATTGATATTGTTCTTTAAAACCATTTTATAAATATTTTCCATTAAACATTTTTGCACATAAATATACATAAAAATCCCTAATTATAAGGCCCAGGCACTAATAACTATAATATAATAATTATTCACCTCATTCACTAGCATGCGTTTTTATTTATCGACCAACGTCGATCCCAAACTTTTCGACAAAACCGAGAAACACCTAACGATCTTGCCAAAAGATCTAACCTGTTGAAAAATCATCATCGAACAACCTTCGATCGATAACGGACGAGTAGAACAGGCGAGTATCAGTGAGAGACAAATAAACGAAGAGGAGAGAGGAATTCCAGTGCGGGAAAATAGGGGGAAAGGGAAAGTGCAAGAACGATCCCGAGGAATCTGGTAATGCAGGAATGAGGGGCATGAAAATAGGACGAAATCGAAGCGAAAGCTCGGACGGCGATGTGTAGGCAAGCGGAATAAAACGAGGAAGGAGAGGATGAAGAAGTTGCGCGTACGTTCTCGCGAGACGCCGAGGGGCGAAGGGGTCGGCGGTGACCCATATTTCTAAAAATCACACAGCTTCGAAATAGTCCGTCGTCGTCGAACGAACCGGCTGCCATAATGCACGCGCGTGCTCGGCTGCGAGGTCGCTGCATTTCTCCGGTTTCTCGGCGTTCTGCATTCGGTGGAAAGCGATTGCCGACTTACGTAATCCACGTGCCGCCGTTAGGATATCTGGCCTTGAAGAGCACGACGAAATTGGTCAACCGGAAGGGAACGCGTTCGGGACACACCGCGGCCGAACCGGAGACGATACCGACGCCATTGCTGTCGCCGTTGCCGCGAACAATGCTGTTCCGCTTGTTTCTGCTTACTTGGCTCGTCGTTGCTTGCGTAAGAACGGGCCATTGAGTCGAAAAACAATGGGAATCTCGACGACGAAGGAACTTGCGGGGGATGTTACGTGGCGCTTGTTAAAGAAGTTCGAAATTCGATGGAGAATTCCGGCTTTCGTAATGGAACGCCGTCAACTTATTTTTATTTTATCTCGATCGAGTTTCCTCTAGTTAACACTGAACCTACCAAAGCGGTCAAATTACCGTTTTATAAATTTCCTAGGTCAATCGTTAAAATTTGTTACAGCGGCTTTCTTCAAGTTTGTGCTGATTCTCGTCGAGATGAAGAATTCATAAATGTATGAATTTATGTTTCATCGTTTGATTATTTATTTTTCAACTTCAGTTTGAACTACAAAATAATTGTACATTACACGTCGGTAGTTTTAGTGCTAGTGAAAATTTGTAACTTTAACCGAATTTCTCACTTATTGATATCGTTTCTCTTTTTAATTGTATCCGTGGCTCTATCATGTGGTTCTGTACATGTGGATACTTGAAGTCCGCAGAGTCGGCGACGAATGGTATTTATCATTTGCATTCTCGTTAGGTTAGAATTTTGTAGCTTTGGAACTCTGGGAATGAGACCTTTTGACTTTGGAACTGACCAGTGTTTCCATTGTTGGAAAACTAGGGACATTCTCCCCATCTACCTTTCCCTATCTCTACCTCTTCCATACGCTACTATGTTTCCCGATAAATACCTGAATTATATTTATTTAGTAGAAATATGCCAGAAGATTATAAAGTCGTCATCATTGTGATTTATATCTTTCGTAAGTAAAAATATGCAAATTCACAAATCTCATGATATACATTCGTCGTGAATAAAAATATTATAAATTCCTAATTTTAATGTATATTATAAATGTCTAATCTCTATAAATGTTCTTATAAATTCCTAATTTTTATGAATATTATAAATGTGTGATATTTATAAACATTATTATAAATTCTTCACACATACAATTATAAACTTCAAATCAGTATAAATATCCACGCAACAAAAAAAGTCACCTATGACAAACCGGTATTCGCCCGAGGTGACATGTGACCTCGAACATGTGACCGAAAACTCGTCGACACAAAGAAATTAGGTTGTCAATGACACTTCGTCGAACTCGCCGTTCCATAAAGTGCTACAAGAACGTTATCTAAGAACGAAACTGAACCGGGGCCATAAATTAATAGAGAATTTATGTATTTATAGCAACTGTTCTTAATTGAGTTGTGTATCGTTATCGACAGCGAAAGTTGTACGGCTTCTTCCGATACCGTAGCATAGCACGCGATGACACAACCATGCTATCTCAGTTACATGTTAATGCGATAGACTCCCGTCGGAATGTGAATTACGTAGAGATAAATGTGTACTTCCTGACTATAGAATTTATAAACTGGCTTAAACTACATATCACCGTTCCAGTGTACTTTTTCTGTAAGAATTTAATTACTGAATTCCTGGCATTATTGTAATTTATAGTCACTGTACCGGATGCTCTCGTAAATCTCGAATACTTAATACATTTCTTCGACGCGTGTGCTTATAAATCAAGCGAAATCGCTTTCCTAACTTTCTTCGCTTAATCCAACATTATTATTATTTATCATGCAACAGCCGTATCGGGTAATCACTTGATTCGATCATTTTATAACATTTAACGTTTGCTGTGATGCTTCTTGCTGGATCTAGGAAATGAAAGATCACGTGATTATAATTATGGAATAAAATATATTTGCACTTTGAATACATCGACACTTCATTATAGAATAACTCGATGTAAACACTAACTAAATTTTCGTTCAACTTCATTGTTTAATTTAAAATTTTTTAAATTGTCTAAGAATTTTCACGGTCTATGTAAATGACTATCAATTTCTTTAGCATACACTCTTCCTTATTAGAATTCGAGCTATAAAAGATTACACGCCTGCAGTAAAATCTTAGAATACCCCATAAGTTAACTCTATAAGTTACTACGCTCAAAGTAACAAGTGTACTATATGCGACACCTACATGATACTGTATAAAATATACATATGTATTTCTGTCAATTTAAAGAACCGACCGGTAATAAAAAAGATCATAAAATAAAGTGCTTCGAGGCTTCCTTTGAACTCGAGTAAGGAAAACGTTTTAAGAACACACGTGGTTCGACAGGAAGCACGCCGATAAACATAATTAAAATGCAAGAAGCTGATTGGGCGAGTTTCAGTTGACAGGAGATAAACGAAAATGCTGGAAGGACTTCCGAGACAATTAACCGAGATACACTGTACTTCTGGACAAGTAGTTCTGCACGACCGAACGAAACTTTCACGATCGCCTTCTTTTTGTTCGACTACGAGCACCATGCACGGAATAACCGTCCATTCACGGAAAGACACGATTCAATAGAACGTCGATAGACCGATCAATAGAGGCTAGATAACGCTCAAGTATCGGAAATAATTTTATTTATCGTGGGTTATTTAATCGAGAAAGAGTTATGGCTAAAAGGGAAACGCGTTTCGTGTCTATAGTTAGTGCAGCGAGCGACAGATATCGTGAAATACGGTAGATGCCATAACAGAATGTATAGAAATATCTTTGCACAGGAATATGGACGTAAGTGCTACATAATCCAGCGAAATTCTAAATGTTTCGTATTCGACCCATTAATAAGCGAATACGGACTCCTGTTATATTACCGCTTTTGTATATGCTAGTCGCGTTTCTTCATTCGACAATTATTCAACTTATGTTATCCATTTTGAGAACTTTCTACATGTTTGTTTTCGTATGCGGCAACATACAATGTTCTTGTTACATACAGAATGTCTCACAACTGATGTTACTCCTGGAAAGGGGTTGTGGAGAAGATGATTCCAAGCAACTTTTTCCTTTGCGAAAATAGATACACTATTTATATACTATTAGTGTTACGTACTGCATATTATGGCGTAACAGTTATTATTTTACAAAAGGGCAATCCATTGGGAATTGGCAACATAACTATTAGCGATGATTGAATGTAATCAGAATAAATTTTTGCTAATAATATTGATTAAAAGATCATCAAAACACCGTCTCATCGATGATATCGGTGATCAGTAACCAAACTAAAATTCCAATAATCGAAAGTGGTTATTTATAACCACAATCAACGTCTGCCATCGAAGATGCTTATTTACCATCAAGAAGCGCTGCAATTATTCATAAGGAATTTAATTAATGCAAAATAAGTGTCAGTTATTCCAAAATATTTCAATTACTCATGACCTATTAACGATCAGAACAATTGTAAAAGAACGTCTTTCAAACGCGTGAAACTTGAAATAAAAATTCTTTCAGATACGACGACAGTTAGTTTCCATTTAAATAAGAATGACAGTCCGCATAGAAAATCGAGGAATACCCGTTATTTCGAACGTTCGCTTTCAGCAAAAATAATTGATCACGACAGAGCATCAGATTCTATGAGATCGGAAGAAGCGCGTCGCGAAAAATACTTTTCACGCGATGAATGGTGTTACGTAGGGACAGGTTCAAAATGGAAAGTTGACAATTAATACACGTCAACACGCGGAAAACAGTCAGGAACTGATTTGAATTTGAAACGACTACCAATAAACGGATGATTCTTAGAACGGCTCGCTGCGGCTTAACGCGCTTGAATGGCGATGTGGGCGGCACGTGGGCACACGAATATGCTCCTTTTCATTCGTCACGGAGGAAGACGTCTTTACGTTGTCACAGGAACGTGAAAGAGAAAGTGATCGGCCAATAACTCCACTGTTAAACCTCCTCGAAATGCTACAAACTATATCAAACTTTGCTTTCAAGAATCGCCATGTTGCTTTCTTGGATTCATCGCTGAATTGAAGATACTTTCAAAATAAATTCTGACTCCTTGGGTCCTATTTCTGCTACGGTTAAAAACTATTATTCCAAACTACAAATGTATCTAAAGGAACGAAAAATCTTTGAACTATTGTATTCAAGAAAACTTTGACTGAGGTATAATCCTCTCGCAGCAAATATGTATTCTACGACCTAACAAATTCAAACAAAGTAAATACTAAATAAATAAAAACTAAAGAAAGTAAATACTTTACAAGGTATTACTAGGCCCATATTTGAGTAAGTATTTTAAAATGATCTATCTTTATTATTTAAATAATACATATAATATATTTCTCGTAAGTTTTCAGTCTTGTGTATTTTCATTCAAATTCTAATATAAATTTAATCTCGGGGATAAAGCTTGATGAAGAACTAGAGATTAACCCATTGCCTTAATATAATGTCAACGCCCAATGTGAATAACATTGTAACTAATTTGTGTTTTTATTTAAGATGGAATATTGTTCATATCAAATATTGACACCCTGATCAAGTATCATACCCTGAAAGTTCCTTCAACAATGGTAGTTGAAATTAAATAACTCAACTTGTAGACTTATCGAATTTAATAATTTAACTTACAGACTCATCGAGTTAAATAATTTAACTTGTAGGCTTATGAAAATCAATAATTCAACTTATAGGTTCACCAAGTTTAATACTTCAACTTATAGACTGACCAACTTCAATAATTCAACTTATTGAACTTATCAGAATGAATAATCTGCACTTGACATGGGCAAGTAGAATATTTTAAACTAGGTATTTCAAACTACCGGCATGCTTGCTCAATTATCTTTCAAGTGAAACCATTTGAACGAACTGAGCAAAACTACGATGCGCCGTTCATGGCACTTCAGTTTCTCAGAAGTTACCAATCAACACGATCGACTGTGCCGACTTCTTCTCTGTTATTAGAGACGATTACGATGGTTCATCATTTTTACACCGGAATCCGACAAACGCGATTGTTAAAGTTATAAACTCTTTCGTCGCCTCTATTCGAGGACAAAGAAACATCGGTTATTGCGCCGGTGTCACGAAGAGATGGCTTCGAACAAAAGAACCTTCTACCTGGGTGATCCACAAATGTTACTTCGCTGTTAAAATGTCACGATTTTACGAGAAGTTGTACTTTTGAAGTGCGTTCGTCTTTTATTATCATCAGGATTTATTACCCATTACTATATTTTATTACTTTTCGGAACAAGATGAAAGAAAAAAAGATAATACTTATTTATCCTCTGTAAAACGAGAAATTGTGACACACAAATGTTTACTATTACTGTTAAATTAATTAATCATAATAGAATATTATAATAGAATATTATGATTAATTAGCTTAACAATAATAAAAAAGTAATAGTGATCTAAAGTTTACGAATTGTTTCGGAATTGTGTGAGAATCAATTGAAACAGCAAATACTCTCAAGATATATCCGTAAATAATCGCCATAAACACGATCCAAGGGCTGCGGGTCGGGAATGGTAAACTCGCTCGAAACTTCTCCGAGAAAATTCGAGTAGGAGCTCGCGTGGAAAAATAGAAAAAGAGAAGAAACAGGCAAGGAAGCCGCTTAATCGCGCGATAAATTATCGCCGTTGCCTCGGTTGGAAAAGAAGGCGAACGGTGGTGTATCTAACACAGCGAGAAAGGACGAGGATTCCCATTAGAAACATGGAAGGATCCAGGTGGTAATAGGTTGGCGCTAACTTAACTCTGCACACGATCGTGTCGAGTGTAAACTACTGTAAAAGCTGTCCAGGTTATTATGTGTGCGCGAGATAATGAAAACTACGGAAACAGCCGGAGGCGCTTCTGTTTCCATGGCGTAAGTTCCACCATCCTCTCGCGAAAACCACGATGGTGGTTGGCCGAAAGAGGGTTGTTTAATCCGCGTGTACACTCGGATGCAACGTACACTCCTATTTTGGTAACACGTATACAAATTTCAAAATTTTTTCATTATCAAATTTTTGTATTTTTACATTTTCAAGTTTTAGAATGTTTAAATTCGTAGGTTTGCAAATTTTATAATTTTCAGATTTTAGAAATTTCGAATTCGATTTTGGAATTTTTTAATTTTAAGGTTTTCAAGTTTTAGAATTTTCAGATTTTCGAATTTTTGTATTTTTATATTTTCGAATTTTCGAATTTTTGTATTTTTATATTTTCGAATTTTCGAATTTTGAGGTTTCCAAGTTCTAGAATTTTGAAATTTTCAAGATTTAGAATTTTTAGTTTCGCAAACATTTATATTTGAGAATTTTCAGATCTCTAATTTCTTCACAACCAAATTCCTAAGTCAAAATTTCTCGTTCTTCAATTCCCTACATTCCTCTACATTTGGACTTTCAAAGTCCACCATTCTTAAATTCCTAAGAATTTCTATATTCCTACCTTCTATCCTTGAATCACAAAATGCTAAATACCTACGTGCTCAAATTTATAAGTATGAGAGACCGTTCTTAATTATAAATGAAGATCAAGATTAGAAGTATAACTTGAAATATGAAGGAAAACTAGAGTTAACTGGTGTGACATGAATTCATAAGCGAATAACGTATACAAAAAATGCAATGTACCATACGAATTATGAGTTCTATTAAAATAACACTAAATGTATTATCAGTCAAAATTACTTCGATCATTCTTATTATAAGCCACTATAGTGGTTTGATGATTTATGGAATCGAAAATTTGCAAATTTGCAAATTCGAAGATTTGATGATTTGAACACTTAAGCAATTGAACATTCGAGTATTTAATCGTTACCAATGATTTCTGGAACACCAAGTTCCCAAATCCCTGGATGATCAAATTCCTACATGCTCGAATTTCTCGGTCCACGAATCCCAATTTGTCCAAATCTCCCAGGGCCCTAAAATCCCTGCAAATCAGTGCTTAGAGATTGTTACCTCCATGATTGTTATATTTTTGTTATGAAAGTCATATTGGTTCATGATTATATCGGCGTTAAATGTGTGTCGAACGATGCAGAAAACGGGGTCGACGAAATTTTCGCGATGAACATCGATCCACGCGTGCGTCCGCGACGGTTTTCCCGCCATAATTTCGATCGTTGTTCGCCGCAACGGACGTTTCCGGCGTACGACGGATATTCGCGCAGCGTGGCACATCCTTCGCACGAATAAATATATAATATGACGGGAATGAGAATTAATGGCGAGCTGTTACGGCCGTTTTTCGATGAATTAAACGGGCACGTCGCGGCATCGTGGCTCGACCACAAACCGCATAAATTTGCCCGCGTTTACGCTGCCGTACGGGACGCAGGAAAACTGCAAAAATCTGACGAAAAATGAAATAGAACAGATGCTTTTTTGACCATTTTTAACGAACGCCGTAAACAATTGTTATCAGTTTAAAAAAAAAAATTCTGGTTTCTCATCGTGCGCGGTTATGTTTCTTTATCAGCACGTTTTGTAAATTTGCGAGTTTTCGACAGCTTCTTTTTAAGTTTGAACAAAGATATTTCTAACAGAAATGTATATAGTGTATACAACAGCTTCAAAGTTTTCTCGTGTGGCTTCGAATTTAAATTAAATATAATACACTGTACTGTTGTATATTCCCTACGATATTTTTAAAAGATTCTTTTCTTACATGATTTTCAAATTTAAATAAAGTATAATGTATTCTAGGATTGTCTATTGTCTACAGTGTTTGAAAGATCGATGCTTTTCTTACGCACTTTCGAATTTAAATGAATTACAATATTTTCTAATATTGTCTACTGTCTGCAGTGTTTAAAATATTGATATTTATCTTACGTAATTTAAAATTTAAATTAAGTATAATGTATTGTAATATTGTACATAGTTATGCATGATCTGTATAAGGTACGTAAGTGATGATATAAGATACATAAGTAACTGATAATATGAGATATATGACTCACAATATAGGCCATAATACTTCAATATTTTATGAACATTACTTTTTTTCTTAATGTATAAATAATATAATGATGTATATAATTAACCGTAAGACTTTCTACAATACGAAAAATAATTGGTCTTTGTTCGAAATTCTCGCCAAAAACATCTCTTGTTAAGCGATAGATTCCAGAACACGTTAGCAGGATGTTCAAACGTCGCCACTTATTTTTCGCGATGTTTTGCCAGAAGTCTTGAGCAGTTAGTGAATCTACTCTTCGGAGTTCTTCCACCGCGAACAAGTTTTTTCTCCTCTAGTCGCGACGAGTTAAACAACGTATCAGCTTCTCGGTTTCATACAAATACGGAGCGAAAATGCGAGATACTAACAAGATCTAACTAAGGGATCCATCAAACTTACAGAAACGTATAAAAAGCCAATTAACACGAGCCTGTAAATTGAACCTGTCTAAGTAACTTCTGATGTTTTGTTCAATGCGGATTATTTCCTCTCTTCTATTCGTGATGCGTTCGCATCTGTGATTTAGAAAATAAATTGAATCATTCTTGATAAAATATATACGGACGTGTGTATATTTAGAAATTTTTACATTCCGAGATCCTTATTCCTAAATTCCCTAAATTCCTGAATCTCTGCACTCCAAGGTTTTACTGCTGTCAAATAGTTACCACAATACGTTTTAGTTCAAAAGTCGAATGAATTCTGTTCAATTTAGTATTTCCCTATCACTAATTGCCATTATATATCGATACATCATATGTATAACATTACTACATTCATACATCATATATGTAACTTCACTACATTTATGCATCGTATGTGTAATTTCGCAATGTTTATAAATCAAATGCACAACTTCACTATGTTCATACATCATATATGTAACTTCACCACGTTCATGCATCGTATGTGTAATTTCGCAATGTTTATAAATCAAATGCATATCTTCACTATGTTCATACAGTGAGAGTCAAAACTGAGTATACACCTCGAGAGCGCGGCATTTATTTAATAATTATTAGGTACATGTTACATTTATGAAAAATGTTATTTAAAAAAACATAAGGTACAGGTTGATGGCAATTGAATGTAGAAAATGTTATTCATTTTAATAAATAACATTTGAAATACAACATAAAATAGTTGAGAATCTGCAAAAATATGAATCAAAAGTGAGTATACACAATAAAAGTAATTAGTCTGTTATGAAATATAGTTCAGAAAAGCCGTTTTCTAGAAGCAGTGATTTCCGAATAAGCGTAAATTAGTGTAAATTTTCATAAGTGTTGATTACTTCGAAATTTTTAATGCATAAATAGAATTATGAATGAAAAACGTACAGAAACTTCAGAAGACATGAGGAAACTTATTGTTAAATTAAGAAACGAGGGCAAATCATTGCGGGAGATAGGGGAAATAGTAAATCGTTGTCATGGAACTGTAAAGAAAATCATAGACAAGTATAAAGGTACAAAAAGTGTAAAAAGCTTTCCTCGGTCCGGCCGCCCGAAAAGGTTAAATGAAGCAGATAACCGATTAATTACACGGATTGTGAAGAAAGATCCCACTACAAGTGCAGTTTCATTAGCTAAAGAAATATCTGAAATACAGCAAAAGTCTATCAGTGCGAGTACGATTCGTAGAACATTAAATTCTCAAGGTATGCATGGTCGTGTTCCACGCAAGAAACCAGCGATAAGTGCAAAGAATCGCGTTTGCGATTGCAATTCGCAAAACAATTCATAAATAAACCACTTGAATTTTGGAATACCGTATTATTCACGGATGAAAGTAAATTTGAAATTTTTGGAAGGAAAAGGCAACCAAAAATTTGGAGGAAAAAAAATACGGAATTAGAACCGAAAAACCTTGTTAGTACCGTCAAGCACGGCGGTGGTAATATTATGGTTTGGGGTAGCATGGCAGCCTCTGGAGTCGGGGAATTAGCTTTTATTAATAGTACGATGGATAGATTTCAATATCTCGATATTTTAAGAACAAATTTAGCTGGAAGTGTCAGAAGAGTTCAGTTGCCAGATTCGTGGATCTTTCAGCAAGATCGAGATCCTAAACATACAGCAAAGATTGTTAAGGAATGGTTGCAACAAAATGCTCCAAATCAACTAAATTGTCCACCACAATCCCCAGACCTTAATGTAATAGAGAATTTGTGGGAAATATTAGATTTGAACTTACGCAAAATAAAAATTACGAACAAAGATAATCTTAAAATCGAACTATTAAAAGTATGGAATGATATTTCTGTTTCAACAACACGTAAGTTGGTTGAATCCATGCCAAGACGATTAGCTGCCGTAATTAAAGCTAAAGGTGGACCAACAAAGTATTAAATGTACGTAATTTTATTAATAAATGAAAATAAATCATTCTTAATGAGTTGTGTATACTCACTTTTGATTCATATTTTTGCAGATTCTCAACTATTTTATGTTATATCACAAATATTATTTATTAAAATGAATAACGTTTTCTACATTCAATTACCATCAACCTGTACCTTATGTTTTTTCAAATAACATTTTTCATAAATGTAACATGTACCTAATAATTATTAAATAAATGCCGCGCTCTCGAGGTGTATACTCAGTTTTGACTCTCACTGTACATCATACATGTAACTTCCCTATGTTTGTACAACGTACATATAATTTCATTTACACATCATATGTGCAACTTCATTTACACGTCATATGTATACCTTCGCTTATAAATCATACATATACTATTCGATTTATAGTCTCCAGCTATAGTTTTAATTAGAACATGCACATTTCAGATGGTTGCATCAGAACGAACAATGAATACAAGTGACTCTTTCGAGTAGAAGGGCGCTAGTAAATAACGAAACGCAATTCGCGTGTTCACGAAATTATTTGTAACAAATGCTCGGTCTTCGGGCAATTTCTCCCTTCTATTCTTTGTGTAGCACCTGCAGGAAGAAGGACTCTTTGAGAGGGACACAAGTGTACGCCGCGCATTGCCGGCTTGGACAAATACGGCTCGATTTTTGCACAGAGGAGCAACGCAGAATGGCGAGCTCGCTTTTGACTTCAATGGAACCTGTTTACCGCATGAATGATTGAACGGTGCCGAGAACTCGATTCGAGAGTCGCATTGCCGATTACGCCGGCATTGCTGGCCAGTTATATGCTGTTTTTGCCACCTCTTTGGACAGAGATAAAATTAGACGTCCGTGCGCTCATCTTCGAGGAAGAGGCTCGTGAGAAATCACACGTGACCAGAGTAACATTTCAGTATCGAGTTAATTTTTTGCGCCCTTCATACGTACACCTAACTAGTCCACGTTATTTTGTTCTGAACGTAACTGATACTTACAAAATTATGACGAAGTTACTTTGTATAATTATGTTCGTAATCGTAAATTCAGATTATCTAATTTACTCTCTTTCTATTTTACTTGATCTATTTTTGAAGTAAAAATTAGGCTCGGTAAAATATTTAATGCATTTTCGCGGAGTGTTGGATTATAACTAATGGCATTGTAACGTGCGGATCATGTTAAATATATGGTATAAGCGCATTATATTCAATTATCGATAGAATTATGTAACTTTTCAACGATCGCGTCTCGTTATTTTTGCAAGCATAGTTAAAAGAGTAGCATAGAACACGTTGCAATAGCACGCGGCTAACTTTGTGTTACGTAACACGAATAATACGATTACATTCCATAGAGATTACACGATCGAACGAGCTGCAAATTACCATAAGTCATTAATCACCTGGCGCTCTACACACCGGTTCGATTCGATTGGATTCGGTTCGGTTGATGTCGGAAACGAACAACCCGTGAAATATTAGAAGAAGTTTAACACCTTTGAATTAATCGAACGCAAAGTTCGAAAGCTTCGGAGGCACTCGTAATATTTGACGAATGTTTAAATTCGCTTGTGATGAAAGAAAGACGGGGGACAAAACGAAATACAAGAAATAATTAGCAAGGCACACAGAAAAATTGATGGTATACTGTATATAACAATAAACTTGGTATACTGTAGTAATAATATAAAAAAATGGGAAATAATGATATGCATGATGCCACAGTAATACTATAATGTTACGATAAGATAATAAAATACTTTAATTGATTACTAGACTAGTATAGTGATATTAGATGTAGCATATTAATAGTATATTTATAGTAACACTAACATTTAATATGAATAGCATTGTATTGTTAATTTGAATGCAAAGTATTAATATCAGAAATTAGAATGTTGTTAACGTCAGGTGTCAATAAAGTAGTATAGTATATGTAGTATAAATTACTAAAACCGTGGTATAATATTCTTAGTCGATGTAACACTAATGAAACGTACAAACAAATAAACCAGAATTAAAATTAACATCTCTGAAACTTTTAGTCTGTTTCCTTTCCACCCTTCGTTGTATATTCCCCTTAAGACACGAGGGAAGATTCTCGCCACAAGAATATTCCATTGTTCCTACTTCACAGGTTCTTATACGATAGAGAACACAAGCTCAAGGAGCATGGTACCGCATCTCGAGACTTCGTCTACATTCACCCTTCTTCACCTAGCCACTTTCTTTGGTCCCTTTTCAACCCTTCTGGTTCGTACCTTCCTGTCGCGCTGCATGCTTCACCCGTTCATATTTAATGTTGACAGGGAGCCAGGTGTCGAAAGACTAGAGGTGATTGGACGAAGGATCATAATTTAGTAGTTCAGAAATTTTATAATTTGCATGTGTGAAAACTTGGAAATTCGACAGTTAGACTTCAGCAAACTTTGTAATTTCATAATTTAGAAATGTACACGTTTCGTCGCTTGTAGAGTTGATTATTGGAGGAATTAAAAACTTAAAAATCTAGAAATCTAGAAATTTAGAAATTTGGAAATAAACTTGGAAATGTAAAAATTTGGAAATTTATAAATTTAGAAGTTTATATTTAAGAATTTATAAATTTAGAAAGTGAGCAATGCCAAAATTTGTATATGCGATAACTTGGTAATTTGGCAATTTACAACTTGAAAGGAACCCCGTTATTGATAAATTTAGAAAGCAAACACAAACGCAACTTTTTCCGTTTAAAGTACTAACTACCTGTAGTCGTACGCATCACAAATATTCAGTACTTCCGCACCACTTAAAATCACCACCTCCGCATCCCGGAAAGCAGGAAAATACCAAGGAACAGATACACCCTCCTACCCTTATCGAACCGTGTATCCATCATTTGATTCCTACGACCGTACACCATCAAAACGAAGCATTCGGAAGCAGAGGAATGACGAAACGCATTCCCGAGCCGAAAACGAAGGCGTTTCGAAGGTGGTCCTTACAAAGTTAGAGCTACTTCCAGGAGGACCGCTTTTAACGCGCAACTTTTTAAGAGATCGACGGAACGTGAGACGTTTACGCGTTGGCAACGGGTTGACCGGTCGAAAGGACGAGTTTTTCGGCTGGCCGTGTCCTTGAAGATCGATCGTCCGTTCGGGGACATCAGTGGCCAGTTCAAGGACCCACGAGTGCTCTTTCCAGGAATAAAATCGCGATCGACCCGCCCCAGATATGTGAACATTTCAAAATTTCAGAACTTACGCTGTGAATCTCAAAACGTAACCAATTAAGATATTTAGAAATCTCGAGTTTTTGGAACTTTATGATGTTTCAATTTGGGAACTTGATCATTTTGGAATTTAAAAACCTGAAATGTTATGAATTGAGAATTTTTAAGCTAGAGAATTCAGAAAGTTGGATATTTTGAAGACATTAAAAATTTACAAACTCACAGATTCACAAATTTATAAATTTACATATATACAAATTTATAGATTTACAAAATATATTTACAAATTTATATATTTAGAAATTTACGAGTTTAAAAATTTGGAAATTTGAGTACTTAAGAACGTAGAAATTTGAGAATTTCAACTTTTAAAAACTACTTTCCTTAAAAAAGCATCTCAATACGCCTGTTCGAATTCCTCTTTGCTATTTACAGCGTATCCTGTCGCATTTAAAACCACTAAACTTTAATGTCTCAAAAATTCAGCGAACAAATGACGCTAAACAATTTATATTGACAATGTAATTCATTACCGGGTGCAAGGTATAAATTTTCTTCACATTGAAATAGCATAAAATGACCACGCAATTTTAAATTCTCGTCTGGATCGTTTTATACACTCTATGCTTCGGCTTGAAGTGTATCAATAAAAATTCGATCGACAAGATTGAATTCCGGCGAGCAATTTAATTAATGAGCCATTGACGACCGTTGGAGCGTGTCGATGACGAAACGCGTCGCGTCTATTTCCTCGATCGACCGGTTACAAAATAGTTACAAAATTCTGTTGATCGTTTCCGTGGCTTCCACGAACTTTCCATTCAATAAGGATTTACTCGAATCGATAGAGTGTCACGAGAGAAGAGGATGAAACTTTCATCGTAGCGGAGAAACTTCTGGCATTGTTCGAATCCAGGAGAGAGTAGATCGATGCATCTACATAACTAAGCACAGTTTTCCCATTTTCTGGACGAAACTTTTATCCGTGGTTTGTCATAGGGAACATCATCAAAATGTATAGTCAGTTTCGTTCGCTGCATTCGTTCGGATGTCGATAAATATTCGATTATTTGTAGGGAGGATCGGACATGATCTAGTGGTGATTAATCTGCATGTTGTTTTCAAGTTTCTGAAACTGTGTTTACTAAAATTTCAAACCAAGAAATTCTTAAAAGTTCAACATTTTTAGGATTTTACATTCTGAGAGTTTACAAACCCTCTCTCTGAATTCTTCCTAGACTCGGCTTAGGCTACTCTTAGGTTTAGTGTAAGCTCTCCCCAGATCATCGTCAATCCAAGTTCTCCCTAGAATCTCCTAAACTCCTCCCTAAATCTCAAACACGAATTGTCACACAACATTAAATGTTTGTACATATAGAAACACATTTATTTTTATCTAAACATGCATTCTTTACATACATTCTTATCTAAACGATACATGAACTGTCCTCCGAAAAAGAAACACGAATTAGTATGACAAAAATTCGAATAATAAAATTAGAACGATACTTGAATAGTAGAATATTAGAATAAGAAGAGAAATGGAATGGTGTGAAAAACAAACCCCCTTAAAATTTTCTTCCAATTTTGGAAGAACCTGACATATCTTCTAGTCTTGCGTCTGACCGACGAATAAAATTTAGATATTTCAATCACGCTTTCTCTTAATCGATTAAAGTCCACGTGGTGCACGACTGTACATTCAAAATACGCCAGTTCCTTCCTGTCGTTGGATTCATTAACCGATTTCTCCTATCGACGAACAGAATTCGCGACTTGTATAACGGCGGAGAGTCCCGACAGAGAAAGGTTCATCGTTCACGCAGAGATTTACGTACGGTGGCATTTTATTGTCATCGGGCTACGATTTCTTACGCGAGAGAGTCGTCGGACTTTTCTCTCCGTTCGCCAGAAGGAAAGTTACATCCGGCGATTCCCGACGCCGCGAATCGGCTCGCTACCGTGTATCGGGATTATAAAGTCTGATCGGCTGGGTCTTGTGTTCCACGACACACGATCCGAAACGTGTACGAAGATTATGAACCACTCGTGTGTCCACTTGAACCGACACGACGGTCATATCGAGAAGGGCTTCCACGTTCGATACGCGCAGGATTTCGTCCTCTCTTATTAGTTTCACGTCCGCCGGAAACGATGGTTTCCTCTTCGAACGTGTAACGACTCCGCGCTCGAGGGCGTAAAATTAAAACATTGAATTAACAGAAATTAATATACCATCAAAATATTGAATTAGTAAAAGTAAAGTACGATTAAAATTGCCGAATTTATAACAACTGTAATACGATTAAAATATTGAATTCATAAAAACTATAATACGACTAAAATATTGAATTAATAAAATTAAAATACGATTAAGATCTTGAATGCATTAGAATTAAAATACGATTGAAATATTAAATTAATAAAGTTGAAATACCATTAAGATATTTAATTCATAAAAATTAAAATACAGTTAAAATGTTACATTAATAATAATTAAAATATAGTCAACATCTTAAATTATCTAAATGAAAGTAGCACTGAAACATTGAATTAATAGAAATTATAATATACCTAATATATTAAATTAATAAATATTACAATACAATTAAAATATTCAATTAATAAAAATTAAAATGTAGTTGAAGTACTAAATTAACAATAATTCAAATACAATAAAAATATTAAATTAAAAAATATTAAAATATAATTGAAGTATTAAATCAATAAAAATTCAACTGTAATTAAAATATTAAATTGATAACAATCTAAGTATAATTTTTTCTGCTGATCGGTAGCAACTGCGAAACTTTCTAGTGGGAAAGTTTGAGGAGTTCCTTTAATGTTACTATCCTCCTACTATTAGTTGTAATTATTCTCTTTTTCACAGTCTGCACATCACAAGTATAGCGAGTGTGATCCACCATTGAATGGATGATTCCAAAACCGAGTCATAATTAACAAATTCATAAAAATCGACATCTACATTTTGAAAAATAGTAATCAACTAATTTTACCCAAAAAAACGTTCCAAAATTTAGACATTAAAAAAGACATCCTACCATCTTAGGACCTATAAAATACGTAACTTATAATTTCTCATGTAACCTGTTCAATAACCCAATCGGAATAGCGTGCAATAAAATATCACAGAAGATTAGAGCCGCATTCACCGTACAACGCGTTGAAAATCATGAAAACAAATTCGTCGGCTTATAAAAGAAATCAGAGTCCGTGGTTCATGTAGGAAGTTCGGGCGAGTCTTCAATAATCGATAATGAAAGCCGAAAACTTCGCGATGCAACGGCTGGTGAACAGTAAAGAAGTCGTACGCTCGTCGAGCTCGTTTCAAATTGCACGTAGACGACGAGACTCGACGCGACGCGAAATTCCGCTCGAACTGAGACGAGCGTTTAGCAGCTGGTGCGCGATTTGGGTGGCCGAATAAGCGTCCCGTTCGAGAGGAAACTTTTAAGCAAGCCACGCTGTTCTCGAACGCGTTCGCAGACGCTAACTGTCGCGAACATTTTCGACAATTCGCCTGTTACCTCGATAACTGGAGTTTTCAACTTTCCGCGTTGAAAATTCGACCCCGGAAAAAACAATGAACGGACAGATCCGGACGATTATACTAATTTCGTTTCCGCCTCGGAGTAGTCGAAACGCGAAAAAGTTCCGGAATTTTACAACTCGTGGGTGCTTATTTTTGTTGGTAATTATTTGGTTCCAGAAATGGTGGTTGGAGTTTCGGGTAAACGTGGATGATATGTTTCATTAGATTAATGTTCTGTTCTACGGAACTTGATCGCTATTCAATTATTTATTTTTATTGGTAATTATTGGCGATTGGGGTTTTGGGTTGGAAATTGTTCGAAATTATGGAAAATGGTGGTTGGGATTTCGGGTAAAAGTGGATGATATGTTGTATTACATTAGTGTTCTGTTGTTTTACTGGATCACTATAGAATTATACAAATATTCTACTGATTTAATAGATACTGTTATACAGCCACGCTACTATATTGTCGTTACACGGTTACGTTCACTGTGCTATGTATTTTTTATAATTATCGATTCACTATTATTATTCGCCATTATATCACCATTCTATTACCTTGTTTTACTATTCTCTTGCGGTTTAACATCGTTTTATTACTTTAGTCTTCCATTGTACTGCTATTGCAATATTTCATTATACCGTTATATTATTGTACTATTCCATTGATTATATTATAAAATTGAATTATAATATTCAGGTCTTCCCATTTCGCTAATCCCTCATTATATCGTTTTATATTGCAGTACTATTCTCCTAGTATTCCACTATTTTGCTAATCATCCAGACATCCTATTGCACTATTACTTTCCCATTTTGTAATATTATTATTTCTTCATTTTACTATTCTTCTATAGTGTCGCACTATTTTCTTATACTACTTTTACCATTTTATTATACTTCTTTTATATTATTCTCCTATATTATTCACTCTATTATTAAGTAACTACGCCATTCTACACGATAGTTAGACATATGAATTCGTACATTTTTCTATTTTATTATTTCAAAATACTATTACACTATCGTTATATTATTCTGCTGCATCTGCGGCGTTCTACGTAACAGTTTGATAAATGCATTTGTACAATTTTCTATTTGACTATTTTAAAATACTATTACACTACTATTTTACAACTCTGCTGCAACTGCGGTGTTCTACGGAACAGTTTGATTTATGCATATGTGCGTATCGTTTGCGCGTTTTTGTCCGAAGGAACGAGCCGCGCGGGTAATTAAATTGCACTTTTCCGCTCGCCTCCCGTTAGTTTCGTTAGCCCGTAAAAAAGCTTGGGGTCGAAGCAGGACCACGTTCCCCGGGTACGATTCATAATGCTAATTAAACCTGATTAACTGCAACCTCCGGCGCGTTTCAATCGGGTTTGCGAAATGTTATTCGTAGCTGCGATCCGCGGAGAAGACGGAGAGAAATCACGAAACGGAAGCCGAAGGGAAGCGTTTGGACGATCGTAGAACCGAAAGAGAAACCAAATTGTTCGAATCTCGTCTTTGGACGGCCGCATCGAACGGCCGAGAGTTTTTAATCACCTTCCAAAGAGTATCCAGCCGTTCCTGTAACAGAGACGCTCGAACAAAAAGGAAAATACTCGAGTTACCTGCGATACCGTGGACTAACTTTCGCAATTTAATATTTGACTTCTCCGTTCCAGCTTAACTCGTCGCTTTATAATCCCTCGCTAATTACCTCGGGCAAGATAAATCACGGAAAAAGTTCCCTTTCTGTTTCATACGGCCGGATTAAATTAGCATAAAATCTGCCGCGAGACTTTCCGTTGTTTAATCAGCGCGAGACGCGAGGGAAAAATATTTTCCTGCCGGTTAATGGATTCTTAAATAAAGTCACTCGCCTTTCGTCGATCAGGGTGAATGGTTGGAAAATTTTCTAATTTTTCAGCACACTCTTTATTTGAATAACCAGCCGGCGTTTCGCACTTTATAGCTACTGCTTTTTGTAGTTTGGCGAAAATAGAAAAACAAACTTGATAGTCTGTAAGTGTATGTTTGCGTAGTATGTATATGTGTTTAAGGTGTTACTTTCAATGCAATAGCTTTTTCACCCACTTGCGATTACAGGAAAAAAAGAGGTTAGAAAAGTTTCAGGGTATAAAATGGACAAAAGATATCAATAAAAGAGCAATTCAAAAATGAATGAAGATGTCCAAAGTAATTAAAAAAAATAGCGTGAATCTATGTGAAAAAACAAGACCAATGTATGGTACAATAATTTATTGCTATAGTGAAGCAGCAAAGTAATAAGATACTGAAATAATAGAATAACAGAGTAACAAACATATGTAGTAATATAGTAGTACTGATATATGCTCAAATTAATTGCATATATATAACATATGTATAATTAATTGTATACTAAAATTAATGGAAAAGTAAAATGACAATAGACATTAATGGTGAGATAGTAAAATAGTAGTATGATAAAAGAGTACTAAAATAGTAGCATAACAGAGTAACAAAAGTATGCAACAATAGAATGGTATTGTTGAACAACAAAAGAACAATGAAACAATAAAATAAAAATAGATATAATGGAATTGTGAGGTGACTAGACAGTACATTAATAATAGAATAAAATAATAAAATAGTACAATAATAATACAATAAAACACAGTAAATAATAACATAGTGAAATAATGCAATAGTACTGTAATAATCCAGTAAAACAACAAAATAATGTTACAATGAAATACTCAAATAATAAAATATGAAAATACTCAAATAATAAAATAAGAAAATAACAAATAGAAGTATGGATAGATGACATATCCAGTAAACCTTGTACCTTCTGAAGAATCTTCGAATAATAAATTACGAAACACTTCCCATGCGTGCAAATGTTGGCGAATGAAATGATCGTTGAAGTTTAACACTAGTATTTTCAGTAAACCCGGAGTCAGAGAACGTGTAAACGCACGATCGACCGACAGTTCCGATCAACATAAACCGAGAACGTTCAGGCTAATCGCTATGAAACGATACGCCCGCCGCGATAAGGCGTTCACCGAAGCCTTGACTCGAATTCTGCCAAGCCTGCTCTCAAACACGATCACAGCCACCAAACAAGCCATTTCCTCTTCTAGTTAGAAGAGCCGCTAGCGAACGCGGTATCAGGTGGGCAAACAAAGTCACCTAAGTACCTCTTTGTTTTCCGCGAGACTTGTCAGAATTGCTATCGTAGGATCGATCTATTTGATCGATGGCACGCTGCCACGGAAAAGTTGTTATCGAAAGAAATGATGAAAATAAATGGTAACTCGTGGTAGGTTTCTTATGTTAAACGAATGAACGGGTTAAGTTAGATGTAGGGTGAATGGGCAAGTTCAAAAGGATATCGATACATTTGATAAATGTAAGTTAATATTTTGATTGAATATAGCTTTCGACACTGGATTGATGCATAGTTAGTGCAACATTTGGACAATATTTTAGGAAAGGAAGAAATATTTTGTTTGTCACTTGCTGCAAGTTGTTGGAGAAATTAGCAATTACCGGCTCATAGTATTTTGTTACTGACTGTATGGCAGATCGTTTTTATTTATATTTGCTTTAATAATTCGTTGAGATTTGAGAATTAAGAAGAGTGAAAATTTTGGAACTTGAGAATTGAGATTGCAAATTTTGGAACTTAAAAATTGAGAAAATTACACATTCTGGAATCAGAGAATTTTTCACTTCTGAATTGTAGCAATGAACGATTTTGAGAAGTTGAGAATATGTCTAGGAACTAATTTCCAAATTGGTCAATTTCAAAATTGTTCAATTGTATAATTCCACATCATTGTGATTCTAAATCACTCAAATTTTATGATTCTAAAATTCTAAAATTCCATAATTTAACAATTTTAAAACTAAAATTCCACAATTTGTAAATTCCAAAATTCCATCCTGAAAAGTCCCGAAATCCTAAAGTACCCAAATTTGCACAGTTCAAAAGTTCAAAAATTTCTACAGCTAAAATTCAGAAATTAATAGATCCCAAAATCTCAACATCCCATATTCCAAAAATCCCAAAACCCTTAAGTACGATAACCTTAAAATCCCGAAGTCTCAAAGTTTCAAATTGCCAAAAACCCAAGGGCTTATAATTTCCAAAGTTCCAAAACTTAAAGATCCAAAAATCCCAAACTTCCGAATTCTGAAAATTAAAAATCTCCACGTATCATAAATTCCCGATCCTCAAAATTCCAAACTTTTCAACATCTCCCAAATCAGTTACACAGCAGATTTCCATCAACAAATATCAATATAATTCCAATGTTCGTAAACATTTTAGTCTACAATCGCCCGAATCCTTTGGTAATGAATCGTATCCACGTGTGGGTGTGTATTAATAAAGAAAGATCGTGCACTTTCACCGGGGTTTGATTGAATCGAGCCAGGATCGCACCCAAAGGACCTCCATCGACAACGGTGGTACCAGGAAGTTATTACCGTATGAATATCGGAGTGAAACCGGCATTCGTTTGATCGCTTCATTCTCGATCCCTGGACCGATCCTCAGAGACAATACACACACACACACACATACACACAGAAACACGCAAAAGGACGGATGATAACGCGACCCTGCGGTTCGATGTTATTCATTTACATGAACCCTCGTCGCACCAACAGAAGAGAAGTGGCTTTTGTTCTGCACCCAACGCTGCTGTTGACAGCTTTACGATCGCGAATCCTGATCGAGAAACGGCGACATAGTTTCTGGAGCAGTGCGGTGTTGATCGAGTTCGATTTAGGCTCCCGCGCGACATAGATCGAAACCGTGAGTTATGTGCAACTTCCAGTTTTGTTTTTCGGTTTGTTTTGCCGATATTGCGACAGAAACTCGAGGTACCGGCCATGCTCGAAGAGTTATCGACCTACATTTATATGGGAGCTTTTTGTTCACGATCCATTTAGACGGACAATGTCTCCAGGGATTTAAAAATATGGAGGGAACTTTTATAATTTACGAGCAACGTTGCGAATTGCCGATGTTTTTCGCGCGTTTTTTTGTGTGAAATATTTTTCTAGTTTAATTCTTGGCGCGAGTTGATTATTTTGGGAATCCAGGATCGATCCGAGGGTTCAGTTTGACGGTGAATTCGTTTTCCGGGCATTTATCAGTGTCTCGTGAAAACCTATGGAGTGTTAATTTCTCGATTTGGAAATTTCTTAATTTCTTGATTTTTAAATGTTTTAATTTCTGAATGTCCAAATGACCGAATGACCAAGGTACTAATTTTCTATATTCTTATGTGACGAAGCTTTTAAGACAAGGAATTTCCAAATTACCAAATTTCAGAATTTCTTTTTTATCAAATCGTCGACTTCCTCGATTCCTAAATTTAAAAATGATCAAGTTTCTCTATTATCGAAGAAACAATTTCTAAATTTGCGAATTACCAAGTTCCTAAATTATGAAATTTCTAAATCATAAAATTTCCTAGTTATCGAATTTCTTAATTTCCAAATTATAAAACTATTTATCAAGCTTCCACATTCTCGAACTTTAAAATGTCCAAACTTTCAATTACTCAACGTGAAAATTGCCACGTATCTTCGACACCCAACGATCACACACCGTGAACCCCGATGCCCGTAATCTCATCATCGATTAAATGTTTTATCCGTTGCCATCACAAAAAACAAAATCACTAAGTCTTTGCTTCTATAAAAAAAGGCTTGATCGTTTATCTAATAATAAAATTCTGTTGTATAAATAAAGGTTAATACTACCGATACCGAGTTTTCTAATTAAAATCAGTCGATCCTCGTAATCTGAAGCAATTAATCATCGATGTTATCGCTCATCCTCGTTTAACAAGCATTCGATGCAAATAAACTCAAGAATATCGCTGTTTATTGTCGAACGATACTCCCTGGCGTGGATTAATCGATGTACGACGATTGTATTATAAAAACCCGAATGTAGATCGTATGATAAATTAACGCGTACGATTTACTTAGTCATTATAATCAAATCGAAACGTAATCTACAGGGTACACGACTTCGTTCGATTGTCAGTTTTAATGTCTTGCCGTGTATCCGATACTATCATTATCGATGCAAAATATTGTTCCACTTGAATTTCTGTCGACTCTTGTAACAATCCCACGTATTCTCCGTGACTTTTGCAATGCATCATGATTTTTGTAACATTTCAACACCAGAACACTTAACTGCTCCATTCGAATCAGTTTCTTTCTACTTGTACGTGATGTTCGTAAATAAATATACATACCTTTCACATGATATCAATGAATGAATAAATCTTGTGTATAATATCAATGAATAAATAAATTCTGTATATAATATGAAAGAATAAATTAATTTTTCATATGCTTTGAATGAATAAATAAATTCTGTATATGATTTTAATAAATAAGTACATGTTGTATATGATATTAATGAATAAATTAATTTTGCAGGTGATATCAATGAATGAATAATTCCTTTATATGATATTAATGAATAAATAAATCTCGATCATGATATTAATAAATGAATAAGACATGCATGTAATATCAGATTTCAATGTATATAGTCTTACACGGTATAAATAGAATGTATGTATTTTAAATAAAATCAGCCCTTTATTTTCTACCTATCGAATACAACTTCAATATAGATCTGAGATAATTTGCAAAGCATAATTGTACCCACACAATGCACAATTACAATATATTATCCTATTTCATTATTCCATTTTTAACTTATTACTTGTTCATATACATCAATAAGTACACTAATTATTTCATAAAATCAGTAATTATTGTATATTAATAATCCTCCTAGATAAATGATTAGCAAAATCAGACATACTTTTACTCCTTTTCTGTTAGTCCGAAAAATCGTAAGAAACCATGAAAGAATTTCAAACTAACAAGTAGCACTACCGAACCATTCGAAGGAAACGCGCTAGGACTCGCTGAGCAGCAAAAGTTAACAAGCTGTACAAGATAATCCTTTCAGGAGTGAGAAGTTGTCAAAACAGCAGCACTTTCAACGCGTTAAAATTCCAGCAAGAAATCCTGTGGCACTTTCGAGCAGGAAAAGGAAAAGGACAACGGTCGACGACATGAAATGGATCGCAATGAAAGGAACGTAATGAAAGAAAATGGATCGGCAATCCGGTCGTCAGACCGGTCAGGGTCCGTGAATTGTAAAGGGGGCATATAGTCGCCTTCTCTCCAACAAACGTTTGACCCTTAAACCCTCGGAAGCGTGCAGAATTCAAGGTGAAACATGCCTATCTAAGCCATTACGAACGAGGTTACATAATGCCGGCTTCGACCGTTTCCAACGAATCGTACATTCATTCAAACGCGCGATTGCGTGCGGAGATATGTTAAGTTAATATGACCGCACATTTTATGCGCCAGCTTCAGACACTACATGATATGCCTTGTTGCCTCGGAATAAAATGTGTGGAAAAGAACTGGTAGAATTTTGATGAGTTCAGAGACAGCAATACGCGGAAATTACTATTACTGCTACTTCTTTTAGGTTAGGTTAGGTTAGGATGCTTGAATAAGAGACATAACGTTTCAAGTTTTAATAATTAAAGCAACGAACGTCAAGTTATATTACAATTTGTAGACTCACGAATTACGTAATTTGGAAATTTTAAGGTCTCGAGAATTTTAAATTAAAAACTTTGGACGCATCAATATTTTTAAAGAGAATGTGGACTTCTAAATTTCGAAGTTTGGACATTTTCATGTATCGATATTTTCAAATTTAAGAATTTAGATATTCCGATATTTTTAAATGTGGAAGTTTCGATGTTCCGATATTTCTAAGTTAGAAGATTCATTTGTGCTGACATTTCTAAATTAGATTAGGATGTTTCGACATCTCTAAATCAGAGAATTTGGAAATTTCGGCAAAATTAGATTTGGATTTTCTACTAAACTAGAAAACAGTATTTCTGAATGACAAAATTTGTATGTTACAGTATTTCTCAATTTCTCAAATTGTAATTTTGAAAACTTTCAAATTGGCAAACGTGGGAATTTATAAATTTGAGGATATCCAGGTTTATTAACTTTAATACTTCAGACTTTTTACTTTTCTACATCTTACAATACTTTCATAAAGATATAACTTTGTTTTTCTTGTATATAAATTTGCATACAATAATCGATATTTTTCACTAAGTCAACTTATAATTATTATAATAATTTTACTGAATTTGAAATTGTTAGAAAATTTCATAAGCAAAAATTTGGAATTTCCAATTTCATAACTGTTCCATTTCTCAAAGAATGAAAATTCTCAAATATCCAAATTCTCAAATCCCGAAATTTCCAATCCCTCAATATTCCAAATTTGAAAAAATTCGTTCAAATTTACAAATTTATATAAAGAATGAAACGAAAAATAGAATTAAAGTTAAGAAAGAATATAATTAAAATTAAGAAAGAGTGTAATTAAAATTCAGAAAGAATATAATTAAAATTAAAAAATAATATAATTATAATATGACAATGTAAAATAATAGTAACAGAATGTAACAAAAATCCATTCAAGAACGAAACTTTATAATCCCAAGAACGTAATCCATCGTTTAAAAGTCGAAGCTTCGTAGCAAATCAATTGTATCCCACTTCACTTAAAAGATCTTCATGGATCCGTTAAAAAACGTTCATCCAAAAAAAAGTGAGAACAGTCAGCGTGAAGAAAAACGGGAGCACGATTTTCCGAGCATTGTTAGAAAATCAGATACCGTGAACGATATTGAAACAAATTCTTTTCCCAGACAATCGCGGTTGATTTACGTCTCTTTCAAGGCTTCCGCTGTATCGTTGTTGCGCTTTATAGTCCAAGCCACGATATTACATTATCCGGGAGATAAGGTCTCGTAATTATTTCACGAAACACCATAGTTTTCGGGTCGTGCGTGTAAACGAACACGGCTCCCATTGTTCCCCGTTGTAGACCCACCGTTCTAATTTGATCTTGTTTTCAACGACGAATGAAAACAACGCCGCCAAGCGACGTAATTTCATCTTGTGATAACGGTTCAGTTAAAACGAGCATCTTCTAATTACCGCATTGTGTGCCGTGTAAATAAAGACCCGGTGCATCTAGGTGCATGTATAGCGTGTGGTGCACATAAGTGTAGCGAAGGAAATTGTCAGACGTCGGTGCACGTAGCTTTACGGAAGATCGTTACAACCGAACCTGACTTCGCAACAACCGGAAAAGTATCCCGGGTAATTACGATCGTTTGTACGGGTCTGCTGTTGCTAACTTTTTAATTACGCCCTTCGAATACAGCTTCGTCGATGAAACTCGCCCTTTTCCGCGCGGAAAATCGACGGTAAAATCGACTTTTAAACGGGTGTCTTCAATTACTGCGGACGGATAATGAAACGGAGATATTCTTAGGGTCTTTTCGGTAACGTGGTGAGGGTCGATCAAATTGCATACCTGATCACGGATCGTCGTGCTTAATTTACTAATTTTCATGATTTTTATTTTTTAACTTACGACTTTTATTAAATTATCAGATTTTTAAACGATCAAACCGCTAAATCCGTAGGTTCCCAAATTATTGAATTCCAGAATTAAAGATATTTAAAAGTTATCAGATTCTTAAATTTTTATATTTGAGAACTCTTACGTTTTTCAATTCTCGAATTCACAATTTCCAAGATTCTGGAGTTTCGAAATTTAACGACTCCTGAACATTCAAATCTCGAAATTTGTAACTTTTTAACTCCCTAGTTTCTGAATTCTCGAATCTTGGGTGCCTCAATTGCTAAATTCTCAGTTTCACAAATTATCAAATCTTAAATGTCCAAATCGCCAAACACGAATCCTCCATTTTCCAAACCCTCAAATCTTTAAATTTCGAATTCGTAAACCTTCAAATTGTCGAATTTCCAAATTCTTGATATTTCTAATTTCCAAACTCCCAAATTCCCAAGTTTCCTATTTCCAACAATTTCTAATTTCTAAATCCTGGAATTTCAAACTCCCCAATTTACAAAATCTTCTAACTTCTAAATCCTGAAATTCCCAAATTACCAACCTCTAAAATCTTGTAATTCCTACATGCACAAATTCCGAAAACCCCAAATTCTAAAATCTTCTAATTCCTAGATCCTTGAAACCCTAAATCTCTTGTATCTAAAATCTTCTAATTGTTAAATTGACGAATTTCCAAACCTTCTAGTTCCTACATCCTCGAATTCCTAAATCCTCAATTGTAATATCTACGAATACCTGAATCTCCAAATTCCTCAATTGCCTACTTTCAAAATTTGCTAATTCCTGAATCCCCAATTTCTAAAATCTTCAAATGTCCAAAATCCCTAATACCGAAATACTAAAAAATCCTAAAACCCCTCCATGTCCGAATTTCCATATTCTCAAACACAAAAGTCTCTAAATACAAAGAATGGAAAATTGGATGTACACCGATGGTAAATTAATCGATGCATCAGCCGCGATAAAATTCCGGATTACGTTTTATTCCGGAGTTTCGGTATTTATGCGCGGTTCGTTAGCAGTGCGTTGCGATGTTAAACAATTAGAGAAAGAGCCGGTCGATTGAAAATCGCAGTAAGCTCGCGTGGGACGCGTGAATCAAACCGTTAGCTAGGCCCGTGCGTTCGTTATTCCTAATTAGCCAGATCTAACGTGCCAACGGACAGATACGAGACAAATCGATCGTTGGATGAATAGAAAAGGGAACGGTTCGCAAACGCATTGCTGGACGAGCGGCAAACGTGCACGGCAAATTAAATTGGTCATTACGGTACAGAAACGGGCTGCGTTTCGAATTTGACGATCGATCCTTCGAATCGACTGCCGTGCACTTTGATGTTCACCTATGAGAAATTGATCTGTTAGCGGACGATTTCAATGATCAAAGTGAAAGTTCGTTTGCTTTCAGCTGTCCAAGTCATTTCTATGCGTTTCGAAGTACATATACTGACGTTACGTTATCCTGTTGACATATTTATTTATTTCTGCTAAAGTAACTACAAAAATTGTTAAGATATTCTACTTACGTTGTCCCGTGTATCATAGTGTGTACATGTAAAGTGTATAAGCATATATAAAGTGATATATGTATATTAGGTTGTTGTGAACCGATCGATTTTGAAACGATGAATCTCTGACACGATTTGATGACATAAAAGTATTCCAAATCCGTAATTAAGATACGTTAATGTAAAGTTTACGGTTTAGGAAATTTTTCATGAATATTCTCGGTACGAATCGATTAGATATGTTTTAGTACGTATTTATTTTATGTATAAATATTTCTAGATTTCCAATTCTTCGAGTTAAAAAATTTACAAATTTCTACGTTTTTAAATTCCCAGATTTTCGAAATTTAATGTTTCTAAATACTCCACTTCTCGAGTCTTCGAGTCTAACAAATTTGTAAATTGTCAAATAATCAGATTCTTAAATATAATACTTTAATTCTCGAAATTCTAAATTTCAAAACCTCTACACCTTCAAGCTTTTATACTTGTGACCTTTTACATCTTTAAATGCCTAGATCCTGAAATTTTCAAGTACTTAATTAATCAGGTTAAATTTTTCTTCTACTTGCATTAACCATATGTTCATAATACCATCGATATATTACCACATGTCCGTAGCATACATATAAATAAAACATGAATAAAACGTCAATAAAATATCGATAAAGTACCAATGAAGTATCGGTAAAATTCCAATAATGAAATATCGATAAGATATCAATAGCATAATCACAGTTTTAACTTTTAAATCAATCTGGCATATTAAATGCAGCGCTACTAATGTAAGTACGTGACAAATCTTGTGAAAGTGGCAATATAACGGGAGCCTATAGCGAAAACAAATTCAAACTACAGTTACTTTTCCACCATTTGCATCGTGTTCGATCTTTTAATTAGCCTTAGCCTCGAACCACGTTTAATTCAACTTTCTACAGTTCTTTCGCCACTCGACGTGGATGCAATAAGCTTCAAAACGAAAGCAAATTTGTCAACGCGCCGGTTGAATAAAGATTTTCGAAAATCTCCGGCTTTCCTTCATACATATTTACGAACTAACGCGATAAAATTCCGGAGAAAGCGACGGGTAGTCGAATAATATGGAGGTATCTGTATTTACATTCGTCGTGATCGCGCGATGAAAATGTCGAAGACGCCTCGTCGAATAGCATAACGTCGATAAATAAAAATCTTTCAACGCATCCGTTCACCGTTCAGATATGAAAATTCTCGGTTTATTATCCCCGATATTCTTTCACGGATACGCAACCGATGTTTGCTCGCACGCAGACTCAATTTATGGTTTCTCTCAAGGTTCTTCGATGAGATTACACACGCTCCGGTGAAAGGTTTCGTAATCGATAATACGTTTTTATAGTGTACCCACTTCCGTGTCGTTCTTCCTTTTTCCACGCGCGTTAAATCGATCTTCGATTTCGTGCATCTTCGCTATCTTTGATCCAACCAGCTACTGGCCAGTCAAAATGACTAACACGATCAAAAGCTTTTCGCTTTAAACGACTGGTTGCGAGCTTTTCATTTTAAAGGACCGTTTGCAAGATTTTCGTTTTATGCGACTGACTGCGAGCTGTTAACTTTAAGCGAACGCCTTCAAGCTTTTTACTTTAAATGACCGATTACAAGCTTTTTATTTTAACTGACTGGTTGCGAGCTTTATACTTTAACTGACTAGTTTTCTGTTTCAAAATAGTTTGCTCTCTCTGCATTTGTTCAAATGTATGTTCATTTTTGGTGACATAAAATAAGGTTTTATAAACGAGATTATATTTTATTTTTCATTTATTTACTTTTATTCTTTCATTGTTTAATTTTATTTGAGTATGGTGACCACTTTTATTGCACAGTGTTTAATTTAATTTAACTTGCTTATTCACGACCACGGTCAGTCGTCGCGTTCGAAGATATCGCTCTTGCGGCTGCGCACGCTGTTCCCGCGCTATGATTTGTCGGTGTTTTTCCTTAGTAATTTAAAAACGAAGCGTCAAACCCGATTTTTGTAAAGGAAGAAGTTGCTTAGAATCGCCTACCCTACGACCCCCGGGTCTTACACTACTTGCAAGATACCCTGTATGGGCCTAAGAGGTTAACCAACGAAAAATAGTGAAAAAACGATGTACGCGTTCTCTATTCGCGGGCAGCCATTTAATCTGGTGGATCAAGACGTCGAGACGAGCAAAACGTCGAATCACGAATTATGCTTGCCGATCGAATCTCACCGGGGTAACACCCTGGCCGCCTCGCGATGCTTCTAGCTCGAGTTTAACGATCGACCGATATCGAATTCTCTCGTCGTCGGTTTAGCTCGCTAACACCGACGTCTCCCCTCCCCTCTCTCTCTCTCTCTTTCTTTCTCTCGCGAGTGGCCAACGTTCCTCCTTGCCACTCTTTCTTCTCGTTTTTCTTTCCACCGCGTCCAGGATATATCGGGTCGGATTATCGATCCACGCTCGGAGGTCGTTCGTTCGGCGTAAAAGGACGTCGGATGCGCGTCCTTCACCAGGATACTTCTAGCTCTCGTCCTTCGGCATCATTAAACTTAGGCTAACGACCCAGTTCCTTTCAGACACCATCTGCTCGCCGGGACTCGTTCGCAATTAGTTCCGGCACGACGCGTAAGCGGCTTTCCAGCTTTACGAATCTTTCGTCGCGACGACGTGTACGCGAGATTTTACGGACCAGTTTCTTATTCCCTTTCGAGACCGATTATCGCCGGGTTTTTCGCGTTTCTTCAGCGACGAAATACGTAACCGGGTGACAGCCCGGATGAGTTTGACCTCCATAAAATGAAGACTGGTCACCCTTGAACGTGCGGATATAACGCGAGACCACGAAACGCGACGGTGAATAGAGCGATGATCTAATCACTCTTGATGATTACGTTGTTACCCGCGGCGAATTAACAACTAGGTATACACAGCTAAGGTGAAGTGGCTACTTGATTTTCAGGAATTTTTGGAAATTTGAATATTTAGAAATGGGGTAAGAATTTTTTAACCTTGGGATTTGAAGAACTATGGACATGCGAATATAGGAATTTGGCAATCTTGGAATTCGACGGTCTAGAAGTTTAGTGATCTAGGAGTTTAGAGTCGTAAAGCTTGGTGAACTAAGAATTTTTGGATCTAGAACTTGGATGATCTGTGAATGTAAGTATCTAGAAATTTGGTTGTCAAGGAATTCGGAGATCTAGAAATTTAACAATTTAGGAATTTGGGGATCTATGAACTTGGAGATTTGAGAACTATAAAATTTGGGGATGTAAAAATTTAATGATCTAGGAATTTGGGGATCTAGACATTCAATGATCTAGAAATTTAAAATGCTGGAAATTTGAGGACATGTTTATTTGATAATCTTGGAAATTCTCAAATTTTTGTTCATGAGAAATATATCAATATTTAATGAAAACATTTGTTCGAAAATACAGCAGCTGCCAATATGAAATTGATTAAATTCATCTAAATTAATTATGCTTTGATATTTGTGCATTTTTTTAACATTGCAAGGTCGATGCACCTTAGGAATGCAGTTGCACTCTTTAATGGAATAAATACAAAAAAGTTTTGTAATCAAATTTACGTATTTTTGTGCATAAGTACGTTAATGCATAGGTGCATCATAGGAATGCAGTTGCATTTTTTCTCTCTTATAATGAACAGGAGTGTCAATAATTAACGGAGGTGTAAATATTCAATGTTTATAAAAATACATAAAAATCTTTTGCGGTAGATTAAAAATAAAAATATGTAGTAAATTATAGCAAAATTAACTTGCGGTGGAGATTAATTATCGCGTTAAAATAATTGTTATTGAGAATTGTCGATAAAAGTGACATTTTGAGTTCCGTTTTGCCATTGCGTTGCAGTTGTGGTTAGAATTGATCGGTTGCTTTGAAGTTTCATTTCACGGTGAAATTATTCGCATGGTTTCAATCGACACAACGCGCGATATTTATATCGATACATACGATCAAATTTCATTTGAATATATCCGTGCAAACGTCAACGGGTGGCCTTTGGTATATCGCGATATATTTAGATTTCACTGTCGCGATTTTTATATAAACGAAATACGCCGCGGGTGAAACGTATGAATGAAACCTGTACCGGATAGAAAGAAAAAAGAACGAAGATTTCTTATCGAAATTGTTCCCCTCGTTTCGAACATTCTTAAATGCTCGGTTTACGAGACTTTGGATGAAGCGAAATTGCTGAGAAAATTGAACTAACCCAATCTTCGCAGCTGATTTTTAATTAAAAGTGCATTTACCCTGGTCACGATACACCGGACTAATCAAAGGATCGTCTGTTACGATTTTAATTTCATCTAGACGTCATTATTAACTCAAACTGTGTAATTAAGTCCAAATCAACGTGCAACGTCGTTGATTAGGAGATTCGAGTTTTAATTCATGCGCATATTCAGTACACGCACCTCGAATAAAGACGCTTCCGCGATTAAATTATTTGCAATGCTGTTGTAAAGTTTTTATTTGACGAACTTTTAAACTTCTACATTTCTAAATTTCTACATTTCTACATTGCTACGTTCCTATATTTCTACATTCCTACATTCCGACATTTCGACATTTTTAGATATCTACATTTTTACATTTATAAATTCCTACGTTTATAATTTCCTACATTGATAAATTTCTACATTTGTAATTTCCTACATTGATAAATATCTATATATATAAATTTCTGCATTTGTAAATCTCTAAATTTCAAACTGCAATGCTTCTATATTTTTACGTTTATAAATTGCTAGATTTTGAAATTTCAATGCTTCTATATTTCTACATTTATAAATTTCTAAACGCCTAAATTGGATAATTACATAATCTGGAAATACAAAAATCTTAAAATTCAGAAACGCGAGATGAATCTCCAAATTAAAAACTCCGAAACCGTAAAATTGAATCCAAGATCTACTTGTTACTAAGATATGTATTAAATAGATCGAGCATCTTTACGTACAAGTGCATACAAATATCAGAAACGTCTTTATTAGCATCGCAAATGAACAGTCAGCTTTGCCAGATGCAATTGCCGAGCATAGGATAATCCGACGGATTAAATCAAAAGCTATGAAGTTGCAACAAAGGAAGAAACAAGAGAATTTCCCAAGTGTACAAGAAGTATTCGCGCAGCCACGTTAACAATCGGAGAGACGAAAATAGTGTACGAGAGGTACGCAGTGGGTAAAATTTAACGTTCTAAGGAAACTAGAAGGGTCGAGAGGGTGGATGCTAGTCAAAATAGGAGCCGGTAGACGTCTCGAAATATGGAATGAACAATATACCACACTACACCCACTGGGAGGTTAGAGTTAGGCAAGGTAATTGTCATGCAAAGTAAAGAGACAGCATTAGCATCATAAGCGAGCAAATACTCTGCATTCTGTCCTCCATTGTGCTCGCTAGTTAGTTCATTAATTCCGCAGGACACGCTACTCGCACCAGCTGAAACGTACACGTGTCTACCTTTACCTGGCTACACGAACTCTAATGTTTCCTACATTTTTCCCCGTTTTGACAACGAGCCGGACACGATTGTATCGCATTCATTAAATCAACACTCTACTTGATCGATATTCGTATCTATCAGAACATACGTATAATCTCTTGTACAAATGTATGTACAGGTATTCGTTGATCGTGATTCTTGTGATCGCTATTTTGATATATTCTGGAAAATTAAATTCTGATACGTTTTGAATACTCGAATCTTTGGTTCTTCGAATCATTGCATACTAGAATTTATGAATTTTTCATTTTTTTTTAATCTTTAATTTTTTAATTCTTGAATTACTGAATTATTGTTGAATTGTTGAATTGCTGAAATTAAGAATTTGTTAAACTCGGGACTTCTTGAATAATCGAAATTATAAACTCGTAAAATGTAAAAATCTCGAATTATTAAATTTTTGAATTTCTAAACTTCTGGATACTAGAATTATTGAATTTTTGATTGTATGAAGTTATGAAGTTATAAACATTTGAATAATTGAATTGTTAAATTGTTGAACTCTGAAATAGAAATTTTCAATGTTCTAAAATTTCAAAAAATTGCATCTCAAAAATTTGAAGATTCCCAAAGTTCAAAAATTCTAAAATACTGAATAGCCAAACTTTTAAAATTCAAAAGCACTAAATTCTCAATTTGAATGTTCGAAATTTCCATAGCTGAATTCCCACAATTCCAAAACTCTAAAATACTGAATCTGAAAGTTCCAAATTTCCATACCACTGAATTCACAAAATTCCAAAATTCTGTTGCACGCAATTCTCAAAATTAAATAATTCCACAGTAGCGAGTTCTCAAAGTACCAACAATCGAAGGTATTGAATTATGAAATTTCCAAAACTCGAATGTCCAAAAATCCCAAAATGCTCAATTCCTACAACTTAAAAATTCCAAAGTGATTTCATAAAATGTCTTAGATCAAAAAATCTGAAATTTAAAACTTCCAGCATCCTGCAACTATCAAAATTCCTACCTTCTATAATTCAAAAACAAAATCTCTTGAAATTTCACAGTTCCAAAGGTTCAGACTAACAAAATCTCATCGTATATTTTATTGAAGCAACAACTTTCCTTTCATAAAACAACTTTTGTCTTTCACTAAAAAACATATTTCTAACAAAAAATATTACTCAGTTGCATTTTTCTATTAATAAATTCTGTTCAGTTCAGCAATTAACTGTGCAGGTAATTCAAACGCGACACGCGTCATAAAAATATGAACGAGGTACTAAGTTTAAAACACGATTAATGTACGATCAAATGAACGTAGAAGAAAAATTGGAGCTCACAGATATCTCAAGTGTGAAAATCGAAGTTAATCGTCGATTTATCTTTCGGGAGTGTCGATGATACTCTCGATACTTTGATACTTCGTAACACGCGAGATGGTGACGAAAGATTGCAAAATTACGATAACTCACAGCGCGATTACGAAGATTACAGTTTTTCACGCGAAAAAGACAACGAACGGTACAAGTCGGTAAACCGATCGCTCCCAACGATAATTATAATTCACCGGTCTCCACAATTTTATTTATTCGTCGCGGATAGAGTTTCGCTCGCGTAAATTGCACACATTTTGCATGCACGTTCCGAATCACATATCTGCATTTTCGCCGAGAGACAACGTTCCGCCGGATAGAAAGTGCAGTTTAATAGGCGGACACGGGCCGAGCATTAATTCCAAAACGTTTCGATGCATCCGATAATGTTATTCAACGAACTCTTATATCTATAACTTTATGATTATGTAACATTATCAGGTCGGTGGAAAAGAACTTCCGTTTTCGCGCGTGCGGAGTCTTAACATTTCTCATTAATTTCTCTACTAAATTTGAAAGTTAACGAGGTCCAGTTTGAAAGTTCTAAGTAAAAGGACGGATTTGAGAGGTGAAATATATGCAACTTTATGAATGTTGGAATTAAACGTACTAAATGTTCATATTTCTAAAGGTTACTTCCTCGCTTCACAAATTTCCGGTTCCATAAATGTGTAATTTTACAGAATTTTTAAGATGAAAATTTGCACATTTGCAAATACGAAAATTTGTAACTTCGCTGATAGGTTAATGTAAAAATCTGTACCCTCGCAGGTTTGTTCATGCGAAAATTTACTGCTTTCCAGATTTGTATATGTGAAACGTTATAGCTTCGCAGATTTGTATACGTGAAAAGTTATAGCTTCACAGATTTGTAAATGTAGAATTTGTAACATTTGTAGATTTGTGAACGTGAAAATTTGTAACTTTATAGATTTGTAAAATGTGAGAATTTATAGCCTTGCAGATTTGTGAATGTAAAAATTAGTAACTTTGCAGATTTGGAAATGTGAGAATTCGTAGCTTGTGGATTTGCAAAAGCGAAAATTTGTGAATGTGAGAATTTGTACTTACACGAATTTATGATTATAAGAATTTGCGACTTTACAGATTCGTAAATATGCAAATACAGAAATATATTTCTATACCTTTAAATTTCAATAAATTTTAATTATTACCAAATTACTAAATTACACCTGCTACGCAGTAAGTATACGTGTATTATACAATGTACGACACTGACTGGTTCAAAGTATCTTTCTCGGAGAGATACTTTCAACAGCGTGGAACAGTCGAGAAGTGCACATTAACCGTGAAATTACTGAATGTCCGAAAGTTTACAACGGATTAAAGTGGACGAGACGCGACGTTGCGAAAGCGAAAGACGAGGATGATCCCCAGAGTCGAGGATTAAAGACGCGGGACCAGCATCCGCAGCAGTCTTTATACATACAAACACACGCGATCGTAAATGCCGTGTCATTCGCATATATATTCGCACTCGTACGTGTGACTCGACGTACAGTCAAAGACATACATACATACGTGGCTCCTCCAGAAAAAATATGCCCGCGATGGAAGAAAAATTTGCTCCATCGTTCATTTTTAGAAATTTCGGACGGTTTGAACGTTTGGGGTGGGCCAAGAAATTGAGGACCTCGAAATTTAATGAATTTGACATTTGGGAAGTTTAGAACTGGGTGATTTTGGAATTTGAATAGTGTAGAACTGGGTCAGTTGGGAATTTGGAGAATTTGGGTCTTAGAGAGTTTGGAAATTGGAGAGTTTAGAACTGGGTGAGTTTGGAAATTGCGGAGTTTACAATTGGGTCAGTTTGGAATTTGAGGAGATTAGACCTGAGTGAGTTTGGAATTTCGAGAATTTTGAATTTAAGAAGTTTGGGATATGGAGAGTTGAGTATTTGAAAAGCTTGAGACTTGATGAGTTTGCAAATTAGGGAATTTAGAACTGGGTGAGTTTCCGATTTTGAGAGTTTGGATCTTAGGGAGTTGGGATTTGGAAAATTTGATAATTGAGGACTTTGGAATTTTGGGAATTTGAAACTTGGTGAGTTTGAAATTTGGAAACTTTACAATTAAGAAATTCAGAGATCTAATAACTTGAAGACATATGTATTTGAAAACTTAGGGATTCAAATACACGAGTAATTTCAGGCTGTAGAATTTTTAGGATCGAGGGATTCGGAAATCTCGAAATTTGGGCATTTAAGAATTTGCAGAATTTGTAAATTGAGAATTTAATTTGAAAATTCAAGAAATCTGATAACAACAAAATTGGAAAATTTGATAATGTACAGATCTCAAAATTGTCGTGCTACAAAAATCTAGACATTCCTTGAGAGTTTACAAATATGAATTATGCAAAATTTTTTAATTCCACAATGCAGAGATTTGTAAACTCGAAAATCTGAAAATGTAACAATGCTTGAATTTGTACTGAAAAAAATAAAAATCCGAAAATTTAGAAATATAAACATCCGAATACTTGAAAATTTGAAACATGAAACTCCTAAATATGGGAGATGAAACTTTGCAGGCAACATATGTATCCTAATCCAAAGGAAGCGTACGTTGTACCGGAATATATGCGAAGATCCGAAGCGGTTCCTTCATTCACGGCAATCCACTTGGCGCAACCGCGAATAAATAGCGACGAGTTTATTCGTCAAAGGAAGCACTCGCGTTCAATGGCGAGTCGTCGCGTCGCGTTCGACGACACCGTGTGCCGAGATCCGAGAAGAAATTACGTTGTATACGTCGATGGAAACGAGAGTGCCTGGTTTTACATACTTTCGCCGCACAGGTACATTCTTCGAATTCCCCGGCGACCGTTTGATCGTCGACGAACACGCGATTCAGATTCTTAAATCGTATGCAAAACGGTGCTTTTACGCGTGGAATACCGCAGTGAAAACGGTCATGAGCAGTTACACACGGTGTAATCGTAATTGTTCGGTATACCACTGTTCCATTTTCTAATTCAGACACTCACATTGTGTCTGTAACACATGCACGTATTATTGCCGTGTTTACTAGTCCTCATTATCTTACAATTCAAGAGACAAAGTTGAGATTAAGAGATTAAGTTGATACCACATTACCTATTTATAATAACAGATGCTCAAAACAATTGTTAACATTAATATCGTCATTTTCGTCACCAGTTCTGTGTTTGATATTTATATATACATTTTTATTGATACACTCTGTATATGTGCATACATGGTGTTCGCAGTAACATGGACCAGTGTTGCATGGAGTACTGTAAGAATTTGAACAAAATGAACACAGAAAATTATTGTATTTTAGCACCAATGTTATCGACTTTTTACATTTGCATTATTTTTGGAGAAACGAACGTGAACTGATTCTGATATGAAATAAAGGTCTCGACCTTAATGGAGCGCTGTATTAGCTTGCCTACAAATTAAAACAGTAAATTCCTCGAGGTTCATAAAAGCTGGAATTAATCCGTAAAATCCGCGCTTGTACTTTGATTACCTGTATACATCAACGCGTTTACATTCCTTTCATTTGCATTCTTTTCATTTAATATACACTGCCGCTCAAAAATATGTGGACGCTTCCTTAATTCTTGTAACTAAAAGAGTTGTAATGTCTTCGATTTTGATTATCCAGTATGTACTTTAGTTCGTACACGGTTAGTGAAAATTTTTCAATAATCATCTGTTAAATATTTTACCGACTATGATAAAAATAATTTCATGTGTATATCTTTTTATCGTTACATATCCGTCACTATGACCGCGTTTACGAGTCGTTTCATTATTTCAGTATCAATAAGGTTCCACACGGATTCTAAGATCTCCCGCGAATGTTTTTCTGATTTGAGACACTGTTTTCGAACTTATCTGTCCTACAGTTTTTCTACAGGATTCAAATCAGGTGATTGGGTCGTCCATGTCATTACTTTCAATTGAGAGTTCTCTTGTAGTTGTTGTAAATAATTTCTATATATCGTGGAGGTGTGATTCGGGTCATTGTCAAGCATAAGTGTGAAGTTATTTGTTTAATTGGCGGTATTATTTGTTAATAAAAATATATGTATCACAAATTTCACGAGGATGGTAGGTGTTCAACTACATTTGAGCGACGGTGTATATTTAAAAAGTGAAACACGCGTAACTAAATTAAAAAAAGCCATGCACACGTGAACATTAATTACTCTATATTTTTTATTGTCATACGAAAGCCGAATTTCGTCCGTGTACACGATTAAAATCTTCAAGGTTACGCGAGAAAAAAATGTTGGAGAACGATTCACGGAGAGGATATCGATTAAAACGAACGCACTCGCAGTCATGGTGGTCAGGAAAATCAAGAGGAACCCATAGGGATGGAAGAAAGCGAGGTAAGCCTGGCAATGGGTCCGTGTCCAAGGAACATGGACGCGTCCCACAGGGACGTTAAAGCTGCATTCACGTGCACACGACTCGTCCTACCGCAGAAATAAAGGACTTCCTTTGCTCGTAGATATCCGCTCGGCGGGGTCGCGAATAAATCTTGCGATGAAGGTTGGAGAGAAACGGAAAAGCAACGAACGAGCGAACCAGCGACCAAGAAGTATTCAACGTGAGCGGGACGAAACACGAGCTAGGGGAAAAGAGCGCACAGGATGGAAGAAGGTGCACGCAGGAAGGGAAAGATGCTGGTGATACACCTTTTTGAACGTTTGCCGCTTAACACGTTCTGCACCGTGTGAGCTACCGGTCGTCCATCGAGATTGTTGCAAACATAACTTTAATTGCATGAGGTATAACACCGGTCGGGTGTAACTTCGATGTGAAACTCGATGAAGGTGAAGAGAAATGTACTGGAACTTACGTATGTTATTGCATCGTTGCGTATCAAATAGCGTGCGACGTAAAAGTACAGGAAATGTCTAGTTACATCAAACGTTTACGAGAGATTTTTGCGTAATTTTATCGGGTGAGCTGTTGTTGCGATTTATAGTCCATATATTATACAGTACACGCGTATACGGAATCTAGAACGAAAATTGATATTTGAACGCGTAAAAAGCGATGTGCAGTGAAGGACAAAAGTATGCGTATACTTAATTGTTGTAAGTGTTGCAATTATTTTAACGTAAATTAATACTTTGTAAGCTAGGTTATTGATAGCATCAAACTTTTAATGAAGGCAGGTTTTATATTACACATGGTTGTTGTTTCTGTTATGTATGATATACAGCTATAAATGTTTAAACATATTTAATAACATAGAATAAATATAAAAAAATTATAAAGTAGCGGCCAGTGGCCTAAATCAGCGTGTGGTTTCCTGTATAGTTTCTTAAATCATACCAGTGAAGACTATCTGGGAAAGCTGGACAAAAAAAAAACAAACTGCATTGATAGAAGGACAGAAACGGCAGAAGAAATTTTTGAAGAGGAAAACTGACCCAAAGGTATTGTACATAACCGATGAATACGACTAAATACGGCTTCAACCAGTGCATCTGCAAATATTTCTGCATTGCTCAATGAAGAGGAGTGGTTCTGCAGTTTATGCGAGCAAGTTTGACTCAAGGATACGAATTCTTATATAAACAGATACAGGTACAATTTTGGAAAGTAGGAAGTACGATATATGACACCGATTACCTAAATCATACTTCTGTGCCATTCTTTACAAATACTTATGCGATTATAAAAGTTTTAAAATTACCGTTGATGTTACACATGGGCTATTTAAATGATCTTCTGTAAAATTACTAAGCTAAATTCTCAGACAATCTTACCAAAACTTCGCTCACGGATACTTTGCTAAGTGGTACGATTTTGGCAACTTTCACCTGTTTACAGTTCTTATCAGATCTGAATTACCGATCGTTCGACTTAACGATTTTCACTACTTCCCTTAATAAAAATATTGCAGCACTTCGCATTTAGTTGCTTCTTGTATTTCAGTCTAAGCACCAAATACGACAATTGCAGCTGGAGTACAGTCGAAGTTCACCCTGACCCTTACTCGAATTGCGCCAATACCTGTACATCTTTGTAGCTCCGAAAGGTTAACCTAGCGCTTCAATCGGCCATTTATTTCCCAGCGGCCTAACCTTCCTCGCGAAGACTATCCTTCCCAGAAACGCTTCTAACGAATGAAGATGCCACAAATCTGTTTAGTCTCGGGAACAAGCCGCATCGCTGTGAAAGCCGCCAAGTAGATGACCCGAATACGGGGCCAACTGTCGAGGCATCGTGCAAGAATTTAAATGCGTGCTGTGGCCGGTCATTAGGGACGTTCCGTCTCAACCAACCCGCGAGTCGGAGGCGTTAAATATTCAGCGAAGAAAACAGGTAGACCAGTATGGCAATTAATAACCTTCGTTCAATTTCATCGTCGACGCGGCGAGCGTCCGTCGAACCGCGCTGAAAATTCCAAAAGCGAACGCACGCTGAGCTCGACCGTTAAATCGGCCTAATCTGATTAAACCGAATGAACGTATCGCGATAAACGAGCAATGGGGGATTTAGCTCGAAATCGCGACGGTTTGGACCGATTGCGAGTCGATTCGAGGGGATATTAGAGAAATTCGAAGACGAGCAAGAACAATGCGTTCCTCTTCGGGGACCCTTTGTCTTTGCGGGCTACGTCTTCGAGATTGAGCAAAGTTGCAGCCGACGAATGGGTTCCAGGAGCGAATAATTCCTGGATTCATACTTGACGGAAGTAGGTTCCCATTGTGTCGCGAGTGTGCACCATCTTTGTTAATAGAATGAAGGAAAGGAGATGGGCAATTGTTGAACTCGGTTGTATTTCGTTAGATTGGTGCGTTTACAAGTTTTGGATGTGCATATTTATACATACAGTAAATACACACAATTTGCTACTTATATGTACATACAGTATGTATACACAATGAACTATTTATACACACGGTATGTATATAAATTAGCAATTTTAGTTAGTTAAGTCAGTTACTTAAGTTATATTAAGTGAATCGTTTATTATGTCATTTTAATGAGTGTGTACACATACTGTATGTCTAAATAGCCAATTGTGTACGCATGCAGTATGTTTAAGTAACCAATTGTGCATACATACTGTATGTATAAATAGCCTCATCCTCAAACTGTAGGGGTTTTTGAATATAAAATTTTATGAAAATAAAATATTCCTTAAGTAGCTGGACCACATACCTATACATTAATTAAGATATGTACTCCATACGAGGTCAGTTATATTTTTATTAAAAAGTTGGTTGATACTAGAATTAACAAAAACTTGGTATACTAGATGTAGCAAAACCTTCGTGAGTTATATCGTTAACAAGTTATAACAAAGTACTTGTACAGTTATTGTTGTTATGCACTTAAATACCTAATACCTAGTCATCTAATTATGAATATAATTTGGTATAAAACTTTTTCAATTTATGGAACATTTTTAAGTATGCAGATAATTTTTTTATATTGCTCCTAAAAATTTTACTATACATATAAAAAAACAAATAAGGGTGCCATTAATCAAAATCACATGCTAATACGCACATAATGCAAATTTTTACCGTGCTACATTAACGGATCGTATCAGTGGACGAAAGTCATTGAAAATAAGCTAACATTTAACACGTAGCAGACACATTAAACATATAGAAAATGGTCAGCATGTACAATTTAAAAATTTACAATATTGTGCCTCTACAAAATTTAAACGTACAACCCCTGTCATTGAAAGTCGACGAAATCGGACATCCCCAAACGGATTATCGCCGATCAGCCTAATGGTAAACGGGGATACGATTACTTTTCCCCGCGGGGGTAAATATTAAAGGAGATCTTTTGAGGCATCGGATACTTTCTGCGGGAAGACAAATTTAGAGATCGATCAAGAGATCAAGCAACATTTTTCAATCGATTACCGATCCATTGTCGTCTATTTTTCGTAGGAAGGAGGAAGAACGGCGTCGAACGGCGCGGGGGTGAACTGCTCGCAGCGAACAGTAAAGATTCGAGGATCTCTCGTAAACTTCTCCATGAATCCCGGGGAGTCCCATCACGTATCCAATTTTCCAGGGATCAACCGACTCGATCCGAGAAGCTTTGGAAATCGGCAAATTGAAAAGCGACACGCGGCTCCTTACTTCGAAACAAGTTCGACGCTTACAATGCTATGCTTTACGAGCGGCTCACGAAAATTGGGTTTGTCTCGCTTACTACGTCCATGCGAAAATGGTAACCCGCGTTTATTTCTCCTTATCGCGTTTTCGAGCGTTCTTTTTATTTATCCGACAAACACCGTTGCTTGCGAGCGAACTTTCCAGCTGATTGAAACATAGAAATGTTATCGGCACGACAAAATGTGTAGAACTTTTTATAGTACCTCCGAGAAGCTTTAATGTCAAGCGTAGTTATGAAATAATTACGAGTGAACAATATGTTCGTAGATATTAATAATTTATAAAATTTGTTAAGATGGTTTTCTTGAAATCCATCTTGATTCCCATTGTGATAAAAAATGGATACGTGTATTAATATATGTTTCATCGTTTGTTAACTTATTTGTCAATTTCATTTTTGACTTCAAAATAATATAAGCATTATACGTCCTTGGTTTTAGTGTCAAATATGTACATATATTAATTATGTATACATATAAATGTATATACATATTAATATAAATAGAATATAAAATTTGTATTAGTTTTTTTCATTACGTTCATGTCCGTTTGATCTTGTGAATTCGCAAGCTACAAAGTTTCATACTGCATTCATCTTCCCTCGATGAAAAACAACCCTTATTGCTTCGCGCATTAGACAACTCATAAATTTTCATTGAGAAGAAACATGAATCTATGCCGCAAAATATAATCATATTCGATAGCTGGTCTAAAAAGATTTTCTTAAATTTAGACTGATGATGGAAGTTTAATAACGTTCATGCAACTTTGATTTAATGAAAATATATCTATGTTTTAATCGATTGAGTTCTCTGAAGTATAATATTCTAAATTATAGTACTTTTATGTCTGAATTAATCGCAGTGAATACAACACAAATGCTTTTAGAATGAGATGTTCTTTTATTTGTCTATAACGAGAAAGGAAAAATTCACTCGGGAAACATGGTACCTGTTTGGTATAACACGAAATTCGGTACAGTCATGTAAAGTCTATACTTTACACAATACTAAGTAAGGTGAAGTAAATTGGTTCACCGAAAAATCTAATTATGTCTCCCTGTTCTTTGCCATCGTGTAATCGAATTACTTGCTCGACTCGCAGTTTGATAACACGTTCCAGAAACCATGGCGGTAACAGCGCGAGTTTTCTTTAGTGATTTGCATCGTGTGTATCCGACTCGAGAAAATTGCAAACACAAAATAGATGTGTTACTATTTACAGCACATTTGTAAATCGAAGTCGTCGATAATTTCGATCGAACCAATCTAATCAATTTAAACCGTTATATCATTTTCAAGAAATTTAATTACTTTTTCTCCTCAGTCTTTTAACAGGTTTCGAATATGTATTACGTCATAGTGCTATCGCGTATTAACTTGCAAACGCGTCACAAAATCGTAATGACAGACGGTAGTAAAAAAAGAAATATTGCTTCGAGGCGATTTTTTGTTGCTCCCAGGAACAGATCATTCTTTCGTGTAAATATAACAATTTAAATTTTTGAGATCGTGCGAGGTATGAGATCATGAACGAAAGTGAATCAAAACAGAGGCAGGTGGTTCACCTTCCTATAATACTTCTTGCTACGTTCAATTTCCCATTTTCAAATTTAGAAACATAGAAAGCAGATTACTTAAAATCATTGAAAGTACAGAAAATTAAAATTTTTAAACTTTGAAATTTACTTTAATCTTCTATATTCGAACGATGACTCACATTCGCCATTTGGTCTAACAGAGCAATTTGAATAAATATTTTTTAGATAAATCTATAATGTATACATGTGATGTTTAAACATAATGAAATGGACAATAGTGGCAATTAATAATAGAAAATAATAATTTCCAAACAATTAATTAAACTTTTCCGTTAGAAAGTTTTCGAGACACAATTTTCCAATAACAAAAACTCTTTCGAGTGAAAAGGGTTAAAAATGTACAAAGTTGAAAACTTACAACGTTTGTAAAGCTGCAAACTTATGAAGTATGGAGAGCAGCAAACTTATAAAGTTTGAAAAGGTGCAAACTTATGAAGTATGGAAAGCTGAAACTTATAAAGTTTATAAAGCTGTAAGCTTACGTTTCAAAAACTGCAAACATACAAAGTTTCAAAAGTTGAAATCTTAAAATCTTCTGAAGTCAAAATTTTACAAAATTAAAACTTAAAATTTTACAAAACTACGAAAACTAAAAATTATCAAATCCAAAATATCCCAAATTTTCCAACCCCCAACCGCTTGAATGCGATAATAAGAAACATATCGTCTCATTTCCACGAAACACGCGCCATCGTCAGCATGGCGCACAGTAGCGTTAAAGAAAAGCGTTTTAAAATAGTACCATTTAAAATCCGATAAACCGAATTTTTCCAGTAGCCTCGCGATTCGCGTGCGTCCATCGCGAGGCATTACCGCGGCGTTAATTCGATAAAATGGGAATCGGTAAAACATACGGGCGGAAACTGGGTAAAAACAACGTTTGTTTCGCTGGCCCGGTACGCGTTTCATACGCCGCCAACGAAAACAATTTCCTAACGCGTAGACGAAATGAAAAGCAGCCTTTCCGTATGCCGGCGATTGTGTTCGGTGAAAAATAAATCGCGCGGAAATCACTCGTTTCAAAGAATCAGCCGAAATCACCTTTGATGCGGGCTCTTCAAAGCCAATCAATTCGACAAACTTAGCGATAAAAGCATGTTTGATTAGGAAAATTGAATTTCCTATCGCGTGGAGCAAATTACCGTTCAATTATCTGGACCGGTGTCCGCGTTGACGTACAGCATGTTATCCCGGAAAACTGACAATTAATTTTCCACCATTTCCTCCGCTATGAATCCCCATCAGCTCCAAATGCTGCCTGTTAATTAATTGTTCTCGACGTGAACAGGATACTCGGCGCGCCGAGGCGCCGATCAAAGAGAACTTTTTCCATCCCCGAGAAACTATTAGTCACTCTTAAAACGTGGCCGTCTAATTATGACAAATGCTGTTACGAATGCAACCGCGTTGCGTATTCGGAAGAAAGCTCGGCGCAACAAGACAACCGTGATCGCTAATGTCGACTGCGTAGCTGCATCGATCTTTCGCGTAACGTTAAAATCAAGTTTCAAAGATGATGGATCGCTGGTGAACAGGAGAACCGAGCGGGATACGAATTTCTTCGAGAATCCATGAACGTCGAAAGTGTCGGAGACGAAAAAAAGAACGTCGCGCGACTACGACAGAATCGATCGACTTTGTGATCTGACCTTGATACGGTGTCGAAAATGTTTATTACCGTATTCTCAAATACGTTCGAGCATATACTAATTTTGTAGCAATTGACGCAATCGCTTATTTTCACTGGGGTCGATTATAGACATCGGATTTTTGGTTGGAAAATTTGAAGAATTGATTGAAAGATTTAGGTTGACGAGGGAAATTTGATTGACGTTAAGTTGGTGTCTGATGTGTTATATTAAGATGCGTGTTCTTAAATTTCTGGATCCCTGTACGTCTAGATGTTACTAGAGTCTTGCATACCTGGGTTCTTACATCATCAAATTCCTACATCATGGGATACCTAGATTAATAGGATACTCGGATCAATAGGATACCTGTATCAGCAGAGTACGATCATATGATATAAATATTTTTTTATCTGATGAATTAGATAATTATGGGTTAAATTTATTTTTTATTAGAATTATTAGAATTTAAATTATTATTTTTCATACAATTATTAAATTTTATTAAATTATTCATTTTCATTTAATTATTAAATTTTATTAAATTTTTTAGTATCAGTATCCTAGATACTTCCATTTCTAGAATCCACATATACACAGTTATATATCTTTATATTCTTATTCACTATCGTTCATATTACTTATACATATGTTTACCTTATTTTTTATCAATCGTACGTAAATCAAATTACATTTGATTTTCCAACTGAAATTAAGGTTCGAATTAATATAATTTCTAAACTGACCAAATTGACTGAAAAAACTGAATCATTTTAATGTCGAATGTCTCGCGATTAATATGCGATTGGTTATGTATCGAGTGACGAATTAACTCGTCGAGCCTCTTCAGAAGGTTAAGGATCACCGCGTGACGTTCGCGATTAAGCTTCGACAAGAAAACGAAGTGTAAAAAAGACATATGGAGGAAAATAGCATGCGAACGAGTATGCTGATCGATCGGTACGGCGTGAAATCAAACTAGCTGGCTTCGGAAAAATATGCAGGACACGCGTTCCTTCGCGTTATTCTACAAATCCGTGACGCGACACGACGCGACGCCTCGTCATGTCGCTTTGTGAATACGCGCCGCAGATTAAGATTTCACCCATTTATTGCATGCGATTAATGGACATTAACCTTTTCACTGCCATAGACGCGTAAAGACGTCCAATAATTAGCGCGTTATTCATTCGGTGAAAGCGCTCAGGCAAGTATTTGAAGAATTGTTATTCAGGTAACAATTTTATAAAAATGGATATTCAAGATATCGCAGTTACTGTTCATGTAACTTTGCCGTCTTTTAAAATTAAAATACAGTACTTTATTTTATTTTGTATAGGACGTAGAATTTTATTTTGTTGTATATACAATATTAAGTTTTATTTTGTTTTGCACAGAATATTGATTTTATTTCGTTCTGTATAAAATATAGAATTTTATTACGTTCTATATAGAATATAGAATTTTATTTTGTTTTATATAGCATATAAAATTTTATTTTATTTTACACAGAATATGAAATTAAAGTTCGTTTTAAATAGAATTTCAAATGCTGTATTAAAAAACTGTGTCAACAGAATACTTTCGTGTTCGATCTGTATGTTCGTTTTTGTTCGATACGTGTGTCAATTTTTCACTCCATACACGCAGTGTCTACAAAATGATGGTGTATCAACTTGGTCCTATATCTTGCTCCGATCTCCCCTATCCATTAATCATATTCAGATGAATCCGCAGTCGATAATACAGTCCCCTCTTTCAAAAGAGTTCATCAAACTTGTCAACCAAAAACTTTTGGAATCGCTACAAACAAAAAATATAAATAGAAATATCTTAAAAAACATCTCCTAATAGAAATATTTTCCAGTTCAAAGACTTCACTTATTCTTCTACAAAAAAAAATGCTAGAATCTCGATTACTATATCGGTGTACACAGACACGTACTACGATGGTGTTACGATCAATTATCAAAATAAACATCAAAAATGTTGTGCTCATCGTAGACACAGTGTCCAGAAAAACAGTGTATCAACTTGGTCCTATATCAACTTTGTTGTACAACAACTTGCTCCATTGTCCCCTACGCGTTAATCATATCGAGATGAATCCGCAATCGATACCGTAGTCTCTCCGTTACATTCTATAGCGGTTATCGAAAATTTTGGTGGAGAATCACAGGAATTTCGTGGCCGGGAACGCGAAGAATGCTCGCGTGGGATGTTCGAACGTTGTTCATTCGGCCGCGCAAATTCCCAGCTGAACGACGCTTAAGATCATAACCAATGATTCAATGCGACAGCACATGGCGATTTTATACAACTCGCTAGGCTTTTCAGAGGCAACTCGCCACTATTCACCACCACGTTCGCTATTTCAACCTTTCGGTACAACGAGGGTCGACCACGGACAGCTATTCAAAGGTAGCGAAGCCAAACGAAAAATTAACCATTGCTCATACCTATTAGACCACTGCCTATTAACATGTTCGCTACAAGCGTTCAGAAATTCTTTCTTCGCTTGCTTTACTTCGCACTCGAAGGTAGTTTTGCTACTGGCAGATAACAACTTTGAAACTTTTTAGTCGAAAAGTTTACTGATATTTTTCGAAGTTATTGCCTCTCTATTATTAATTTCCACCATTGTCTGTTGCTCATGTTTGTACACCATACTATGTTGGTATGTGTTTACATATGTTTATATATGTTTATATGTTATGATATATTGATACATGTATATCACTATAGATTTACTGGACGAATATTTATTGGACACTGTATCAATCCGAATGGTGAATCACCTTTCGAGTGCAAAGGGTTAAATTTACACGAACCACTTTAAACACGTAATAAAATAATATTATACAGCCTGATCTATATGATACTCTTTTTAAGATTATATGACAGAATTTCATTTACGTCTGATTCAAATGTATGGGTAATTAATTATGACTTATAGAAATATGCAAATTTTATATTTTTCATTTTAAAATCAATATTCAGATATGCTCTCCGATATTCATGACATTTTTTATTGAAGTCATATGTAGTTCAAATTAGTGAAAAGATTATTTCGGTACATTTTTATAGAAATTGATGAAAAGAACCTCCGTGAATTTTAAACGAAAGTACTTTCTCACTAGATAGACAGTAAAATAATAAGATGGCAAAATTAGTAATAATATCAGAATAATAAAATAGCAACATGGTAAAATGCTACAATTGTAAAATTTGTAACAATACTGGAGTAAGAAGATAGCAACATGAGAAAGTACTAAAATTTTAAAATAGTAAAAATGTCAGAATAATAAAATATCAAGATGATGTAAAAATTGGAAAATAATAAAAATGTTCGAACAATAAAGTACAGTAAAATAATAAAGTATACACATCTGTTCATACAATAACTTGTCCCCTCAAAACTGCCTCGACTGGTTATCCCGATATCCGATATAATTAACCTAAAGGTACTTAACAGGATTTACTTCAAAACGATCATCCTCCAAAACCAACAACGATACCGAAGAGGTACATCCTGCAGTTCATTACTTTTCGCTACTATCTCTTCAAGATCTACCGAACGGACTTTCGAAATCCACTCCTTTCAGACAACCCTTGCTGTATCCTTCTCCCTTATAGGGGAGCTATTAACGGCGTGCCGGCTTATTATCCTGTAAGGACGTTCTCGTCACGAATTGTCCATTCTCCTCACCCTCCTTCTTCCTCCCTTCCCGTGTCTACGTCCACCCTTTTCACTTTCCCTTCTCCTTCTCTTTCTCTTGCTACCGCTTTCTCGGTCTGTCTCGACGAGCTTTCACGACGCGAATCTAGAGGGATCGTCGGGATTGAAGAGCACAAGTGGAAAGAGGAGTGCGAGCAGCGTGAAAGGCATTCCAGAATACGCGCTAAGGGAAAACAAGGGGAAATGAGAGAAGAAAATAAGAGGGAGGTACAACGACAGCGACAACCGTAGATGCAAATAAAAAAATTGCAATAATGAAAGAAAAGTGGACGCGCGAGAGTGGTCGTCTGTTTTGTGCTCGTTCGAGGTGTCTGGAGAACGATGAACGTTGAACAACGCGGAAAATGCTTAAATCGGAATTACAGGGAACGTGTACTTACATGTACTTACATATCATATATACTTACATATGCATATGTACAAGTGTGTATTTATGGAGAAGTACTTATGTACATACATGTATGTATTACTGTATAGACAGTAATATGAGTCATTATAGTATGTTTCTTTTATGAAGGTTATCAGTGACAACGTGCGAGGTAAAATTATAAAAGATAGCTAATAGCAGATATATCAAGGCGCTGGGCTACAAAAGATTTTACTTAGGTTAGATTAGAACAATAGATTTCAGGTACATGTTAGTCTTGTACTATGTAGTGTTGTACTATAAACTGCAATTGAAGAAATTGAAAAGTCGTAGACTTTCAGATTTGGAACTTTGAAAATTAGGATTCATGATATTCCGAAATATAGAAAATTAAATATTTGGAAGTCTATAAATTTAGAGATGAAAAATTTATGAACTCGAGGGTTTGGATATTCAGAAGTTTCTCATTGATCAAATTAGAAATTTATCAATATTTATACCATTATACATTTTTTTTTATTCTAAAATGTAACAAAATTGCGAATGTGGAAATTCAAAAATTTCTTTAATTACCTAATGCAAAAATTTCAAAATGTTAAAACACGAAAATACCAAAATTCGTCACATAAAAAATCCAAACTCTGCAAAGTTGAAAAACTTAAATTCTAAAAATACGTAACTAAAGACGCACAGATCGTACCCGGAGCCTAATCTCGCAAATCATTTATCCTGCAACGTATAGTTTCGCTCCCAAAGCGGGTACAGTATTTCCAGCGTGGCCGGCAAGCATGGTCCCCGTAAATGGCTCTAACGCAACGTAGCGACAAAATGTTCATTTGAATTGGTGTATCGGTTCCGTCGCGGACGCGGAGTTTACAGAAACGTGCCAGCGCGGAACGTCACAGGAAGCAGGTCGTTAATCTACGGCTACGATCTCATTTCCACTAATTGGCTGATAGGGACGCCCGATATGGACGATACCGGGTTACACACGTGCAACCGCCACAAAGCGTCGACAGGGAGGGAAAGACTCCGAATGGAAAAAAAAGAAGAAGAAGAAGAAGTAAGAGCGTACTTAGGTACGCGCGTGCTGCACGAGATTTTCAGAGAGCGAACGAGAGCCCTCTGCTCGTGCTCGTGTTCGTCTTGACGTGCTTCTCCACCGACCCTCGTGATCGCGGATTTCTTCGAGCCACCTATTCCGCTCTCCACCTATCGCTTCATTTTTCTTCCGTTTCCCTGTCGTCGACGATGAACCCCTTCGTCCGTGAATTTCAGCCTTTTTCTTCCCGCGACGCAGCTCGAGCGTGCCGCGTTCGTACGCGCTCGAATTAAGCGCGGATAAGGGATGACGCAGCGAGAGGGTGAAATTGCACGGCGGGGATGGTAATTCCAAACGAAAACGATTTTCATTAGTATTCGTGTATTAGAGTAAGGTTTAACATTCGACTTGTGACACTTGAACGCGTCGCTTAACAATAGAACTACCAACCAGTCAAAATGACTGGTTTCGGGTTTGACATTTTATGTCATAAAATTTTATGGCCGACCTTTTGTCAAAATATTTGTCATGTTTTATTGAGCCAATGAATGGTTGTATATGTTAGATGACGCTGCAATATTCATTTATTTATTTTTCTACTTCATTTTCAATTCTAAAGTAAGTATGCTTTTAATGATGGTATTTCTAGTGTTAACAGTAGATTTATGGACGTTTAATGACCACATACGTCAAAATTGAAAATTAACTATAAAAATAAGTAAATAGTGAGTAATACATAAACCAGTTTTTAGAAAGGTTCTTCATCACATTCATTTTGACATAAGTTTTTTTTTTAATTTTCTTAATTAAAAATAAGAAATCCAAGATCCGTCATTTTTTACGGGTTCCGTAAACCTAGTGTTAATAATGGCTCTAAAAATTGGATTACGTTTCGTGATATTTTAGCGAGGGTAGAGTACTAGTAGCTATTTTAATAGATATTTTGGTGCTTAATGAATTTGACGAGTTTTCGTGTTTGCAGATTTGTTAATTTATAAGGTTTGGAGCTTTCAGATTTTCAAATCGATGAACTTGAAAATTAGCGAGTTCACAAAACTGTCAAATTTTTTAGTTTTTCAATTCTGTTCAATTTTCTAATTCTTTTTAGTTTTTTTTAGTTTTTCAAATCTTTACAATAGATGCATATCGTTAACGTGACGCGTTAAAGCATGCGTGTGTTCGCTATTTTTTTCATGACACATGTTAGGCCGTGTATTTTAGAAGCATCGTATAACGTAACACCTTCGCGGTCGGTGAATCCTCCTTGGATCTAAACGACCAGCTTGGATATTTCTAGAGTCTACGTTTTGCGAATAAACGCATGTAACATGCCGCTAGTCATTGCCGTGTTGGCGCGAATGATCGTTAAATATTCGAAAATAGAACGAATCGGAAGAATAGGTCGGTATTCGTTTCATTTCCACGATATTCTGCTTGCTTTTGTGTACAACTGTAAAACTTCTCGAAAAAAGAATCTATGTAGCGTTGCGTGGATTAACTTTTGTATGAAATTATACGAAACAACTGTATGAAATAATAGTTGCAATAGTTGATATGAAAATATACAAAATGTCCATTCATTTGGAACATAAAATGGTAGAATAAAATAGCGAATGACATTATTTTCTCTTTATTTTAAAGAAAATATAAAAATAATACAGATATTGAAATGAAAAAATCGAATTTGTAGAAATATTTCATACCATGTTTTTAGTAGAGTTTATTTCCCTTAAAAGATTATTTAATAACATATTTTTATTTGGCGGTACTAATAATCGTGTAATAAATATTGTCTAACAATCGGGCAACTTTTCAATAAGATTTAAGATTTCGAAACACTCGATTAATTGAACAATCACTCCACTTTCTTGTTAAACTTGGTATGTTAAATGCAAAATTAACAACTTGAGAAATTGTTTCTTGAAATCAACGCTACCGTAGATATTTATAACCTAAATAGTTGAAAAATCGTATTAGGAAAAATACATCGAATAGTCCAAGTTAACACGTAACTTGCGACAATCGATAAAGTCAGTAAGATCGAAATAAACGATACGAAGTAAAACAACATCGTATTAAAAGGTATACGTAGTTGAGACAACGTCATTTGAAAAGTGTCGAGCTCATAGCGTGGATCCCCTTCGGCCAATAAGTTCACCGCAGCCAGGCGTACCAACCGCGTTTACACCGCCCCTGAGTGGTTACACGAAACTGGTTATAAACCAGCGCGAAACGGCCTAACTCTCGGGTCCCTCGATATGTATGTGCACGGCCAGGTGATTATGAACCTGCTCGATGCGTGTACCCGAAGAATGTACCTCGTGCTCTGTCTCGAGCTTTACCTTCCCCATTATGCTCGTGTACTGCTCGTGTATACACGCTTGCTGCCTGCACTTTCTGCACCCGCTACGATATGCCACTGTACAGTCGCTGGCAAATCCGACTTTCCTAGGGAAAACTTTCTAACTAATCCGATACCGTCGTTCGTTGATTCCGGAATTACAATTCTCTTAACACTAAACCTAAGAACACTGAACCTATAATGCAGCTTTATGAGTTGAAAAATGAATAAACGAACGATGTAACACGAATTAATGTACATATTAATTTTATATCTTTGTGAAAATCAACATGAATTACAAAAAAGTCACTTGAACATACTTCCTAACTTAAAATTACGAACTTGTTAAATGGTCATTTTGACCGCTTTGGTAGGCTTAGTGTTAATTCACAATTTTAGACATTTCGAACATTTGGGATATTTGGGAAATTTGAAAAATTGGAGAAATTCGAGAAAATGGGACTTCGGGATATTTGGAGTGCTTAGGATATTCGAAGATATTGATAAATCTGAGAATATGGAATTTGGGGGTGTTCGGAATGCTTAGGAAATTTTGAATTTTGAATGCTTAGGCATTTTGAAATTGAGAAATTGGAGGGTTTGAAAATGGTAAAATTGTAAAACCGTAAAAGTGAAACAAGTTCAAATGTTGAAATTCAGAAATTCATGAATTCAAAAGATGAAGAAATGAAAGTTTGAAAACTTGTAAACTTGACGTGAGAAAATTTATTCATGCATATCCAAAGTAAGCGTACGTTGTATCCGAGTGTACGTGCGAGAGATTAAAGCCGTGTCTGGCATAGTTTTTTACCTTCTCGCGATGTCACGATGCTGCGTCCACTACGCGGGAGGTCGCCGGATGAATGAATTTCTTGGAACGAGTAAAACTCGAAGTCGCGAAATAACGATAAGAGAAAATTGGAAATTCCAACGAGTACTTTTGCTTCCCTGTTTACGGCTACCCTTTTGTTATTTAAGGTTCGCGATCAACGACTGAACCATCGAACTCGATATGGCCATTCGTGCAAGATTGTCCCTCCTATTTTTACTAGGTTATAAGAGGAACATTTGGAACTATACGACTACTGTACGATAAAACTGGGAATATGACTCGTAAACGGTGATAAAAACATAAACGCCTAACTCGCTAAGGACCCAATCATGCCGGAAAAGTTCGATCGTGTGCAACTTAAACATCTTCGAAATAAAAGAACAGAAGGATCAATCTAGGTTTTTTTTTGCTCGTCGTGGGATTGCTTAAGACTTCACCAATAATTCAAAATAAATGACTCCCTATCGCATATAGATGAATTTATTTGGTCAGTTTGAGCAATTAAGGTTCTACTGAGTTGAAACATTCATCATTTCGAAGTCAGAGTTACTTCAAGATAAGATTCGTTTTCTCGTCCGATGCACAAGGTTGCGCTAGGGTTATTTCAAGTACAGAGACCTTGAAGCAACTCATGTTTCTAAAGAGCGAAAGTTGTTTAAACAGACGGCAATCAATACGGCCATTATTCTGAGTCTTATTTACAGGTCTTGATCAAAGTTTACATCGCTGATCTTAAACATAGTTGCAGCGGCATCTGCTCTCTCGTATCTGGGATCTTCGATAAATCATTACGCGTGACTTCGTTAAAATCGCCATTTGCGAACCACGAAAACGTGAAAATGAAGTTGGAATGCGAATATGTCATGCTCTGTATAACGAACGACTGTCTTCATGGCTATGTTACTGTAACTTGCATGCGCGTATATGATGTACACTGAAGACGATTACGACTCCCCGGGGTAAAATGGCGGTGTATTTAAAAATTTGGAAACTTGTATATTTGCAAAGAAAGTTCAAGATTGTGGAGATTCTGGAAATTTGGGGACTTGTGGATTTGGTGATTTAGAGATTTGGGGATTTGGGGATCTGGGGATTGGAAGATTTGTTGATTTAGGGATTTGGGTATTGGAAGACTTGTTGATTTGGAGATTTGGGAACTTGTAGATTTGGTAATTTGAAGATTTTGGGATTTGGGGATTTAGGAATCCGGGGATTTGAAGATTTGGTACTTTGCGATTGTGAAATTTGGAGAGTTGAGAATTTAGAAATTTGCGAATATGTGGATTTGAAAATTAGAGCACTTGGAAATTTTTGGAATTTGTGGCTTCGGAATTAGAAGATTTGACATTTGGGGATTTGACGATTTTGAAAATTTAATAATTTAGAAACTTACAAATATGAAATGTCCTAATTCAGTAATTTAAAAACTTAGAAATAGAAATTTGAAAAACTTAACGTTTCTGAACTTCAAATTTTCAAATTCACAACTTCAGAAATTTTTTAATTTAAAAATGTACAAATTTGGAACGTGTAATTAGAAAGATCATGTGCCCTCGTAAGTGCAGCTATTATATTAAATACCACAACTTTGTTTCCGTATATCGCCATTTTCTGTAGAGTAACCTGTCATACTTTCCAATGTAAATAAATCTATAATAGAAGATCCCATATTTCGACAAATTACGAGATTTCGTTCCCGAATGGCAGTAGTGAAGCCGGCAATGAGATAAGAGAGCAAACATTCGTGAACAGAAGAAGAAAAATATCCGATCTCGAGATTCCCCCAACGGAAACAGAGGTCTCCAAGGTGAGAAGGAATTTTGACGTATTAGATCGTCCTCACCTGTTCGACTTTCACGTGTGTTGGTGCGATCACCGCACAAAATCCAAACCAGTTTTCCTCTCCAGACAGAAGAGATGGCACTTCGGTCCCTCGACCGTTTCGTCGATCTCTGGCCTCGTACGTACATTCGTTCATGCTGCACATTGATATACACGGTGTTCAAATACGCAAGATGTATCGAACGTTTGAAATAGCTCTAACATCATTTGAAAATCGATAGAACATTTCACGAGATCACGTGCAGTATTTTATTTTTTCACACTCAGACTTCTTTGATTCTCATAAAATTAATTACTGCAACTCGAACTAGTAATTATTGAAAATTAATTAAATGAACGAGTCCAATGTTTGTGTTAGGTAATAAACGAGTTAATACAGATTAGGTAATGAAGAATAGTTTGTGACATCAAACTTTTAAATGGAGCAACAATCTTGTAAAATATTTGTAATTCGATTCTACATTTTATACGTACGAGCTGGACACGTGTATAAAGTCTTGAAAATAATCTTAATATGTTAACTTGAATATTGTGGGATTAATTTCGACATTTTAATTCTTCATCTGCTAAGAAGGTGGCAATTTGGTGAAAATATAATTTAAGGGAGTGGTACATGTGAAATGTTTGTCGACTATTGATAATTAAATAAACTGTTATCCTCGTTGTATAAATTAATATAATGGAACGAAGAAGATACAAAAGTGGACTGTCGGAGGGCATAAGACTTACAATTCATCGATATGTGTGATAACACATTTCTATAGGAATACTTGTCTTCAAAGTCCAATACATTTCACATAATTCATATTTTCGTGAAGAATCTCGTATCTTATGGACACCCTATAGCAACATGCATCGAGATATGCCGATATTTGAATCTACGAATCAAGATACGCCGTGTAAATTCCTCGAATGAAATTGGCGAAGCTATGCGATCAGTATACCGAGAAAAACGATATGACATACACATATATATCGAACATATTACCCAATTGCATATTTGTATTCAATATAGCGATACATTTTCTCATAAAAAAGGAACAAACGAGGAAAGAAGTAGAGCGAGTTTACACATACGAAATATGAAAACTCGATGTTCGATACTATGAATAATCAAACACATGTTGGTACCTTGTGTACACATGCACGAATAAGCGCATTGACTTGTTTAAATTTTATTTCAAACTCCAGAATTTAAATATTGAGGAAATAGGTTAATAAAATGCGGATAATAATATCAATGTAACATAAATATAGACAATAATAGCAAAGTAGCATAAGCGCAGATAAACAGTATCAAAGTAACCCAAATATCGATAACAATATCAATATAATATTTTGAGATAGAATTACGTATGCATTTTCAGTATCGCCAAACGTCATATTAATTATTATTTCGTAAATAAATGATGTGCTTAATGCGTGTACATTAATGATGAATACACAGATGAATGTATTTCTTTCATTAATTAATTACAAATATCATAATATACACTTTGTGATATACGTCTGTTTAAATGAATAATTCGATGCTGCGATAATTATGGAAGAGATCCTAAGTGCTTTTTAATAACCACATTATGTGTCTGCAAAATTTAATTCAATTGAACTTACTTCTTTATTTACTGTGTTATGTTTGAATATCTCCATTACTATTATATAGCAACGATGTTTAAACGTGGTTCATTTAACACTAAAATGATTTTCTTCACATCCACATTTTCTTCAAACGTTGACTCTACATTTTAGACTCTGAACTATAGATTCTAGACTCGAAACTCTATTTTCTAGATTCAAGTCTCTGTACTTTAAACTCATGATCCTATGGTACATAGGAGAATAAAATGAAACATTCTATTAATAATATAAGAAAGATATAAACTATTTGTACATTAAATTTTCATTACGTAAAATCATATTAAGTTTTCCTGTAGAATGCAACATTTGTAGCAGCACACTCGAAAGAACGTTTCTTAATGAACGTTTAATGTATTTCAGGAAAGTCATGAATATGAAGGGACTTCTGTATTAGCATATTTCAACGTCCGAATACTTGTCGCTTTAATAACCCCATAGGTAAGTATAGATCTGCCAGATGCTGAAACAACGTGGTTTTCTCGAACGGTAGCCGGCCAGCCATGAGTCGTTGTAATGAGACTTAAACGTTGAAACTACATACCTATATAGCGAAGACTATTACTGAAACTCGCGAGTCAACCTAATTACTTGTGTACCGTCAGTCTGTCGTTGGGAAGAAACGAGGCAACTCGAGGATGCATTCCTGTTTCTCTGTACACCTTTAAAGTCACCTTACAACGTCGACTGACCCATTTCTCTCCGCGAAATACTATTATCTTCTCTCTCAGAATACGAAACGTGATACCACTGATTGTTACTGCTCCGTACGGATCCAGATAATTTCTGCTTTCTGCGTCATACAACTAACTAATTTATTCTCGACGTTAAGTTCAGAAACATTCAAATTCGTACACGGCGGACACTCGTTATATCGCCACCTGACGATGAAACACGATAATAGGTTTCGTCGTTTTTCAAGCGTTGTTGGATCACTGTAAATTATTTTGCCCACGGTTGGATCACTATGTTACAGTTGAGCGTTAGGTTATCACGCATTGCAGTTATCGCGCGTTGTATTTACCACGTGTTAGAGTTTCTATTTGTTGTATTTGCAACGCATTGTATTCGTCGCTCATTATAATTTTTATGCATTATGTATGTAAGGTATTGTATTTTCCACGTGTTGTAGTTATAGCGTATAATATTTTTCATGCGTTGCACTGGCAAGGAATTGCATCGTCACATATTGTATTTACCGCATATGTTATTCGCAGTGCGTTGTATTATCCACGTGTACAATCTGTCACGTGTTCTATTTTTTTATCGGTTTTATTTTCCATGTACCGTATGTGTCGTGTGCTGAATTTATCATGCATTATATTTTATATATATTGTATTCGTCATGTATTGTATGTGTCACATATGTTTTTTATGTGCTGTACCTTTGCACATTGTATTTTTCATGTACTGTACCCATTAAGTATTACATTCCTATCAGGTATCCTGTTTTCTACATGTTATATTCCTCAGTCACCACATATGTACTTACCCATATGTGACCTTGGCAAATAACGAATATGTAATCTAACCCTCGTGAAATATATTATTCAACGGGTTAACAAAACCTTATAATACAAGATAAAGTACCGATTGGATGCAAAGATTTATCCGTTGAAACAGACTGAATTTCGTGTATTAAAATCGAGAAGTTAATACGTTAACTGACGTAAATAACAAAAACGATTATGAATAGGCATTTAACTCGTCGATTAAACGAATCTGGATACAAACAGTTCTCTTAACGACTTTGATCCCCCTGAGTGACACGGTCGAGTGGACAGTTTAATAGACTGACCTTCGTACTCAATCACCTTTGATACAACAAAGTGACAAACATGAAAGGAGTTATGCATCTGGTGCTTGTCACTTAATAGGACGGCAATTTAATTGATCCTGACGTCGCAGTTATCGATTTGTTATCGATTCTCTATCGATTGTCCTTCTCGAGATTGTTCGAGGATTCTATCTTTAGAAATTCTTGTTAACCTATCAACGAAAATAGTTATTCGTGTCATATACACATCAAGTTATATCAATTTCTTTGTCACACAATCCTCGTTACTCCAACAATTCCTATATTCCAAAGTCAGAAACGTTCTCCGGCAATATAACGATAGTTTACCGCCTCCAATCTCGTGTCTGAACTAAACCACATCAAGAATTCTGTTTCGCATTATTTCGTATAATTTTTCGAACATCCACATACGCACCGACAAATGTTCAATTTTTCTTTTAATTCAATGTTCAATCTTCATTTTTTCGGCAAAAGAAGAGCCGCGTTCGAAACGAATATGTTATTTCACGTGTCGCACCGACGTTATAAATAAACAATCTTTATTTTTTACCGAGGACTTCAGTCCACGCTGTATTTTGTCGTTATTTTTCACGCGTCTCTCCAGCGAGGCGTGCGCGAAAATAACGATGCTTTCCGCGACGCGACGCGATAAATTCCATGGTCGACGTAATTTTGATATGCGTCGTGTTCCAATTAATTCTGCCATTAATTATGCGTCACTTCCAGCCAGAAATCGATAGCCGCTTTCCGAAATCGATGCATGCACCACGACGTAGTATTCGGTCGAGACCCGTGCTAATTATAATTCATTTTGCAGCCAGAAAACGCCAGATATTTTATCCGCCACCGGGCTTACACGCGGAATCAGCTGAAATTTCAATAACGCCGATGAAATTATAAATAAAACGAAGTACGCTCGTTTCGTTCCTAACATTTTATACGAAATAACTTTTTCCCAATTCGATATACAGCTTGTGGCGATCGTTAAATTTGTCACTGTGTTCGCCGAAAATGCTTCTTGACTTTATTTTTATTGCGGAATATGTACAATGGTTAGATAAACATTTTTTATTTCGAGGCTTTATTTAAATGATCCGTAATTCGATTAATATCGAATTGAATCGACAGTGAACATTCTTTAAAGAGGATCTTTAACCCTTTGCTCTCGAAAGCGTTATTATTGTTGGTAAATAGCAACTTTTTTTAAATTGTTATTTTTGTTCACTATGTTCTCTATGTCTGTCTCATTATGTTCAAACATCGCGTGAATAATACTATAATTTTAGTTGAAAGTTATCAATTTAAAATTGTTACGAAATTGTTAGACTGTCGAGTGCACATGATTAAATAGGTTTAAATAGAAAATTATTAAATTTTCGAGCATACGTATGATAGTCATAAAATATCCTACGAGTCCCGTGAGAAATAAAATTGTAAAACATAACGCGTGCCATGAGAGTAACAAAATTACGAGACAGAACACACGTAAAAATGATAGATATCACGAAATACAAACACGTACAAAAAACGAATACCGAAAGTTATTACAAATGGATTCTGAAAAAAAATTTGAGAGACGCGGATGATGAAGCGCCATAACCCGTGTGTCAATAATTAAAAAGTACTGGGGACTGAAATTTTGATTAAACATTGGCCGACGTGCAAAAAAAAACGTTTGTGAAAGAATTCGCATTGAAACTTGAAACAGACTGTGTACACGTAGCTAGGAAACGCTAATTGGAAGTGTTAATTAAAAAGCCGTAAAGACGGGCACGCAGCCACGTTTTCCGCTACGGAGAACGTTACATTTCCCTTTTACGATTGGTTTTTGCTTTTACGTTTTCAGATCTTTGCAACGAGACCTCTCTACATTCCTGGTTCCTCCTATTTTCTTAAAGAAACTTTACCCCGTCTGTGCATAAATTCGTGTCCGACGAAATTTCATCATCGGTATCGTTTTATTTGCTTGCGTAACCAAGTTTCTGCAACATTGTGATGAGATTAATGGGCTGTTTTTATGCCACTGCATCAAAGTCAGATGTTGATCGAAATTTCTATGGGAAGACTGAGGGATTGAAAATGGTCGACATTTGGATTTCCGCACAGCTTCGTTCTTATTAATATTGCAATGTAATTAATAATTTTTATTGGGTTGTTCGGAGAGTGACTTCGTTTTTTCCCAACAAGCTTGATCGTGAAAAAGTTCGATTGATTCTATGCAGTAGTTTATGGTTAGTACCCTATCAAATATGGAAAGTTAAGAGCAACATTTTCAGAATATTTTACCTTTCTAAAAATACTGTTCAAAATCATCTCATTTTCATAGAAAAAAAAATGAAATTACTTTTCAAACAATCTAATAGTTCAACTGTAATTAGAGTTTCCCCAAGTTCCCCAAATTTTCAAACTTCCAATTTTCGAAATATTATGTTTGTTCGAAATTTTCTAGTTTCTAGATACTTAAATTAAAAAATTCCCGAACTTCCATCTACCGTTCCCAAATCAAAAACTCCTCAATACCAAAATAAAATACCCCTCAACTACCAAATAAGAAAATCCTAAATATAGATACAATAAACGTAAATTTTATCCACAAAATCTAATAATTACACAAGCAACGAAGCAACAATTAATAATTCTCTTCCTACAATAAACAGATGAATCTTTCATTTAAAACCTGTCAAATGTACTCTAAATATCCGAACGGGACAACAGGAAAACTAGTCTCCTTAATTTTAACATTCGATCCCTACTTACCGAATCGATGCTTCGATCTCCCTAAAGTTATACGGATTAGCAGCATTTAATCGCTTAACAGGTGCATCATCAGATCGATCCCATCAGCGCAGACATAATTTCATTGGAAGTTTTACACGGCTCGTCAATGACGTGCTCTCGTCACGGTATTGTCTCGTTATTAGTTCAGGAACCCAATTAGTGTACGAGGTCAGGGATCGTCATGCAGCCTTAATGCGGGTCCGCTTGTCCCTCCCGTAGATTGTTTGCTTCCTGTGAACGTGGCCGTTGAATTTCATCGATTCACCGCACAAATTCATTCCTATCGGTGCATTAACTTTTGCATTTTGTCGTCCCGTCGACCGACGACCGTCGATTCGCGTTGTAATTGCAACGCCGTAATTCAATCCGACGATCGATCGGGAATTTTGATTTAAAATCGTTGACCGTACAGCGATTGCCTCGAAAATCGTCAACCCGTGAGATTTTGTTAATTTTTCGGTACGTGCACCGCGATGGGACCACGGTATTTTGGATAATGATGCGACTGATGAATCGCGGCACTAACGAACACATTGTTGACGATTTTACCGCGGTTAATGTACATACGTAGGTACTATCAGAGATATTACAATTCTATATGAAGTAGGAGTTGATTATAAAAAGATCGGTAGATTGAAGTTTGTCTTGTTTGGCGTGCAGTTGTTATTGAAGAAATTGTTCTCCTCCTGGTTTTGTTATAGTTTACTGAGAAGATGTCGAATTTAACGCATTGTCTGTCATGATGATCATCGATGATCACAGTAAATTCAGATGAATTAAGGGACAAATCAATGAAAGTATTTTTTAAGCGTTCAGATGTGGAGACAATCATGAGGTACACTGATATACCCTGATCGTCTAAAAAACGAAACCGAAAGGTTAAGTACCATTGTTTTTGATAATTCGTCTTGTACTGTGTCTATCTGCAAATGTTAGTTTTTCTTTGGTGGCTTCAATTTGTAAATTTACATTTATAGGATGCACTATAACTTCACACAAAATTCGCTCAATTATTAATACTGAATGTAATTGTTAATTGTTAATATTTAATGTAATTGTTAATCGTTAATACTTAATGTAATTCTTAATTGTTTATACCTTATGTAATTGTCAATTATTTATACTTTATATAATTGTCAATTGTTTATACTGTATATAATTGTTAATTGTTTGTACTTAATCTAATGCAGTTACTAAAAATTAACTGAAGTACATATACCATGCACCGTTTCTTCGTCAAAAATTCCCCAAATTTCCAAAACCTTTCAAAGAAACCTAGTAATCATACAAACATAGTAAACTTACCTATTAAAATAGCTTCACGCGACGATCAGCAGAACACAAGAGATCATTATACATTGCATTCCGCGAAGCAGCGAAGGCGATCAACAGTTTCTGTATAGGGATAAAAGGACACAACTCGATTCGGTTTTTTTCTTTCGTTCATCGTTTGCAAGGGTTTTTTCGAGTCCTATTCGAGCCTCCCCTTCGATCCACTTTATCGTGTTTCCTTTAGTACGCGAACGAAATGTATGCCAACGCAAGAAGCTGGCTATTCTCGTTTCGCGAGTACTCCATCCTTGAGAGTTGCTTTGATCATTTTAAGATTCCTATGGAGGACATTCCTTTCGAGTGGTATTAAAGCGTAATTATCCGATCGAACTCGTAACACGATCCGTTCGACTCGTCAGCCCGAACGATTGATGTCTTTATTCGCGTTTATTGGCTACGGTTTCGATGTTGACGCATTCTATCGACGCACTAGCTGCCGATGTTAACGCAATAAATTATTTATGACGCGTGAATCGCTCGTTTAACACGACACGTTAATGTTGCCATTTTTTACAGGATCGAAAAATTATGGAGATCAACAAAACACAATTCTTTCGGTCAATGTGCTGGCATAACAAGTCGTACATTTTGAAAGTGCGACGTGGTTTCGTGACATAAAATTTGTGCAAGATCTTATCAAACGCGAGTCGGAATTATTACCGTAGGATCCTATTAAATGGGACTTTACGTTATTACCGTGAGATCCTGTTGAGCGGGACCGTATTTAAATTATTCTAACTTGTCTCGAGTTAAATCTGCCCAGATCTGGAAACTGAGATTGATGTCTTATTCAAGTTTATTGGCTTCGGTTTCGATGTTGACGCATTCTATCGACGCATTAGCTGCCGATGTTAACGCAATAAATTATTTATGACGCGTGAATCGCTCGTTTAACACGACACGTTAATGTTGCCATTTTTTACAGGATCGAAAAATTATGGAGATCAACAAAACACAATTCTCTCGGTCAATGTGCTGGCATAACAAGTCGTACATTTTGAAAGTGCGACGTGGTTTCGTGACATAAAATTTGTGCAAGATCTTATCAAACGCGAGTCGGAATTATTACCGTAGGATCCTATTAAATGGGACTTTACGTTATTACCGTGAGATCCTGTTGAGCGGGACCGTATTTAAATTATTCTAACTTGTCTCGAGTTAAATCTACCCAGATCTGGAAACTGGAATCGTCCCGAATTTAATTTGAAAATTTAGGAATTCTGGGTGTGACAAGACGCTGTAAACGTTTGATATACGCACGAAATTTACATACTATTATTATACCACGAGAAATAACAATATAATTAATGCAGAAATTACACAACTGTTGCTATCAAAATTCGAACGAATTCCCATGTTTAATTAGGTTGGGCGCTTTTGAATAACCAGGATGTTACTATTTAACCTGCGAGTATATCGTTATGCATACAATTAGCCTATTGTTATTCTATACGTTGAAAAGACACGTTGGAAACATTTTCGGCGTAAAAATAGCGATTTCGATGGTAAAACAACGATGTTACAACGAGTCTGTCGGTCCCATCGCTAACGTTTCATGAACCATGGGTTTCGCTATTCAGTCAAGCGTGCAAAACGTCAGAGGAACGAGAACCCGTATCTCGGCTTTATTGCGGGAATAAATCCCCGACGCTGGCCATCCCTTGGCCTTGATTTGTGGAAAATTCACGGATCGATGGGAATTCCCACGATGAACGAGCGACTGACAGCGTCTCCACGGGAGAATCATGGCCGCTATTAAAACAATCCTTGATACGGGATAAACTGTGATTTTACGGATCGCTGGAAATATTCGTTCCCGTACCAGCCAGCTGTTCGCGAAATGTCCTCCACGAACATATTTCGTTGCCGATAAAAAGATTTTAGGGCGCGAAAAACCATAAAGGTTCCCGCTACCTGACTCGATAGCTTTTAAAGCTTTCTGCAACTTCGAGACTGCCACTTTTCGATACGTTTCGTGCTCCAAACGAATCTATAGCGTTTGCTACGTTCAACCTGCCGCGTTTGATGAATTCTTATGGGTGAAATTTATATTCGGTGAATAGTAGAGAGCTTGATCGTTCGTTTGATCTTAAGAGTTTGCACACGAACGGCGACTCACGTTCGCCATTTGGTTTAATAGAACAATTTTAATAATATTTTTAAGTAAATCTGTGAAATGGGAAATAGCTGCAATTGATAATAGAAAATAATAATTTCATGAAATTGTTTAAACTTTTCAGTTAGAAAGTTTTCGAGATACCACTTGCCAATAACGAAATTTCTTTAAAAACAAAAGAGTTAACTTTTTGCACCCGAAAGTATTTTTACTGATAGTAGATAGAAATACTATAGCTTATTGATTAAAAAGTTTGATAAATTCTTTCTAAACTATTACCTCTCTATTATAAACTGTCACTCTTTGCTGTTCCATTATGTTTATCGTATACGCAACACTATAGATTTATTTAAAAAATACCTATTTCAAATTGCTGTATTAAACAAAGTAATGAGCGTGTGTCTCCTTTCGAGTGCAAGAGGTAAAAGATTATATGTATTTAGATATTTCGTGAGTTTCAATTTTGTCATGTCTGTGTATTATACAATCAAGCGAAAATTAAAATAAATGTACATAGCAATATTAAATAATTTTAGCAATTTTTATTTTTATACAACATTAAAATAAGGATTAATATAAGTTTTTATTTTTTTTACTATCTTACCTATAATATTTTTACAAAGTATTTATAGTTACAGTGAGTAAATAAATCTAATCTTTTTT